>CM028367.1:31386618-31986618 GCA_016624345.1 Platycodon grandiflorus | reverse complement strand
TAATGTTAATGACTATTTTATGGTACGTTTTTTTATTTTTTAAATTTCATTGAATTAAGGGTTTTTTTTTTTACGAAAAAGTTGAGCTGACCCGGCCTTATAGGATATAGCCGACCCGACTATATAACAAAATGTATGTCCGGCCATTTGTTATATAGCTGGCCCGGCTCTCTCCCAAATGTCAATCTTGTTTTTTTTTATAAATAAAATTGTTTTGGCCCTATTTTTTTTTTGCTGAATTTTTTATGTTATATTATTTGTATTCAAAATACAGATGATACTACACACTTTAATTCAATATATGTCTGAATTTAATTTTTTATATTACATTATTATTTATATGATGTTCATATCATTTATGATGACATGGAATAGTTCCCTGATTTGTCTCATATTTTTACGACTGATCACGTTTTTTATAATCGAGAAGAAGTGGAAGATTGAATTAGAGCAATAGGAAAACAAAATAATGTGTATTTTAAGAATTCAAAGCAGAAAATATTTATCTTTAATTTAATGGCTTAGAAAATCTATTTTTACATTGATCTAATGAATGTTTATATGATGTCTCACTGAGTGAAGAGTGCACATGTACAGTTAAAAAGTTGGTTATCTACGTTGGCAAATAGTCTGGATCACTTGATCACTATACTTCTTAACGAAAAGTTTTGATCACTTGATCACTATACTTCTTAACGAAAAGTTAAGATACATCTTAACGAAACGTAATGATACGTCTTAAAGAAACATATCCACACGTCTCAACGGAACATAACGTTACGTCTTAAAGAAACATAGCGATACCTCTTAATGAAACATAGCGATATGTCTTAAAGAAACATAACGATACGTCTTAACGAAACGTAACGATACATCTTAACGAGACGTAACGATAGGTCTTAACGAAACATAACGAAATGTCTTCGTGAAACATAACGATATGTCTTAATGAAACATAATGATACGTCTTAACGAAACATAACGATACGTCTTAACGAAACATAACAATACGTTTTAACGAAACATAATGATTCATCTTAATCAAACATAATGATACATCTTACCTAAACATAATGATACTTCTTAACAAAACGTAACGATACGTCTTAACAAAACATAACAATATGTCTGAATGAAACATAACGTTATCTCTTAACGAAACATAACAATAATTTTTAACTAAATGTAACGATATGTTTTAACGAAATATAACGATATGTCTTATCAAAATATAATGATACGTCATAACGGAATATGACGATACGTCTTAATGAAACATAACGATACGTCTTAACGAAACATAACTATACGTCTTTAACAAAATGTAACCATACGTCTTAACGGAAAAAAATAATACTTCTTAACGAAACATAATGATACTTCTTAACGAAATATAACGACATATCTTAACGAAACATAACAATACGTCTTAATGAAACTTATCAATACTTCTTAATGATACATAACATAACGATACGTTTTAACAAAATACAACGATACATTTTAACGAAACATTACGAGGGAATTGTCAGATTGGGAGCACGTCGAGAGGACATACTCCACTGGGCCAAAGAGTGACCCAATGTCCATCTTGGGTCGAGGTCGAGGTCGTTCTTCATCGATGCATAGTACGGGTAATTCATTTCCATTCCAACATGTTGGTCACTTAAGTCTTGCTTGACATACTTGCCACTACAGTCTCGCGTTGAAGGAGGTGTACCGCCAACTAAACAGATAGACTTTAGTTGGGTTTATGGAAATCACTTCATAACATTATATATGCCAGACTTCACTCCCATGCCAAATATTATAAGCGGTTGGGAACTCATTTGTTACAATATATTTATAATTTGTTACAATGACATTTAGCACTTTCCTATCTTGTGTAATATTATAATGACATTTACAATTCGAAATGCCCAACACTTAAAATTTGACATGTTAAAATTAATACATCAAAATAAAAACATCATACATAAAACTTAAATCCAAAAGAGTATTTGACAACATAAGAACATAATATATATATATATATATATATATATATTCCTAAAGTTAAAGTCGACAACGTGTTCATCTATATAAATCTCTCACTTTAATACACAAGTTATCAAGTGTCTCCTAAAATACAGTCTCGTCTGGTTGCTCCCACCATTCGGGATCTAGTAGCTGCAATTGGTTAGAGTAAAACATTTAATTTAACAAAATTAATTTGAAAACTAACTATAAATTAATTAAAAAAAATTAATTCTAAATGACAATAATAATTAATGTAGCATATATATAAAATTTACGCAAAACAAAAGTTTAATCTAACAAAATCATAATATTTAAAACGTTAACAATCAATAACGTAGAGTGTAAAAAGTTGACCAAAGAAACATCATTTTAATTAACCAATTACATATTAACAATATTTAAAAAAAAGACTGGTCCGATATTTTAAAAAAGAGCCGGTTCAATTCTATTAAATAAGACCGATCCGATATTATTTAATAAAACCGACCGATTCTTATTAAAATGCCAGCACAGCTATAGAGCTAGGGAGAGCCGCCTTTGTAGGCTGAGATATTAGTGTAAGGTTTTTTTAAAAAATAAAATGAAAGGTATTTTAGTAAATGTAACGTATTCAACACAGCTTAAATGGGTGTGATGTATAACACCCTTTTCCATTTGTGTTCATTCGACGTATCCCAATAACGCTAACACAAGAGAACGAGAAGGCCCGAAAGCAGTTCAACTGTTAAAGCGTGAAAATGGTGAACTACATGTTGATGATCACGGCGGAGCTCGAAAATCTCACCAACCTTCAGCCTGAAGGTGGTTGCGACGATCCAAACTTCACCTACTACTTCAAGGTCTTCTTCCATTTCACCTTCTCCTTATTTAGCTTTTCTTTTTTAAACATTCATCATTCAATATAACTATTCCTAGCTCAAATTCTGTCAAACCTTATCTGATTCTTTTTTACTCCAACTTTATCTGGTATTTTTAATTGCATTTGATTGTCTGTTTTTGATTTTGTTCCTGTATTGCCTTCATTTGTCAGCTAGGTTTCGTGATGATTTTTACTCCCCAGTTCCGTGAATAGAGTTTTATTTTTGACATTTCAAGTCAAACTTGATCGTTTTTGAATGCAGAATTGAAATGGATTTTAGGTTTTTTTTTTCCTTCCAAAAAATAGAGCTAGTGGTTCATGGTACTGTAGTTTATGGTGGTAATGGAATGGTTTTATTCGGTAAAACTTAATAAATATACCGTACGAAGTATGTTAGCATTAATATAAACAACCAGACTGGAGGGTAGGGGAAGTCGGGAGACCAAAACAAACATGGACAACCATAATAAAGAAGGATACGAAGGAGTTTGGCTTGTGTGATCACCTTGCATTGGACTAGACCAAATGGCAAAAGAGGATCCGTGACATTGACTTTGGAAAGTCAAATTAGGAGAAATGCTGAGTTGAGTTGAATAATAAACCCAGGAAATGATCAAATTGACTTCATAAAGTCAAACTGTGTGTTTGTGTGTTTTCTGGGATGTAGGGAGTATATTTCTTTTTCATTTATATTTGAGGAGCTGGTTTTGTGTTTGTATAGACAATCAACATGTACTTCCTTCGTCTCTTTTGGACAGTACATCTTATTGAAAGTTGAACATTTTAAGCAACGACAAATGTTCATTGAATTGTGTATTCCGTTTAATATCCTAAGCTCTTTCTTAAAGTTAGAAAAGCATAGCAGGTGTAACTTGTAAGCTTAATTTTAGGAAGAGGTTGAAGGAGTGGGTCGCGACGAGGTTGGAACCGAGATTCCCGAAGATGGTAAGGGCTCCATGAGTGAAGGTGGCTCTCGAGAGCCACATCCAGATACGGACTGCTCGATGCCATTTGAGGAAGAAAGTCCCAGGGGGAAGATCATCGAAGGTGTTTCTGAGGCACTCCTCTAGCAATGGTGAGACCCAATGAAGTGTCTGTGAATGTAGAGGAGAAAGAGGAATTATCGGTGTGGGTAGCTAAGAAAGCAAAAGGATTCGAAAAATTTCTTGGAGTCTCATGTGCGGGTTTTGAAGATAAGATAGCAGATTTGTTAATGGAAATCGAAAGAAACCGGAGTGCTTCCGGAAAATGTAGGAGCGAAAAGAGTGGGAAGGCTGGGACTAGGTGTAACCGGGAGCTAAAACAGCTGTGTTGTAATCTGAACTTTGAGGCGTTGGACAGGAAAGAGAGGGAAGGAAAGAGGGGAAGATATTCTAGTTAATATGCATCTAAAGATTTTATCTTGGAATGTGTGGGGTTTGAATGACGTTAGTAAAAGACAAGTTATCAAGGCTTTAATTTGCAAGTGGAAGCCTCATGTTATTTGTTTGCAAGAAACCAAGATGGAGAGAGTAGATAAGAAAATTATCTACGGTGGTGGGAGATGGGCAGATTGGGAACATTTAGGGGCTGTAGGGGCAGCTGGGGGTATTCTGGTGATATGGGACAGCAGAATCTTTACCAAGGAAGGGACAATCATGGGTGCTCATTCCTTTTCTTGTTTTCTTAGAAGGATGAGTGACGATCTATTGTGGGTATTTTCAGGTGTTTACGGTCCTTGCTCCGATGTGCGCCGTGTAGAGTTGTGGGAGGAGT
The DNA here is from genome assembly GCA_016624345.1 of Platycodon grandiflorus. Classification (NCBI taxonomy): domain Eukaryota; kingdom Viridiplantae; phylum Streptophyta; class Magnoliopsida; order Asterales; family Campanulaceae; genus Platycodon; species Platycodon grandiflorus. The sequence goes on along the minus strand of CM028367.1, from coordinate 31,981,985 downwards.
TAATGGCAGTAAAGCAGGCTTGGGATAGTCCGTGGTGTATCGGAGGGGACTTTAATGCAGTTCGGTTTCCTCATGAACGTTCAGGGGTTGATTTGATCTTTCGAGCTATGATGGATTTTAATGATTTTATAAATGAGTCAGAGTTGATGGATTTACCGTTAGTCGGGGGTCGGTTCACGTGGTCTAGGAACGGTGAACATCGTCAATGTTCTAGGATCGATAGGTTTTTGGTGTCCAGATTGGGGGGATTGTTTCAGTGGTCCGATTCAGACCTGTCTTCCGAGATTGATTTCAGACCATGTTCCTATCTTGCTTGAGAGTGGTGGTTTCTCTAAAGGGAAAGCTCTATTTAGATTTGAAAATATATGGCTTCAGAACCCGGGTTTCATGGACTGGATGAAGAACAAATGGAGGTCGTATGAGGTGAGTGGCGATCCTAGCTTTTGGATGGCTAGGAAACTTAAAATGATGAAGGAGGATTTAAAGAAATGGAATAGAGTGGTTTTTGGGAACATCAACATTAGAATGGAACAAGCTATGAATGAGGTCAGAACTTTAGATGAAAAAGAAGGGGAGGATTCTTTGAGTAAGGACGAGATTGATTGGCGTGCATCTTTGAAGGTGGAACTTAGGAGATTATTGACGTGTGAGGAGATTTTTTGGAGACAGAAATCCCGAGTGCAATGGCTAAAGGAGGGGGATAATAACACGAAATTTTTTCATTGGATGGCGAGTGCTCACATGACGAACAATCAGATTCGTAAAATGAGGATTGATGGTACTTTGATAGAAGACGCGGAGGTATAAAGGAGGGATGGTGAATTTTTACCAGAGGCTTTATTCAGAGATTAGTGTCTGGAACCCTTCGTTAGAAGTGGTGGAGTTCTCGTCTTTAAACTTGGAGGACAGGACTTTGCTGGAGGAACCATTTCTAGAGGAGGAGGTCGCGGACGCCTTAAATAGTATGAGTGGTGATAAAGCACCGGGGCCGGATGGGTTTTCTATGGCCTTTTTTCAGCACTGCTGGGAGGTGCTAAAGAGTGAAATTATGGAGATTTTCCACTTCTTCTACGAGAATAAGTATTTTGAAAAAAGTCTTAACGCGACTTTTATCACCCTAATTCCAAAGAGAGGAGATTAAGGGCTTTAAACCCATTAGCTTGATTGGTGGTATTTATAAGATTATTGCGAAAGTGTTATCGATTAGATTACGAAAAATTGTGGGGAAAGTGGTTTCGGAGTCGCAGCACGCGTTTGCGAAAGAGCGTCAAATTCTCGAGGCTTCCTTGATCGCGAATGAATCAGTGGATGCTAGGATAAGGAGTGGGATCCCAGGATTGGTGTGTAAATTGGATATTGAAAAGGCCTATGACCATGTAAACTGGAGATTCTTGGACTTCATGCTGCGCAAAATGGAATTCGGGGAGAAATGGAGGGCATGGATCTTTTTTTGCATTTCTTCGGTCAGATTCTCGATTTTAGTGAATGGTGAGCTGCCGGGATTCTTTTCTAGCTCAAGAGGTTTGAGGCAAGGGGACTCTTTATCTCCTTTTCTGTTCATCTTAGTGATGGAAGCCTTGAGTCGGCTGATGGATAAGTCGGTCCTAGGGGGCTATATCCATGGTTTTGGTTTGGGAAGGAATAGAGATTCGATGGTGGTTGTGTCTCATTTGCTTTTTGCAGATGACTCGTTGGTGTTTTGCGACGCTAATTTTGAGGACTTGGGTTATTTGCGATTGGTTTTGCTTTTCTTCCAAGCGGTTTCGGGGTTAAGGATTAACATTGCAAAAAGTGAGATTATGCCAATTGGGGATGTGGCTAACATTGATGAGCTGACCGCTTTTTTTGGATGTCGGGTGGCCTTTTTGCCCACGCATTATCTTGGGCTCCCTCTTGGTGCTCCATTTAAGAGCAAATCTATTTGGAACCTGGTTATTGAGAGATTTGAAAGTCGGCTAGCGGGCTGGAAGAGACAATTTTTGTCTAAGGGGGGTCGGTTAACCTTGATTAAGAGAACTCTTTCCAATTTGCCCACCTACTTTATGTCTAACTTTGTGATTCCATCTTCGGTGGCAGCGAGGCTAGAGAAATTGGAAAGGGACTTCCTATGGGAAGGATCGATGAAGGATAGGAAGTATCATTTGATTCAGTGGTCATCGATTTGTCATTCGGTGGAAAATGGTGGCCTTGGAATTAAAAATCTCAGACTTTTTAACACATCTTTAATGGGAAAGTGGCTGTGAAAATTCTTGATTGATAAGGAAGTCTTATGGAGGAAAGTGGTCATGGGCAAATATGGTGATAGCTCCCATTCGTGGTTCCCTAATGTTGTCCTTTGCCCTCACGGTGTGGGGGTATGGAAAGGTATTTGGAAATGGTGGGTCTTATTTAAAAATCACATTTCGTTTGATATTGGGCGTGGAGACTTGGTCCGCTTTTGGAAGGATAAATGGTGTGGTGATCGTAAGCTATCGAGAGAATTCCCGTTGCTTTACAGTTTTGCGGTTGACAAGGAGGAAAAAATCAGTGCGGTCATGCAAGTGCGGGGGGATAATGTGTCGTGGAATCCCTGTTTTTGCAGACAACCTCACGACTGGGAACTAGAAGAGATTGGTCAGTTTTTCTTGCTTCTTTATGCTCAAAATGTTCGCTGCAACGGGGATGATAGTATTGTGTGGTCGGGAACAAGTAGTAATATATTTACTGTCAAATCGTATTACTTTTTTTTGGCGAGAAGGACTAGGCCTCAATTCCCTTGGAAGACTGTGTGGAAGTCCAAAGCTCCTTCTAAAGTGGCCGTCTTCGTATTTGAGGTTGTGTGCGGTGCAATTCTTACTGGCGATAATCTACGGGCTCGGGGGAAAGTTTATACCAACTGGTGTTATATGTGCAAAGGCGATGGGGAGAGCATTAATCATTTGCTTTTACACAGCCCTGTTGCGAGGGATTTGTGGCATTTTTTGTTCGGTTTATTCCATGTTTCTTGGGTCATGCCTAACTTTGTTAAAGATCTTTTTTTTGTTCGGTTTATTCCATGTTTCTTGGGTCATGCCTAGCTCTGTTAAAGATCTTTTTCTCGCTTGGTCCTTGTATAGACGAAGGAAGAAGAATTGGGTGTGGGAGGCTGCCCCTCTAGCAATCTGCTGGGTGATCTGGTGTGAAAGAAATCGAAGGGCTTTTGATGATGAAGAGAAATGTGTTGACAGATTGAAGGAGATCATTCTTCAGACTCTTTTTTTGGTGTTTTGATCAAACTGACTCCACAGCTCATTCTTTTGTCGATTTTGTGGATAGATTTTCGGCGACCTAGTTTCCTTTTGAGTTTTCTTTCTGTGTACAAAGGATGCGTCTCCTGTTTAGGCGCGTGTTTATATATTTTTACTTATTACTTATCAAAAAATTTTTAGGAATGGGACTCTTCCACGAGAACATAAACATGGGGCGAAAAGTGACTCTCCAAATGGGCAAAGTGAGTATGTATTTGTATTTGTATATGATGTGGATATATGTGTGTATGAGTGTATCTGAAAGTGTGCTATTACTTGGATCTTCTTTTTTTATTGTATTTATCTCTTTTACCTGGAATTTATAGAAAATACCGATAATGTTTAGAATTTTTTCATACTCTAAAGCCATTGTACTGCATAAAATTTGCATCCTTTTTATGTTTGCTTAAGTTTGTTCCTTTGCATGCTACAGGGACATGTGCTTTTTCTTGCTTTTGTATTAATTCATCTTTATGGTTTTCGATTTTTTTGTGGGTGGTTACGGGCTGGGGTTTGGGAAGTAAAGTATACTTCTTTGAGTATTTTACTGTCTTTCACCTTTTATTTCAGAGTCTAGATCTTTACGCATCTTATGGCAGTTTAATGTGGTTCTTGGGACTCATATCTGACCTCATTCTATTTACTAAAATGCACTGTTGTTCTCCAATGTATTAATATTTCACATTGAATGAAGGTGACTATCATTATTTTCAATTAATGCATTTGGTATGCAACCATGGAGTGGCATCCCTATTTTAGAGTTTAGACTAATTTTTATCCAGTTTGAGTGAAATTGTTATTTATTCGATGCTATTTTTTGTGCCAACCCAGCGATAAGATCTCAAGCTCTTTTGTAATTGACGTGCAAACTACTGACATTATCCTTTATGTTTCGTTTAAAGTTATTTTGGTAAATGTACTCTTTGCTGACTTATTAATGTTTTTTTTCCGTGACTGACTTTGTCATGTTAGATTTTCTGGTTATCTTGGTTCATATCAACTGAATCTACTTGTGTACAAACTACTCCCGGTGTAACTTCAACTTTAGGTCATTTATTCTGTTGATGGACATCTTATAGTTTGTGCTTAAGTTATGTATTTACTTGTTCTGTATAGTTGAAGTGTGAGAGCTGCGGAGAGGTGACCCAGAAAGAGACTTGTTTGAGCTTGAATGAGACAGTTCCCATCCCAAAGGGTACCACTAATCTTCTCCAAAAGGTGATCTCTCTCTCTCTCTCTCTCTCTCTCTATTTCTCTCTCTATCTCTCATATATATATATATGGGAGAGTATTCAATGGTTACTTTTTTATTTAACCATCAATGGTTACTCTCATTATCAACCATTGGATCAAAAATTAAAGGTTGAGATTTAATGGTTAGTTGGAAAATGCAATTAATGCAAGTAGGTGAGTCATTTAATGCATTAAATCTCAACCTTTAATTTTTGATCCAATGGTTGATAATGAGAGTAACCATTGATGGTTAAATAAAAATATTTTCCCATATATATATATATATATATATATATATATATATATATATCTCACACACACACACACACACACAATCTGTCCCTTGCATGTACAAGAATGTTGCTAGCTGTGTGTGTTTTAACATGTGTATTTATACTTATATATGCATGTAGCTAGGAACTTCTGATCTAAATTCACATACCTGAACTATTTATTTTAGGCTGTGGGGCAACAGGTTGGGAAACCAAGAGAAACGTTGCAATTCTTTCTTCTTTTTGGCCCTGGATTACATTTTTTTTTGGGCGCACACATACAAATGGAATTCATTCATTTTACCATATTATTTTTGAATCAAATTTGAAACTCAATTGCTCACGTCTTTGGTTATTCTGGAAGTTAATGCTAGTTCTTGGCCTTAAAGTGTGTTTTTCCCTCATTTTCAGTGCAAGTTTTGTAGAAGGGAGGGATCTGTTACTATGATCACTGGCAGAGGCCGTCCACTTACGCAGGAACTTGCAGAGTCAGGGAAATATGCTCCATTGATGTTATTTGACTGTAGAGGTTATGAACCTGTGGATTTTGCATTTGGCGGTGGATGGAAAGTTGAATCTGTAAGTCTTTGATTGCATTGTGTTCTGGCATATATTTTTTTGAAGACTGAGCATTGTTGAGTTATGAGTCAAGTGATATTAGGAACTGTCAAACGCGAAGGAGAACTACTGATACTTTCATGGAATTCTCGTTGCATATTTGTAGACTCCTCATCCTTTAAAGTATTTTTTCTCTTCTTTGCCTCTTTTTTTTTTTGAATAATGCTAGGAATACTTAATTTGGACACCTAGCTTTAATATTATGCACCACTATGTTTACTATGTCTAGGGCTAAGGGTGGTAGCCTAGTTGGCAACTACGTTTTTGCATCATGACCTTGCACTTGAGTTGCAACCTTTCCCCCACTTGATAAAATTTATGTTAGAAATTGATCAAATGCAGATTATCCGTTTTAAATCTTTATATTGGTAGAAGGTAGGTGTAGCCCAAGGATGCCAACTTACCAAGGTACACAGCAGAAGTTGCCAGGGTCACGGTACCTGCATGGGGTTCTTTGAGAGTATAATAGCTGATGTTACACATTATTAGTCTATGGGTCTATTGAAGAATGGAGGTTGGGGTGAAGATCAAGACTCAGCTTAGTGGGAGAGGGAGAAACTGTTGGATAACCCTTGTCCAGGACCAAAGATTGTCAGAGCTAAGTCTTGTCAATCAATCAATTTTGATAGATGAAAAAATGAATTTTTGTCTTGAGACCACCACTATATATAGTGGTCAGTGATGTCACACCCTCCAATCCATCCTGTGGAATAGTAGGGGAACCTGTCACTTTTGGTGGACCTGTGTAATGACACGTGTTTCCCTGGAGGGTCCCTTTCAGTTCTCTTTCTCTGTCAAAGCAAAGGTCTACACGTGTCCTTGGAGATGTTACTCATGATGTGCTCCTTGTTTCAGCCACCAATCCAAAACCCCAATGGATTCCAAGTTTGGTGCACTGCGGAGTACTAATACTCCTATGAGATCCGTCACGTACTTCCCTGTGGATGACCTTCACGGGGCTTTCACTACGAGTTCCCTCATGTCCCATTGTGGGGTACTGTGTAGGCGTTATCTTTTGGCTCAGATTTTTGACGTGACATGAAGATAAGCCATCCCATTCCGTGGTATTTATCAGTAAACTAATCAGTTTTGAATCTTATGAATTGGTTTCACAATTCAAAATTTAATGATCTTATTCTTGTATTTCCTCTGTTTACATAACCATACTAAATGTTATTATAAGTTCATGCGACGCTATTCTCATGTTTTCTAATCACGTAGTTTACAAGAAACAAAAATGTAGAGTATCAGTATACTAGGGGCAGAACAACTATACCACAGCCGGAAGAAAAATCTACAGAAAGCTATTTAAGGTCAAAGGTAGGTATACTAGGACCTCTCTGCATCATTCAAAAAATGATGGATATCTAGAGATTCACTAGGAAATTGTTAAGCTATCAACTCGTCTAAAAGCTTAAGCTGTTAGATAAGGGCCCAACAATGTATACCAAACTCAACAATCCCCCTCACGTGTGATCCATCCACACTTGGAGAAACGAACAAATATGCCCCATCAGGGCATCACAAACCAAACAGAGTGAACATGCGCTCACAATATTTCGAGTAACAAATGCAAGCGGGATGACTCGAACCCGAGACCTTGCCAAACCATAATTCTTATACCATGTTAAGTTACCAACGGATCTAAAAGCTTAAGGTGTTACATAGGGGCCCAACAATGTATATCAAACTCAACAGAAACCAATTTGTACCCGCTTGGCAACTTCTTCCTCAATAATTTAGGCCTGCCTGGGCTTCATCTGTCATAATTTCTGTTTAACAGGATTTACATTAGGGTGAAGACGGATGATATGCCGTGCAATGGCCCTGGCTTCATAGGACCAGGCATATAGCTCCGTATAGCTGCTAAAAACAGTTAGTTGTGAATTTTACTCATGCCCGAGCAATTTAGATCTGCTTTTATCATCATCCCATCCTTTTTGGTCAAGCATTACTTTGCTTTGGATCTTCGAGTAGTTTAGCATAGTTGGTGTCATTCACATTTTTTATGCTGTGCAACAGGGAATACTTGGAAATTGTCATATTATCGAGAAGAGAAATACATGGTGGAATCCTCAGATTTAACCAAGTTTCTGACGGGGGCAATCTATCCTTAGAATTTCAATGCTGAGTTTAGACATTAAGAGGAACAAATGACCTATTGTTGAAAGTTTGAAAGATACCCTATGGCAACTATGTTTGAGCATCTAAGTAGTATGTAGTACTTGACAGATTAAATATTTCTATTTTAGTAATTGTAGGTAGTTTATTTAGGGGGATTATTTGTTTTAGCTAATAATAGAAAAACTCCACGTGGTGAAAAGATATCTCATGCCCAACAAATTTACGAAGATTCGAGTTAGGGTTGGTAGCCTAGTTGTCAAACTGGTCCTTCCCTTTTGCAGTAGAGTGCATGAAAGTTTCAACAGCACAAGAGTTGAAACTTTTACTCCTTCATGCAAAGATCTCTGTTGGCAATTGATCGAACTCACATTATTTTTTCAATTCTTTGTATTATTTGGTTTCACAACTCAAATTCTAAATATCTCAATTGTTGTATTTACTATTCAATTAACCATTCTAAATACTAGAAATATTTTCATGTGAAGAAAACATTAATATGATAGAGTATGAACATACTAAGACACCTGTAGCAAGGCCAAATGAAAGATCTGCACAGAAGCTTCTATGGTCAAAAAGTAGGTATACTAGGACTGCAGCTCTAAATCACTCCTAAAATTGAAAACCTGGAAATGTCTCCTGGAACCAACAAGACAGAAGACTCAACTTGGCAAATCTCATCCTAGGTCCACTTGTTAGAGTTCCTTTCCTTCAGAATTCCGTATTTTACATTATTTCAACAAAGTCCACTTTTATCAAGAGGGAGCTGCCTTCGAAGATCTTCCTCTTACTCTTATGCTATGTTTGATAGGGAGGATAGAGAACTGGAAGGATATGGAGTGTCTTTCAATTATGTTGTTTGGTTTAGCAGGAGAAAATGGAGCAAAAATTTAAGGGGTTCTGATATTATAAATGTCGTGTTATAATTAATGAGTTTGGACTACGGGTAGGTTAGTATTTTGTGTTGTCTATAATTTGTTCCATCTTTCCGTCCACTTTTCCTACCACTTTCTGGGAGGATGAAAAACGGTGGGCGAGAGCAGAAATCTCATCCATCCTATTTTCCTTCTAACTTTCTCCATCCTAAACAACAACAAAAAATCTTGCCATCTTTCTATTTTTCCATTTCCCACCTTTCCTTCTCTACCAAACGTACCATTAGGTGTGAAGGACCAAACCACCAGCTAGCAAGGCACTCGTTGACCTCAGAGCGAATAGCCAAAACATATTGTCTCTAGCTATATCACCTCGCCGCAGCTGGTGATTCACAAGTTTTTTCATCCCTCATACATGTACAGCAATGACTCACTAGAATCTTCCAAATTCTCTGCACATAATGACGTTTCAGGATAGCCCTTCACATAATGAAACGCGGTTCAGGTTGGAGAAACTGTTTGTTGTAATCAAGTCCTTGGAGAGTTAGAGTGTGGCCTTGCACGACAGCAGAGGGACAGGGATGGGGAATATGTGTTGATTATCAAACATTTATTGGGCATAAAATATGGGGAATATCCTTGCTAAGATTCCCAATGAAATATGGATTAGTAAAGAACTGTTGGGAGTATCTATTCACAAGACAGCTTATAGTTTCATTTTTGTCTTAAACTCACCTTTTCTGTGTGTGCCAGAGGGGGTGGTGGGAAGTGTTGATACATGTAGGATCCACAGCTAGCCTCCAAAAGTACTTGCAGTGGCATGGATTTTTTCGTTGGTCAAGAATCAGGGCTCCATAAATGTGAACGGAATGACAACGTTGTAAATACTCCACAAAGTGCCTGTAAATGGAGATAATTATTTACTGAAAACTCTCCCATGCAATTTCCTCGGTAATGAAACTCTATTTGGCAATCAACAATAGTTAGAATGGAGGCCCTTCGATCGGTAGGTTGAGGGTTATATCATTAGGAAGTAATCAAAAGCACTTTCTCCCCAGTATGAGAAAGTACAGTACCTAGATTAACCATGTCGTTTGCATCTTCGAGGCAGTATAGCACTAAACTATATGGTGAACTTGTGTGGATTTTTCTATCTATGGCTTTTGTGACTCGTTCTTAGTTTGAGGTGAAAGGTAATGAACTTGTGGGAAAAGTGTTATGAGGTACTATGTTGATGTGTAGGAGAGATTTTTCAATATACATCTTCTCCTTCTATAGGCACTTTGTACAGTATCTTGAAGGTCGTCTTCGTACCAGAACAATATGGTGTCTTATGTGTTCATCAACTAGAATTAGTGTCAACTCAACTTAACTCTGTCCCAGTTACTTGAAGTCGGCTGCATGAATTCTTTTCTGCTCCAGGGGCTCACCCATCATAGTACTAATCTCGCCCATGCATGCTTAACTGCGGACTGCTGAGTTCTGATCGAATCTGGTGCATTAGTGCTGGTATGGTCGCACCCTTAGCGTCAGCATAAGTAACCTTATCTTGGAATCTACTATATTTTGGTGGTGTAATATCGCGGACGAATCATAGGTGTTCTTAAAAAAGAATGGCTCTAGGTACAAAGCAATCGCCAGAATAAACCAACTTAAGTCATCAACAGAAACCAAATTCATTGCTCCCTAGAAGCAGACACCATTCCAAATCCACACCCAAACCAGTCAAGAATCACCATCTCCTGACTAGCACAGATGTCAACAGGTTTAGAGCATGTCAACCATGTGCACCATTGTCTTAGTGAATCCAACTACGGAATTATTGGCTTATTTGAAATATTTACACTTGATCAGCTTTAAGGATATTCATTGGGAAAACACCTTGAATCCCATATACTGCACAGCCCACTTGACTGCTCTTCTACATTAAGAGCCAAAGACTAGCCACCACATGACATCTCAATATAATTGGACCATGACATCTCACTTACAGGTAGTTAAGCCCCTAAACTTTCCAAGATACCTCCTTTGCGATATGTCCCCTCTCCCAACCAAAAAAAGAAATGATTTACAAAGCTCGTCAGAAAGACCTTCAGGATTCACCCTTTTCACCAGAATATTATGTACAGTAAATTTCATTCTGTAAACTCCGTCCTCCCTTTGCTCTCAGAATGATCCCTCCTAAGTTTCTTATCCACCTTGTCATTGTCCTTGTACAAATTCTAATTTTGAATCATTCTTTAAGTATTTATTCTATTTTTCTTTCTTTATTTATTTTTATACAAGTGAGATTTTGTTGTCTATATTGTGTTTTTTAATCGTCACTTCACTATTCTGACACATATTGTTTTCTTAGGTCCATACACCATCGAGCATAAGAACTAGATAATGAATTAAAAGAAAAAAAAGAAAAGGAAGTACATTAATGATGAAAGACTTTCCATTTCTTGTAGGAATCAAAACCCGTACACGGTCTCAAACAAGGTTGTACAGGAGGTTTAGTAATCATTTTTTCGTTTTTCTTTTATCTTGTGGTGTGCTATTATTTTTGCAGTTACACTAGGCATTCATATCTGTGTAAATCCTGCTTTTGTGGCACAATTTGTAGAATCGAAGTCCAACATGATATTATTTTCTTGCAGAAGCCAAAAGAAGTCTTATTCATGAGGAATCTCTTAGTGCTTACATTTCTTGTCTGGTTTAGTGTGTGTGATGCGCCTTTGTAACCAATATCTATACGTGGATCTGTACATGTTCCTTACTCTTGTGGATGTTTTGCCCGGTGCTAAGATTGCTTCATTGTACCATTTCTGTATATATTTATTTGCTGAAATATATGGAATAATTTACTGGATTCGATTTCCTGCTAGCTCATATCTTTATTTATGTCTTCAGCTTGAAGGGACTAAATTTGATGGCATCGACTTGTCTGGAGGAGACTTCGCTGAATATGATGAAAAGGGAGAGTGCCCAGTTATGATATCCAATCTCCGTGCTACTTTTGATGTGGTGAAGTAGCTACTGATATCCCGGCTGAATGTTCTAAGTCTATACAATCTGAAAATGGTTGTGAAGTAGCCATTCCTATCTAGTGCATCCTTTTAGTGGTCATATGCTGTGAAATGGGTACAAAAACTCGTTCTTACTTCTTGCGTACAATGTACTAAAATGTTGACCGGTACATTATGGATATGGAAATTTCGGTCTCTTCGTTCTGGGTACTAGCAAATACTCCACCCGTCCCATTGCAGTAGCGCCTTCTCTAAAAGTTAAGCTGTACATTATTGCCCTTGCATGAGAGTGATATTTCCATTTATATCTGAAGTTGTTTCATTGATTGATAAACACTGGAATATTTTGGAGGAAATTGCTAAAAGTGTCCCTAAATGCGTTATTTAAGGATCCAAACTTGGAATATTCTGTCTTGAAGCTCTCACTAATAGCTTTATGGACTTTTCTATTACCACTGTTGTGTATTTCAAGAAATGAAAGTTCAATTTTGAATTCTTAAAGAGTGTCTGTAATGTTTGTGTTCTCATCTACTAATTAAGGTGGACTGTTGTTCCATTTGATTTGTTGTAGTTGAACTGAATGATCAATTGGTCCAAAGTTAAAAGAGAATGGCAAACTAGAATTATGTGCGTGAACTCTTACTTTTTTCAAAATGGAGGGTCTAAATAAATAAAAAATGAAAACAAGGAAAAAATGACACAAATCTTCCTTTACATTTGGAATTCCATATTTTCTGAAATATATTATCCATAAATCATATATATACATACATGCTCACTATATATATTAGGGTTAATTGTGTTTTACCACTCAAAGGTTTACATGTTGCACTTGAGGGTTTGTGATATCAACATATTAAGGCCTAAAGTCAAGTGTGACCCACATGTAATTTTTGTAAATAATCGCGATGCAAGGTTTCAGAATCGCCTAGCATACTGCGATTGACGAATTAAATCAGTCCAAGAACATCTTCCTCTGTTTTCGGACAGCACACTGTCAAGCTTGATTTGAAGCTCAAAAATAGTATTTTTTGGTAGAAAAATTGTGCACAAATATAGTACTAAGTTAGGATAATAATATGAAATTGATTTTAAACAAATTCGAAGCTTAAAACAGAGATTTAAGTGGCCAAAACAGCTCAAGAACAAAGAAAAACGGGATGAACTCAAAAATTTTGAATTTGATCAAATTCGTGTTTTATGCATGAAAATTGATACCCAAACATGAGAAAAGACTATATTAACAACATGGAATCATTTATACATCAATTTGAATCTCAAATCTGAAGCAACGATGTTGTTGAGGGTATTTTAGGAAGAAAATTTTTAAAATGTCTTTTAGCGGTTAAAAAAAAAAGGGTGTACTGGAGAGAAAAAAAGTTTGAGAAAGTGGACCGGTCAGCAATTTATCCTAAAATAAAAACAAAAAATTGCTGGCCGGTCCCCTTTTCAAAAAGTTTAACTCCTAAAGTCCACCATTTTTTTTTCTTAACCGAAAAAAGACATTTTGATAATTTTCTTCCTAAAATGTCCCCATGCAACATGAACACTCTTTTATTTTAGAGATTCGTTAAAAAAAATACACACACACACAAACATAAAAAACATTTAGTTACATCAAAGAAACTGAAAACTTGTAAACGATTTTATGTTGTTAATGTAGTCTTCCCTTATGTTTGGGGATCAATTTTCATGCCTAGAACACGAATTTGATCAAATTCAAATTTTCTGAGTTCATCCCATTTTTCTTTGTTCTTGGGCTATTTTGGCCACTTTAATCTATGTTTTAAGCTTCGAATTTGTTTAAAATCAATCACATATTGTTATCCTAACTTAGTACTATATTTGTGCATAATTTTTTTACCAAAAAAATATTATTTTTGAGATCCAAATCGAGCTTGGCAGTGTGCTGTCCAAAAACAGAGTGAGATGTTCTTGGACTGATTTTGGAACTTTAATCAATGATTTGAGTTTTAATTCATCAATTGCAGTATGCTGGATAACACAACGGGGATCGACCTGCCCGGTCAGGTCGCAGGGGTCGAGGGGACAGCGTCCCTCGTGGGGGTTTGGGGGTAGCGCCCCCGAAAGGTAAATGAAAATCAAGTCCCCTCCAGCAGTTGAAATTCAAACGGCGCCTTGATTGCTCATCGTGATGCCTTGGTTTACTCATCGCGATGTCTTGATTACTCATCGCGATGCCTGTGTTGCTTGTCGCGATGCCTTGGTTGCTAATCGCGATGCCTGTGTTGCTCATCGCGATGCCTTGGTTGCTCATCGCAATGCCTTAGAAAATCAAGTCCCCTCTAGCAGTTGAAATTCAAACGGTGCTTTGGTTGCTCATCGCGATGCCTTGATTGCTCATCACGATGCCTGTGTTGCTCATCACGATGATTAACTCACGCGATGCCTTGGATTACTCATCGCGATGCCTTGGGTTACTGATGCGCGCATGTTTTTATTTTATTAATGGCATAATCGTCTTTTTGCCCCAAAAATACCTTTTTTTGATTTAAAAAAAAATGACTGGACTGAAACGATTACAAATATTTAAAAATGAACTGACCCGTAATTCACCCAAATAAAAATAAACATTACAAAAATTCACCACTTAACAACTAAAAGTTAAACTATATAATATAAACGTACCATCACAGTGGCTCCTAGTTAACGAGATTCATAGTATACCTTCGTCTAGCTATATTTTTTAACTTATTTCAAAATTTGACCAATTTTATATTGATATTCAACATATTTTCTTTAGTTTGAGAAAACAAAATTATAAAATATGTAAATTGTACTAAAAGCACTATAACTAACGTGTTCCGAATTTTTTGAAAAAATTAATTCGCGTTAAATTTTCATACTAATAAGCCACAAGTAATCAATCAAATTAAAGCATGCAGAGTGCTTACTCAAAAGCTATGTGGACTTTAACTTGTCCATCATTACCTTTGATTTTAGACATGGGCTTGTGGTCAGTGGTACAGATTTCCAGATAATCTTTTGCGATTGATCTCATCATCAAAATTCAAAAGACCATTGATCATGTTCCTTTAAATCAGTCCGGGGATGATTAAATTAGAGTTCACTGGTATTGGAATAATTAACTGAGTGGCTAAGTGGTATATATGTCCCAGGCCAAACATGTATCACCGTTAATGTCCACATATGGGTTAGATGGGCTCCCACTTAAACCCATATACGCCCACGAAAATTAGTGATTTTAAATGGTCATACACATTTATGCCGGTTAACAATTTTATATGTATCCATACCTATTAATTAGTGGGCAAACTGGGCGGACATTTGAACGTGGGCAAATATTGCCACCTCTAAGAGCCCGTTTGGTGTAACGTTTTGAAAACGCAGTATTTTAAAAACGCAGCGTTTTTAAAACGCAGATTATTTAAAACGCGGCTTTTTCTTTATAAATGCATTTGAGATATTATGTCAAATGCTTTTATTCCCTGCGTTTTAAAATCGCGTTTTGGGAAAAAGCTAGGAATTCCGGCGTTTTAAAATGTATTTGAAAGCGGCGTTTTCTCGCCATTGAAACGCTAAGTTAAGGAATAAGCTGCGTTTTAACCCTGCGTTTTGGCCAAAACACGCGAACAAACAGGCTCTAAATATAACATTATACTCCCTCACGTATAGTTGTTAAAAAACATAAAAACCATGAAAAATGCACATGGATGATGCATGACCAATTTTCGTTAAAAAATTAACGGAAACCCTCTTTTGACCTCTAATTGCACCGAAAATATAACCTTAGATCTTAATTTGCAAAAATTGAGTCCACAGGGCTCGAAGTGCAAAACCTTGTAAACATTGGGGCTGGTAAAGGGCAGTTAACCCTATATATTATCCGTCTTTCTCTCTCCAACTGAAACTGCAAGTCTGCAACTAACAGTGAAACGGTAGCAAAACGTATGTACCCTCATCTCCTTTCACCTTCATTCATTTACCAATCAAACAAAACCTTAAACAGTTTGACCTACACAAACTGTCCTTTGTGTCATCAAAGCCCCTGACTTTTCATGATTTGATATCAAAGTGGTGCCTAAACAAATCCTGATTAAGGTTAGTTCTTTCTATCACTAACATATAATTCACTGTAATAATCCTATTTTCAAGATGTAATAAACCTGATTCACATCAATATGCAATACCCATCAGTTTAATAGCCTAGAAATGATGAATTGATAGCAAATAAATTGTATGCACTTGGGTGTTTGATTAAATGCCAAGCTGAACAAAACCCAGTTTTATTCTCTCCCTTTCGCTAGTTGTTACTGTTACTCTGTTATGATTTTAAATATGTACGTATGGGAATCTTGTGATCATCAGGTGATTGCTTTGATAAGTTTTGAGGGATGAGACAGAGGGCTAAGATTACTTCTTCTGCATCTAATTCACCTGGTAATGGTGAGGGTAGTGGTGTGTCTAGGGTTGACAAGAAAGCGCCGGGCAGTGAAAATGTGGGGAGTGCCAAGCGGTCAACTTATGCTATTCTGGCCTTGTTTGTTGTGGTTGTAAATGGGATTTGGGCTGTTCATCATTATCAATTTGAGGATTTGCCCGTGCCACTTACTATGGAGCAAGCGGGCAAGAGGGGTTTCTCTGAGGTAGAGGCCATGAAGCACGTCAAAGAGTTGACTCTGTTGGGTCCTCATCCTGTTGGTTCTGATGCTTTGGAGAGAGGTTTGCAGGTAAGGTCTTTTGAACCATCTGGACTATATAAGCATACCGTGTTACTTGATTTAATGTAGTGTACTAAGCATGTAGGACCTTTAAGAGTTTATAATAAAGAAGAAACCAGCAGTAGAGTGGTCGAACCCTGACAATGAGGTCTCTGCTCCATCAACATCTGAGAGGCATGATTCTGTACACTAGTGCAAAAAATGGGGCTCATTATAATGCTCTACCATTGATTGTAGTGGAACATGGAATGTAACATAGTAAAGCTTTTGGAACGAAGGCAGACATGCTACTTAATACTTATATAAAAAAAAAAGAATGAAGGCAGACATACTGTTTTTGCACTCTTTTTTATTTATTGTTATTTTTATGCTTTGCTTGTGAATCTCAAAGAGAAAAAAAGGGAAGAGAAAGTCAATTAATGTAGAGAAGGGAAGATAAAAGAAATGGAGTTTTCCTCTCTGTAAGCTTGGGAGTTCACAGAAGAGAATCCAATTTTCTTTCGCTGCTACTAATGGGAGTTGGGAACAAAAGGAAAATAATGAAAATGACATTGCAGCCGCTTGATGGGGTCTCCCTTTGCCTAAATCACATCTTGAAGCAAGGCAAACTGATTAATTGGAAATTGAAAGAATTTGGTTTTGTTTGTTTTGTTTTTTATTTAACATTAGAGAAGAAAATTTAATTTGATGTGGTTTCTTAAGAATTTTTCCGATTTAGATGGAGGTATATGTATACTCATGGAAAATGAGTGAACCTTGGAATTGTTTCCATGGCTGCCACTTGGTGGTGAAGAAAGCTAACAAACCGCTTAGGGAAAAATGTGCAGGAGCGTTGGAGATCTCTAATACAGCTGGACGTGCATCGCCGTTGCCAGAAGTGGTTGGTGATTACTTTAGGATGCTGATCAAGAAAATTTTCTAAGGTTTCTAGGGTTACGTTTGAAGAAGATGAGAGGATGCATTTGGTATCTTGATTTGTAGTCTACAATTTTGAAGGCAATATGGACATATAGAGAAAGTTAACTCAACTCAAGTCAACCCAGCCTTAGTCCCAATCACTTGGGGCAGCGACATGAATCCTTTTCCGCCATTCAATTCGGTCCAAAGCACGGTCATCTCACATATCACACTCATTCATATCTTCCTTTATTATGGATGTCCATTTAGTTTTGGTATTCCTCTTCCCATATTTTTAGTCTGTTGATACATTCATACTTCCTAATGGTCCTAATGGGTGGGCTAAGCGGTCTACGTTGTATGTGTCAAAACCATCGGAAGTGTTTTTCTCTCATTTTATTTGCTATTGGGCCGACATTTATCGTCACACGGATTTTTTCATTACGAATTATATCTTTCCTAGTTTTATCATATATACATCCTAACATTTACATTTCAGCTACACTCATCTTGTTAACGTGCTCTTTCTTAGTTGCCCAACATTTGTTCCGTAAAGTAGCGCGGGTCTAATGGATGTCCTATTAAACTTTCCTTTTAACTTATTGGTTATACGTCGATCATATAACACTCCTTGCAGTTCTCCATTTCACACATCCTGATTTTATTTTATGACTAACATCATCTCCGACCTCCCCATATTGATTTATAATTGATTCTAAATATCAAAATTGTTCCTTTTGTGCTATTTCTTGGTCCCTTAACCTAACTTTGTCTCCGCTAATACTCTTGCCACTAAAGTTGCATTCAATGTATTCTGTTTTACTCCTACATATATTAAATACCTTGACTTCTAAAGTTTCTCTCCATTTTCTAGCTTATCATTGACCCCATTCTTTGTCTCATCTATCAGAACTATGTCATCGACAAACAACATGCACCGAACACCATGGTATATGATCTTGAGTATATGATCTTGTATATGTTTAGTTAATCCATCTATCCCTTGGGCAAAAAGATAGGGACTTAAAGGCCGATTCGTGGTGTGTCCTACACTAATTAGGAACTCACAAGTCTCTCGTGCTGTTTACATATCCTTAATCACATCAATATATCACATCAAGTCTCTCGTCCTGTGTACAAGGACGCGCCACTTGATTTGGCGCTGTGTTTATATTACTATTACTTATCAAAAAAAAATGTTATCCCCTTTCTTCTCTAACACCCACCAAATTAACTATTTAAGAACTCTATCATACGCCTTCTCTAAGTCAATAAAATCATATGTAAATACTCCCTCCGTTCCTAAATTATTGTCATGTTTGACTTTTTTGAGTCAAACAAGACTGTTTTCCAATGAAAATTTGACGTATATTTTAACAATTTTTCAAAATCACAAAACACGTAAAGTACTTTAAAAAAAGTACTTTTTTTTAGGAACGGAGGGAGTACTTTTTTTCCAATCTATATCTTTCCATTAATCCTCTTAATAGGTAGATAGCTTCCATTGTTGACCTTGCTACATAAAACCAAATTGATTCTCCGATATTGTTTTTTTCCGTCTTAGTCTATTTTCAACTACTCTCCCCCAAAGTTTCTTTGTGCGACTCATTAATTAAATACCCCCGTAATTTATATAGAGAAAGTTTCGTTAATGAAATTTTCTTTCCTTCCAACTCTTTCCAAATTGGAAAGAAAAAAGAGTGAGGAAGTGAGTTGTCTTTCAGGTTTCTCTTCCTTTCTCCCTTATATAACTCCTAAGCAACCATTCAAAATTACAAGAGATGGACCTTTTTCCTGTTCTCTTCTTTTCTCTAGGTTTTAGAACTCCCAAGCGGAGCGCTAATTTGGATTCAAATATATTTTCTTTTGGCATGGTTTAGTTTACTAATCTTTGCTCTTGGACAAATTGATTTCTTGTCGTAATTTATTTTGCGTTTACCACCATGTTGATGTTATTATTCTTGGCTAAGAATATTCTCCCGTCTTTGAGAAATATCTGGTCATAACTTTCGTTGAAATGCTTTCTTCTGCAGTATGTCTTAGCAGCATCAGAAAAAATTAAAAAAATGGCTCACTGGGAGGTTGATATTGAAGTTGATTATTTCCATGCAAGTGCTGGTGCGAATAGCCTGGTCAGTGGCCTTTTTAAGGGGAAAACTCTTGTTTATTCAGATCTTAAACATATTGTAGTAAGAATCTTGCCAAAATATGTATCTGAAGCAGGAGAAAATGCTATTCTAGTCTCCTCCCACATTGATTCTGTTTTCTCAGCGTACGTGTTCTTCGTCTTTACTCCCTTTATATTTTTTTTCTACAATTATTTAACTTTTCTGCTGTCAGCTAGTTCAATCATCTTGTAGTAGTCTTTCTGGCATTTAAGAAATTAAGTATCAACTTCAAGCCAACTCGATTCAGCATTTCTCTATGGTACTTATCCAAAGAAAAAAAATAAAATTAAAGGCTAATGACACCAGTAGTCCTTGACTTTTACGTTTTTCGCTATTAGTCCTTTGACGTAGATTTTGTTCACAGGTGGTTCATAGTATGTCAAATTGCTCACCAATTAGTCCTTTTCGTGGACGCTGTTAGGCTCCAGTCCATTACGTCATCATGGACCTGGCACATGATAAAATTTTTTTTTTTGATAGGTAATAAGAATATTATAAACATGCATCAAAACAGGTTACGCGTCTTCTGTACACAAGGAGTATACTCCTACATAAAGATCTAAATAACAAAAGAACTATCCACAGTCTCTACAAAAGAGTTGCCAAAAGCCTCAGCTACATGACTACATCATGACACCAGAATGACAGGGTCCTCAAAAATGGACTCCTTCATACTACCCATACACATCACCTCATTGTCAAAGGCTCTCCGATTTCTTTCCTTCCAAATGGTCCAACATACTATCAGAGGGTTAGCATCCCACAAGCAATTTCTCTTTCTCCTTTTGTATAACAACCAGCTTCGAAATAATTCCTTAACAGTTCTCGGCATGACCAAAGAAAGATGAAACAGATTAAGCACAAAATACCATAATTCCCATGCTACTGGAGAGTGAATCAACAAATGATTTACACTCTCCCCATCGCCTCTACCATAATTCCCATGCCAGTGGCACATGATAAATTTTGAAGGTTAAAATTAGAAATGAAGTGTAAAAGAGTACCATATTCCCACTTTTTTGTCCAAGTATCTCATTAGAGGGGATTACAAGTCATTCCTAAGAACTTATGAAAGGCAACTTCTTTTAAATATATTTTACTTCAAATTCCATTGTCATCAACTTATGAAGACTTTAATACCCAACATCCCTGATGGAGGAGCAAGTCCAAGCCCAGCCCCAAGAATTATTGTGCAAATTAATTAGAAGCCCAAACAATATTTTGGCATTTAGATCTAGTTTATTATATATTAGGGAGGTCTAATTCGGTATTAAATGTTTAGGTAGTATTAATGTCCCTGATTTTATTCTTTTAGTACTTGGGGTATTTCTATTCTTGGGGAATAGGTAATCTAGAATGTTCTTGTAATAGTATAAATAGTTATTGAATCAATCTATAAAACAGTCTTGGATTATTGTTTTTTTGATAAGTAATAAAAGTATATAGGAAAGCGTCAAAATAGGTGACGCACATAGTTATGAAAGGCGCTCACCTTGGCCGCTTGAGATGAGGCGAGGCGAGAGGCGAGGCTTTGCCGCCTCAAACTTGGTCCGGCGAGGCGTTTTAGAGAAGCGTAGTTGAGGCGGAGCAAGGCGAGAGGCGATCTGAAGCGACGCCTTTGTGACAGCCCAAAAAGTTTTATTTTTTAGTAAAAACATCGTAGTATAGGTAAGGGTAAAAAATAAAACCCTTTTTACTGATTCGACGACTCAAACCCACGCTCAAATGGCAAACAAAATTACCTGGAGAGCAAAGCCTAGACGAAGGAGGCGAAAACGACAACGACACTCTCTAGCCCTGTGACGACCCTGCGAGCGAGAAATCCAAGTCGACGCGAAGACGAACAGGTATTCTTCTTTCTCTCTTCCAGCCTCTTTCTTTTTCGTCTTTTCTATACTTTTTTCTTTTCTCTCTTCTCTCTCCCCAGTCTCAACAAAGTAGTCTCTTTCTTTTTCTTTTCTATTTTTTTTCTTTTTCCTTTTTTCTTTTCCCTCTCCCCAGTCTCATTTTTTTTTTTTAAATTTTACTTTTTTTTTCCTTGAGTTTATTATGTTATTGTGTATAGCTTAATCTGTTTTTTTTTTCTCTTAACAGACTTAAAAAACAGTATAGTTACTCTCTCAGTTTAATCTGTTTTTTTTTCCTTTAAAAAAAATAAAAAAGAGTATGGTTTATTCAGTTTTTTTTTTTCTTTTTAATTTGTTTTCCACTCTCTAGCCCTGTGACGACCCTGCGAGCGAGAAATCCAAGTCGACGCGAAGACGAACAGGTATTCTTCTTTCTCTCTTCCAGCCTCTTTCTTTTTCGTCTTTTCTGTACTTTTTTCTTTTCTCTCTTCTCACTCCCCAGTCTCAACAAAGTAGTCTTTTTTTTTTTTTCCTATTTTTTTCTTTTCCCTCTCCCCAGTCTCATTTTTTTTTTAAATTTTACTTTTTTTTCCTTGAGTTTATTATGTTATTGTGTATAGCTTAATCCGTTTTTTTTTTCTCTTAACAGACTTAAAAAAACAGTATAGTTACTCTCTCAGTTTAATCTGTTTTTTTTCCTTTAAAAAACTAAAAAAAGAGTATGGTTTATTCAGTTTTTTTTTTCTTTTTAATTTGTTTTCCACTCTGTTCTCTTTAGGCTTACGATGACCCCAACTCCAACGGCCCCAACCCTAGCCTCATCGGGAAGAGCGAGCTCGAATAGAAATGATCCAGCTTGAAAATATGTAAATTTAGAAAATGAAAAGAACCCCAACAGTACAACGTGTAGGTTTTGTCATCAAAAATACTCGGGAGGAATATTTAGGGCCAAACAACATATAGTTGGAGGGTATTCTAGTGTTAGGGCTTGTGATAAAGTACCTGATGAGGTGAAAGAGGAGATTAAAACTTTTATGCTCTCGAAAAAGAGAGCTAAAGAGCAAACTATTTTAGAGAAACAAGTAAGGCAAAAGAGATGTTGAAGAGAATTTGAGAAGCTACTATGATGATGATGATGATGAATTCCAATTGGAAGTGAACAACTTCGATCATTAAAAAGGATAAAGCAAAGTGGCCCAAGCAAAAAGGACGGATGGATTTATTTGTAAGTCACGGTCAACAACAAACTTCCAAAGGTATGAAAAAACAAAAGATTGAAAATGAGGATGCGTTGAAAGTGTTGAGGAATTAGGCATGTTTGGCCATAGCAAGATGGATGTATGATGCTGGCATTGCTTTCAATGCTGTGAATTATGATAGTTTTCAAGACGTGATTAATACGATCGGAGAACATGGTCCGGGGATGAAAGCTCCAAGTTTTCATGAGGTGAGAGTTCCGTTGCTAAAAAAAGAGATGGAGTCCGTCAATAAACAAATGAAAGACCACAAAGATGAATGGAAGAAACATGGTTGTACTATTATGTTTGATGGGTGAAAAGACAAAAGAGAAAGGACATTAGTTAATTTTCTAGTCAATTGCCCTAAAGGAAGCATGCTTGTGGAGTCGGTTGATGCCTCTGAGTATAGCAAGACAGGGGAGAAGATATATGAGTTGCTTAGTAAATTTGTGGAGAAAGTTGGGCCAGAGAATGTGGTTCAGGTTGTTACGGATAACGCTTCAAATATGAAGTTGGCGGGTAAGAAATAGTGAAATACCTGATAACTTTATTCACTTTATGATTGATATTGTTTACGCTAAATACCACACCCCAAACAACTAAATACCTCACTATACTTAAAACATGATGACCCTTTTGCCCTTACTAACTTAATTATTTCTATATTACTATTGATTAATTAGTTTAGTAATTATACTAAATAATTCACTTCCATTACTCATCTTATTTTATATTGCACCTAACTTTTAAACTCTCAATCTCTCTCGATACTTCTCAATGGATGCGAACAACGATGATAATGGAAGTCGAGATAACTATTTTACGGTAATATCAATTACTTTTGATATATATTTAATTTTCTTGATTGCATCTAGTTTAAATGTATTTATTTTAGGTTAAAGGTTGTATTTTGTTTTTAAAAATAAGGGCCGGCCATAATAGACGACTAAAACTACAATGGCTGACTACGGCGGGCGGCTTTCTCTCATATAGCCATTTGTCGTAGGCGGCTTTAGCTATAATGGCCACCTACCGTGGGTGGCCCTCCAAAATCCAAAATAAAATTTTTTTTGGGTCGAAAATCAGTTGTTTTGTTCACTCTATTAATTTAATTCTTAATTTGTTTTGTTTTTACTGAAAATAATTTATATTTATTTACAGGATCATCACTTTTTGAATGAAAGTGCAGAATGTTTTCTGGATGTCGGGCGTATTTTCATGACTGGTCAACTGTTTAGTATATGTTTCGCCTTGACGTTTGCACTTCCTAACTGTTCGATCCTATCAATCTCCTCTACATTCGGCTTCGCCCAGCTAGAACTTCAAACGGACAGTTAATTTTTTTCGTACCTCTTAGTTTTCTATTCTCATCATCTTCATTACCAGTATACCACCTGTACTTTCCACCCCTCTCACATCCATACCATAATCTAGGTAACCCGTCTGCTTTGATTTTCTTCCTTTTCGTAAAGAAATACATATTATTCTTTATCCCTGCACTTCAAACCCATTTTTTCATCTCATCTCGATTAGTAAACAGTTAACAAATCATGAAAATATGCTCGATATCCGGAAAATATTCAGCACTTTCATTAGGAAAGTGATGATCCTGTAAATAAATATAAATTATTTTTTGTTAAAAAAAACAAATTAAGAACTAAATTAATAAACTAAACAAAACAACTGATTTTCATCCCCCAAAAAAATTTGATTTTGGAGGGCCGCCTAGGGTAGATGACCTTTTTAGCTAAAGCCGCCCACGACAAATGACCATATGAGTGAAAGTCGGCCGCCGTAGCCGGCCATTGTAGTTTAAGCCGTCTATTATGGCCGGCCCTTAGTTTTAAAAATGAAATTAAACTTTTAACCTAAAATAAATACATTTAAACTAGAGGCAATCAAGAAAATTAAATATATATAAAAAATAATTGATATTACCGTAAAATAGTTATCTCGAATTTCATTATTATCATTGTTCGCATCCATTGAGAAGTATCCAGAGAGATTGAGAGTTTAAAAGTTAGGTGCAGTATAAAGTAAGATGGGTAATGGAAGTGAATTATTTAATATAATTAATAAACTAATTAATCAATGGAAATATAGTAATAATTAAGTTAGTAAGGGCAAAAGCGTCATCTTGTTTTAAGTGGGGTGCGGTATTTAGCATATATGTAATGTTATTGTTTATTTTTTAGATGCTTATTTTTCTCTCCTTTATTTCTATTCATAGGCGCGTTGTTGATGGCAAAGTATCCAAATTTATATTGGACACCGTGTGCTGCACATTACTTGGACCTCATGTTGGAAAGATCTGTTTGAAATACCAAAGTTTAAATCAGTTTTTGCAAAAGCTATGAAATTAAATAGCTGTGTCTATGGTTGCCCTGGTGTAGTGAATTTGATGAGGAAGTTCACTCGATTAGAGTTGGTTAGACAGGCAAAAACTCGATTTGCCACAGCCTTCCTCACTCTTGGAAGGATCAATTTAGTGAAAAAAGTCTTGAGGGCAATGTTTCAGTCAAGTACATGGACAAACAGTAAATGGGCAAAGGAGGTGCAAGGTAAACAAGCTTGGAAGACTATTATAGATGCTAGATTTTGGAGGGTAGTAGTCGAAGCCCTTAAGGTTGCAGGTCCTCTTGTTAAGGTGCTTTGAATTGTTGATGGTGAAAGCAAACCTCCGATGGGATTTATTTATGAGGCTATGGATAGAGCGAAGGAGACCATTGCAAAGAGTTTTAATGATAATGAAGAAGATTACATTGAGTATTTTCAAATCATTGATAAGAGGTGGGAGTCTCAACTTCATCAACCTTTGCATACGGTAGGCCACTACTTGAACCCTGAATTTTTCTACAAAAATGAGGGTATTGAGACAGATAAAGAGGTTATGGGAGGGCTCTTCAAATGCCTTGAGAAACTAGTACTGAACCTTGTAATGCAAGAAAAAATCAGTGACGAGTTGATTGATTATAAGAATGCTAGTGGTCTCTTTGGGTTGGAACTAGCTAAAAGGCAGAGAACGAAAAACTCGCCAGGTAGTTTACTAGTTTATTATATATTTTTTGCATATATTTGAATGGAAATTTACTAATGAAAGTAAATTTTATTTACTAGTTGAGTGGTGGATAAAGTACGGTGGAGGGGCTCCAAATTTGCAAGGCTTTGCTATCACAATTCTTAGTCTCACTTGTAGTGCATCTGGGTATGAAAGGAATTGGAGTTTCTTTGAGCACGTAAGTTGTAGTTAGAACCGAAGTATATTAATTTTGGGAAGTTGTTTTAAGAAAAATATATTTTTGGATTGTGAAAACAATTAATTTGCATATGCTTATGTTTTTAATTACATGAAATTGGACAGGTTCATAGCAAGAAGAGAAATATGTTGGTTTAAGCCAAGTTAAATGATTTGGTGTTTGTGAAATACAATAGAGCATTGCAACGGCGATACTTGTGTTGAGAGCGTATTGACCCAATTGCCTTGACGGACATTGATGATAGCAATGAGTGGTTGGTTGACGAAGATGAGGAAATGCGTGAAGGTGGTGAAGAAGTGCACGGTGATGACATGGATTGGGATGTAGTTAGTAGAGTTTGTGGAGCTAAGGAGCCCGCCTACTTTACTAGAGACAAAAGACCATTGCCTGCTACTGCAGCTAGCTCGAGCCAACGACAAAGGGGGGGAGTTACTGGGATAGGCACTTTAAGCACGTCTAGGACACATGACATTTACCTTGTAGATGAAGAAGATGAAAAAGAACACGAGCCTATTACAACCGATCATGATGTATTGGAGGATGATGTGTTTAATTCGGGTTTTGAGGATGTTTAAAGTGTTGCTAGTTGCTACTTGTTTTCCATGACTTTATTTTCATTTGGTGCATGACTATTTATTTTTTTTGTTTAAACTTTAACTCGTAAGTTCATCTTTTGCTATGGAATTGTAGGTTTGAATGTTGAATTTGTTGTTGTTGATTTATTGATATTATATGTGAACTTAATTTCATATATTATTCTCATTTATACATGCTTTGAAATTTGTTACAACTAAATAAATAAATATATATACTATATTTTCTAATTTGTCGCCTTGCTCGCCTTTCGGCCGCCCACCTCTCGCCTCGCCTCTCGTCTCAAAAAAGTGCCTCACGCCTCTCGCCTTTAATAACTACGGTGACGCGTCCTTTGTACATAGGATGTATACTAGACAAAAGTATTAACAATCATTAAAGGTATTCACCATTTCTACAAAAGAATCACCTAAACTCGAATCCCCCCTCTGTGCACCAAAAGTGAAGAGTCTGATAAATATTATCTTTAAGATGAGAGACATCAGACTCTATGCCATCAAAAATCCTCCTTTTCCTCTCCTTCCAAATGATCCAACAAATAGCCAACGGAGCACAATCCCAAAATTTACTTTTCCTCTTCCGTTTATAGAGAGACCACCCTCTAAGAAGCACCTTGGCGTTACCCATGAAATGCCAACCAAGATAAACAAAAAACTCCATATTTCCCTAGCTATAGGACAGTGCAAGAGCAAGTGGTTCACAGTCTTCTCATCTTTTTTCCACATGAAGAACCAGTTGATGATTGCCTCCCTTGCTGCCTCCCAAACAAAAAATGCCACTCTAAGAGGGGCCTTCGATTTCCAGACTGCATTCCAAGGAAAAAATACCTAGCGATACCCCTAATTACCATATAATAGGATTTCATTGAGAACTTCCTATTCTTTGAACCAACCCACACGACTTTGTCTTCTCCCAGA
Source organism: Platycodon grandiflorus (assembly GCA_016624345.1). Taxonomy (NCBI): domain Eukaryota; kingdom Viridiplantae; phylum Streptophyta; class Magnoliopsida; order Asterales; family Campanulaceae; genus Platycodon; species Platycodon grandiflorus. The sequence continues at coordinate 31,954,968 of CM028367.1, read as the reverse complement.
CCACTTCCCTTAACTCATACAACATAGCAAATAACTGATTTATATCACCCAATTCTCAGTCTTGTAAATCTTTATGAAAAATAGGATTCCAAGAGATGTTCCCATCGTTAATATCAAGGACCGAGCTTACCATAACATCTTGATTGGCAGCCATATTATATAACCTGGGAAACATTCTTTGGAGTTCAATGCCGCTGCACCTCCTTCCAAAACCTCACACGATTTCCATTTACAATCTCAAAGGAGATGAGCCTTTGAAAAGGGTCCCACCCGCTCCTAATGCTTTTCCAAACACTAGATCCATAGTGATATCTTTGGGAAACCAATAATGGCTACCTTCTCCTCCATACTTTCCAACCACTACAGACCTCCACAAAGCCTTTCTTTCCAATAAATATCTCCACAACCACTTGCCCAACAACGCGGAATTGAAGCTTATGATATTTTTGACTCCTAATCTTCCGTCCCTCAAGCTTTGACAAACTGTATTCCAATCAACAATATGGAATCTTCGATCTTCCAAAACAGCCTTCCTACAAGAAGTCTATTTCCAACTTCTCAATCTTCTTCGCAACAGAAGATGGAATCGAATAAAGAGAAAAAATAAGTGGGTAGACTGGCAAGAATGCTCTTAATCAAAGTCAACCTTCCAACCCGCCAATTTCCTTTCAATCTGATCAAGCACCGGATTCCACATAGCGACACTCTTATGGGGAGCACCAAGCGGAAGGGCCAAATAAAAAGAAGGAAGGCTGCGGACCTTACATCCAAACCAAAAAGAAGTCAGATTTTCCAAGTCCACCACACCCACCGGAATAATCTCGCACTTGGAAATGTTGATTTTCAGCCCCCTGAAAAAATAAGAGAACCAAATGAAGATATCGTAACTGAGATCTCTTAGCCTCGCAAAAAACCATAGTGTCATCCGCGAAAAGAAGATGAGAAATCATCATCTGAGAAGCAGTGTTCACTGCCGACTTTGAAACATTTCACTGCTGACTTTGAAACCCTGGATGAAGCCGCCCCTTGTCTAGGAGCCTACTCAAAGCTTCCATGACCACTATAAAGAGAAAATGAGAAAGGGGGTCTCCTTGGTGAAGACCTCTCAAACTGGGAAAAAATCCCGCCGGTTCTCCATTTACCAAAATAGAGAATCTCACCGAAGAGATGCAATAGAAAATCCATTTCCTCCATTTCTCCCCAAACCCAATTCTTGTCAATAATTGCATCAAAAAATCCCATCTCACATGGTTATATGCCTTTTCGATGTCTAATTTACATAACACTCCCGGGGATCCGCTACGAATTCTGGCATCAACCACCTCTTTAGCTATCAAGGCAGACAATCCCCCACAAACGCATGCTGCGACTCCGAGATAATCTCTCCAATAACCCTCCTCAGACAGGTCGAAAGGACTTTAGAGATAACCTTGTAAACTCCCCCAATGAGGCTAATGGGTCTGAACTCCTTTAAATCCTCGGCGCCTTTTCTTTTTGGAATGAGAGCTAGAAACGTGGCATTAAGACTCTTCTCGAAACCCTCAACCTCGAAGAAAGAATGGAACACCTCCATAATGTCTAACTTAAGCACCTCCCAACATCGCTGAAGAAGGCAAGAGAGAAGCCATCGGCCAGGAGCTTTGTCACCCTCTAAACTCTTAAGAGATGCAAAAACTTCCTCTTTGGAGAAAGGACGCTCTAAAAAGTCCTTATCCTCGTGTTGAAGTGATTTGAAAGAAATCCCCTCCAACTCCATATCTTCCCCTCTACCACTCGTGTAAAGCAAAAATCCTGGATTTCTGTCTCCAACATATCGCTGATGAGAAGGCTGCTAATTTCCTTCTTCAAAGCATAAATAGCTCCCTCACTATCCAAATCACCCAAGCTTATCCAGATCATCCAGCCTTTTCAACTCTCCTATAGCAAGCTCCAATCTAGACTAGACTCGACCTTTCCAAAAGTCTCTCTATTTCACACTTTGAGATCCTCCTTGAGCATTTTTAATTTCCTTGCAATCTTGAAGCAATTATTTGTAATTTATTATAACACTTTGTATTCTTGGGTGATTGATAACCCATCAAATCAAGCATTGAGGCTTGGATGAGTGAATTAATCCTCATGTATCGATCTACGCTTATTGTTTCGCGGAAATCAACCACAACTGAAGGCATTCTGGAAGGAACCTAGGGTATATCCCATTCTTCGCAGATTGGATTGGGTTTAACCCTATCTTTCCTGCATCAATTTTGGTGTTAGAGCAAACCTGTCCAATCATTTGTTTTGTTACTGTTCAATTCATTGTACGAGCAACAGTCATCATTATTATCATCTTGCTTATCAGTTCATCAAGTTTATTGTTGCAGCACCAACAACTTTTGTCCACTAGTAGCATCAATGTAGTCAGCCGTCGGTTTGTTAGGGTTACAGAAAACCTTAGATCTAACAGAAGAAATCAGAAATCAGAAGTTTGAACCAACCCCTCCAGTTTCCAGTAAGTTATTTAGCCCCTGTAGTTTCCAGCTCATGCATTCAGCCTCGTCAACTTTTATGTTACTCCAGGGTCCAGATTTTTCATGATGATTCAAATTTCTTTGTCGTTCACCGAAACAGTAACACCACTACCTAGCCCCTGTAGTTTCTAGTATGTGCATTCAGCCTCGTCAATGTTCTGTTACTCCAGGGTCCAGATTTTTCACAATGATTCAAATTTCTTGGCCCTTCATCGAAACACACAACCCATTGTTGACTGGATTAAGCCAACAACCAATTCATGATGAACCTGAATGAGTTGATGAAGAATCTTAATCAGTTCTGCCTTGTGAGTTAGTTTTTTCCAGTTGGTCATTTCATGTTTTGAGGTTCAGTAGTACGCTGCAGAGGTATGTTTCACGTGACAAAATTTCAGCTATAAGTAGTTGTTGCCAATGCCCAACATCTCGGAGTACCCGTAAGAATTTCTTTGCTTGATGAAAAATATTCTGCAAGAACGTTGCGCTTTATTGCTGCTGCAAATTCTGGAATCAGCCACCATTATCTAGACCGATTTGATCTTCCCTCTACACAATCCTCTTCGTCATGCCTCATCAAGAAGTTGTTAAACCACGAGTTTATTAAGAACCAGATTGGATGGATGTTGTCTTTCAAGTCGGCAAGTTCAGAATTCGCCATGGATACAAGGTTTCACAGATTCTAGCATTGAAGTCTAGTGGAAGGACAAGCATGGAACAAATTCGAGGATGAGTTCTTTTCGAAGCTAGAGAGAATGATGGAGGAGCAAGCCCACGCCCAGCCCAAAAAATATTGTGCAGATTAATTAGAAGCCCAAACAATATATTGGAATTTAGATCTAGTTTAGTTATTTATTTATTTTTGATAAAAGAAAAAAATATTATTAGATCAAAAGAGGAATGTATAAAACAATGGAAAAGACATCTGCTAATATTTGGTTCCTTTTAAGTATATCAGGGAAGTGTAATTTGGTATTAAATGTTTAGGCAGTATTACACCGGAAAGCTATTCACAAACTCCACAAAAGAATTAGCTTAGGGGATGCCAACTCTGTGCTCCAAATAAACAGAGTTTCAAGGATGAGCTCATTCAATTTGTCAACACTCATCTCTTCGTTTTCAAAAGCTCTGCGATTTCTTTCACACCATACGACCCAGCTAACTCCTAACGGGGAAGCCTCCCAAATACTATTTCTCCTTCTCCGCTTATATAAGGACCAAGAATGTTCCTAATTTTATTCTTTTAGTATTTTGGGTAATTCTTTTCTTAGGGAATAGGTAATCTATAATGTTTTTCTAATAGTATAAATAGTTATTAAATCAATGAAAACAGTCTTGGATTATTTATATCTTATTACAATACTTTGTGTGTGCTCTTGGGTGATTGGTTCCCATCAAATCAAGCACTGAGGCTTGGACGAGTGAATTAATCCTCTTTTATCGATCTATACTTATTGTTTAGAAATAATTGACCCTAATTGAAGGCATCATGAAGGAACCTAGGGTTTACTGCAGATTGGATTGGGTTTAGCCCTATCTTTCCTACATCAATCTTCCACCCCATCACCACCATTACCACCATTCACATCACATCCCAATCCACCACGACCAACCCAACCATTTCCTTATCCTTATCTCGTAACTATCACCCCCACCGACATCACCCATCTAACTCATCTAACTAAACTTTTAGATCTAATTAAATCTGCGAGGACAAAATTTGGCACTAAAAGTTATTTCGGCAACCTAATTCAGGCCATTTCCATGGAGTGATACAAAGAGCAATTGAAAAGCACGATTTGAAGGCACCAACAAAGTAACACCTAGTGGGAGAGCAACCTAATATCTTTCCGTTACAAGGTTTGGTGATGGCAACAAGATGGGATAAATGGGAGAATCCAGTCCCACTCTATCCCGAATAGGACGGAAATTGGAATTGAATAAAGACCAATAATAAAGAGGTCAGCCAACTTTTGGTTAATTTCAAATGTAGTCACTCATTAAAAATAATTGTGATTTTGGTCAATGATGTGGTTAACATTTTGAAATTTCCTCGCATGGGCTGAAATGAATGAACTGTTATATTTTTGGCATAAGTTAGTTGCGTGAGGTCACGTGACTAATGGGGGTTACCTTATGCTTGGTCATTGCTGACGCGGGAAGATGAGTCACTTTGGCAGTGAAAATCCCGTCCTTAACACACACGTGAGTTATTAACAACCGAGGTGACTCGTCCTCCCACGTCACAAATGACCAAGCAGAAAGTAACCCCCGTTCGTCACGTGACCTAACGTGACTAACTTCTGTCAAAAACTTAATGGTTTTGTCCATGTTTTGAGGACATTTTAAAATGTTAACCAAATCAATGACCAACATCGATTTTTTTTTAATGGGTGACAACATTTGAAATTGGCCAAAAGTTGGGTGACCTCTCTACTATTTTGGCCTTGAATAAATGGGAAAGCAAAAGTGTTTCTATTTCCCAATAGGAATGGCACGGGAGTGGGGAAATCTCATTTATACCCCACCCCATATATAAATATATAATTAAAATATTTTATTAAAAAATATCATAAGAAGCTCAATAGTCAACTAATCCTATCATATAGTTTATTGCTTTTTGTTGGAAATATAAATGTTGTTGGAGAGTTTATTAATTTTGAGAATTCCAGGAAGACTATCCAATGAATCTATCTACTATAAGACAAGCACAAACACATATTGTTTTCATATTCTTAGGCCTTAGCCTTGTAATTACCAAGAAATACCAAGCGACCTAGTGTGCTTTAATATGAAAATTAGTTATTTATAAGTTAGAAAATGTAAATGAAAAACTGCACCAAGTTTCCCTATATGCCTTAATTGCGAATTTTGACCCTCAACTTTGTTATCACACGCTTTTTCGTGTCTGTACAATTTTGATTGCCCTTGGACCGTCCTTCAGTCCAGTTTTTCTGTTAATTAAATGTTATCTCTAACTTGTGTATATCACATGACAAAGTTTTAAGGGTATTGTTGTCCGTGCATATTTTTTTTAAAATAGATCAAAATACCCGGGTGTAAAATATCCTAAATTTTCCTGCAAGAAAAGCTAAAATTTTCAATTGTTCAATTTTGTTTTCCGCCTCTCATAGATCTGCTTAAGGATCTCTCCCATCAATGCTTAGTTACCCGCAGATCTCACCATCATCAATCATACACCCACCATTCTACTTCCACCACCGCCATCACCTCTCCCACTTATAACCTCCATTTTTGCCGACATTCTTGAGTCTAGAACAAATCCCATAATGAATTGAAGCATAAGCATAGAGTAAACTGGAAACACTCCCACTGTGATGCCAAGGTCGGTAGAGAAAGCCAATTGCTTCCGCTCTGCTTCACTAGTAGCCAAGATCCAATACGACAAAGGGGTTCCAAATTCCAATTCCAATATCAAATAAGCAGCAGATAAACCAAAAGGAGATTTAGATCTGAAAAACAAAAAGTTAGAAAAAGGAAAAGAAAAGAAACTAAGACCACCTGTGGATGATTTGGGATTGGGATTGGGATTGTGATTTGTCAACGGTCTTCATTGACGAGGCTGTTGTCAATGATTTCCATGGAGACAGTTGACAAACTCCATGTCGACGCCGGCCGGAGTTCCCATGGATTATTTTTCATTTTATCTTTTTTCTTTTGTGAGCTTGGGATTTCGCTCTTGTTATTACGTAATGAAAAAGTAAGAAAACATAAGGTCAGTATGATGAGTGCAAATACAGTAATGACAAAAGCCTATGGTAATTAGTTGTTTCCTTCAATGCTGTTTTAGATTTTGACTTCAGCACATAGATGCAGAAATATATATTATAATTTGTTTATGATGTTATATACCCTAAACTGTCTCTTTTCATCAAGTAAAGAAACCTTCAGTTAATCTAGTGTTTTTAGAAACTAGCTTTTTAACTTAAATGAAGATGTGAGGTATGGTTTCATTTTTTGATAAAGTATCTCTTAAGTTATTGATGCGTGATCCACATTCCAGATGCAACCTTTAGATGTGAACTCTAATTGTAGAACTTAAAGGCCTATAAGTTGACTTGGATGTGATTGGTTTGTTCACTTCTTCAGCTTGAAAAAGTTCTGTTTTACTTATTTGCTGTTCTACCTTTGTATTTAAAAAGGGAAGGAGCTGGTGACTGCAGCTCATGTGTGGCTGTTATGTTGGAGCTTGCTCGAGGAGTTTCTCAATGGGCTCATGGTTTCAAGAGTGCTGTTATATTTTTGTTCAATACTGGGGAGGAGGAGGGCTTGAATGGTGCTCACAGCTTTATAACCCAGGTTTGTGGCGTCTAAGATGCATCCTCTGGAATCAATCTTATTTATTTAGGTCCTGCAAATATGTGTCCCTGGCCTGGTCTTTAAGAACCTTCTTTAAAAGTTATTCACTCGGAACTCACATAAATATATTGAACTCTAAACAAGGTTGTGACTATATAGAAAGGGTTATATCATTTCTAAAGAAGGAGTCTGAGGGCACTTGTTTGCATTTGGCATTTGCTTGTTTATTTACTTCCTATTAGCAAACTTTTACCTAATTTTTACTTGGGTAGCTGAAAAGATCACTCTCCAATGAATATTGTGGTGCACTAGTATTGGCCTGTCCTCCAACTTGCTTTTTGTAGCTACTTATAGTTAGTTTATTTCATGGCTTTCTCTATGCACTGATGGGTAGGAGTGGATATCAATGTGCAGCCCATGCCTGTACTTACATAATGAAAGCAGAGATTCAGTTTCATAAAAATCTCATGTTGCCTTAGAAACTTTCTTCTATTTTCACCATGAGGAAACCTTAAGAAGTGTACAAATTGAGCTTATATTTGTACTCAACTTAACTCAGCCGTAGTCCCAATCACTTGGGGTCGGCTATATGAATCCTTTTCCGCCATTCAATTCGGTCCAAAGCAAGATCATCACACACTACATTCATTCATATCTTTTTTTTTTATTACGGATGTCCATTCTACTTTTGGTCTTCCCCTTCCCCTACTACTATTTTGATTGATGTTATTGATGGGTGCACTAGCGATTTTCTCTCATTTTATCCGCTATTGGGGTGACTTTTACTGTCTAATGGATTTGTTTATTACGAATTCTATCTTTCCTAGTTTTACCACTTATCCATCTTACCATTCGCATTTCAGCTACACTCGTCATGTTAATATGTTCTTTCGTAGGTTCCCAGCATTCGGTTCTGTAAAGTAGCGCGGGTTTAATGGCTGCCTTATAAAACTTTGCTTTCAGCTTATATATGTGCTATGCCAAAAAAAAAAAAGAAAAAAAAAGAAAAGTGAACTTAACATAATAACACAAAAAATAAAAAAGGGGGTGGGGGGTGGGGAAGGACAGAATTTGACTGTGGAAATTAAAATCCAACCTTTTCAAGGAAGACTACATGTTTCTCCTGCGAACTCAACCGTACCTTCTCCCAACTAGTTGAGGGCCTTGAGGCTAGGTTACACAAAATATTTCAGACAATTCAACTCTACTGAAAGCAAGACCTTCTTTTCATTCACGAGTTGCATGTTTACATTCCAAGGAGTAGAAAAATATTGGTTTTACCATTGGCCCTTGTTTACTCATCACCAAGTTTTACGATTGATCAGGAATGTAATTGGCATGAGTTTGCATCAAGGAAGTAGCTATGTGTTTAGCATAGATTTCTAGACCAAATTGACATGTATGAAGAAAAGACTACGGATGTTGAATAAAGTTTTTTTTGTAAACTCCAAGTGTCAATGAAAGAGGTTGTCGGTCTACACTATCGAAATATAACTAATGTTATTATGTATGTATTCTAACATGACAAGTATATGTGTGTGCATTTGTGTCGGGCTGTTCAAGTGTGCATGTTTCTTGTTTCCTTCTCTTCTTTCCACAGTGCAACTGCCTTGGAACCCAGTCCGACAAGGAAAAAGAAAGTTTAGGGTTATTAAAAAAGTGTTGACATGCTATGAGAGGATAATAAATCTGCCGGCCTTGTCTGAGAAAAGAAGTAGTGCGACCTTCTTAGTTCCAAAAGAATGTTTATTAAGCGAAACACAACATTTTCTTGTTCTTATTAAGCGAAACACAACATTTTCTTGTTCTTTTGTTTTGTTTTGTAATTTTTTTTTGGGTGTGGAAGGAATAAGCTCTGACTATCACTGCAGCATCCTTGGAGCAGTACCATACGAATGGCTATCGACTTGGAGGCCATGGGTATTGGAGGAGCATCCGCCATCTTTCAGGTCTGGTTTAGTGAGTCGTTGCTTCTTATATTATTTCATTAGCTCTCTCTCTCTCTCTCACGCAAAATATTGCATACTGCCAATCTTTACTTTCCATTTTATGTCAGATGATTGTAATTCTTTTACCAGTCTGACATCAAGGAACGGGCCAGATGCTATTCTAGATTTCACATACCTGGTTTAAATTTTATGATGGATGATTGGCTAAAGCATCAAATGTTTGGAAATAAAGAAATAGCTTATCTGATTGCAAAATGTTCTCCATGCCATTAATTTGGTGAAAGTCAGGTTTTTCACCTAGTTAAAGTCATTTAGTAAGTTGTCTTCAGATATGGTCATCAACTTCCATCTAGCTGAACTGATACCTTCTCTTTTGAGCTGTATGTGAGATTATTATCGGTAAGCTTGAAATACAGTGTTGTGCCTCTCTCTAAAAGCTTAAGCGTTTAAAGAAGTTGGTATTGAACATGGTTCCAGAGCTTAAGATATGTTCAAATTTTCCTACTTGCATTTAACCACAATATTTAAAAAAAAGAAAGTACGCGTTGGTTCTATGTTATGTGACTGCATTGGCACATTTAACTCCTTCCACATGTGAGGGTCAGACTAAGGGGCAAGTGGCAGTGTTAAGCTTGATATACATTGTTGGGCTTCTCTAACAGCTTAAGCTTTTAGATGAGTTGGATACTTAACAGTAATGATTTTCTTTTTTCTCTTTCTCTGATATTGCTCAATTCAACAGGCGGGTCCTCATCCATGGGCCATTGAGAACTTTGCAATGGTAGCAAAGTACCCATCTGGCCAAATACTTGCACAGGTTTGTTGTGTTTTTACTGTATTTCTCTTTCTCCCCTTTATTACTAGATACTCCCTCTATTCCACTTTAATAGTCCATATTTGAAGCTCAAACATTTGAATTGTGTATAATCACAATAACAATATTCCCAATGGCACCCAACACATTTTATATGATATATGAGGGGTGAAGTTTGAACATCATAAAATTTTGTAAGCTTAATTTCAAAATGGGGTCTCGTTAAGTAGAACATCCTCAAAGTGAAAGAGGGAATATTTGAGTGGAATTGAAGGAGTATACAGAAGTTATGTTTTTACAAGATTTTATGGTGAGTTGTCTCTGCAAACCAGGACCAGAAGTTTTATGTTCCATCTAACTTTAGTGCTGCAGGATCTTTTTTCTTCTGGAGCCATAAAATCTGCTACAGATTTCCAAGTGTACAAAGAAGTTGGAGGTCTTTCTGGACTCGACTTCGCTTATGCTGATAACACTGCTGTATATCACACGAAGGTAACGTTGAAGCTCATAATTTTTCTCAGACAATTGAATATTTTAGCTCAGTTGTGATAGTTTTTAGGATACCTCTATCAGAAGTACGTATTGCTATCATAAAGTTGTTTGGATGATGTCGCTCAAATGTTCCAACTTGACCTGGAGTGTGCTTATTTCTATACGACATCAGAATGATCTAAGTAGCCTGGAATCTAGGAAGGTCTAAACTTGTGGTAGGCTGTACATAGCTTGGGTAGATGTGTCTTTAACTCCCAAGTTTATTTATGATCGTCCAGAATACATTCAATTGATTCAGCATTAACTTCAGCCTGCATCATGACTAGATGCATACAATTTGAGCCTGTTTAGGAATTAATAGATTACTGCATCATGACAGAGACATAAAATTGATTTTCTTTAGGAATTAATAAAGAATTTATCTAAATTTTATTATATCCAGACAACATAGAATTTAATTGGTCTGATGGGAAGTCATAGTGAAGGTGGCAATTAGGTGGGTCATTTGGATATAATGGGTATCAACCTGATTCTGGATCTTTCAAGTACGGGCCAAAGGGGCAAAGATGGAGCCCAATAATAAATGGGTAACACGCCACATATGTCATAACCCATTTTTGAGAATATGCCCAGGTTTTTCTTAAGAAACAGAAACAGAAACAGGTTATGAGTTTAAGAAAATTGTCAATAGACAAACAAATTATCAATTTCAATATGAAAGCAGAAGGAACAGAAATAAAACACAAAGGGAGGCGAGGGAACATTTTTTAGATCCATATGGTCCATGTTAGTAAGAAACAAATAAACAAAAGGGATTGCTGCAATTCGAGAATAACAGGAGAATACACTTGCATTCGAGTGAAGTGCAACGAAAAGGATCAATAGAGGGCTCTCTAGCGTCCATGAGGATGGGCCTTCAAATAGTAACCCTGCAATGTTGTAGCCTCTTTCCTCCAGATGCATGTTAGAGGTTTTGGGAAAGGTGGAGACCCTGCCTTACTTTGGCAATGTGGGGTATTCGCTGTTCTGTGGTGTATTTGAACATTGGTCTTATGCTGATGCTTTTATGGTATAGAGTGGTCTTCATGGCTTCTCTTTGGGCATCAGCTACGGCCTACGGGAGCTTTTTGTGGGGGTCTCGCTTTCAAACATCAAGCAGGACTGCACTGCAAATCTGCGTTTTAGTTTATTTTCTTTCTTTTTGCTGTGATGGACTTCTCGTCTGTCTTTTTGCATTTCCTCTCCTTTCGATCTATAGCATTTCTTTTCTCATCAAAAGGAAAAAACACACCCGCATTGTCCCCTTCCAAGAACCTACACCTTCTCTGATACTGAAATTTCTCAATCAAAAAGTGAAATGAAATGCTGGATTTGGGAATTTAGTGGCAAGAGAATGAAATTAAAATCTTGCATTTGAGAATGTAGTACAATCAGGGTAGGTCAATAGGGCGTAATATTCGTAATTCTTTTGGTCTACTTCACGCACCCATGAGTTCAGGCTTTCCTCACCAACTAGTGGACAACTAACTCTTCAGGGTCCTATATAGACCCTATCGATTACAAAATAAATGGAACTCAAGCTATCCTCCTTGTCCATGTTACGTAAGTACTTTAAGTAGAGAGAATCAGCAGTTAAACTAGTTGTTGGAGAAGTTAAAACAAATAATAGCGATAAGAAAGAGTGATGAAACTGTAAGTCTTCATTCTTCAAGACAATAGAACATAGATTAATGATGTTCAAACATGATTAAACTACTTATTTCTGCACATACAATATGAGAGAGAGAGAGAGAGAGAGAGAGAGAGAGAGAGAGTTAAAACAAATAATTAGCCATTAGAAAGAGTGATGAAACTGTGAGTCTTCATTCTTCAAGACAATAGAACATAGATTAACGTTGTTCAAAACTTGATTAAACACTTATTTTGGCATATACAGTTGGACAGATGTAGGTGAATTTAGAGTTTAGAAAGGAGAGGAACATACAGATATGTTGGAGAAAGGAAGGAGTAAATGGATAATGAGGTACTAAGGCAGCTGTTCTCTACTTTGTGTGTGTGTGTGTGTATATATATATATATATATATATATATATAAGAGAGGGGGGGGGGAGAAATAGTGTAAATGAGTTGGTATGCAGTTAAAAGGATTTCTCTCTGCAATGAATTGGACAACTCTTGATGAGCTTGAGGTGATTGTTTGATCTCTTATTATGTATCAGATGTAATTTTACTGATATATTTTAAATACTAATGCAGAATGACAAGTTAAAGCTTTTGAAATCGGGCTCCCTCCAGCATCTTGGAGAAAATATGCTTGCTTTCCTGCTTCATACTGCTGCTTCCTCTCATCTTTCTAAAGCCAAGGAAATGGAAGCTGATGAGAAGGGTCGCGATGAAACTGCTATATATTTTGACATTTTGGTAGCTTTACTATCCTAGACTCTGAAAGTTTTTAATGTAACAGTTTGTTTTCCTTCTTGATCATGAAGCATGGCTTATTACTCATGGAAATTCTCATGGTTACACCATATTCTAATCTTTTATCATGAATTTTCAGGGAAAATACATGATTGTATTCCGTCAGAGTCTTGCAAATATGCTTTACAATTCGGTGATAATGCAATCACTTCTGATATGGACTATGTCACTACTGATGGGTGGTTATACAGCTACTGTCTCATTCGCCTTATCATGTTTCAGTGCCATTCTAATGTGGATATGTTCATTAAGTTTCTCCATTCTTGTTGCCTTCATTCTACCACTCGTATCGTCATCACCAGTTCCTTTCGTGTCAAGTCCATGGCTGGTAGCTGGTTTATTTGTCACGCCTGCTCTCCTTGGGGCATTGACTGGGCAGCATATTGGCTATCTCAGTTTAAAAGCATATTTGTTGCGTATATTCTCCAAAAGAAAGGGGAATCTCTCTCTGGTAGTTCAAGCTGATTGGGCCAAGTTAGAAGCTGAAAGATGGCTCTATAAATCTGGTTTGGTGCAGTGGCTTATTCTTCTGATGGCAGGACATTATTATAGAGTTGGGTCTTCCTATTTAGCTCTTGTTTGGCTAGTCTCTCCTGCTTTTGCATGTAAGTTTGTCAAAAACATCTTAGCCTGGAATTAGTGTCTGGACGGAATATGATATTCAGGTGCCGAACACCATGGCTAATATCAGTAAGGATGTGAGTATATGAGACATTATAAGGCTAAAAACATAGCTCCTTAAAACATTGATTATTTCGAGAAAGAAAAGGGGAGGCAAAAGAAGTACAGCTCTCTAAATCTAGCTCTTTTCTTCATTAAGAAATTAATAGTCATACTTTTAAAATCTTTGGTTTCAACTGATCCATATTCTGAATATTTTAGATGGATTGCTTGAAGCCACTTTATCTGCAGCCCGATTCCCAAAGCCTCTCAAAACTCTGACACTGCTCATTGGCTTATTTGTTCCATTTTTAATCTCTGGAGGCATGTTTATTCGGTTGGCAGCCACAATAGTTGGAACTGCTGTTCGGTTTGACAGGTAAATCTATATGATGTTACTGCAAGTTAATAAAAGATAGCAACAAATCTTATCAGAACAACACTTTTCGATTTCAGTTCTTGTTTGTCTTTTAGTTGTTTTGATTGTTTGTACTTGTCCTAGAAAACAGCTTACCTTGTTGAAAAATTGTCAGTCTTGAGGTATACTATCGAAAATGCTATCAGGAGTCAAAAGTTTGTGTCTTTTTCTTTCAATAGCAGTTACCTGTCCGGAAATTTATTATTATTATTATTATTATATTATTATTATTATATTATTATTATTATTATTATTATTATTATTATTATTATTATTATTATTATTATTATTATTTTCTTTCGCCGGGGGTTTCTCTAGTACCTCTCTTTGCATGTGAGTTGTTTGTGTAGTACTGGTCTGAGATTTACTGAAGATTACATGAAACTTTGGATAGAGAAAACATTCTTTTCACAGAGAACAAGGTAGCTCATGACTCTGGGAAATTATTGGAGGCTTCTTTGGTGTTAACGAAATGTTGAAACTGTATTATCTTAAATGCAGATATGATGTGTAAAACACATGTCAGATTTTCTATTGAGTGCATATATTAGTTATTAACTTGAAACATTACCTATAAAATGATCTACAAAAGCACGAGTCGTGTGTTTCCATGATTTACAGGCTGGTATTATAAGTGTTATTTAATGTTCAATAGATTCATCCTAATTATGTAATTCTATAGTTCTAATCCTTTTTTTGCTGTAATCTGTTTCAAGTTGGCAAGGCAATTGTAGCAGTTTTACGTTATTCTATTGTATAACATTTTCTACACTAAATTTTGATTGTGATTCTTACTTAAACTCAGAGAAGAATATGTCTAAATTGATCAAACTGAATGTACGGAAGTTTGTCTAATTGTCAAAGTTAAGTTTTCAAAAGATGGAGCTTCAATTGGTATGAGGTTCGGTGTGTAGATATTATCCACATGCATTTGGTTCACCCGTTTGTATACACCTGAATGCAATATCATAACAGTGCAACACGTGCGGTGGGACTTGAACTTAGTTATCTGTCTCCTTTATGTTACTAACTGAAAAATGTTAGTTTCCCGGGTGGACTGGGGTGTTGGGTAACTGGCGTTACATGTTCCAGTTTAATGAACACCAGAGATATCCAACCGGGTTCAATCCTTTTGCATCACCTTGAGTTGATTCCTGAATACATAGACCCTTGAACTCACGCAGGAAGGTATATATACATATGTGTATATATATATATATATATATATATATATATATATGTGTGTGTGTGTGTGTGTGTATATATATATATATATGTGTATATATATATATATATATATGTATACAGATATATATATATATATTTATATATATATTTATATATGCGGAAAGGTGGGAATCGAGACTGATTACTTTAGGAGAGAGAAGGAAAAAGTCGAGAGATCTGGATATTCTCTACTGCTTTATATCCTTGGGAGTGAGGTAAGTTTCACTACTTATTGTGAAAGGTAAGGGACACCAGCTGTCTGTTTGAAGTATGTGAAAAATATTTCAAGTTCCATGCAAGGTCGCATGATGCTGATGGCCGTCGTAGGAGCTTAAACAAGGCATAGATCTATATCAACTCTCTACTGTTCCAAGAGCCGAGGTTTTACCCAGTGACCAAGTTCCATTGACACGAGCTATTGCACCTTGAGCAGACTTCCTCGAAATATGCTAATCTGGACCATCCTTGAGGATGGAAGTGATATACAGCAAGTGGTTGCTACCTCCTAATCCAGATACATAATGGAGATCGCTAATTGCCCTATTGTTTTGAGCACCATGGTTCATGGACTGACCTGCTCAACTTAGGATCAATATTGGATATCAAGCATTATTGCGTTGCCCATGTCTTGAGCATCAATGTTCTTCAAAGTTAGAACAGCCGGCCTAATCCCTACCTTGTGGGTCCAACTTTGTATGAATTGCTCACTCATATATGGAGGTGACAATGGGACATTGTGATGCTGTAGCCAAAATGTTACCAAATATATTTTACTATACCACTCTATGATAGAAAACAGATCTGACCAGTCTGTACATTCAGTACTCCTATTAATGTAGAAGGAAGAAAAAAAGGTAGGATTAATAGATATCTGGTTAATCATAGTGCTCTCTCCATAAAAGAAAGTTGTCTGATCATAGCCCTATTATTCTTCTCCACTTGGGTCTAAGGGTTAATACTGCATTGCAACTTTTATAGCTTACAATCGCTTTGTAATAATTTATTTTACTTTGAAAGATGGCTAATAATTCACTTTCTATGAGTGCAGGAATCCTGGCGGGGCTCCTGAGTGGTTGGGGGGCATAATACTTGCTGTGTATATTTCTTCTGTCATATGCCTTACATTGGTGTATCTCCTTTCGTACGTTCACATATCAGGTTTTCTTTTATCACAATCTTGTCTGCGCTTACAGCTTGTTAAGTAGCTAACTCATCTAGAAGCTAAAAGTTGTTGGACAAGGGTCCAGAAATGTGTATCAACCGGGCCTTAACAGAGCTGATAGGTGGGTTTATTTCACTCGGTGGAATATGTAGTTGCTACAGGTTTCATTGGTTGAAGGCAAGAGGGTTTAAACTATTTAGACCAGGATGCCACAATAAGGAATGGTTTAGTGTATGGCTTAGAAAAATAGGGTATGAGACAAGGAATAGAGTGAACTTCCTGGCTGACTCCAGTTCTGATCATGAATCTTTCAACTGGCTGAACCCATATGTGATGACTATATACGGAATTACTCGCATCTGCTTTTCGAGTAGCACGGGCTTTTTATATCCTAATTCCTTGTGGATTGGTAGGCATTGTTCAGATCGTTATTAAGTTTTAGTTATGGAGATACAGTCAACCTTATTTCACTTTGATCATCAGAAGAGGGATTGTATCCATACCACATTTGGCATATATTTCAGCTATAAACTGTCAAGTATCCAACTTATCGAAAAGCGTAAACAGTCGGAGAGGGCTCATCATTGCATGATATTCAACACTCATTGCATGATATTCAACACTCTCCCCTCATGTGCAACCCCCACTAGCACGTGTGAAGATAAACCAAAGTAAATCACTAGGCGCATCATAACTAAATAGATTGCCAATGTGCATGATAGATACTATGGAGCCCATGACCTTGCTAAACCAGAGAGCTTAACATTGTGTATCATGCTTCAGCATATGAAATAAATAGTCTTTGAACAAACTAGGGTTGTCAAATTTGTGCTTCTGTTTAAACACTTGAACTCTATATCTTGCCATAATGATCACGTAGTGCACACTAAGCTAATTGGTTTGCATTGGGGACAGATTGTTATGCACATAATATTTGGTTCTTTATATGATATAAGCAGTGATTCAATCGGTACTTACTACTGGGTAAAATGTGTTTTATCCACAACTCTTTCAAGTTTTTCAATGATTGCAAATTTTTCATTAAGATATAGATTTTTTTTTGGTCTAAGCAAGGACTATATAATTTATTAGTCAGTTTCATTTCTAGGTGCAAAAACATCAATCGTCATTGCATGCTCTCTCTTGTTTGGCCTTTCACTCACTGCAGTATTATCTGGGATTGTTCCGCCGTTTACTGAAGACACTGCCAGAGCAGTCAATGTAAGTATTTCTGGCCCTTAAAGAGATGGTGCTAGTTAGGATCACTAACTTGTCCCATATGTGAAGTACTTGTTGCAGTTGAATCAGTTTCGCTTTGAGGAATCTTTTGTTGTTAGTGGCTCATTGTTGCTCATAATTGCCCCTGAATATTGTGTTATGACTGATTACTGGAAAATCATGGTGGCAGTGACAGCAGCAGTATTACTTGGCTTTTGGCAAGCATACTTGTTTGGCATCTAATGTCATCAAAGTTGTTGATGATCAAAGAGTCCTACACTCCTACTTTCTATTTTGACATATTTCACCCAAAGAGTCCTTTTTTGAAACTCAAGCTTATCAATTTTTGAGTTCCAAATTTATCCTTATTACATTAAACCTACAAATTAGCAAAATTGTTTTAATCCTTGAAACTAAAGGTATTTATGGGAGTTATTCTTAAAATCTTTCACTTTCAAATGTTGGCTCTTTGAGCGGAGTGGAGGGAATATTTGGTTCACTTCTACCTTCTGACTTACCAGTGTCACCAAGCATCCCATTAGCTATGCTCTGATCTTATTAGCTAGTTCTCCAGTTTCTTTTTGGAATAATATCAAATCCTCCAATAGTATGCAGTCGCTTGTTTCTTCTGCTGTACAACATTTCATCATCAACTGTTGTCATCTACAGGACCGTGCCAAAATATACATACATATATATATATATATATATATATATATATATATATCGATAAAAACCTGTGATGCTTTACAGGTTGTGCATGTCGTCGATACAACAGGAAGAAACGGTGAACATCAATTGCCTAGCTCGTATATTTCTCTATTTTCAACGACTCCAGGAAAGTTCACCAAGGAGATTGAACACATTGGAGAAGACTTTGTTTGTGGAAGGGATAAGGTTCTTGATTTCGTGACCTTTACTGCCAAGTATAGTTGTTGGACCCAAAACGAAGCAGAAAATGGGTGGAGCAAATCAGATATTCCTACCCTGGATGTTAGGAGTGATACAAGGGAGGATGACAGAGTTACACACGTTATAATTGATACAAAAGTTTCTACACGCTGGTCTCTTGCAATCAATACTGATAAAATAGAAGACTTTCGGTTCAAAGGTACAATGATTACTGTTGAATTTGATAGTCTCTTTATATATCTATACTATTAAGCGATCAATTCGTCCGAACTGGTTTCCGTGGCTATATATTTCTCTAGAAAGTTATGTGTGGCACAAGGATGAAAGAGAATAAGTGGAGAAACTGTACTTTTAAAAGGGGAGAGGGAGGGAGGAGTTTCCACAGATATAAAAGATGGAAAACATAAAAATAAGAAAAAAGTAGAAAAATATTATTTGTACATTATGCGAAAAGCAATAACAGCTCTATCTCAAGTCTTTTACTTGATCTTCTAAGGTTGGTTTCAATCATGCCATTTCCTTTATAAGTTTTCCCCCATTTTCTTGATGCAGAAAATGGTGAGGAGTTAATTCTACGGGGCCATAAAAGCAGTGTAGATGGATGGCATATTATCCAATATTCAGGAGGGAAAAGTGCACCTACTACATTTGATCTGACTCTTTACTGGGTCAAAAACTATACAGACACGGAGCAGGGGCAGAGAGAGGACCGCCCTCCACTCTTAAAATTGAGGACAGACGTCAATAGATTGACACCAAAAGCCGAGAGGGTCTTGTTGAAGCTTCCTCCATGGTGCTCTTTATTTGGAAAGTCCACATCTCCCCACTTGTTAGCTTTCATAACGAGTCTACCTGTTGATTTCTAAAGAGAAAACACTTTAGTACTTTGCTTAACCATACTTTGAGAGATGAAAGATGTTTCGGAGCATACTGAAGGTTTCATTGGAGGAAAAGTATGTATGAATAAAACTCAGAGACGATTCATTGTCAGTTGATCATATTTGATCTTACATGCGAGATAAATAAAGTTTGTTGGACAAATTTGCTAATCGTCCCATACTTTGATCTTGTTACAGAGATTGTCCTTGCACATCGATATTGCACATTTTGATCCTTGAAGGTTTGCTTTTGGGTGGATATAGTCCTTTTATTCAAATGACCTGAAAGTTTCCAGTTGCATGAATTGATTAGGTACATGCAATAAGGAAGTTCTGGACAGGTCAACCCCTAAACTTCCAAAACACACCCTCCGAATTATGTCTCAAATTTAACCGGGTTTTCTTCATAAATTGCCATGTCAAAGCCGTCGAATTCATAAAAAGTTTCACTTACTCAAAAACATCTTTTATGGTCACTTTTCATCCAAAAATCTCAAAATACCCTTACTAAGTTGATTAATCGACTCAAGAGTTGGTTAAATGACTCAATGAGTCGATCAAAATGACTCAAAACGACCCTGAGTCGATTAATCAACTTATCGATCGAGTAATTGAATAAGGTTGATTAATCGAATCATGGGTCGATTAATCGAATCATGGGTTGATTAAGTAGAGACTTAGAGAGAGAGAGAGAGAGAGAGAGAGAGAGAGAGAGAGAGAGACGAGTACCTCAACCACAGTGGTGAAGGAGGCGTAAAACGAGGGCGGATGAGACAAAGGATGACGGTGGGGGATATGACACTGTGAAGGAGGAGGCGACGAGGACGGCAGGGAGAGAACGACGGTGAGAGGCGGAGATGGCGTAGAGAGAGAGAGAGGACGTCGCAGAGGTAGAGGGAAGGTTAAGAGTGGTTAGGGTTTGAGGGCTATTTAGGAAGTTAACAAAGAAAATTGGTCAAAGGCCATATAACATAACTTACCGGGTCAAAAAGCTGTACTTGATTAATACCATAAAATTTAACCCGGTACCCTAATATACTACCGGGTGGGTTGACGCCTTTTTTAGTGGTATATATCAAGTACAGCCTTTTGACCCGATAAAACAACTTATATGGCCTTTGACTAAAAATTAACACAAACTTCCTATAATACCCCAAAGCCCTTAAAACCTAACTCAGTCTCACTCTCTCTCAAATCTCCAAACCACAGCCGTCTTCCTCCCATCGTCGTCGTCTCCCCCTCCCATCTCCAACGACATCGTCGCCGTCTTCCTCCGTCTCCGACCATATCGTCTCCCTCTACTGCCATAGATCTTGTAAGTCTTCCTCCGTTTTCCTCCCATCTACTACCATGAAACCCTATCTTTGTCTTCCTCCGTCTTCCTCTCATCATCTCTCTTTGAATCGTTTAAACGAATCTGTTAATCGTTTAAACGAATCCGTGAATAGTTTAAACGAATCCGTGAATCGTTTAAACGAATCCGTGAATCGTTTAAACGACTCCGTGAATCGTTTAAACTATGTTTGAGTCATTCAAAAAAAGAGGGTATTTTGGGGTTTTCAAATAAAAAGAGGTCATATAAGTTGTTTTGGAATAAGTTATGTCAAATAAGATATTAGAGTGTTTGACCGAGCCATTTGTGAAGAAACCCCCCTTTTTTAAGTCATAGCAGATGAATTGACCCATTCATCAGTTCACTTTGATCTTGTTACAGAGATTGTCCTTGCACATCGATATTGCACATTTTGATCCTTGAAGGTTTGCTTTTGGGTGGATATAGTCCTTTTATTCAAATGACCTGAAAGTTTCCAGTTGCATGAATTGATTAGGTACATGCAATCATTTTTTTAGTTCCTGCAAGGAAGTTCTGGACAGGTCAACCCCTAAACTTCCAAAACACACCCTCTGTATTACGTCTCAAATTTAACCGGTTTTTTTTTTTTTTTTCATAAATGGCTATGTCAAAACCGTCAAATTCATAAAAAGCCTCACTTACTAAAAAATATCTTTTATGACCACTTTTCATCCAAATATCCCAAAATACCCTTACTGAGTTGATTAATCGACTCAAGAGTCGGTTAAACGACTCAATGAGTCGATCAAAATGACTCAAAACGACTCTGAGTCGATTAATCAACTCATGGGTCGAGTAATCGAATCAAGATCGATTAATCGAATCATGGGTCGATTAATCGAATCATAGGTGATTAAGTAGAGACTGAAACAGAGAGAGAGAGACGAGTACCTCGACGACAGTGATGAAGGAGGCGTAGAACGAGGGCGGTTGAGACAAAGGATGACGGCGGGGGATATGGCACTGTGAAGGACGAGGCGACGAGGATGGTAGGGAGAGAATGACGGTGAGAGGCGGAGATGGCGTAGAGAGAGAGAGAGGACGTTGCAGAGGCAGTGGGAAGGTTAAGAGTAATAAGAGTTTGGGGGCTATTTGGGAAGTTAACAAAGAAAATTAGTCAAAGGCCATATAACATAACTTACCGGGTCAAAAGGCTGTACTTGATTAATACCACAAAATTTACCCTTACTTTTTAGGACAACATTTTTACTATTTTTGGGGGCTATTTGGGAAGTTTCATTTTTAGGACAACATTTTTACTATTTTATCCTTACTTTTTCTTCTTACTTTAATTATGAGTCATATGTACATGAACATTAAAGAAAACTACACACTATATCAATATTAATAATCAAATTAATTATTTTTTCTTAATCCGTGTGTCGGGTCAAACAAGACAATAATTTTGGGACAGAAGGAGTAACAATTTTTTATGATAAGGGGGTTGTTCTAATTTAACCAGTCTCGTTTCAAGCCCTGGGAACGCAGTTGCGTTAAAACTTGTTGGGAGAGCTTTATCGTCCTAATGGGTCATACCCTGCTCGGGGATTATTCTTGGGCCTACGTGTTTGAAAAAAAAAAACAATTTTTGGTGATTAAAATCCCCAACGTCAATAACTCAAACTTCATCATTATCTCATCTTTCAAAGAATAGCACTAGTTGTTGAGAACTACAGGGCTTTGTTTTGGATTGATGATTCCGGCTGTATTTTGTGATTTCTTGCATGATTTTGTAACGATTGAATCAAAAAGTAAGGAGAAATGAGAGAAAAAAAAAATGAAGTCAATGTAAGAGAAAGTGAAAATCAAGGAAATTAATAAAAATAACGAACCATGTAAGAGAACAAGTTAGTTTCCTATGTTAGCCAACAAAGTAAAAGCTGCAATTCCACGCGACGTCACGAAACCGGTGACAATCTCATTTCTTGCACCATCGTGCACCTTATTTGATTCGATTTGCTTAGTATTTTCCTTTTTTACTATCTTGTCATATATTCCCTTCATTTAAAAAAAAAAAAAAAAGGTTATATTTGACTCGACACACAGCGTAAGAAAAGCTAATAGACTATAGAGACGTGATAATTATGTTTTTGACCAACGTACTATGGTCGGAGAGCAGAATTGACAATCGTACTTTCAAAGATCTACTTTTGCCCTATGTATTTGCATAAGTTGGAAACAATTAACACACTCGTTATCTGTCCATTCAAAAACTTGACGGCCGTCTGACGTAGAAATAATTTTTGTGTTAAATCTCCACTGTGGTAGCCAAGTGGATATTTATAACGGTAACAAGATTATGTTTGATGCACGTGATCTTCTTTTTCAATTCATAAACCCAGGCACGCTGTTAGGGCTCAAAATCGATAGACAAAAAACGATCAATGAGAGAGCCTTAACGTACACAAGTTTTCCCACCATTTTACTTCCGGACTCCACTAAATATTTACTTGGCTGCCACGGTGGAGATTTAACATAAAAACCATTTTCACGTCAGACGGCCGTCAAGTTTTTGGATGGGCAGATAACGGGTGTGTCAATTGTTTCCAACTTATGCAAGTACATAGGGCAAAAGTGGGTCTTTGAGAGTACGATTGTCAATTTTGCTTCCCGATCATAGTACGTTGATCAAAAACATAATTATCCCTAGACTATATTACGAATATTGAGTGTTTTTCAATGAAGCCCATGAGGAGTGGAACCCGTCATTCAAAGTAGGAATCAAATCAAGAGTACAATGGTAAAAATAATATTTCAAAAAGGAAAAGTTTTACAATAGACAAAAAAAAAAAAAAAACTCTTTTTAGTATCACTACTCATTATTGAGGTGGAGTTTTGTAAATAATTTGATTGATTGTGGTTGAACCGATTGATCAATTGATTCAAAGGGAGAGAAAGGTCAATTAGAATTATGTGTGGACCGGTGGCGGCTGTGGCGGTGGTCTGGTCGTGGGTGACCTGCACCGTTGACCCACCTACGTTGGGCCGCCTATATGTTTATATTTTGAATTTCTTACATATTGAGTAGAAAAATACTACTACTCCATTATTATTTGATTTGATTTGATTCGTATTAGACGGTTCATATCACTAGTCTAACTTAATGAAAATTCCAAATTCCTGACAACTGACAAGATCCTTATTTTTATTTTTTTAAATGCCGATGATATGATTTGGCAACATCAAGCTTAATTAATCCTCAATTTTATAAAGATTTGATTTTAAGACGGGTTTTATATGGTACGCCATTCATTTTTAAATTATTGTCTTGTTTAATTTTTTTGAGTCAAATGGGCTGTTTCTTAAATAAAAAATTGACGTATAATTTAAAAAAAATTATAAAATATGTAATTCGTAGTACTTTTTCAGAATTAGAAATTACGTGTTTTATGATTTTGAATAATATTAAAAAATATGCGTTAAATTTTTATTTGAAAAACAGTCACTTTGATTCAAAAAAGTCAAACATGATAATAATTTAAGAACGAAGGAAGTATAATCTATTATCATGGTCAAAGAGTGTAATAAGGAAGAGTAAGTCGTCTATGTGAGATTGTTTTATGGTTCCAAATTTATAAAACGGAGCCTCACTTTCTCATAATTCAATCAGCAACACACGGTGGGTCGAGTCAGAGATCCGTCTTACAAAAAATACCCATAAGACGATCTTTTATAAGTTTTTATCAATAAAGAAATGTCATTCATTTCTATTCAAACCAGAATGAGAATCTCTCGTCACCCGGAAATCACTTTCATATTTCCATTCAAGCCTTTGAAATATGCCTAACATAAATTACAATTAATTTCAAAGCATGCATGATAGGAATGAAAAAGATTCGTAAGTTACACATGAAAAGAATATTCCTATTTTCATAGATTTATAAGTTACATATGTATGAGAAGAGTTTGAATTAGATTTCAATTTCTATAGATTCTTAATTAAGTTACACATGAGAAGAGCATGTATATATATATTCGCTAAGACTCCTATTTAGTATTTACTCCTTTATTATCTTCTTTTTAATTTTAACAATAACCTATGATCTTTACCAAAAATAAAAATGAAAATGGGGCAACAAAAACATTATCCTATATTTAATACTACTTTATAAAAAAAAAAAATACAAAATTAACTTTAACAAGCCACCATTATAGTATTTCTATAAATATACCATTCTTTAACATAAAACAATTTCTTTATGAGTTTTACTTATTAAGCTTTCATTAATAAATTAGTTACATGAAAAACATCTTTTCCTCCAATGTATTGAAAATGTTTTTAATATAATAAAATTGTCAAGTGAAAAATCATCACTAAGTGTTACAGCAAAATTACTTTTAATGGGGTGTAGCTGCGTTAAAACTTGATAGAAATAATATAACTGCCCTTATATTTTTACTAAACTCGAAGATTAATCTTAGGCCTTCGAAACTGGAAATATCTTGGAAAATCAAAGAAATAATTATTAAAAAGGGAAAGTGAACAACTAGTCCCTATTCTTTTGAAATTTTAGGTATTAGTCTCCATACAATGCAAAGTTTGCTCTTTTTTCATGCCACAGGTCCCTGAAATGGCATTAATTAATATCAAAGGGTCACCCTGTACAAAATAAAAAGCTAGAGTGTTATTGAACAAATTTTTTTTTTTTTTTACTTTTATGCTCTAAACCTTAATAATGAAGGACAATTTAAAGAAAATCCAAAAATAAAATACACACAAATAAAAATTAGAAATTCTAAAAAATTAATGATGGGATCCATAATTTTTTATTGAATCTCAAACAATCATCAATCAATTATAATTAATTTTTTTCTATAATTTCATCCCAAAATAAAAAATTCACTCTTCAAAGTGTCAAACTCATTTACAATAGCAGTCTCCCTTTTTCTCCCTGTGTACTAATACATAAAAAAAAAAAAAATTATATCCAATGAAATGAGACCTCTAGCAAAATGAAGAGACGAAGGAGCTTAGTTATTACGATAGTGACTTTCGTCTAAATCAAAACCGATTAATATTGTGAAATAGTTTTGGTTGGAGTGAAAAATTTAATTTAATTTTATTAAAATTAATACATTAAAAAGAAAAAAATGTTCAATTAAAATCTTAAACCTTCAATCTGTATAATTCGATCTTTCTAATCTCATTTATTGGACAGACTCTAACAACATTCGCTCGATGCCAACCACCTTCAAAAACCATAAAAATAATTCCTAAATACTCCATATAAACTATAAACAAGTGGTGCACTTAACCCGAAAAAGAAACTGCCCGACAAAAGCCACCTCACCCTCTCTCTCTCTCTCTCTCTCTCTCTCTCTAAGATTCTTAAAACAACATAGAGAACACATTCCCATCATAGATCTCTTCGCTCGTTCTTAAGTTTACCCCCTTCCTTGTTTTCTCTCTCTCTCTCTCTCTCTCTCTCTCTCTAAAACTCTCTTCCCACACTTTTGGACTTTCTCTCTCTCTGGCCACTTCCACTTCTCTCCTTGGCCTAACCTACCCCTTTTTCACCACCAAAGCAAGTGACCAGTCCTTGTTTCCACAACCAAGTCTTTGGTGAAATTCAAGCTCTTAATTTCACTTTCCCCCATCAGTTCATGGTATGTTGGCACTGTTATTTCCTTAATTTTTTCTTGTCTGATCCCAAATCATCCAATCCCATGTTAATTTCTTCAAAAAGTTGATCTTTGTTCAATATTCCCGTATGCCATGATCTCAATTGTATAGCTATTTGTATAAAGATTGCAACTTGGGTATTCTTTCTTATTAATTCTTGTCAATTTCAAAATACCCAGTTGCTAAAATTGATGCCCAGTTCATCTTTTGCTCTAAGATTCAATTTAGGAATCCGGGTTTTGGCATTTTGCGGCAAAAAAAAGTTGTCTACTTTGTGGCGGTTTTCGAGTTCTCTTAATTCAAGTAGGGTATTACTTGATTTCATGTGCCAGAAAAGTGACTACCCAGAAGGCGAATTTCGTGATTTTTTGTGTTAAAGATGCAATCAGTGGTTGTATCGATGGAGGAAGGGAAAGACTCCACAGTTGTAGCTAGAACAAACCAATCTAGGGTTTTGCCTCAAAGGATGTTACAGTTACTTGTTCTGTTTCTGGTTTTTTGTTTTACCTTTTCATTGATTAGTATATATATGATTCGGAAATCCGGGGTTAATAATGGAGGGGCTTCAGCATTGCTCAGTTTACAGCCGTGTGTTGAAGAACCGACTAGTTTAGATCGTTGGATTAAGCCTCCATCACAGTTGCTTCATACGATGAATGATAAAGAGCTCTTGTGGAGGGCTTCTTTTGTGCCCCAAATAAAAAAGTATCCGTTCACAAGAATTCCTAAGATTGCTTTCATGTTCTTGACGAAGGGTCCATTGCCTTTGGCACCTCTTTGGGAGAGGTTCTTTAAGGGGCACGAGGGGCTTTATTCGCTCTATGTTCATTCGCTGCCATCATTTCACGCCAATTTCCCACCGGCATCGGTTTTTTACAAGAGACAAATACCAAGTCAGGTATGTGAGACCAATGTATTTCCATTTCTATAAAGTTCTGTATGAATGAATTATGTTGACTTTGTAGAAGGGAATGAAAGAAGTGTGCAAGTTTATTATAAATTGCTCTATTTTCCTATTCTTTTCTTGATTATCTGTTTTTGGTTGGTTTATGCATATGTTGTGCTTTTGTAGTTTATTGCAAGGCGAGTGATCAAGTGATCACTAATTTTTTTTTCTCCATTGCTTTATGATTTTTCCTTGAGGAATCTTTGTCCGATGAAGGGGAAATTGTTTTATGTTAGGTTGATTGGCATCATCTCATTTGAAGGGATCTTCTTCTTCTTTGAGCTCTTCTTCAAATACAAAGTTGAAACGTATGGCTCTAGTTCTTTTCGGACGATTTTATGTTGGTTACATTTTCCTTCCAAGTTCCACCTTTTAATCGGGATTTCACTTAATGTTGGATCGTTGTGGTTCTATATTTACCTGAGTCACCTATTAATATGTTTGTTAGGACATTGAAATGATTAAACCATGTTTGGAGTCTTTCCTTTAGATTTTGGTGTTAACATTCTTGAGCTGATAAGATCTAGCTTGTGTAGGCGCTAATGTTTATAAATGATGGTATTATGGTGAGATCAGTACGAGTTGGAGTTCATGGATGGTGTTTGAAACGGCACAAGGGGTACAGAATACTCCACCTGACCGCGAAAGACGTTCTACTTCGTATCAATTCACTGAAATAAAGTTGTAAAGTTTGTTGTGCAGAAATTTTCTAGGTTAGGGACTGGAAATGCTCAACTAATTGTTTTATGGTATAAATGAGGAAGAAATACTCAAACCTAATAGTAGACTTCACAATTTACTTGTGAAACGGGGAAAAAAGAGGAAACCTATCCCCATCTACAAGATATCAAATAAAACAAAGTAGTCCAACCCCTGAAACTGCCAAGACAAACTCAATTAACGAGATACAGGTGGATTCAAAATGTATGGTTCTCTATAGGATCTTATTTTCGATGGTGCTTGCAATGCTTTCTCTTAATGGATTAAGCTGGTTTGGGTTTCTCAGCCTCACGGTTGGTGACAATTTTTCTACTTGTGGTGTCTTGATAATATTTGGAAAATTGAAGGCTGCAACGGGATCTTTTTTTTTTTTTGCATTTAACTTGTTGGTCTATTTAGTGTAGCAATGAAGCTTGTGAGTTGCGGGAGGATCTTGCTCTCAAATATTTTATTTGGGCCCTCAAGTTGAATGACATGAGAGGTTAAAGTCAGGCCCCCACATTCTCTTCTGCAGGTGGAGGTAGAGTATGAGATATTTGAAGTTATAACTTTCTTCCAGTAGCCCGAAATTGACATCAGACTCTCTATTAGTGGACTATGTAAATGCGGACCAACATAGCTCTTGATCCCCTTGTTAGGTAGCTTTCAGAACTGCTGTGTATTCGTCTCAGTAGGAGTGAGCACACAAGAAATAATTAGTAGATTAAACAAAATCAAGATCAAAGTAGCAACAAAGGCCATTTTCATCATGATTGGTTGGCTCGTAATTGGCTAGCTTGTAGTTCTTAGCTAGGACTCTTTTTTGGGCTTGTCTCTCAATTATGATTGTAGCTACTTCCATCAGGAACTGAAGATAAACCATTTATTCTTGCCTGAATGGCAACCCAGTGCATGAAGCTCCTACTGTGGGGTCTGGGAAAGGCAACTGATAAATGTAGCCCGAGTTTTTTCTAGACTTAATGGCTTGAGCTTTCTTGCTGTAAGCAACAGAGGTGTGTAATGAGTTATGGAGGCACATCATTTAGTACCCACCGTTCCACAGGCGTAATGTCATTTTAGGGATTTTTCAAGATGTAAAGTTGAATGACAGTCTTTGGTGTGATGAAATGCGTCTAGAGTGGAAGTGTGCAACTCGTTTGGTATGTTTTTTGTTTCTTTTATTTCCTTGTTCACTTGTAGAGTACGAATTATCTTTCAGAGAAGGTTCTCTACCAGATTTCAGCCGAATGAATTGGGTATCAGTCACGTGTTGTAGGGTGGGGTCCATCTTAAAAGGAATGCACATACAGAGGCTTAGTCACAATGTTGGCCAGGTTACTAATACGTGATTATTTTAGTTACAAAAATAGTTAAGACTTCTTTATATTGTTGAAGACGTACATTTTCCATATTTTTTTTTGAGTGTCCTACAGCCTGCAATAGCTCTTTGTTTGAAATTTGTTTTGCCAAATATGTCCAGTACCTCATTGAGTCGCCAATTTTTCTGGGTTTGTTCCTCTGCAGGTGTCAGAATGGGGCAGGATGAGCATGTGTGATGCAGAGAGAAGACTACTCGCCAATGCACTGCTCGATGTCGACAACGAATGGTTTGTTCTCGTTTCAGAATCATGCCTTCCCCTCTACAATTTCAGTGTCATCTACCACTACATAATGAAATCCAAATATAGCTTCATGGGAGCATTCGATGATCCCGGGCCATTCGGTAGGGGCCGCTATAATCAAAACATGTTACCCGAGGTGAACATCACCCAATGGCGTAAAGGATCACAATGGTTTGAAGTCAACCGAAAGCTCGCAACTTACATCGTGTCGGACACGAAATACTACCCCAAGTTTGAGGAATTTTGTAAACCAGCGTGTTATGTGGACGAGCATTATTTTCCCACTATGCTGACGATTCGAGCACCAAGTTTGTTAGCAAACAGAAGCATCACTTGGGTAGACTGGTCGAGGGGCGGGGCCCACCCCGCTACGTTCGGAAGGGCAGATATTACCGAGGCATTCATGAAGAAGATTCATGAAGGTCACGAGTGCGTTTACAATGACCAACCATCAACTGTTTGTTTCCTTTTCGCAAGAAAATTCGCTTCGAGCGCCTTGGAACCTTTGTTCCTCTTGGCACCAAAATTTTTGGGTTATTGAGAGTGTGCAAATTCTAACCTCTTTATCTCACATGCGTACGCTCTGTCTGCTTTGGCATTGATCAGTATGCAAGGAGTTGTAGATGTACAAATATTTTGCAGCAGAGTTTTAGTAATAGTGCTTTAGGACAACTGAAACTGACAGTAAATTTTTTTTTTTTTTAGGCAGTTATCACATTTTGTACTCAAAAGGATTTTAAACTTTGATTCTTTTTCAGTTGCAATCTTATTTGTTTTGCTTTAACTTTTGTCTGCCATTGTGGTGAATAATAGATTCCTGTGCCCATTCTTCTCTTGCCCTATCAGCCGTGGTGTCCATTGTTGGCACTGCACCTTGCTCCATCAATCGTTAGTGAGATCGTTAGTGAGATAAATTATATATATATATATATATATATATAAATTAATTATAGAATATAGAGTTAACGACCGTTAAAAAAAGTTGATACCGTTGGATTACATTGCACTCAATTCGTGAGTACATTGGTTAAATTTAGAATATTGAGAGTACGTGGTCAAATTGGTTATCAATCGATAATACGACGATCATTTATATAATTATCCCCAAAAAGTAAAAAAAGTCTAAAATCACATAATCTAATTGCCAAAAAATACAAACTTAAATTCAATGGAGAAAGGCCCTTTTAAAATTAGTTTGGCATCTTGAAACTAAATCTTATGACTTATGAGTGCGCTTTTGTCAAAAGTGGTCTTAAATTTTGATTGGCAACAACATGCTGAAAACCAATTATAAAAGAAAAATTGGAAAATTGTGCTCAAGTCCATTTTCATAATTATTTGTTTTCTAAAGTTTACCCTTTTTTTGTGTAAACCGCTAAAGTATACTTTAATAATTTTCTTCCTAAAATCCCCACAGCAACATCGTTGTTTCAAATTTGAGGTTTGAATTGATGTATAAATGATTTCATGTTGTTAATATAGTCTTCCCTCATGTTTGAGGATCAATTCATGGAGAACACGAATTTGATCAAATTCAAATTTTCTGAGTTCATCCCGTTTTTCCTTGTTCTTGGGCTGTTTTGGCCATTTTAATCTATATTTAAGCTTCGAATTTGTTTAAAATTAATCTCATATTGTTATCCTAACTTAGTATTACATTTGTGCACAATTTTTCTACCAAAAAAATACTATTTTCGAGCTCCAAATCTAGCTTGACAGTGTGCTATCCGAAAACAGAAGGAGATGTTCTTGGACTGATTTTAGGACTTTAATTAATGATTTGAGTTTGAATTTTGTTTAATATCAATACCATACTGTTATAGGAAGTCAATACCATGTTTGTATGTAAAGTTTTCAACAAAAAACAACTATTTTGATCGATTTTGATCTTGCTGAAATTTTCTGGGTTCATGTGTTAGTATTTCGAGTTATAATTATTTAATAAATGGGCATCGGGATGCCTGAATGCTGAATTTTGGGCATCGAGATGCATAATTTGGGCATCGGAATGCCTGAGCATTTGAGGGCGATAATTTTAGGCATAGGAATGTATAATTTTGGGCATCGGGATGCCTTTAGGTTACTGATGTGTGCGTGTTTTTCTTTCATTAATGACATAATCATTTTTTCGCCCAAAAAATGTCTTTTTTCGGTTAAAAAAAATATAGAGTACTGTAGCGAATTCAAATTATTCAAAAGGGACCAACTTGTAATTCACCAAAGAAAAATATGTCAAAAGTAACCCTATAGTATCCACTTCAGTACAAAGCATATAAGTAAAGAAAATGTGGCTTCTATAATAAGCAAAAATATATTATCCATTCCATTGAAATAGACACTAGTTTTAGTTTTTCAAAAAAAAATTTAAAAAGTTAATTTTTAAGCTATTTAGTAACACAAATACATTAATATTTTTGTTGTCCGCCCAATAGCATTGCAAGTTCATACTGAGACATAATAGTTGACAAAGATGAATTTAGTAACTTTATTATCTAGTGACACTCATTTTGGGAGGGAGAGAGTACTAAATTACTAAAGTTTGCCAATATACACACAAAAAAAATAAATTAATATTCCACGTTAAAATTATTATTCCATCCGTTCGACCCAAAGAGTTCCATGTTTGAAAAGTCTACTAATTAAGGGATATATAAGTATCATTACAATTGGTCATAAGTACAAAAATACTTGAACAAAATCAAGATGATTATATAACATATGAAGGGTAAAGTTGAAAATTTTTTGGTGATTGTAGGCATAATTTTTGAAAGTAGACTCTTTAAGTGAAATATCCCAAAATAAAATAGTGGACTCTTTACCTATAACGGAGAGAGTGAAATCTAATAAATTGATAATTACAGCATGTGTTGTGAAGGTTATTAATAGTATGAAAACAAAATACATAAATTTATTATACTCACCATCTGTGCCAAAACAGAGTTCTACTAGTTTTGATTAATCAAAATATTTGCTTTCTGATAGGTAAACAGAGTTATGCTGGTTTTGATTAATCGAAATATATGCTTTCTGATAGGTAAGTGTAAAGTCATTTTCAATCCTTGTACAATACTTCGAAGGTAATATTTAAATGCATATATTGAGTGTGGAGGGTATACTTTTACGTTCCGTAGGTGACTTATGATGAAATGGACACAAAGTAGCCCGAACGTATCATCTTATCAATTAAACTGAAGAAATCAACGACTAGAAAGAAAGTGTAAAATCATTTTTCATAGTCTAAATATACCAAAATGCAGGGCCAAATTATCCAAAATTTGATGAATGGTGTTTGCATCGACGATCTATCCTCGTCATAGTTCATATTCGCTCCGTCCCTAAATAAGTATATATTTTTAAATTTTTTTGTCCCAAAATAAGTGTTTTTTTATTTATAAATTTATTAATTTCAAATTTGACATATATGATATATTGTGTCTTTGTGTGGACTTCCGATGCTATATGTGGACATTAAGAACATTAATATATACTTCATCCGTTCCAGGTAAAAAATCCACTTTTATTTTTAATAAGTCAACATGTGACTAAATTAAATCAAAATTTTACATATTTTACTTATGTTTTAGCAAATAAAATTTCATTAATTAAAAACTATATTAAGAATACTAGATTACAACTTTCTTAACTTTATAAAAATAAATAAATCTATATAAAATATTGGTCAAAATTTAATTAAGTTGACCTTAAAAAATTAAAAACAAACTCTTTACTTAGAACGGAGGGAATTTATACTAATAAAATGTCTAATAAATCAATTTCATTAGTTAAAAACTAAAAATAAACATTTATTTAAGTACAATGAGAGTAGTTCATAAAACTCCTTGGGTTTGAATTGGAGTGTAAAGTTTATTGAAGAGCTAGGTCTTCGGCCTATTAATTATTGGGCTACGAACCAAAGAGGCCCTCTTTTATGTCACACTATTAGCAAAGATACTATCCCCTTGGCCCTTTTTTTTTTTTTTTTCTTCAGGAAATTACTGACCGGTCCCCTTTTCAAAAAGTTTAACTCCTAAAATTCACCATTTTTTTTCTTAATCGAAAAAGGCATTTTGATAATTTTCTTCCTAAAATGTCCCTATGCAACATGAACACTCTTTTATTTTAGAGATTCGTTAAAAAAAAACACACACACACACACAAACATAAAAAACATTTAGTTACATCAAAGAAACTGAAAACTTGTAAACGATTTCATGTTGTTAATATAGTCTTCCCTCATGTTTGGGGATCAATTTTCATGCCTATAACACGAATTTGATCAAATTCGAATTTTCTGAGTTCATCCCGTTTTCCTTGTTCTTGGGCTGTTTTGGCCACTTTAATCTATGTTTTAAGTTTCGAATTTGTTTAAAATCAATCTCATATTGTTATCCTAACTTAGTACTATATTTGTGCACAATTTTTCTACTAAAAAAAAAAACTATTTTCGAGATCCAAATCGAGCTTGGCAGTGTGTTGTCCAAAAATAGAGTGAGATGTTCTTGGACTGATTTTGGGACTTTAATCAATGATTTGAATTTTAATTCACCAATCGCAGTATGCTGGGCAACGCAACGGGGATCGACCTGCCCGTTCAGGTCACAAGGGTCGAGGGGACAGTGTCCCTCGTGGGGGTTCGGGGGCAACGCCCCCGATATGTAAACGAAAATCAAGTCCCCTCCAGCCGTTGAAATTCAAACGGCGCCTTGATTGCTCATCGCGATGCCTTGGTTTGCTCATCGATGCCTTGGTTACTCATCGCGATGCCTTGGTTGCTCATCGCGATGCCTGTGTTGCTCATCGCGATGCCTGTGTTGCTCATCGCGATGCCTTGGAAAATCAAGTCCCCTCCAGCAGTTGAAATTCAAACGGTACCTTGGTTGTTCATCGCGATGCCTTGGTTGTTCATCGCGATGCCTGTATTGCTCATCGTGATGCCTTAGTTACTCATCGCGATGCCTGCGTTGCTCATCGCGATGCGTTGGTTGCTCATCATGATGCCTTGGTTACTCATTACGATGATTAACCCACGCGATGCCTTGGATTACTCATCGCGATGCCTTGGGTTACTGATGAGCGCATGTTTTTCTTTCATTAATGGTATAATCATCTTTTCGTCCCAAATTTTTTTTTCGATTTTAAAAAAAGATGACTGAACTGAAGCGATTACAAATGTTTAAAAAGGGATCGGTCCGTAATTCACCTTTTTTTTTTTTAATGGGTCCCCTTGGCTTTTGTCCTACCTAAATAAGTATATTTTGACTTATTGAAATGTTGACTAGTTGTCAACTCTTAAAAAAAGTACCTTATTATTGTGTGGTTACAATCTCAAGTAGTTTTAATTGATAAGAGAGCACAAACGATATTAAAAACTCTATGTTGAAAAATAAATTTTAATAAAAGAAAAGTATCACTTCGTTTGGAAATCTTCACACAAAAACTCAGCGTTGATTAAGGCACCGAGCCAACCAACGGTTAATAGTATGAATATTTCTATATGCAAGTATGAACGATGAAGCCCCATCCCTTACTCAATTTTACTCTGAACAAACCTTGTTTAGGTATGCATATGTACTCAACAACAACCTGGTTTTGTTCTTCCTAGCTCAAGTTATAATGCATATGTTTTGGATGCTGGTGATGAATTAACTTTTGAACACCCCCCAGCTTGGCTCAAATTCGAGCAACGACACAGTGCTCGGACGATATAACAGTACTGAAGGCTGCTAGCATGCTCTTGAGCACATAAATCTTGAAAATAGCCTCATTTGTGGTGTCTCTCATACAATCTCTTGAACCTCGAGCTAGCTACCTAGCACTCTGGTGCTCTTTGAAAGCTCTCCTCTTTTTCCACCACAAGAGCTGATCATGCTTGCCTCGCTATGAGAGCTCGAGCTACCTAGTTTCGTTGTCCTCAGTCCTCACGAGGAGCTGTCAGCTAACCAAGCTTGTGGTGGCTGTCTTCTTAGAACTAGTTGTTTCGTTGACCTAGCCAGGTGGTCATAAAATGGATCATGGATAAGGGCTACTCGCATGGATAGTAAAATGAATAATTAGAAAACTGAATTCTTTTGCAGCATATGCAAGAGCTCGAGTCTACCATAATTGGACACCGGAGCCATTTTTGTTCTTCTAGTAGTTGGCTTGCATTGTATTATCTACCTTATGCTCTCTTCATCAGCTATGGCCATTAACCCCCATCCCCAACAGAAAATTTAACCATAGAAACTACAATTGATCAATCCAAAGGTGCTGCAGGTAAAACATGGGATCCCATAGAAAAATCTTTCACAACTTAGATCATGAAGTCCTGATATTTCAAAGCAATCACTTTGATACTCGTTATTTTCATTTCACATTTACTGTGGAAAGGAAGTTGTACGTGAACTAAAATAAAATCAGTCACCTAACATTTCAATATGTTTGGTTCACAGTAACGCAAAGTCCGAAATCATTTAAGTTTTGTGTCTTTGTGACACTTGCACGAACAATGTGATTTTTTATTTTGGTTCGTGTAGTTGGTAAGATAGTTCAATCGAGCTACTTGATCCAGATCTTTAGATGAGTTCAGAAAGGTGCAACCCTCATACTCGATCTATACATTTAAAAATTACTCCCTTCGTTCCAGGCAAAGAGTCCACTTTTGATTTTTTTGGTCAACTAAGCTAAAGTTTGACCAATAATTAACATAAATCTAGTGATTTTTACAAAGTTATTAAAGTTGTAATCCATAGTATTATTAAGATAGTTTTTAATTAATGAAATTTTATTTCTTAAAACATAAGTAAAATATGTAAATTTTTTATTTGATTTAGTCTTATGTTGACTTCTATAAAAGGAAAGTAGACTCTTTTCCTGGAACGGAGGGAGTACCTTTTAAGGGCTCGCCTAACAATCCAATAGCGGAGCCATAGTTCAAGTCCTTTCTTGTTTTTTCAAAATTTTGTAGGATATATATACTCCCTCCGTCCCAGATAAATGCTCCTAGTGGATAAAACACAGGAATTAAGAAACATAATTAATAATGTGCTGTAAAATGTGTTCTGACGATAATACCTATAAACATTAATTTACTTCAATTATTCTAAATAATTGGGTTTCTTTGGGATGCGTTATATTAAATGAAACTTTAAGGGTATATTAGGAAGAATGGTAAAGAATATGTAGATCAAAAGTTTTTAGGAACATTAGTTGGGACATCCCAAAATAAAAAGTAGGAACATTTATTCGGGACGGAGGGAGTAAAATCTATTTAAGCTAATAGTGAAAGATAGGGGTGGATCCAGGATTTTAACACTACGTGAGCTTGGTATTTAAGAAATATTGCAAACAGTAATAACCGTAGAAAATAACTTCATTTATCGAAAAAAGAAGTTACGTATAGTTGGTGACTTAATGAGCCTTACCCATTAAACAAAAAAAAAAAATTACATTTTGAAATATTGTAAAGATAACGATTAAAGAGTTAAATTAAATGTCAACATTTTGGGACTAAAATGTGTAAAAAAATTAAAAATCTAAAAATAGTTGCTACAAATTTAGCATGCAATATATCACATTTTTTTTCATATAATCAAACTATCAAAGCCTAGAAACTTAAAGAGTTAAACTACAAAAGTTTGAAAATATGCCGATCGTGAAGGAGAGATCGGAGATGTAAATGTTTGTTGTCTCTTTTGGTAATTTGGTGGGAGATCAGACAGGGTACCGAGGGAGAGAGAGATTTTGAATGAGTACGGTCGGCAAGATTTTTTTTAGAGACTTGATAATTGATAAAGAGAGAATGAGTGGAGAGTGGAGTGAGTGAGAGAGTTGGTGTGTAGTTTGTGTTACATAATATATATATATATATATATATATATATATATATATATTACTACTACTATATATTTTTGACAAATTTTGGGATGGGCTTGAGCCCCTCTCAAACAAGCTTTAGATCCGCTCCTGGTGGAAGACTTCGGTGTAAATAAGTAATAGTGTCAAACCTTGTTGCTTGTTATGGAATATATGGTTTGTGT
Source organism: Platycodon grandiflorus (assembly GCA_016624345.1). Taxonomy (NCBI): domain Eukaryota; kingdom Viridiplantae; phylum Streptophyta; class Magnoliopsida; order Asterales; family Campanulaceae; genus Platycodon; species Platycodon grandiflorus. The sequence continues at coordinate 31,917,671 of CM028367.1, read as the reverse complement.
ATAATATCGTAGGGCATAAATTTTATAACATTCCTAGGTTTACAATTACTTATATAATTTTTGTTACAACTAAGCTTTGGTGATGGATAAAATTGTCTCTCTTCAAAATAACTTTGCCTTTCATCAAAGTTTTATTGTAAAAATAATTATAAACCTAACATTTTTGTAAACTCTATTTATGCGTTTAGTTCTCTTATTTGTCCTTATATTAATTTCCAATATTACCAAGCCAAGTTAGTTTATTAATTGAGCTTGACCTTTTAAAAACTAATGAGATTTAATCATTTCTTGAAGTTTGTCTTGCTTGGCTCATGAGTCGATCTCAAGTAAACTTGGGTTTTGACTTTTGAGTAACCAACTTGTTTCTACAATATTACACCATCTTCAAATGTTATTAACACCTGTTATTTGTGGGCTCTACTGCCTCATTACTATTTTTATAACACATTTCTCTAATAACATATTTTCTCGGGATAATGACACTACAAGTCCCTTGACTATGATCGATTTTACCATTAGTCCTTTAACAAAATTTTTCATATTTTTGTTCCTTAACTATGAAAATTAGACACGGTTGATCCTTTTGGTGGATATCGTTAGTATTTTCCCGTTAAGTTTGTCATGTGCCTCTCACATGACTTTGGTTAAGGGCATTTAAGGAATTTCACTCTCTCCTACACCCTCCAATTCTCATCCTCCCATGGCAATCTCAGCCGCAACTGCTACTGCTTCTTCTTCAAAGCTCACATTTTCTCACTCCCCTTCTTCTTCCCACCAATCAAATATCTCAAGTCAATTCCCCCTCTCACTTTTTTTTTTGTCTAAGCTATTTCGTCTTATACACCCGCAACAAACTTGAAAAGCCAGTAACTTCGACAAGGTGGAATGGGAAGGTGAGAATAAACCTCAGTTAGTTTCGACAATACAAATCACACCAATTGTGAAAGTAGGTCAAACTAAGTTGAACAGCTCCTTGAACAGTGTTTTGCTAAAGAACATGATAAAGTAACTTCTTTAAAATGGATCATGACTTCCATCTTCTTCATCAAAGCCAGCATCAACATATGAATCAGGACCCTTCGGGAATCCAATCGTAACCACGGAGAGAGAGAGTGAGCATGGAAGTCATTAAAGCCAAAGCAGTGGCGGTGTGAAACGGTTGCATCGATTCCAGACAAGCACTCATCTCAGCTGGACAGCTGAAGATGCGATGAGAGAGGGGCTTTTTGGTGGCGCATCGGAAGGGAGAGCGAGCGGCTTTGGCTTCGGAGGCAATCTTGGAAGCCACATTACGGACGGCAGATCTGGCAGCCGCGGAGGCCATTTTTTATGCCCAGTCAATTCCCCCTCTTTAATGTCAATTCCCCCACTAAAACCAGTAGATTAATACTCTCCTCCTCCTTCGTCACCAACCTTTCTACCCTTTTCCTCCAATCCCCTTCCCCTTCCCCTCCCGCCGCCGTTCCCTCACTGTCTGCGCCGCCCGCGATAAGTTCGAGTGCAACAAGCCCCATCTCAACATCGGCACTATTGGCTGTGGTGGGACTTGTTATTATGGAAGATGATGATGGAGTTCCGGCGGCGGCGCCGGTGGTGGTTCTGTCTTTGAAGGTGGTAAGGCGTTGAAGTGGGGGAGAGAGAGAGAGAGAGAGTTTAGATTGAAGGTGGGGGGAGGAGAGGGAGAGAAATTTTTTTTTTAGAGAGAGAGAGAGTTTAGATTGAAGGTGGGGGGTGGGTGGGAGGAGAGAGAGAAAAAAATTGTTTTAAATATTAAAAAATATCTTTGCATGTAAAATTCCTTGAATGCCCTTAACTAAAGTCACGTGTTGGGCACAAGACAAACTAAACAGAAAAATACTAACGACATCCAACAAAAGGACCAACCGTGTCTAATTTTCATAGTCAAGGGACAAAAATATGAAAAAATTTGTTAAGGGACTAATGGTGAAATCGATCATAGTCAAGGGACTTGTAGTGTCATTATCCCTATTTTCTCATTCAAATAACATTACACCCAATATTTATAGGTTCCACTGTGCCTTTACACTTCTTTTGTAATTAAAAAAACTTATGCGCTAAACGCAGTTTCTTTTACAAAATTACTAACTTGTTCTTGCTTTTTTATTACGAAAATGTATTCTACTCCGTGTGAACATCAAAATTATATATTTATTTGTCTAAAATAATGTTTGGATTATGAAGATTTTAATGTCAAAGTAAGTGGGTTAAAATTGAATAAGTGAGTTTAACTCACATTAAAAAGAAAACAAAAGCAAAACTGTCTTATATATAAACTTCTTTTTTGTATAAAGTAAATTTATATAACATAGAGATTCTCTCTCATGCGTATTCCAATTCAATTTGAGGTCGAAACAAATAAATTCATGTTCAAGCGATGAGATCCGGACAAGTAAATTCGTGATGAAGCGATGACACGAAACAGAAGGTTCTGGAAAGAAAGAAAGAAAACACGTACGCTCTTCCCACAACCAACCCCAACAAAAATACCAACATTTTGATCCCCCACCCTTGTGCCGTCACCTTCACGTTACTTTCTTTCTTTGACGCCTGCTTTTCAACGCACATCCACGTGTCCAGCCATTATTTGTTTTTTGTAAATAGAATATGTACTCATCATTGTTGGAAGCACGTTCTTATGTATTAACCGTTTCCCACTCCCCTCTCTCGCGCGTACACTCAACCGAGGCATTTTTCCCGTTGAGGGAGAATGAAAGATTGAAAGTAGTTAAGGAAGACCCAAACGATGCCGTATCTTTAAGTTCTTGTAACCATCAAAACGAGTACTCGTTTGGTCCAATAAAACGGGCAGCTGTCAAAACTAACAAGTCGAATTTCAAATAATCGTTGAGGGGCCGCAATCAAACCCAGCTGTCATTCAACTAATACCCAGGCTGTACATCCGGGCAGCTGCCCCAACTACCCGAACCTTTCCCCCAAACCCCGCTTTTCCCTTTCCGCTCTTCCGGTATAAATTCCCTCTTCCACTCTAGCTTCCCTTACTGTACTCTCCACATCCCACAGCTCTCCATCCTCTCTACTTAAACTCACATTCTCTCTCTCTCTAGAAATGGCCATGTCTCGCTCCGCAGCCTCATTGATCGCGCTAATGGCGGTGCTCGCTACCGTCTTCTCTCTCATCGAAACCTCACTCGCCGCCGACTCTCCGGCGCCAAGCCCTGACTCCTCCGCCAGCCTCACCTCGCCTTCATTCGCCGCCGGTTGCGCTATCGCCTCAATTGTCGCCTTCCTCTTCGGATCTGCTCTCAAGATATGAAGTCAATTTCCACTTTTTGTTGACGATTGTTTGGCGTATACATATTACTACATATTATATATTTATATATTATAGAGAGAGAATGGATTGTGATGTGGCTAGATCTGTAGGTTAAGTTTGTAATTCATTGTTTGATAGTCGTGTTTGATGTTGCTTCTGTTGTGATTCTAGAGATTATCACGGGATTGTTTATTGGATTATTATGCTCTGTTCTTGTGCACATATTATGGAGATTGTTGATATGATTTTTGAAAATAAACTCAAATTGAGGAAACATCTCAAAAAAATATTAGTATACTCTTTACCGATAGATTATTTCCTAACAATCAAACTAACTATTCAAAAGTAAAAAAATTTGTTTATAATATTAGCTGATTAATTTGGAAAATTTTGATCACTCCAGTAGAAATCAGTTCCGAAGTACTGAATATTTTACTAGGTAGATCTAGGAATGAAGGATAGATATGTGGGATTTTAATGGGTTGAATCTCTTGGGTGATTTAAGGACTGTGGTTTTAGACTTTTTGTCTCTCTGATTTGTAGCTATCTCTCTATTCTTTTCTTGTTTTTTCTTCTATTATTAAGAAATTTTTTTTTTTTTCCAAAATCAAGTGACAACATTATGTTTTACTCCAATTTTTCTTCCTCAAAACTGAATCTGTCCAGCACATCTCTTATCAAGAAATTGAAAGGGTACCGTTTGAATCATGTCAAAAAGACTACCATATAGAGGCACAGACGGAGCAGCAAATAAACTGCTTATGTTCAATTCAGATACCATCAGACATTAGACGTTAGAGAGTAAACAATGACTTGAAGAGCAGGTGTCGAATTTGGTTGCCATATAACGGCTTGGAAAATCGTTCGGTGATTTCTTCGATTGGATATTTGGCAAGCGTTGTATGATCTTCAAAAAAAGATATAGTGAGAGAGGCGGGAGAGGTTTTTGCCAAAACCCTTTCTTGGCCGTGAGAGAGGAAATCATATACGATGTGTAAAAATGGCTTACCTTTGTATGAAAAGGGGAAGACTGTACATAGTTGAACGACCGTCTTTCGTTGGGAGCCCACGGGCCTAGACATATACGTTCGCGAGGCCGAACCAAAATATGTGCATCACTTCCATACACAAATCTTATCATTAGATTTCATTCACAACATGTTTTAAGTGTGGGTTAATTTCACCGTTGGTTCCTGAAGTTTGGGCCTTTTTATCAATAGTCTCCGATCTTAGACTTGTATCACCATTACCCAAAGTATTTATTTTTTGCACATCGCTGGTCCCTGTGTTGGACGACATTAGGGTTGGGACCGTTAAGTGGGCATGTGCTAACTCACGTGATATTTTAGGAGGGCAAAGAAGTTATTTTCATTCAAATGAAATACTTTATTTGTTATGTTGGTGCAATAGTATTAAAGGCAAGGGGGCCATGTATAATATTATCAAAAATAAGAGGCCATACCCAAACAGAGTATTCTCATTCTCTTCTTCTCCGGCAATGGCCAAACCCAAAACTCATTCTCCTTCTTCTCCGGCAACGGCCAAACCTAAAACTCATAAGAAAATTATAGTACAAAATAAAGTTTATTACCAAATAAAGTTTAAGTAGGATCACGATGGGTATTGATTAATGGGTATATGTTGATTTTTTGAATTCAAAACCAAAATTGAAAGCCCACATTCCACAATTCAATTTCGAATCCTTCTCTTTCATCAAAAGATATTCAAAATCTAGTGCTGTAGTTTTTCGAAAGATATTCAAAATCTAGGGTTTTAAGCAAACCCAGTAACTCGAATTTGCTCATAGTCAGAAAATCTCCTGGGTTGGTTGGTGTCGTCGTCCACGGCAGTTTCCGTTCCCGAATTCGTAGTGATGAAAAGTGGTGTAGCCCTTGTCACACATGAAAAGCTTGCAAAACCTAGAGAAGTGGAGGTCTCTCTTTCTCTCTCTCTCTCCCCTCCCCCCACCTTGAAAAGTGGTGTAGCCCATGAAATTGGGGTTCCTCTTGCTATTACTGTGGATTCGACATCCTCCGTAACGATCCGGGAAAGGGACAGCAAGCAGCAGATTCGTGTAAGCGTGGATGAGGTAGCATTTGTAGTGAAGGAGGTGACTGATGGCCTGAGCACATGGGGTCAATTTGTGGGCGATGATTCGATTAGCCTGCTTAATTTCACTTTTTTTGGGAGTCAACTCGCTGGTTTTGCCGACTAGCCCAAGTTTTCGGCTTCGGAGAGTTTCTGTTGAGCACTAATGATTAGATACCACTAGTGGGATGATTGAATGAAGGCAAGACATTTGAAGAGGGAGTTCCCGAGCTATGGCACAGCTCGCCGACACCGAGGAAGACGACCGGAGATGAGGTTGTTTACTGGCAAAGGAGATGGGTTTGGAAAGAAAAATATTGGAGTAGTTTTTAGGGTTAAATGGAATTGACCATTTTGCCCTCATTAAAAATCACGTGAGTTTGCACATGCTCACTTAACGGTCCCATTCCTAACGCCGTCCAACACAGGGACCAGCGGTGTGCAAAAAATGAATACTTTGGGTAGTGGTGATACAAGTATAATATCGAGAACTATTGATGAAAAGGCCCAAACTTCAAGGACCAATGGTGAAATTAACCCTTTAAGTGTTGCACATTCTAATCAACATACAATATTTTAAAGCATGCCGTAAATACAAGTCTAGTATTTTGTTATGTTCATGAATTTTGGGTGCGTAAAGAAAAATAAACTGTACAATCTGTATTACTATGAGTCTATATTCCTTGTTTTCAGTTTCATGTGGATTAGTTGACGAACTTAAGCTTTATATCATTTTATTTTACTATCATTATTTTTTTATTTTTGCAATTTTTAGCAGAACTTTTTATAGAATTTTCAATTTGGTTTTCGTTTCTTAATTTCAAGAATAGATGACCATTTTAGCTAGAAAACCCCCCAAATTAAAAGTCCAACTCTTGGTGTTGACCATGGTTTAAAGCAAGCAGTATATTCGAAATGAAAATTAAAGAATTTGATCAATTAAGTTGTCAAGCCTAAAGTTTAATGATACCAGAGAAGTATCTTTGTTTTTATTTTTTCTTGGGTAGTCTAATTTCTACAAAAATAATATACTCCGTTCTCTCTCGAAAAAAATACACATTCACATTATTCAAGAAAATGATAAATAAGAGTCGAGATTGAAATTGATGTTCAATGGTAAATAAATGGATTTAAAAGGGCTAGAAAAGAACCTGAACGAGGAAAAACTAAAAGGAAGGGGTTATGATAAAACTAAAAAAATGGTAAAATATGGGCGAAAAATGGGCAAAAAATGAAAATAAAAAAATAAAAACTGGTGATTTTACCTCTCAGTAAAAATAAAATAAAAATAAAACTAGCTAAACTAAATAAAACTAGAGGGTAAACCTGAAATATGCATAACATTAACAGAAACCAATCATAGATATAAATAATTATATAAAAATATAATAATAACATTTTAATGTTCAATAATCTCAAAGAATATATATATATATATATATATATATTAACATTATTGAAAGTATCCCAAATACTTTTCTCTCAACCGCCTTCATTAGGCGCACCTTCAACCTGAAAGGTAAAAAAAATGTATATATATATATATATATATATATATATATATATATATAATTGGTTGAAAAGCAGATGATGATCCAACTCCAAACAGAAATTCACAAGGAAAATCTCCTCTAGCAACGATATGACTTTTGATACGATGAACCTGCATCTCCAGCGGACAATCGGGGGAAGTACAGAACAAACGGGATATGGAGAACAAGGTGGCGACGACATCTGGAGTCTCCTTTTCTATCGCTCTTTGCTAGTATATAGTATCAAACAACACACAGAAGGACTTGTTCTTCGCTTTGCTTCGATATCTCGTAAATTTTACATGTGGTGAATTCTACATCTCGTAAATTCTACATGGTGGAATTAACCCACACTTAAAACATGTTGTGAATGAAATCTATTGATAAGATTTGTATATGGAGGTGATACACATATTTTGGTCCAGCCTCCCGAACGTATCCCAAATCTAATATATTAAACTTTGAATTAACGTACTACCACTGATTATGTAGTTTAAACATGGCTACCCAATTACTTTTAACATATATAGAACATAAACGGAATAAATATTGAAAATATACACTAACAATCCCTATAAATTATAAGTATTTACACTTAACCCCCGTCATTATCAGCATGACTTTCGTACTACTTTTAACATATATAAAATAATAAATTGAATAAACAATAATTATAAACTACTATCATGGATTTCATAGCATCAACATGGCTTCCAACTTACATTTAATATATATAGAGCAATAAATTGAATAAACAATAATTTTAAACTACTATGTAGAGAGAATTGGGAAATTGGATGAGAAACTTGAATCCAAAGGAACATATATAGGTCTAAATATCAACTTGATTTTAATAAGTCCATGATGACTAGCTTCATTACAATACATCATATCACAATTTATAGGTGAGAAGATCAAACAAACAAATTTGGTTGAAATCTTATAGGTAGGTAGCCGCAGTTTTAGATTTTGTCGGTTGTGTCCGGCGGTGATACTCCAAATTCTTTAAGACGACAGTAGGCCGCATCACCACTTTTATTATTATCAAATCAAATAAAGCATCACTTTGCATATAAATAACAAGCAAGCTGAAGTACGATATTATTTAAATACCTGACTTGGACGCTTACATATATAGATGCAATCCTTTTAATTAATATGCGCTCGACCTCATATAAAATGCCATTTTAGAGCTCACAAAGCTCTATTATTGGACTTTTTTAAAGTAAGGTAGTAGTATTATTATTGGCCTTGACAACATTGTTTGGCCTCTTAGGAGCGGCCTGTTCAATGGCTTCCACTTCTGAATCATTGATTTTCCTTTTGGAAGCCGATTGGTTGGCTAATTCATGATCACCAACAACATTTTCCTTGAGATGATCAGCATCAGCACTCATGATTGACCGTTTATGATCTAGACCGTTCTGCAAAAAGAACCTGTACCAAGATGCTGAATTTTTCGGATAGCGTTTTAAGCCATTCTCATAATCTACAAAGTAGTTTCCAAAACGGTCGTTGCCATTTTTCCATTCGAAACTATCAAGAAATGACCACGTAAAGTAGCCCTTCACCTTCACGTCATCCCTACACAAGTCACCAAATAATCAATCTTACTTAACGTATATAATCAAATCATGTTACTTCTGCAAACTAAATAAAAAGTACAATGAAAAGAAAGAATACTATATAGTTTATACTTTCAGAGCTAATTGTTATATATACATCAACGTAAGACGTTCCAGAAAAAGTGTTCCTTCTCCATTTTCAGAAAAAAAAATCCAAACTATTGATATGTGGAGTAGCTCATCAAGACTATATACAGGCCAATAGTTATTTATTAAAGTGATTCTAATATGTAAAACAAGTTTGACGAGTTCCTACTCTGTTATGGCTTCACGAATGTAGTAAAGATGGTCATGGTGGTATTTTATCCTCATGTAGTCCGAAAGATGCTCAATCAATGATGTATTCAGATCATCACCTTTATTGTCAATACCTATAGCCGAGGAAAAAAAATGATGAGATAAATAAAAATTATTTTTTATATATAGGATAGTCAAAATATTTAGTAATGAAGACATAAATATTGAAGTTTCATATGATCACCATTTTCTGTAATGTAAATCTCAAACCGGTCACCATATTTATTCTTGATCTCCTTCAAGAGCTCTTTTATGCCTTTTGGATAAACATATATCCAATCCGAAGTACTCTACACATAGCAAAAGAATACCACATACATATAATTAAAGGTAATAACCTTCGAATGCCGCATTTGATCTCAATGAATATGAACCTTAAAATGGAACAGAGAAAAATTCCTCGCTAGAAGACATAAATTAATGGATTGAAACAAACATCTTACCTTTTTGCCAAGAGGATAAATCTTTACACGAGGATCAGTTGTAAAATGTGGGGGTTTATTTGGACAAACAAGCTGCGGCGCATCTGTAGCTGTATAAGCAGTGTAATAGTTTATTCCAACGAAGTCAAATGAATCCTTAACCAGATTGGACTCTTCTTCACTGAAACCAGGTAGTCGACCTTTCAAGTAGTCCGTCATGCTCTTCGGATATACTCCTGTTGTTAGTGGTGTCATGAACCTGAAACAAATGTGTGAATTAAGAGAAGCATCAAACTGAAGTATGACGTCGTTGAACTTAATTACTCCATCGGTTTCTAAATAATTTTCCTGTTTTTCTTTTTTATCGTTTTTACACTTTTCTTTTTAAGAAAACACTTTTACCGTATTTTTACTTTTTCATCATACTTTAATAATGGTCCACATGGACACGTGCTTTAAAAAAAATTATATATTATACTAATATTTATAATAGAGTCATCAATTTTTTCTTAATAAGTGTGCTCACTCAAACAAGACAGTTATTTAGAAATGGAGTGAGTATATTATTGACGAACAAATACCAAATTTTATGAGAAAACTTGCTTTTCTATGCTTACCATCCGAGCATATAATCCAGTTTTCGTTGTGCAGCTTCCCAGTCGGTTAAAGACTTCGCATTGTCAGCTTCATACCAATCACAATTAAGTGTAATCCCAATCTTGCCCCCTTGCGTTGGCTACATAAATCAAACATTTAACTAATTATTATTTTGTATTGATTTCTTTGATCTATATATGTATACTTAAAGTCACCTACTTGATAATAACAAAGAAAAGTAGTAATTGTACGACCATACCTTGTATTTTGTGTTGTAGAGTTTGACGACATGCGCATGCGACATAAGAAGGTTGTGACCTGCCTGGTATGGCTCGGTTGCTGGACCTTTGTACACCACCTTGCTTGGTTCAGTTGCTGGACTATCCTCTACTGGATAGAAAATCCACGGAGAAGGGTTTTCACGGAGTAATGATTTTATTTGAGGAAAAAACTTGTTCGAAACGCCAATTGCATTGCGATGAGCAAGTTGTGGAGTTTTGGAGGCTTTCTCTGTTTCAGTTTTGATTTTTGTTTGAGGATAACCACGACCAGGCGCCAAATGACCCAGGGCATATCCACCCCAGGAAAATATATATGGCTCGTTCACAGTGGACCAATATTTCACCCGATCACCAAATTCCTTAAAGCAAAAATCGGCATAATTTTTAAAATCCTCCCTGAATTAATTACAGCAAAAAACAATGTACACAGTGAGCTATATATATATATATATAAAAGCAAATCAAGAAACAAAAAAACAAACATGCATGATGGAAATGTGAAGTCTCATGAACTAATTGATGTGATATATACCTGATTCTTTCATTTAAAAAGCCACAATATTTATCTTCAAGGGCCTGTGGAACTTCCCAGTGGAAGAGAGTCACAAACGGCTCAATACCTGTCGTATAAATTATAAATCATCATACATAAGAAACGATTAAAGACAATAAACACATTTCTATGTGTAAATCAATCGATAAAGTGGTCTGTAACAAGCACCAACCACGAGCTTTGACGGCGTTTATGAGGTTGTTATAGAAGGCTACCCCTTCCTTGTTTACTCCCTCATTTGCCTTCCCCGCTATCCCATCTGCTCATTTCAAACATCAACTATATATATATATCAACTGTTATTAAGATAACTTTTGGGCACGAACGAGAGAGGCCGGCCGGGCTTGTAGTTATTACTTACTTGGAAATATTCGTGGCCATGAGATTGAAAATCGATAGGACTTTACCCCTAGTTGCTTCATAATTCTCACATCCGTCTGTAATGATATATATATACAAACAACAATGAGATTTCTTGTCTACTTTGTCAAATTTATTAGTACCAAGTAGTAGACCAGCCACCATATATACCTCAAACTGATGATAATGGTCACTCCCCCTTTTGTAATTCAACCAACCTACACATTTCAGCAAACAAATTTCTTAAGATGCAGTACGCAGACTATGATGCTAGGGATCGCAAAATGCAGTCATAATTTTTCATACCAATCTAAACCACAAGTTAAGTGATATGATGTGTGACTAATTATATGTTTGCCACATAGAGAGAGAGAGAGAGAGAGAGAGAGAGAGAGAGAGAGAGAGAGGATAATGCTTTGTACGAACTTTATGTTGAGTGAGCTTCGTTGGCAATCCTCCTTCACATTAATAGTGATGAATGGATTCGGAATCTCTCCACAAAATACACGTAAATAGTTCATTATATTTCAAGTAGTCTAACGTGATTATCAATTAAGTAGTCCAATATGTCCGTTCAATATTCTGATAAGGATATTCTATAGTCTAATATGTACATAGATCAATAGTCCAATATGTACTTCCACCAGTTTGATATATTTGTGCAAATTACGCAAAAAGAAAGAAAAAAAACGTTAAATCAGCTGACTTAAAAGAAGCATTAATTCCCCCCAACTATGTACGAATGATTCAATGGCCCCTGTCTACAGCCCTTTGCTATCCCACTATCAGTACTGTAGCATTCTATTATACCAGTTTAATAGAGTATGTATGTATGTATTTAGCGTACTATTACTAAAAATAAGAGCTCGAAATGGCGATTCGATCTTTAGGGCTATTGTAGTAGTAATTAAAAGCACTTGCTAATATCGACAAGAAAAAGAAAAGAGAGGGATAAAGATGAATATATATATATACTTTCATCATTAGATTCCACAGCTTTTTTCTTGCAAAAAGTATCCCAAATACTTTTTCCTCGACCACCTTCATCAGATGCACCTTCAACCTGAAAGGTAAAGAAACACGCTTATATATATCGATGGTTGATGGAGAGATATTTTTGATTGATGTTCGAGTACATATATCATATACAAGTAATTGTATAAAATGGAAGTCTCAGAATAAACATTTTCACATGGCAAATCAATGTGATATTGCATTCTTCAAAATGATACATACATACATACCTGAAAAGCAGATGATCCAACTCCAAACATGAAGTCATCAGGAAAATCGTTTCGAGCAATATGAGGATTTCCGATAAGTTCCACTTTTTGAGGTACGTCAACTACGACAATGTCACGCCCTTCTGTGGGTGGAACGGGAATTGACGCCATCTAATCTCGATAAAACTTACTCTCCCTTTCTCTCGCTAAATAGCTCTTTCCTATCAAACAACACACACAGAAGAAGGACTTCTTCCTTTTGCTTCCATCTCCTAAGTTCTACAAATATTTATACACACAAAAAGGCAGCATGGATTATTTTGCATGCAATAATTGAGAGGTTGTGCTTTAGAAAACAAATTGGAATGCAATTAATTAATGCGGCTATACCGTGGGTGTTTATTACTACCTCCTTCACTAAATTATTGTCTTATTTGACTTAGCATACGGATTAAGAAAAATCAATTTACTTGATTATTAATATTGGTATATTGTGTAGTTTACTTTAATGCCCATGTGCATGTTGTCCATAATTAAAGTAAGGAAAAAAAGTAAGGATAAAATGATAAAAATGATGTCTTAAAAATGAAAGTTTCAAACAAAATAATTATTTAGGGACAGACAAAAAAGGAAAGCAAAACAATAATTTAGAGCATCACCAATGCAAATGTAAATGTGGAAAAATTGGGTGCCACTTACGATTTATACATTTTTTAAAGAAAAAAAAACTCTTTAATGCAATTATGAAGAAGGAATGGGAATATGACGTGTCAACTAAATTGTTTCCTATTGGTTATTAGATAATTAATTTTTTGACTTCCAATACACATTGTGAAGGAGGATGTGAATGAAGTCAAAAAATCAATTATCTAATAACAAATAGGAAATAATTTAGTTGACACATCATATTCTATAAATACATTGGAGAGTTTTTTTTTTAAAAAAATTATGTAAATTCTAGGTGACACTAAATTTTTCTACATTTACATTTGCATTGGTGATCTCTTAGGACCATGTACTATTTTTGTCCCATTTAGTCATTTACATTAGCCTGGACCATGTGTACGTGTTTGAAAGAAATTAAGGGGTGGCCTCCACTTAAAATGTTCACATTTTAATTATTAACAGATAAATAGTATTCCCTCCGTCCCTAAGTTATTGTCTTCTTTTTATTTTTAAAATAATTATCTTATTTGAAAACTCTCCTTTTTAGAAAATTATTTTTACCATTTTACTCATACTTTTTTCCCTACTTTAATTATGGATCACATACATATGGACATTAAAGCAAAATTACACATTATACCAATATTAATAATCAAGTCAATTATTTTTTCTTAATTCGTGTGCCGGATCAAACAAGACAATAATTAAAGAATGGAGGGAGTAGTATTAGAGTTGATCAAAAATATAAAAGTAAAGATGTTTATAACAAATATGTATGTGTTAGGTCACAAGGTGCTCAGAATTCAGATAGGCTAGAAGGGGGGGGGGATGAATAGCCTATGTCCAATTTTTAAAAATTGTTTTAAAAATTACTTCACTTAAGGTTAGAAAGAATTTTGCAGCGGAATTGAGTGAAGTATAAAACAAGTTCAAGATGGCTGATCTTGATAGGACAAGATCAGCTATTCTGAAAGCTGTTGTAATTCTGAAATTAGCAAGTAATAGCAAATCACAAGTACAGTAAATAGATAGAAAAGAAATTTAATATGGTTCACATTTATAAATAAATGCTACGTCCACAATCAAAGTGGTCAACTTTGAATTTGAAAATTGTGTACTATGTTTTTCACTTGAATCTTCACAAGATAGATCACTAATGGATCGTGTACAAAAATGAGTTGACCAAGTGTTTGCGGGAGAATTAATATCTACAAAAATATAATCCTCGTGTGATATGAATGCTAAAGATTGCAATCAATGAAGAGCTATAAAGACTAATTGTCTCAGTTTGAAGCTCTTCAAAGAAAGTTTTTACAGATTTGACTTTTTAGCTTTTAATGAACTAGCTTGGTGAAGATGAAGAGTTCAGAGTTGTAAATTCATAGCTATTGATCCAGAAAGTTCTTCAATGCTTCAATAGAGTCTTCTATTTATATTTGAGGAAGCCATTGTAGCCGTTAGAGATCTTCAGCATTTGGAGAATTCGAATTTAAATGTATTAAATGCTCTAATCTTGCTGTTGAGATCTGATAGGTAGTTCTGCCGGGTTTAGTCTGAATTCTGTCATTTTGCCAAAAATAGGTAGACAGTTGATGCAAACAGAATGTCCTTTTTCTGAGATGAATGCCTAATAAGAAAAAAGTCTTTAATTGAAGTTTGTAGTTTATCGTTGTATCAAAGTCAATAAATGACTTTGCCGATAGCTAAAGACATATCTTCAGACAAGTCTAGATCGAACGATCCTTAGACCTTCAACTTTGCTGATGAAGCTTGACTGAAACAAACTTGTCCGATTGACTTAATGGACTTTGCTGATACTAACTTGGCTGATGACTTGAAGATAGCTGATCTGAACATGGCTGATTTTCAACAGGCTATCTTCTGAAGACTGAGCTAATTACAATAAGTAATCCTAAGCTATTTAAGCGATGTTTAAGTACAATTTGCTACTCTAACAGACACGTAGGCCTATTAGTCACCTTGGCTTAGACTTAGGTTATGGAGACAAGCAAATCTATATAAAATACAACAATATGAGAAAGTAAAACATTATGGAGATTGAATACTTAATTTTTAAAAGTAAACTATTTAAGTGAAAAATCTAAAAAATAATTGCATGAAATAGGGAAGTAATATTTTTTTTATAATATATGTACATATATCATGAAATATATTTCACATTATATATTATTGTATATCCATAAACTAAAGCTTAAATTTGCCAAACCTCTTAGAAATGACATAAATATATATATATATATATATATATATGTATATATATTTGATTAATTTGGTAAACCTATTTAAACATTAAATATAAAAATAAAATGGTTGGATGTAATTAATTATGTTTTAATAATTAATGTATTGAGAGCCCGTTCGGTCGTACGTATTGGCTAAAACGCAAGGATAAAATTGAGCTTATTTTCAAAAATTGTGTTTCAATATTGCGGCAGAAAAAAACTGCGCTTTCAAAACAGCTGCGTTTTAAAACGCTAGAATTCTCAGTTTTTTCTCAAAATGCAGATTTTAAAACGCTGCAAGGAAAAAAAAAACTGCGTTTTGAAGTGATATCTCAAACACTTTTATAAGAAAAACTCTATTTTGAAAAATCTGTATTTTAAAAACACTGCGTATTTAAAACGCTGCATCAAACATACTCTAAGTAAATTGTTGTTTTTATCCCTAAATTAGTCATTAATGAGATGATTAAATGCTGAAGATTTGAATTCAAATTTAGAAATTAATTGGTCATGTAAATTTTCAAATTTCTTTAATGCCCTTAACATTAATTAATAGAAAATTTTAATTAATTACTCTTATTGGACGTTCCAATCCAAGCCATTTAGCAATTAGCACTACCCTTTTTAAGGAAAAAAAAAGAGCAATAAAATCACTTTACAAATTTGGTTTACATCAAACATCATAGTGTTGTATAATATAACTACCAATGCTTTAGATATTTGTACTATATAATACTTTAAAATTTAATAAAAACCAAATCTATAAATAAATTCTATTGCTTGCTGTAACATTACTCTTTTTTTTAATTGTAAAAGTATGCTCTAAAACTCTGTCTTCCAAAAATTCATGAACCAATGAAACTTGGGTGAATTACAGGGCGGTCCCTTTTTTAACATTTGTAATCGCTTCAGTTTATTAAATTTTTTTTAAAATAAAAAAAAAGGCATTTTTGGGGCGAAAAGACGATTATGTCATTAATGAAAGAAAAAACACGCGTGCATCAGTAACTCAAGGCATCGCGATAAGTAATCCAAGGCATCGCATGGGTTAATCATCGCGAATTGAAGGCATCCCGATGACTAATTTAATATAATATCAAAATCGATCAAAATTGTTGTTTTTTGTTGAAAAATTTACATACAAACATGATATTGACTTCCTATAACAGTATGATATTGATATTATACAAAATTCAAACTCAAATCATTGATTAAAGTCCCAAAATCAGTCCAAGAACATCTCCCTCTATTTTTGAACAACACACTGCCAAGCTCGATTTGGATCTCAAAAATAGTATTTTTTGGTTGAAAAATTGTGCACAAATATAGTACTAAGTTAGGATAACAATATGTGATTAATTTTAAACAAATTCAAGGCTTAAAACATAGATTAAAGTGGCCAAAAAACAATCCAAAAACAAAGAAAAATGGGATGAACTCAAAAAATTTGAATTTGATTTAATTATGATCAAATTCGTGTTCTATGCATAGAAATTGATACCCAAACATGAGGAAAGACTATATTAACAACATGAAATCATTTATATATCAATTCGAATCTTAAATCTGAAGTAACGATATTGTTGATGGTATTTTAGAAAGAAAAATTTTTAAATATTTTTTAATAATTAAAAAAATAATAAACTAGAGAGAAATTTTTTTTCAAAAAATAATTAAAAAAATAATAAACTCGAAACTATCCATCAAAAGTATGCCCACTCATTATGTTTTTGTTAGGTGGGCTGGACTAAAAAAGAAAGAGGCCAACCTGGGGGAGATTTTGGAGGCCGAGCGGACAGCATGTCACGTTTTTTTTTTTTTGTTGGCGCCCACCGTTTGCTCACATGTCTTCTCTTGACTTGACCATCGTGGTGGTATTGGTGTGTGGCTGCTGTATTTCTTGCCCTTGCCCAACTGATGTTCTCGATGTTCTGTAGTCTACTTTTTTATTTATTTATTACTCCCTCCGTTTCTAAATTATTGTTTTTTTTATTTTTTATTTATTTTTAAATAATTATCTTGTTTAAAATTTTTATTTTTAGAATATTACTTTTACTATTTTATCCTTAGTTTTTCTTGTTAATTTAATTATAGGCCACATACACATAGACATTAAAGGAAACAATATACTATTTTAATACTATTCAAATATTAATAATCAAATCAATTGTTTTTTCTTAATCCATGTGTCAGATCAAACAAAACAATAATTTAGGGATGGAGTGAGTATTTGTTTCCTTAAAGGCCTGAAAAAATAGATTAAGTTCGAAACTTCACACTTAATAAAGTATCAACTCAATCATTAGATCACCCTTACGGACATTGTAGAACCTTGTGAAAAATGCAAAGATTGTCAATTTTTTTCTAATGTGTAAGATCAAAATATTGTGCAATATCTTTTATGAATAACTAGTTTTACATCTGTGCGTTTAACGCACGGACATATATCTTTTTCAACTAAATAACACTCAAGCAAAATAAAGAGAAAAATTAAAATAAAAAGAATAAATGAAGGTAAAGTAATGTTGGAGACAACTAATTAAATAGAAATTACAATGATATATCGGTAATATTATAGTTTCTGAAAAAAAAATTCTTTTACACAAAATTTGACGTTTTATTTCTTGGTTTTCCCTCTTTAGCACATATTTTTTAATTAAATTATTTATGAATAGTATAAATTACTTTTTCTTAAATTATATTACATAAATAAAAAAAGAAAAATCATTATAGTGAAATTTATAAAATAATTATAAGACTTGGTTGTCATTGTATAATGTCAGGTAATTACATAAATTGAAAAAAAAGAAAAAATGTTCTATTTTAAATACAATTTTTTTTTAAATTATAGAATATTGTTTTTATTAATGTAATACTTTATAACATCTTTATAGAGTATAGTTTAATTTTCCTTAGTTTATTCTTTGTATTTTGTTTTTCCTCTTTGTTTTAGAAATTAATGATTAATATTTCGTATATTTGAAATTTACATAATTAATAATTAATATTTTAATTAAAAATTACATAAATTGGAATAAAATAATAATTTAAAAATATTATTTTCATTGACAACGGTTCAATTGAAAATATTGTCAAATGAAAAACAAGAGAGAGAGAGAGAGAAAGAGAGA
This sequence comes from Platycodon grandiflorus, assembly GCA_016624345.1. NCBI lineage: Eukaryota > Viridiplantae > Streptophyta > Magnoliopsida > Asterales > Campanulaceae > Platycodon > Platycodon grandiflorus. Next base: position 31,899,358 of record CM028367.1, on the reverse strand, counting down.
GCGGTGGATTTTGTTTGTCACTTTTTTCAATGCCATTGTGTCCAACTCATGGTTTGGATATATAGTAATATTAAATGCTCTATGAAAATGTTTTATTTTTGGCAAGTAATTTTTTGCATATTGACTTGCTTGTGATTATATATATATATATATATATATATATATATATGTGTGTGTGTGTGTGTGTGTGTGTGTGTAGATTAATATTTCAATTAAAAATTACATAAATTGAAAAAAATTAATTAAAAATATTATTTTCATTGACACCGGTTCAATTGAAGTACGGAAAGGAAGGGAAGGAGGCCGGAGAGAGAGAGAGAAAGGGAGAGAGAGTGTGAGTGGGTCTGCCACTTTTTTTAATGCACTTTTTTCAATGACACTTTTTCCAACGCACTTTTTTCAATGCCACTTTTTTCAATTCATGATTTGGATGTAATTAAAGATTGTATTATTATTTTATATTTATTGCTTTGTATTTTCGAGAAAAAATTTAAATGTATAATCAGTTTTATCTGTATGAAGTTAACTTTCTATTTTTGGTAAGTAATATTTTGGCGGGATTTTTCCTTATTTAGACTTATTAGGTTTTATATAGATATAGATTGTCCTAAAAGAAGGAAAAATTGCGAGCCAGTCCCTCTAGATAATATTCAATCACTAAAGGACACGATATTTGTTTTCAACCGTTTAAGTCTATTTTAAGTGATAAATTGACTATTTATTTCAAAACTGTCTCCGTAACAACATATGACATTTTTAAGTGTATTTTGTGCATCGTCATTTAATTTGAATATGCATAGTCAATCACAATTCATCCCTCCAATACTACAACCACTCCCTTCACTTCTCAAGAAACTCAATTCATCTCTCCAACACTATAACCACCCCATTTACTTCCCAAAAAACTCAATTCATATCATTATTCTCTCAACTTCCTTAGCTCGATCCCACTCTTGGTAAGCTCTTTCAAATCAGTTGAAGGCATAGATTTCGATTGCATCCCTTCTTTCCTTCCTGTTTGTACCATTTGAGGACCTCTTCAAAATCACAAACACTTTTTTTTGAATCAAATCAAACCCAAATTATGAAAATTTTCAATTCAACCCAGGAAGAAGCCCAACTACCCAAACAAATCTTCATATTATCCGGCCAAAGCAACATGGCCGGCCGCGGCGCGCGTGGTTTGCGTCAACAAGCACAAGCACTGGGACCATGTCTTGCATCAAGTACATCAGTGTATGAGAAATATTTGGCTTGGATAAGACGTGCACACTGAGAGGTATTCTTAATTAGCAAATGTCATACCTGCTTTTAAAAGAGTGCCTTGTTGAAGACGGTCATATCTCTAACACTTCTTCTTCTTCTTCTTTTCGGTGGTTGATTTGTGTATCACGAAAATTTGTGCATCGTCTTGTGTCGCGATGCACAAAATTTGTGCATCGTCTTGTATTGCGATGTATCATTTTTTTATTTTGTGATGCACAGTATGTCGTTTTGTATTTTTAAGCATTGTGTTGTGTTGTGATGCATATTTTTTATTTTTGTAATCCATAGCGTATATTGTGCCGTATTTTTAAAGGGTACAGGTGATATTTCTCAACAAAAGTACTTTTTTCGATTAAAAATAATTATAGTAAATTTTAGCAAATAAAAATTATCTAAAAGGATCAACCCGAATTTTGCCCCAAAAAGAACTTTCAACCATCGTAGCTAGTGGACGAGGGAGTCAAACAAACAAGATCTACATCCGATCTTCGATACCCAAATCTAATTTAAAAAATCAACTTCCATCCCGAATCTAATTCCCAAAAGATTAAAGCTATGTTTATTTCAAGGGAAAAAAAAAAAACATCATACGACAATTATTTTGCGACGGAGGTAGTAAAAGACTGATTTATCATTATTTAAGTGTAATTATTGTTGATGAGTTGCATGATTATTTTTATCTTTCCTTTTAAATATCCCTCTTTAAACCATCCTACTTTTTTTCAAAGTTTGAACAACAGATCTTTACTCATTTCACTTTGTGAGTTTTTTTTTTTTTGAGAAGGGTTTGAACTTGAGGCCTTACACTTTGTGAAACCCCAAATCTACCACTGGGGCACCGAGCACTTTGTGAGTTTTTAAAGACAACTCTTTATTTTTTTAAAAAATAAATAAAAAATAATAACTGTTCATATGCTCAATGTATTGAAGAAAAATGATTTTCATTCCCAATACAACATTTAATTAGAGAATAATTAATAAAGACAATATTGGCAAAATGTGGACAAATTTTTATTGAAATCTTATATCGTCATTTATTTTAGGATAATTTTTTTTTCTTTCTAAAACTTCATTTATTTTGGGACGGAGTGAGTAATAATTAACAAGGTAACTTTAGTAAAATTATACTCCCTCCATTCTTAAATATTTATAATGTTTAACTGGTTACACGGTTTAAAAAAAAATTAATTGACTATTATAAATATTAGTATAATATGTAATTTCCTTTAAAGCTCTTATGCATGTGATCATAATTAAAGTATGAAAACAAAGTAAGAGTAAAGTGTTAAAAGTATTTTTCTAAAAAAAAAAGTTTAAAAACAAGACAATTTTTTAAAAAAGAATAAAAAAAGAAAGAAGAGTAATTATTTAGAAACGAATGAAGTATAAAAACAAATACTCATGTTGAATAAAAAATTCTAAATAAACACTCAAGATAAAAAGTAGGTTATAACATTGTTAGGTTTACAACAAATTTTACTATTATGGTAACAATTGTGCCTTAAAATTGCACGTGCACATTACATCAATTTTACCTTTTAAAATAAAATTGTTAGCAAAGTAATAAAAAAAAAAATTTGTAAACTTGGCATGTTTGAATAGTTTAAAATGTTAGTCGCGTGTTGCATGGGAGATAAGTAGGGACATTTCGGGAGCAGGTGAAGGGATGGATGGATATGAACACTGCCTTTCATTCAAACACTGAATAAGTGTGATTTTGAAAGTGTGATTCACGAGGGACACCTTCTTATGTGGTTTCGTCGTTTGCCTTATCAAATACTGTTAAATTGTCATCTTCTTTAACTTTTTTTTGATTAAATATGATATTTTTTAAAGATAAATCACACTGAATAAGTGTGATTTTGAAAGCGTGATTTTGAAAGCGTGATTCACGAGGGACACCTTCTTATGTGGTTTCGTCGTTTGCCTTATCAAATACTTTTAAATTTTATCATCTTCTTTGACTTTTTTTGTTGGATTAAATATGATATTTTTTAAAGATAAATTTACTTAGTCCAAAAGACTAAGAATTGTGAAGACTCGATTGGTTAATCTGCTCCGAAGGCGCGAGAGTCAGAAAATATGGGTAAAATAATTTAGTTTGGCTTCCTTTCATAAATAAATACTCTCGTTACACCGAAGAGTCTAAGTTTAAAAAGTTTAATTATTAAAGAATATATTAGTATCATTGGAGTTGAACATAATTACAAAAATATTTGAGCATAATCAAGATGATTACAATACAAGTGGAGGGGTAAAGATGAAAGATTATGAAAATTATAAACATAATTTTTTGAAAATGAACTCTTTAAGTGAAATTTCTCAAAATAATATAGTAGATTCTTTCCATAAAACGGAGGGAGAATTTAATACGGTTTGTGTAAATAAAAAAAATTGGTAAGTAAAAATTAGGTAAAAAAGTCTAATTTTTCTAGCTTGCAGGAGCACAAATGCGATATAGCTCTTCAAAACTGATGACTTGATTCAGTTGGCGATTTTATCTAATGAAACGCAATATAAAACTACCAAATCGAAACATCTAACGAAACTGCCAAATAGTAATGATGTATATAACCATTTATTAATAATAAACTTTTTATTTCACAAGTTTTATTATTATTTCTCCAATTGTATTGTTTCCTTTTGTTTTTCTTATAATGGATTCTCTTCCCATTTTGTACCTCTTCTATTTAATATAATCTTTTTTTTTTTTGACAAAAACAATATACACATTTCATTTCGGCTAGTAGATTAATAAAAAGACGCTACCTGACAATTAACTACTCTATTTTTAATTTTGGTTTGTTTAAATTTTATGTAGTTATTTGGGTTTAATGTATTTATGTAAGATACCTGAATAATTAATCTTCTCAAAGAAACGATTTGTTAAACTATTCTGTCGTGGACTCTAATTATGTTTTATAAAGTTGGCACCTTTTTTTAAAAAAAAAAATTTTTTTTTTGTCGTAAGGGAGCATGGAAATGACTCAAACTTTAAGAAACCACAACTTTACCACTGAGCCATTTTTTTAAAGACTTCTAGAGTCAGCACCTATGCCTCAATTCTAAGGTCAAGAAAATCTATTCCATAGGTCCGGGGGTTGTTAAGTGACAAGACAAGAAGGTGTTAGGCACCTGTTTTGCTCGGTCTATAATGACAGGTTTCGTTCGGTGGTCCAAATTTAAATTTAGTATATGAACCTAAGTAATCATATTCTATGTTCAAGAAGGAGACAAGTGAGATTGCCAATCGTTACCAAACCAAATAAGGGGGGGGGGGGGATCGTCAAAACGACCAAATGTCAGGTCTTTAAGATCGGAATCATCCCATTTTTGAAGAGTGATCTGATCCCAACCTTTTTTTTTTAAATTTTTTATGGTGCAATTGTTATGATTCAATAGGAAGTAAAAGATAAAGGGATCGAGCTAGGAGATGAGAGAACATATAAAAATAAAAGGGAAGTGTAGGAAGGAGGTGGAGAAGATATGATACCTGGACTGGAGTGGTGTGAACGAGAGACTCTTTAAGCTTCAATTTGTGTACAAGTGGAATAGAGTAGTCATGGTGGTTCGTAGAGCAAGAGTTTTCTTTTCCATATTTATCGAGATTAAATTGAATTAACTACTTAATTATGCAAATTACACATCTAATTTGTTATGAAACACACTAATTTAATTAACGTCCTAACTATATATATATGTGAAGCAAGCACACATTTGTTATGAAACACAAGAAAGAAAATGATGATGATATCACCGGCAACTTAATTTGCCAATGGAGTATCTGAATTGGTCACACACATCCCATAACTCTATACAGCAAAAGCATTTGAGTAACAAATAGGGGACTGGAAATTGAGACCGTTTGCGTCCCAGTATATTTCATCTAATTAACATATATGAATGAATTCCATATGCAAATTAAGTCATTAGTCTTGGAATATATATATAGCCCATAATCTGAAAGGACTCTGATCCTTGCTCTTCAATTCGTGTTTTTGTCAACAGTTAGCGAAAACCGTATAAATTCCTTAATTAATGTTAGATGCAATCAATTTTCTTCAATGTTTATTGTATACAAGAACTCAATGAACCATCCTCAGATCACATGCCTTACATGCTTGATATGTATGGCCGAATGGAGCAGCCTGGGGATGAGAAATTGTTTTGAATAAATAGATGGCTCGTAAAAACTTGCTCAATATATATATATATATATATATATATATATATATATATATATACACTATTATTATTATCCATTAGATCAAAAATCGATGCCTAAGATTTAATGGTTAGTTGGAAAATGTAATTAATGCAAGTAGATGAGTTATTTAATGCAATTAATCTCAACTTTTAATTTTTGATCCAATAGTTGGGCTCCAAATCACCTGTCCCAATATTATGTACCACTCCCTGTCACAACCTCTAGTAAATTAACACGTGTCCTACCGTAGATGGGAACTAAATTGGGAGTTAATGCCATTTAGATCGAAAAAAGTGATAGATAAGGTCGACATAAGCTCGACATACACGTGTCGGCTACCAAAATAATAATAAGTACAACAATGTATCAATACTATCCAAAGTAAAGTCTACATGACTTTACATAACCATTCGTCCTCACCAAAAGAATTTCTAACACTAATAGCAAAAGAGCTCCAAGGGTTACAAAGCAAAAGACCACCTGCGAGCTAAATGATAATACTATCCGACCTCACCGCGAACTTCCTGTCTGGCTCAGATCTAAGGAAAAACATATAAACAACAAACGGGGTGAGTCGAAACTCAATAAGTTACTAAATGCAACTACATGTCATGGCATAATGCTCAACCGGTAATTATCACATGGTAATACATTTGTATATATCACAACTGATCATGTAACATCATTATTGATACACAATTCACATAAATCATACGTAGCACTTTGACGTTCACATAAGTACTCGTAATAAACCACGTTGTAAAGGATATCATTTTTCTTTGTCCATATTTGCGTTGCTCCTACAATACACAAATAACCAAATGTGCCTCGATACTCGTGTATGTAGTATCGACGTCCTCGATTAATACTATCGAGTTCAATCTAGCAAACCAAAGCCATGCGTATTACTACAACAGTGGGGCTACTTCTCAACTGTGGCCAACAGAAGTGGGGTGTGTGAAACTCCGGTACGGCGACTTATAGCAATCACAAACATTGATTTGTGAAGACTATAGGTCGTCCCACCTTACTCGACCAATGACGCCAGCTGGACTTACACAATACACAAATAGATGTTCTTACTCATCTAATGCAAATAACCATCAAGTTCAAAAGTAGTGAACTTGACAAATGACAAGTAGATTATTCTATTCTACCACCTATTATCATTCAACACATATTTGCAAGAATTCTAATCAACACCTTAAAGTCATTCACAAGTCTCTATTTTAACAGTACCAAAACACGGAGGACTAGAATCTCGATTAATCGAACTCTAAACTTCGTAGTAATTTAACATGTTGTTCGGGGGATCATAATCTTCCCTAAAATCAGCTTCCCAGAGTCATTACTAAAGTTCGTAAAATTAGGGTTTAAATGCTATATGTAAGATTACTCAATTTCAAGTCTCAAGTTCTCTATTTATTCATATACTAAGGTTAATGTTCAAACCCTAGCTCATCAAACATCATTCAACACATACACATTACACAAGTATAATGTACTCATCTCAACCTAGAGATTTGTACATGAAAACAACATATGTAGCAAGTCATACATGATTATGGATGATATAGCACACATTGAAGCTTAAAGCATACAAAAAGGGATTTAGTAACTTACCTAGAACCGAATCTCAAGCCAACAAAAATGAGATCAAAGCCACATAAGTTGCTCCCTTACTCAAAACCAACACAATGACGGTCTCGGATCGTCAATCGGGTGGTTCGATCTTCGGGAACCCAAGCACACACACTAATCTCACCAAAGCTCCCACACACACACTCTAGGCTTCAATGGAGGGAAAAATGGAGAGAATGAATTCTCTCCACTTGATTTAAGTGGCTAAAAATTAGATTTGGGGGTGGTGATGACGTGGCTCAAGGAGAGCCACATAAATGGTTCAAATCTTCACCCAAAATGAAGTCCAAAATAAGCTTCCGGTCTTTTATGCGGACGCATAAGGCGGCCGCATGGCTTCTATGCGGACGCATAGAGCGGCCGTATAAATTTAAGAGAATTGAGGGGTTATGCGCGCTAGCACTATGCGGCCGCATAACTCCCAGATTAAGTCTAACATATTTCTAGGCTGTCCAAAGGTGATTCCAAACACTCCTAAACCATCCTAAGATGCTCTCTGTAACACCCTGAATCCTCCTATGTATGATTTACTTATTTTATGTGTGACTTATGTGTTAAACTTATTTTACTAACATGTTAGTTGAATTATGCTTTAAATTATATTTTAGTTTCATGTTTATAAGAATTGTTAGATTAATTATGCATTGTTAATTTGATTATTATGATTCATGATGTCTATGAGATGTGTTATAAGTGTTGTGTAATCACACCTAGGAGTGGCCTAGTGATCAAACCAAAGAAATAGAGTAAAATGGAAGTGTGACTGGACAGAAAGTTTGGCACGACCGTGTGCCTTTCCTTGGCACGGCCGTGCAAGAGTGGTCAGTCAGCCCAGAAAGTTTGGCACGGCCGGCCGTACGTGTGCCTTTCCTTGGCACGGACGTGCAAGAGTGAACAGTGAGTGGCACGGCCATGCGCCTTCTTTGACACAGCCGTGTGAACAACGCCTTCTTTGACACAGCCGTGTGAGTTCAAGCAGTTTAAATCTTAGGATGGCGCATGGCCGTGCCACTCACTGTTCACTCTTGCACGTCCGTGCCAAGGAAAGGCACACGTACGGCCGGCGTGCCAAACTTTCGGGCGACCACTCTTGCACGGCGTGCCAAGGAAGGCACACGGTCGTGCAAACCTGTCGATCACACTTCCATTTTACTCTATTTCTTTGGTTTGATCACTAGGCCACTCCTAGGTGTGATTACACAACACTTATAACACATCTCATAGACATCATGAATCATAATAATCAAATTAACAATGCATAATTAATCTAACAATTCTTATAAACATGAAACTAAAATATAATTTAAAGCATAATTCAACTAACATGTTAGTAAAATAAGTTTAACACATAAGTCACACATAAAATAAGTAAATCATACATAGGAGGATTCGGTGTTAAGAGCATCTTAGGATGGTTTAGGAGTGTTTGGAATCACCTTTGACAGCCTAGAAATATGTTAGACTTATGCGGCCGCATAGTGCTAGCGCGCATAACCCTCAATTCTCTTAAATTTATACGGCCGCTCTATGCGTCCGCCGCATGCGGCCGCAGCTTTTGGACTTCATTTTGGGTGAAGATTTGAACCATTTATGTGGCTCTCCTTGAGCCACGTCATCCCAAATCTAATTTTTAGCCACTTAAATCAAGTGGAGAGAATTCATTCTCTCCATTTTCCCTCCATTGAAGCCTAGAGTGTGTGTGGGAGCTTTGGTGAGATTGTGTGTGCTTGGGTTCGAAGATCGAACCACCCGATTGACGATCCGAGACCGCCATTGTGTTGGTTTTGAGTAAGGGAGCAACTTATGTGGCTTTGATCTCATTTTTGTTGGCTTGAGATTCGGTTCTAGGTAAGTTACTAAATCCCTTTTGTATGCTTTAAGCTTCAATGTGTGCTATATCATCCATAATCATGTATGACTTGCTACATATGTTGTTTTCATGTACAAATCTCTAGGTTGAGATGAGTACATTATACTTGTGTAATGTGTATGTGTTGAATGATGTTTGATGAGCTAGGTTTGAACATTAACCTTAGTATATGAATAAATAGAGAACTTGAGACTTGAAATTGAGTAATCTTACATATAGCATTTAAACCCTAATTTTACGAACTTTAGTAATGACTCGAAAGTTGATTTTAGGGAAGATTATGATCCCCGAACAACATGTTAAATTACTACGAAGTTTAGAGTTCGATTAATCGAGATTCTAGTCCTCCGTGTTTTTGTGTTAAAATAGAGACTTGTGAATGACTTTAAGGTGTTGATTAGAATTCTTGCAAATATGTGTTGAATGATAATAGGTGGTAGAATAGAATAATCTACTTGTCATTTGTCAAGTTCACTACTTTTGAACTTGATGGTTATTTGCATTAGATGAGTAAGAACATCTATTTGTGTATTGTGTAAGGTGGCGTCATTGGTCGAGTAAGGTGGGCGACCTATAGTCTTCACAAATCAATGTTTGTGATTGCTATAAGTCGTCCGGAGTTTCACACACACCGTTAAGTAACTGTTGTAGTAATACGCATGGCTTTGGTTTGCTAGATTGAACTCGATAGTATTAATCGAGGGCGTCGATACTACATACACGAGTATCGAGGCACATTTGGTTATTTGTGTATTGTAGGAACGCAAATATGGACAAAGAAAAATGATATCCTTTACAACGTGGTTTATTATGTGTACGTGAACTCGTGCTTTATGTGAATTGTGTATCAATAATGATGTTACATGATCGGTTGTGATATATACAAATGTATTACTATGTGATAATTACGGTTGAGCATTATGCCATGACATGTAGTTGCATTTAGTAACTTATTGAGTTTCGACTCACCCCGTTTGTTGTTTATATGTTTTCCTTAGATCGAGCGGCAGAAGTTCGTGAGGTCGGATAGTATTATCATTTAGCTCGCAGGTGGTCTTTTGCTTTGTAACCCTTGGAGCTCTTTTGCTATTAGTGTTAGAAATTCTTTTGGTGAGGACGAATGGTTATGTAAAGTCATGTAGACTTTACTTTGGATAGTATTGATACATTGTTGTACTTATTATTATTTTGGTAGCCGACACGTGTATGTCGAGCTTATGTCGACCTTATCTATCACTTTTTTCGATCTAAATGGCATTAACTCCCATTTTAGTTCCCATCTACGGTAGGACACGTGTTAATTTACTAGAGGTTGTGACAGGGAGTGGTACATAATATTGGGACAGGTGATTTGGAGCCCAGATGAACTAACAAAAGCCATTTTCTCTCTCCTCTATGATTATCTAGTGTTCCTCTTATGACTGTTGGAAGAGCGGAGGAAGCTAGATTTGTAAACTGAAATCACAAGAACCTAACATACAACCTTAAAACCTTGAGTAATTATTTCTCTCCCTAGATCTGTAATCAGAAATCAAAAAGACCAAAACTTGCCATTAAACCTAAATATTTTACTTATCTTTCTAGATTGGTAACTGAAATCAAAAGACAACCGTACAACCTAAATCTTTACCTTCTCTTTCTCTCCGGTCAATTTTGTACTAAATTAACTAGCTAGACGGCAAAAGCTATATATTACTTCATCCGACTTCGAGAACTTCCGGTGTTCTTCAATCTTTTACCTCTAAATTAACTCATTTTCATGGCACCACCACAACCAAAAGTTGGTAATCCACTTTAACCGCGGTTACAAATCCAAGCATCTCTCTATCTCTAGATCTCTCTTTCTGTCTCTGCAATTACTATCATTGGTGTTTTTGGCAAATTTTAAACAATTGTTCTCTCCGATATGTGTGATGAAGAGGGTTAGTAGGAGGAGGTTTGGTAATATGTATAAGAAAATATTCAAAAAAAATAAAAGAAATTGACTTTAATTCAAGATTATGAAGGGGTGGGGGGGGGACACATCACTTTACTTATGGCGGTGTGGGCATGGTGGAGAATATGTTGAGGTGATGATAGCGTTAGAGCAACTCCAGCCCAAAATACCATATTTGGTGCAGTTTCGGCACCAAAATGGTGCAATTTCAGCGCCATCCACTATTCCAACTCCAACCTATTATACCAAATCTTACACCAAAAAAAATATTCCTTAACATATTCTATTTTTCCTTCTTTCAATTTATTTATCAAAATGTATATTAATTTTCTATTAACCTTTTTAATAATAATTGTTAAGATTGCACAATTAATAGTTTAGTATATTTAATAATTGTACGTTTATAATATTATTTACGTAATTAATAATATTAAAAAATTAGTAATTTTGTACTTAAATTTATTAGAAAATTTGATTGACATAAAAGTACTTGAAAATACCAAAAAATCATAACAATCAATAAAAAAGGTTAAATGTTAAATTTTATTTTTTAAATAATTTAGTATGGTTCATTCTTTATTTATTTATTGGTAATTTATACAAAATAATATACAAAAAGGTTAATTAATTATAAATTATTGAATTTATTATGTTCAATATTTTAAAATAAATCATATAATTAATATTTATTAATTAGTTATAATATCTAAAATTAGTGATTAATTAAATTAAAATACTTTTAAATTAATAATATCACATTTATTAATAATTTTCAATATTTAATAATTAATTAAAAATTAATAAATCCCATGGGTCCCACAAACAAGAAATTTGGCGTTGATGAATACACCAAATTTGGTGCAACACTATTCACCATTACCAAAATGATGAGAAAACATTTTGTTTTAGGATAAATTATTGTTGGGTGAGTGATTTATGAAGGAGACACGTGCTTCATACGAGCTCCAATTGTGCGTCATGCTAGGGAGGGGTGATCTAATCATATCCCTGCCGGACCAGTTGCGCCTATTTACATGTGGCTGGCTGACTTTATGAAAAGATTAAGGCTCCTCCGCTCCTAGCGAGGATGTGTACGTTCAAAGTGCAAAGTGCTCCTAATGCGATTGACATGCGCGTGCTTGCTTGAGCTCGGGGTCGGATGGTGCTCTGCAACATCCTCGCAAATGCTCGTGTTAGCCCATGAGACACCACTCTGTTTTACCTTGGATGAGATTACATGATTGCTTCCTCGTGGAGTGGACCTATTAATAAAGTGCTCTATCTCACCTTATTTTTCCAACGAGCTAGGGATATGACTTTCCATATTACCATTTACTCCTCAAACTATTATGTCCGGTTGCCTACTTTGTGCATTAATTTCTCATTTACCCGAAATTGGTTTTGAGCAAAAAAATAGACTAATTATATATACTCGAATCGTAGATTATATAACAATTTACAACTTGTTTTTAATTCTAACCAATTCAACTTAAGTCAAAACTTGGCCAAAGATTGGTCGTCACCAAGTTTTGCAACCAATTCCCTACAATCCCCCACGTGAATGACAATTAATGCAAATATGTATGCTATCGGATTTACTCGCTGCTCAGTGAACACAATATCTTGAATTGGTCTATTTTTTTAATGTAAACCAAGATAACAACAATTACATAAAAACTGTTCTAATAACTTTTGTTCTCACGTTGTGTCTAATTCGGCCCTGGACCATATCTTAGATTTATAAGTGTTTTCTATTTGAAGCTGCCAAACTTCCCACTTATATGGGTGATCTCCTTAGAAGAGTATCATGTCATACTCAACCTTTAACAGGTATAGGAATCATTAAAAGCGTAAAGCTTATCTGTTGGGTCTTACATTTTCAGTCAACTTGTTTTCAACTTACACCTAACATCTTGGTACTAACAACTTGAGTTCTCCTACTGCACTTTGATCATTTTGCAGGTTGAATTATTGTTACATTAAACCCTACTTTTCAGGGAATGTGTCAATGGATAAGAAGACTGGTTCAACAATGTTTCTTCATAAAAAAGGCCAGCAACGGATCCTTATCTCCTTCACCAACAATGTGGCGAAAATCTCTCAACAAGAACAACTTATTTCCGAGATTCTAGGCTAATTATTTTCATTGTATTTTGGTTGTTACTTTGAGGTATAAAAAGGGGTAACACTTGTATTTTACACACACAATTTTTTCACTAGCTTAAGCTCCCTTATATACGCTCTTAGTTTTGTATTATAACTTGATTAATATACCTTTTGGTCAAGGCAGGTTCCTAAACCTCCCGGGGTTTTATGCCGGCGAACAAGTTGTTCAAGGGCTTTCCCTAGTTAACAAATTCTTTGAGTTCATTTCTATAATATCTGATAATCACTGTACCCAGATTCTTATCACTTTTGTCATCTTTCTTGTCATTGAAAACACTTGTTGAAATTTGACCAAAACAATTTGGCGCCATCCGTGGGACTACTTTGATTATTTGTGTAGAAATGACCAATCCGACGTCCGGTAGTCAAGGTGAGAGGAGCCAGCCGCTTCCTAGTTCCGGCACCCAAGGCAATCCATCTTCAAATTCGGAAGCTGTCAATTTGGAGCTAATGTCTAACATGGTCACAATGTTGAAGAAGGTGAATGACCAGTTGGACGCTCAGGAGCATACAAACACCATGATACTCAATGCCATTGATACCATGCGAAAAGGAAGCAACCGAAACTCAAGTATCTACTCCATTTTCACCTTTGCATCCTAGATCTTTGTTTGGTGCGCAGTACGGGACCAAGCCATGTTGGAGATATCCCTATGTCCAGTACCTTACCAGCAGAAAGCACAATCATGACATCCATTCCCATCTCGCGACCAAGATTCAGCCTTACACCTAGCCAACCTGTGTTGTCATCTTGCTATACCTATGCCACATCTTCGATGGGGCAAACAGAGTTTCTTTAATACTTTTGATACTTCTGCATCTCAATTTAATAATAATTCTCTTTTCGAGAGAGTCAACTTATTAAGGAAATGCAAACTATAAAAGAGTTGCTTCGGCGTGCCGGAGTCAACTTGCCTCATCACCAAGTTTCCCAACCTGCTATAACGAATCTCGTTTTGTTCCAGCCATAGCTAATGTAGAGATCCCAAAGAAATTTTCGGTCCCTCATATGAAGAAGTATGACGGGAGCACCGATCAGCAGAGCATGTTCTTTGTATCGGGAATCAATGGATATTATAAGTATCCCCCTGTTTTTAAAGAAGCATGTTTTGCGGGGTTTTGGCTCAACTTTGTCGGACCGGCCTTAAAATGGCTAACGGGACTTCCTCTAAACTCTATTTCTTCCTATGCTCAACTTGTCGGTATGTTTACTAATCAATTTTCATGCAACGGGGCATTTGACAAGTTGACTAGCGACCTTACTGAATTGTGCAACGGCTAACGAGAGTCTTAAAGAATATTTGCACGGGTTTAATAAGGAGGCGGTGACCATACCCACTGGATATGTCCACGGCTACGGAAGCATTCCGTATTGGCTTGAAAAAGAACTCTCTTTTATAATGAGTTGGTGATGACACTGCAAAACAACTTGAAGAAATAAGAACCGAGCCTTGCGTTTCATCGATTGGAAGATGACACTGGCAATGGAAAAGTCAATTGGGAGGACCCCTACTCCTCTATTTGAGCCGTCGACGTAAAATCGATTCCCATCATTATAAGTCTAGGGCAAACCCCTGTTAAATCGAATCTTCTAAAGTTCATTTTGTAGATGATGATCAGGATGGAGATGATAATGACTATCCTAAAATTTCTGATTATTGCTTTTCTGTGGACATTGCAGGAGTCCTTTGCGCCATGGAAAATCTTGGAGATAAAGCAAGATGGCCTAAGAAGAATGACAAGCCCACAACTTGGAAGGATAAATCCAAGTGGTGTGCGTTTCATGAGGAATTCGGGCATACTACTGAAAATTGTTTCGCCTTGAGGAAGGAAATTGCTCATCTATTGTCAAAGGGTCTCCTTAAGGATTTGTTGGGTAAGAAGTGGGTCAGAAATGAGTCCAAAGAACCTGATTCTGTGGAACAGTCCAGACCCGAGAAAGTTGCACCTCCTCCAGCCACCAAGGTAGTAAATGTTATTTCAGGCGGATCTCATATTTGTGGTACAACTTATTCTGCAGCCAAACGTCATGCCAAGAGCTCTAAGGAGGATCAGTCAGAACTGCCCTCAAGGTGTCGCGATTTCACAGATGGTCAAGTTATCTCCTTTGAAGATGAGGATAAGGATAACACGTTGGACCCCCATCATGATGGCGACAGCTCAGTTAATATAATCTTTACTCACGCTCTGCAAGAGACGGGTATTCCTTTATCCGAAGTTGTGAGGAATTCGTCCGTGCTAGTAGGGTTCAGTGGTGAAGTAAAGCAAACAGTCGGAGAAATCAAGTTGCCTCTCTATTTGGAAGGTATGAATTCTATGGAGAGGTTCTGTGTGATCGAATGCTCGTCCTCGTACAACGTCATTTTAGGAAGACCATGGATCCACAACATGAAAGTCGTGCCCTCAACTTATCACCAGTGCGTCAAATTTCCAACACCTTGGGGCGTAGCCAAGTTGAAGGGCAATCAGCAGCTTTCTAAAGATTGCTACAAGGTTAATATGAAAGCAAGTTCAGTCCCTCGTCCAGCATAGCAATTAAAGAAAAAGGCCCAGGATGTTCTTGAAGCAGTAGAGCACGAGACGAAAAGTATTTCTGTTGATGAGTCAAATCCTGAGGCCCAAGTGCAAGTTGGTACAGATCTTCCACCCGAAATTGAGAAGGAGCTGATTGAGTTTTTGAAGAATCAGAAATGTTGTTTTGCGTGGAAGCATGAAGATATGACAGGAATAAGCAAGGACATCATCACTCACAAGTTGAACATTGATCCAACCATCCGTCCTGTCCACCAGAAAAGAAGAAAGTTTGCCCATGAACGGAACCAGATTATAAAGGAAGAAGTTGAGAGACTTTTGAAGGCCAAGATGATCAAGGAAGTTCAATATCCAAGGTGGTTGGCTAATGTTGTGGTGGTAGAGAAGAAGAATGGCAAGTGGCGAGTATGCGTGGACTTCACGGACTTAAACAAGGCCTGCCCGAAAGATCCATTTCCTCTTCCTCATATTGATTCTCTAGTTGACGAGACAGCTGGCCACGATATCTTGACATTCATGGATGCGTCCTCAGGATTTCAACAAATTCAAATGGAGCCCTCGGACCAAGAGGATACGGCATTCATGACTCCGAAGGTATATATTGTTATATTGCTATGCCATTTGGTCTTAAAAATGCGGGGCAACTTATCAAAGGTGGTAAACAAGATGTTCAAAGATCAACTTGGCAAACGATGGAAGTCTACATAGATGATATGGTAGTAAAATCAAAGCATATTGAAGATCACGTGGAGCATCTTTTGAGGCATTCAACATCTTGAAAGCTTTCAACATGAAACTCAATCCGAAGTGCAACTTTGGTGTTAAAGCGAGGAAGTTCTTGGGCTATATGGTGACTAAGAGAGGAATTGAAGCTAGTCCCGAACAAATCAAAGCTATTCTCAACTTGGAATCTCCCAAGAATATCAAAGACGTCCAAAGGTTAACCGGTAGAGTAGCTGCCCTAAATAGATTTATATCTAAATCATCGATAAGTGCAGTTATTCTACGAAGTGTTAAGAAAGAATAAACTCTTCCAATGGACTGATCAACATGAGGCACTTTCAAACAACTTAAGGAATACTTGGTGATGTCACCCCTACTTGCTAAACCAACGTGGTGAGCCTCTATTTATATTTAGCGTATCGAGAATGCGGTTAGTGCGGTATTGGTGAAAGAAATCCAAGGTGAACAGCATCTTGTTTATTATATAAGTAAGTCTCTACTAGATCTTGAAACGAGGTACTCTCATCTTGAAAAGTTAATTTTAGCTTTAACTACCGCTACAAAATTGCGTCATTATTTTGAAACACATCCCATAACCGTCGAACTAACTATCCTATAAGAAATGTGTTGAGAACTCCGGAGATGTCGGGAGATTGGCCAAGTGGTCGGTCAAGTTGAGCACGTATGACATTTCATATGAGCCCGAACACTATCAAATCTCAAGCTCTAGCCGATTTCGTAGCGATTTTAGTCCAAGTTTGCGGCTGAGGTGTAACGAGAGGTACAACAGCTTGAAGGTAAAACAACTCCTAGATTTTGGACACTTTATACGATGGAGCTTCAAATTCCAAAGGAATTGGCCTGGGAATAGTTAAATCCCCTAAGGTGATATCATACCTCAAGTCGTATCTTGTGAATTCAATGCGACAAATAATGAAGCTGAATATGAGGCTTTAATCATGGGTTTAACTACTGCTTTAAGTTTAAATATTACTCATATAAATGTATATGTTGATTCTCAATTGCTTGCTAACCATTTCAATGGCGCTTACGTGGCGAAGCATTCAAAATGACTCGTATCTCCAACATGTTAAAGCTTTGGCTTCAAAATTTCGTCATTCTCTTTGGAACAGGTCCCTAGAGAAGAGAATACAGAAGCAGATGCGTTGGCCAACTTGGGTTCAACCTGCAAGTCTATGTTGCATACTAATATTCCCATTATTTATGTTAAATATCCAGCAATAGACCGAGTGGAAGAAACTCAAGAAGTAACTCAATTTAATGGGGCACAAGATACAAGTTCATCTTGGACCCAACCTATAATCGAGTTCCTTCAACTTGGAACTATTCCACCTGATATTAAGAATGCTAGATCTTTTAAAATGCGTACTTCAACTTTTGTTTTAATAGATAATGTCTTGTTCAAGAAATCTTTCGCAGGACACTATTTGAGATGTATTGACAATAAGCAAGTTGAGCTCGTGCTAAGTGAGATCCATGAAGGAACATGTGGAAATCATTCGGTGGGAAAGCATTGGCATCGAAGGCTCTCAAGACGGTTATTACGGCCAACAATGCGTCAAGATGCCATGAGCTACGTGCGAAATGTGATGCGCCAAAGGCACAAGTAACATCTTGCATCAACTGCCGAACCTCTACACTCTATTGTTTCATCTTGGCCTTTCATGAAATGGGGCATGGATATTGTGGGCAAGTTGCCTAAGGCTCCTGGAGGCAAAGTGTTCATGTTAGCAATGACCGACTATTTCTCAAAATGGATCGAGGCGAGGCCTATGTGCAAGTAAGAGACAAAGAGGTAGTTTCATTTTTAAAGAAGAATATTATTAGCGGGTTTGGCGTACCATCGAGATCATATGTGATAATGGATCCCAATTCATAAGTAAAAAGACGGAGATTTTTGTGCTCGTTGGGGCATCAAGCCGATCACATCCACACTGTCCATCCTCAAGCCAATGGTCAAGCTGAGTCAAGCAACAAGTTGATTGTCAACAACTTGAAGAAACGCCTAGATCAAAAGAAAGGAAAGTGGGTGAAGAATTACCACTTGTACTTTGGGCGGACGAACAACTACAAAAGGGGCCACAGGTAGAACTCCATATTCCTTGGTATTTGGAGCGGAAGGCGTAATTCCGTCGAGGTGACAATCCCAACGAGGTATGGTTTATTAACTCAAGATGAAAATAACCTCTTGTTAACCCAAGATCTAGATACAATTGATGAGATCGGGGATTTAGCCAAGATAAGGATGGCGACCTATCAACAACGGATTGCTAGATCCTACAACAAGAATGTCGAATAAGAAGATTCCAGGTTGGTGATTTAGTTTTAAGAAAAGTATTTCAAAATACAAAAGAACCGAATGCGGGAAAATTAGCTCCCAAGTGGGAGGGACCATATCTTATTGATGCCGAAGGCAAAGGGGCATGGTTGTCAACCCCAAGTGGAGACAGGGTCCCTAGGAGTTGGAATGCCATTCATTTAAAGCTCTATTTTATGTAAGTCAAGTAGTTAACAACTAGACTTCTCAGGTATGAGTTAATTTATGTCAAGTTCATTCATGTGTTTCAATCCTCAATTTTATTGGAAACCCTTACTAACTTAAGCATCGGAGGGGTGTTGGCTATGCTAACACCCAATCCTAACATGAATTTGTTTTGCAAGGTATACATGCGAGTAGGCTCAACATGTTAACACGCCGACGGCTCCGACATGTTGAGACCTCAATTGGGATAGGTCGAACATGTTAACACGCCGACGGCTCCGACATGTTTAGACCTGAGATAAGAAGTTCAACATGTTAACACGCCGACGGCTCCAACATGTTGAAACTTTAGCTGGAGAGGGATGGAACATGTTGACACGCCAGGACGGCTGAGACTTGTTCTATCTCTTCAAACGACTTACCTCTGATCAAAGGTACATTTTGGTTAAAAGATTTACATCTTTTCTAAAGAATTAAGGTTTTGACACCTTCGCCCGTGCGCACGATTTCACACTTATTCGAGTTGTGACTATTGGTTGTAACATTGACATGTTACCTACTGTTTATATCGTTAACATTTTATCTACTAAACAAGCAAGTGTTTCTGAAGAAACCTAAGCTACTTCAGCAAAGCTTCAAAATGTTCACAAAAAGATCTCACAATTAGTGGATAAGTTGGATAAGCCAACAAATCCCTTCAGACCTACGAAAAGCTTGGAGTACTAGACCAACCTAGTACCCCCAAATAAATTGTTTACGCTTTTATGAGCTGTTACATGACCGAATGAATAAAATAGAAATTGTTTGTGTCACTTTCTCTTCCAAACCACCTAAAAACATTCAAATTACTCCAACGTCTTGGCCTGCTGCCGCCGGTGTTACCTCTGCTTCTTTTTCTTGATTACCCCCTTCAACTTGGGTCCCCACTATGGTACTCAACACTTTATTGGCATCATCAACCAGTTCTTCCAAGGCTGGTGAATTCACCTCTTCTGCATCTACCGATTCGCCAATAAAATCTTCCAAAGTCCTTCTTTCTTCTTCCAGGTCCCAATTTGCAGCTTGTCCATTCTTGAATTCTTCCATTAGTTGGATTCTGGCCTCTAGCAATGTTTTGGTGGCATTGAACTTGAAGTCTTCCCTCGCTGCTTTAAGTTCCTTGACATGGGCCTCATTCTCCTTCATCTTTTCGGCACAAACGTCTGCCAGTTCTTTTCTTAACTTCACCACTTCACCAGTGTGTACTTTGACTTCCTTCTTCAGTCTACTTACTTCCCCAGCACTTGCTTTTGCTTCTTTCTTTGCCTCCTCAGCCTCAACACTACATCTGGTTGCCTTGATTTTCAAGATGCTGACTTGGTCCAAGATAGGACTCACTATATCAGAGACCTGTGTAAAAGAAGTATTAGTACTTTGTAAATTTCTTTGGTACAAAGATCAATGTTTCCTCATTTTACCTTGTCAGCGAAATCCTTCATCACAACAACAAATTTTTCTCTTGTTTTATCAACATCCAAAACATCACTCGCATCTGTGGCCTCAGATTCCACTAGTTTCCTCTTCTTCGACTCATCCTTCTTTTTTGATATATTTGCCTCAGAGCTAGAGGCCATAGATTGTGGGGTTAGGGGCGGCTTACTATCTTTCCTCAGAGACCTTCTTGCTTTGGCACCAGCAAGCAAATCAGCAGCACTCACAAGGGTTTTAGAGCGGGTGGCTGCAGTAAAGGCCACAGAATTTGGACAACCTGGAGGATTAGGATCGATTGCAGATAGGTAAAAACTTTAAGATAATAAATCAAACCCTTGGACATCTTGCTGGGACTTGTTAGAGGCTCTTTTTGATGAACTCCTTCTTCTTCCTCGACTCTTTCTGGAGAGAACAAGACTGGAAATGCTTTGAAAGACCTAATGAGAGGATCCAATTCAAAAATCCTCTTTACATTCGCCTCCGTATCTTCCTGCTCTGGGAACAAAACGCAAAGCTTGGCAACTTCTACAAAGGAAAATTCAAGTTTGTTAAAGGTTAAGATGTACAAAGATTTTGGTAATTAGTAAAATCAGAGGAAAATTTCCTCTACCTTGAGACCTCCACTTTGAAACTACACCAGCCTCTTGGCTTAGGCTGTCTTTCCTAACAAAGAAAAATCTGTTTCTCCATCCCCTATCAGCAGGGTCGTTGTTGGAAATCAAAATGGGGTCACCACCACTCTTAACTCTAAAACAATATCTTCCCAGACCAAATCCCCTTATCTCAGTGGTATAAGCGAACTCCTCTAGGCCTACATTCAAACCTATTTCATCCCTCAACCTAACTAGGGTTTGAAGACACCTCCAACCCTGAGGCATAAGTTGGGCATAGTTCAACTTTGCAGAAGCAAAAAACCTAGTAATCAGGACAGGGAACGGGAATTTAAGACCAATGGTGAAGGGGTATTCAAGGAAACATACCCACTCAGGGGAGTAACACTCGGAAGTTAAGGAGGGATGGGTAAAGAAGACGGTTTCAGAAGGCAATGCGTGATTCTTCTTGACAACTTCCAGATCCACTTCGGAAATCAAGCATTTTTCTTTTCGTGCTCCTTTAACAGATTTTGGGTTGAGAAACCTCTCGGTAGACCATCGTCACTTTCGATTATACATAACTTCTTTTCCCCATTTTTTGCAACTTGAGAAATTATCAAAAATTTTGAGAAAAAGACGAGGAACTCACCGGAATTGCTACTTGTTTTCCTTCTCCGTGCGGTCTTCCTTGGTTTTCTCCAGAAGAAATTTAGAAAAAGAATTCTTTTTTACGAACTCTGTGAGAAGGAGAGTTGGAGAAGGTTCTGACTTGTTTGAGAAAAAGAGTTGTAAACGGTTGCAAGTTTGAAAAACATCATGACCTTTGCCTTGGAAAGACTCAAAAACCGTCCCATCAAACACCTTTTGCATTAATAACCGCCGTACACTCTTTTGGCAAACTTTTTAAATTTTTGACTCTTTGTGTTCTTTATTATAAAATTCAAAAAGTTTGGGGGCAATTGTTGGGTCTTACATTTTCAGTCAACTTGTTTTCAACTTACACCTAACATCTTGGTACTAACAACTTGAGTTCTCCTACTGCACTTTGATCATTTTGCAGGTTGAATTATTGTTACATTAAACCCTACTTTTCAGGGAATGTGTCAATGGATAAGAAGACTGGTTCAACAATGTTTCTTCATAAAAAAGGCCAGCAACGGATCCTTATCTCCTTCACCAACAATGTGGCGAAAATCTCTTAACAAGAACAACTTATTTCCGAGATTCTAGGCTAATTATTTTCATTGTATTTTGGTTGTTACTTTGAGGTATAAAAAGGGGTAACACTTGTATTTTACACACACAATTTTTTCACTAGCTTAAGCTCCCTTATATACGCTCTTAGTTTTGTATTACAACTTGATTAATATACCTTTTGGTCAAGGCAGGTTCCTAAACCTCCCGGGGTTTTATGCCGGCGAACAAGTTGTTCAAGGGCTTTCCCTAGTTAACAAATTCTTTGAGTTCATTTCTATAATATCTGATAATCATTGTACCCAGATTCTTATCACTTTTGTCATCTTTCTTGTCATTGAAAACACTTGTTGAAATTTGACCAAAACATTATCCTTACCACACCTCTACAGGGTTAACACTTAGATAGACATGGGAATGAGTTAAGATGGGCTCCAAGTGCACATTTGAACATTCATAACTTAGTTGTCTCATTGAACCACGTTCGTGGGATCTCCACTCATCATGGTTGAGTTACCGCTATGAATTTCATTAATGTGTGGGTTTTAAACCCTAGTAGTGTGCATTTGATCTCTATTTATGTATTTGTGAATGAATCCACTATATTTTTCTTTGACTTCACGTAGTCAATGGAAATTATTCCACTAGAGATCAATTGTCTATAACGGTATTATATCTTCTACGTTTATGTTGAGACTTACCGTTGTACATATAACTTTGTACCCTCCCGATTCCTAACATGATGTCACAATGTATCATAACAGGAGGCGCTGGTTAATTTGTTCCAACAAGAAATATCCTCTAAGAAATTTCAAAGCCATTCAGCTTCTACGCCGGCCTTGTCTAATGCAATGAACTCTGATTCTATAGTGGATTTATGGAAATTTGTTTAGAGGATTTCCAAGAGATAGCTCCTCCACCTATGATGATAAACACATATACAATAGTGAACTTGGAGTCTTTTGTGTAATGTACCCCATGGCTTAAAGTTTGTTTTAAGTACCTAAGTACTTTTGTGAATGCTGTCCAGTGATCGTTGCTAGGATTACTCGTGAATCTAGTGAGCTTGCTTATCAAGTGGTTTATCAAGATTACCCCACTATATAAATGATCCAAGAAAAAGAAGAGAGAATTGGGGTATTGGAAGCGAAACTTGAATCCAAAGGAACATATATAGGTCTCAATATCAACTTGATTTCAATAAGTCCATGATGACTTCATTACAATACATCATATCACAATTTATAGGTGAGAAGATGAACAAACAAATTTGCTTGAAATCTTATTGGTAGGTAGCCGCAGTTTTAGATTTTGTCGGCTGTGTCTGATGGTGAAACTCCAAATTCTTTAAGACGACAGAAGGCCACATCACCACTTTTATTATCATCAAATCAAATAAAGCATCACTTTGTATATAACAAGCAAGCTGACGATATTATTTAAATAACTGACTCAGACACTTACATAGCACTGCAGTCCTTTTAATATGCTCTCGAACTCATATAAAATGCCATTTTAGAGTTCACAAATCTTTATTGTAATGTTTAAAGTAAAGTAGCATTATTATATATTGGCCCCGACAGTAGCATTGTTTGGCCTCTTAGGAGCGGCCTGTTCGATGGCTTCCACTTCTGAATCATTGATTTTCCTTTTGGAAATAGATTGGTTGGCTAATTTGTCACCGACACCATTTTCCTTGAGCTGATCAGCACTAGCACTCATGATTGACCGTTTAGGATCTAGACCGTTCTGCAGAAAGAACCTGTACCAAGAAGCTGAATTTTTTGGATAGCGTTTTAAGCCATTCTCATAATCTACAAAGTAGTTTCCAAAACGGTCGTTGCCATTTTTCCATTCGAAACTATCAAGAAATGACCACGTAAAGTAGCCCTTCACCTTCACGTCATCCCTACACAAGTCACCAAATAATCAATCTTACTTAACATAATCAAATCATGTTACTTCTGCAAACTAAATAATGAAAAGAAAGAATGCTTTATAGTTTATACTTTCAGAGCTAATTGTTATATATACATATATATATATATATACATATATATATATATATATATACACACATATATATACATTTATATATAGAGCACATTAGTAAAGATGGTTAGGGTATATAACATGTTAAAAAGAATATCCTCTTTCCGTTTCAAAGTAATTGTCCTTTATTTTGATGTATGACGTTCCAGAATAAGTGTTCCTTTCATATTTTCATAAAAATTTCAAACTATTGATACGTGGAGTAGCTCATCAAGACTATATAGAAGCCTTTAGTTATTTATTAAAGTGATTCTAACATGTAAAACAAATTAATTTGACGAGTTCCTACTCTGTTATGGCTTCACGAATGTAGTAAAGATGGTCATGGTGGTATTTTATTCTCATGTCGTCCGAAAGCTGCTCAATCAATGATGTATTCGGATCATCGCCTTTATTGTCAATACCTATAGCCAAAAAAACAAAAACAAAAACAAAACAAACAAAATGATGAGATAGATAAATATTGTTTTTTTTTATAGGATATATAGTTAAGACATAAATATTGAAGTTTCATATGATCACCATTTTCTGTAACGTAAATCTCAAACCGGTCACCATACTTTTTCTTGATCTCCTTCAAGAGCTCTTTTATGCCTTTTGGATAAACATATATCCAATCCGAAGTACTCTACACATAGCAAAAGAATACCACATACATATAATTAAAGGGAATAACCTTTGATGCTGCATTTGATCTCAATGAATATGAACCTTAAAATGGAACATAGAAAAATTCCTCGCTAGAAGCCATAAATTAATGGATTGAAACAAACATCTTACCTTTTCGCCAAGAGGATAAATCTTTACACGAGGATCGGTTGTAAAATGTGGGGGTTTATTTGGACAAACAAGCTGCGGCGCATCTGTAGCTGTATAAGCAGTGTAATAGTTTATTCCAACGAAGTCGAATGAATCCTTAACCAGATTGGACTCTTCTTCACTGAAACCAGGTAGTCGACCTTTCAAGTAGTCCGTCATGCTCTTCGGATATACTCCAGTTGTTAGTGGTGTCATGAACCTGAAACAAATGTGTGAATTAAGAGAAGCATCAAACTGAAGTATGCGTCGTCGTTGAATTTAATTTTTCCATCAATTTCTAAATAATTGGCATGCTTTCCTCTTTTGTCCATCATAAAAAAAAAAAAGTTTGTTTTCTAAACTTTAACTTTTAGGAAAATACTTTTATCATTTTATCTTTACTTTTTCATCCTACTTAAATAATAGTCACACATGCATCGTGTGATTTAAAAAAAATTACATATTATACCAATATTTATAATAGAGTCAATTAGTTTTTTCTTAATCAGTGTGCCAGTCAAACAAGACAATTATTTAGAAATGTAGCGAGTATATTATTGAATAACAAATACCAAATTTGTTGCGAGAAAA
Source organism: Platycodon grandiflorus (assembly GCA_016624345.1). Lineage (NCBI taxonomy): Eukaryota > Viridiplantae > Streptophyta > Magnoliopsida > Asterales > Campanulaceae > Platycodon > Platycodon grandiflorus. The sequence goes on along the minus strand of CM028367.1, from coordinate 31,873,816 downwards.
CTTGCTTCTCTATGCTTACCATCCGAGCACATAATCCAGTTTTCGTTGTGCAGCTTCCCAGTCGGCTAAATACTTCGCATTGTGAGCTTCATACCAATCACTATTAAGCGTAATCCCAATCTTGCCCCCTTGCGTTGCCTACACAAATCAAACATTTAACTAATTATTATTTTGTATTGATTTCTTTGATCTATATATATATATATATATATATATATATATATATGTATGTATGTATACTTAAAGTCACCTACTTGATATTAACAAAGAAAAGTAGTAGTTGCACGACCATACCTTGTATTTTGTGTTGTAGAGTTTGACGACATGCGCATGCGACATAAGAAGGTTGTGACCTGCCTGGTATGGCTCGGTTGCTGGACCTTTGTACACCACCTTGCTTGGTTCAGTTGCTGGACTATCCTCTACTGGATAGAAAATCCACGGAGAAGGGTTTTCACGGAGTAAAGATTGTATTTGAAGAAAAAACTTGCTCGAAACGCCAATTGCATTGCGATGAGCAAGTTGTGGAGTTTTGGAGGCTTTCTCTGTTTCAGTTTTGATTTTTGTTTGAGGATAACCACGACCAGGCGCCAAATGACCCAGGGCATATCCACCCCAGGAAAATATATATGGCTCGTTCACAGTGGACCAATATTTCACCCGATCACCAAATTCCTTAAAGCAAAAATCGGCATAATTTTTAAAATCCTCCCTGAATTAATTACAGCAAAAAACAATGTACACAGTGAGCTATATATATATATATATATATATATATATATAAAAGCAAATCAAGAAACAAAAAAACAAACAAACATGATGGAAATGTGAAGTCTCATGAACTAATTGATGTGATATATACCTGATTCTTTCATTTAAAAAGCCACAATATTTATCTTCAAGGGCCTGTGGAACTTCCCAGTGGAAGAGAGTCACAAACGGCTCAATACCTGTCGTATAAATTATAAATCATCATACATAAGAAACGATTAAAGACAATAAACACATTTCTATGTGTAAATCAATCGATAAAGTGGTCTGTAATAAGCACCAACCACGAGCTTTGACGGCGTTTATGAGGTTGTTATAGAAGGCTACCCCTTCCTTGTTTACTCCCTCATTTGCCTTCCCCGCTATCCCATCTGCTCATTTCAAACATCAACTATATATATATATATATATCAACTGTTATTAAGAGAACTTTTGGGCACGAATGAGAGAGGCCGGGCTTGTAGTTATTACTTACTTGGAAATATTCGTGGCCATGAGATTGTAAATCGATAGGATTTTACCCCAAGTTGCTTCATAATTCTTGCATCCGTCTGTAAAGATATATATACAAACAACAATGAGATTTCTCGTCTACTTTGTCAAATTTATAGATACCAAAGTAGTAGAGACCAGCCACCATATATATATATATACCTCAAACTGATGATAATGGCCACTCCCTCTTTTGTGGTTCAACCAACCTAGACATTTCAACAAACAAATTTCTTAAGATGCAATACGTAGACTATGATGTTAGGGATTTCAAAATGCAGTCATAATTTTTCATCCCAATCTAAAATGTACATGCATGCATGTGTTGGTTAATTAGTCTGTAACCACCCCACAAATTAAGTGATATGATGTGTGACTAATTATATGTTTGCCACATAAATTATGTTTTCTAGAGGTATTGTTCAATAATTCAAAGCGAAAGTGTGAGGTATTCGCACGCGAGTGTGTGTGTGTGTGTGAGAGAGAGAGAGAGAGAGAGAGAGAGAGAGAGAGAGAGAGAGAGAGAGAGACCAAACCACAGTGGTACTGATCAATGTGACAAACTACAAGCACAAGGGTAGACAAATTAAAGGAGCCAAGATAATGCTTTGTACGAACTTTATGTTGAGTGAGCTTCGTTGACTATCCTTCCTCACATTAATAGTGTAAATGGATTAGTCCCATGTGTACAATAGTAAGTCACTGTACATTATTGTACAATTTCTGCCTTCAATAGTAGAATGAATAGACATATCCAATAATCCAATATGTACTTCTACCAGTTTGATATGTTTTTGTGTAAATTACGGACAAAAAAAAATAATAATAATAATAACAACACGTTAAATCAGCTCGTTAATGCTCTGGCAAGCCCACAACTATCAACGGGAGACCAAATTTAAAAACAAATAAAGAGATTTTGAATCTATAACAAAAAAATATATCAAAATAAATAAAAGAAGTGAGGTCATTTGTCTAGCATTCTATTATACCAGTTTAAGCGTACTAGTACTAAAAATAATTAAGAGCTCGAAATGGCGATTCCTTTGGGCTATTTATTACTCCCTTTGTTTCGGAGAAAAAATTCACTATACTATTTTAGAATGCTTCATTTAAAGAGTTTATTTTTAAAAAATTATACTTATAATTTTTATAATCTTTCATCTTTATCCTTTATTTGTATTATAATTATTTTGGTTGTACTTAAATATTTTTATAAATATAACCAACTCTAATGACACTAATATATTCATAATATTTAAACTTTTTAAATATAAATTCTTTGGTGGGCAAAACGGAGGGAATATATAGCAGTAGTAGTAATTAATAAGTACTTAATTGCTTAAATCGAAGAGAAAAGAGGGGGGATAAAGATGAATATATATATATATATATATATATATTTACTTTCATCATTAGATTCCGCAGCTTTTTTCTTGCAAAAAGTATCCCAAATACTTTTCCCTCTACCGCCTTCATCAGACGCACCTTCAACCTGAAAGGTTAAAAAAAAAACACACTTATATCGATGGTTGGTGGAGAGAACTATTTGATCGATCGATGTTCGAGTACGTATGATCATATACAAGTTGTTTAAAATGGAAGCCTCAGAATTAACATTTTCACATGGCAAATCGATGTGATATTGCATTGTCCAAAATGTTATTATATAACGGACTAATTACTTTTACTACACTGATCGATCTGCATGTATACCTGAAAAGCAGATGATCCAACTCCAAACATGAAGTCATCAGGAAACTCGTTTCGAGCAATATGAGGATTTCCGATGAGTTCTACCTTTTGAGGTACGTCAACTACGGCAATGTCAAGTCCTGTTGTCGGAGGAACGTCAAGCCCTGCTGTCAGTGGAACTGGAATCGACGCCATCTCGACAAAACTTACTCTCCCTTTCTCTCGCTAAATAGCTCTTTGCTATCAAACAACACACACAGAAGAAGGACTTCTTCGTTATGCTTCCATCTCCTAAGTTCTACGAATATTTATACCCAAAAAAAAAAAAGGCAAAAGCAGCATGGATTATTTTGCATGCAATAATTGAGAGGTTGTTCGTTGGAATGCAATTAATGCGTGTATACGGCGGGTGTTTATTATTTTTTGTCCCATTTACAGTAAAGTACTTCCCCGTTTCTAAATTATTGTCTTGTTTACTTGGCATATAAATTAAGAAAAAATAATTAATTTAATTATTAATATTGATATAGTATTTTGTTTCTTTAATGTATATGTGTATGTAACTCATAATTAACGATAAAATAATAAAAATAATATACTAAAAAAATTATTTCAGATAAAATAATTATTTAAAAACGAATAAAAAAAAATATTAACAATAATTTAGTAACCGAGGAAATAGTATTTTTCATTTGAACCGTGTGGTCCGTGTGGACGTGTTACACGTGTATGCTATTAGGGTTCGAAAGAAACTAAGGGGTGGACCCCACTTAGGTCCACAAATGAATCAACGTGATAATTATGCTTGTGAAAGGTCTGTTTAATTATTATTTATACTCACTTCCCTCCGTTCACATTTGAAATTTTTAATTATTAATAGATAAAATAATACTTTCTCTGTCTTTCTAAATTATTGTCTTTTTTTTCTTTTTTATTCGTCCCAAAATAATTATCTTGTTTAAAATTTTTCTTTTTATGATATTACTTTTAACATTTTATCCTTACTTTTTCTTCATATATTAATTATGGGTCACATGTATATGGGCATTAAAGAAAACAACACTATACTAATAATAATCAAGTCAATTATTTTTTCTTAATTCGTACTAAATCAAATAAGAAAATAATTTATGGACGGTGGGAATAGTATTAGAGTTGATCGAAATTAAAAATAGTAAACATATTTATAACAAATATGGATGAGAAAGTAAAGCATTATAGAAATTGAAGACATAATTTTTAAAAGTAAACTATTTAAGTTAAAATTTTCAAAAATAATTGCATGAAACGAGGGAGTTATATTTAATAATATATGTACATGTATCATGAAATATATTTCACATTATATATTATTGTATATTCATAGACTAAAGCTTAAATTTGCCAAACCTCTTAGAAATTACATATATATATATATATATATTTACACACACCAACACATGTATGATTTTGTAAACTTATTTAAACATTGATTATAAATATATCAAAATAAATACACAAGTTTGTGATTGTTTTCATGGTTAAGAAGCACCAATATTTCTATAATCAACTCGAACTTCATCAACCATAATTTACGTGTTCATGGAGAAATGAGTCGGCTCAGCTCGACCCGACCCGCTTATCAGTAACTATGATTTGGGTTGAGCAACAAAATTACAGTTTTAAATAAAACCTATCAGCCGAACTTGATCAAAACTTGCTGCAACGAGAATCATTAGGGCCTCTTCTGCAATGTATTGAAGGCGAATGTTTTTCATTCTCAATACAACATTTAATTATAGAATAATTAATAAGGGTAATATTGATAAAATGTGAATAAATTATTCTTAATATCCTAAATGTTATTTATTTTGGGACAATTTTTTTTCCTTTATAAATGTCATTTATTTTAGGACCAAGGGAGTAATAGTTAACAAAGGTAACTTTGGTAAAATTATACTCCCTCCATTATTAAATATTTGCTATGTTTGACTGGGCACACGGTTTATAATAAACAAATTGACTTTATTATAAATATTAGTATAATATGTAATTTACTTTAAAGCTCTTATGCATGTTTTTCTAAAAAAAAAGTTTAAAAACAAGATAATTTTTTTTAAATAGATAAAAAAGAAAGCAGGATAATTATTTAAAAATGGAGGGAGTATAAAAACAAATACTCATATTGAGTAAAAAATTAAAAAATAAACACCAAGACAAAAATATTTTACAATATTTCTAGGTTTACGATAAATTTTACCACTATATCAACAAATGTACCTTAAAAATGCACATGAAACCTCATGCATTTTACCTTTAAATTAAAGATACTGCCAAATGAATAAAAATAGTTGTAAAACTAATATTTTTAAATAGTTTAACAATGGGAGATGTAACGACCCGAGTCCGAATTTCGGTCCACCACGCATAGTTTATGCACTGGCCCACTAAGCACCTGGGTGAACTGACCCACCACAAGTCACCCAAAAGTCCATAGAAAGGTTCGTGCTCAGTGGTACTGGGTAGCCACTTATAAGACACACACAAGTCCCACATCTACTCGATGTAGGATATTACAATTTCCTTCACTTAAATCCTTAACGAGATAGATGTGGGATATCACAATCTCCCCCACTTGAATCCTTCATGTCCTCGTTAAGACCCAAAGGAGGCCCCAATTAAGAATCGGCACCCCGGGCGATGTGTTCAAGCACATTTCCGGTCGGGATCCGCTCTGATACTATTTGTAACGACCTGAACCCGAAGTCCAATCTGCTATGCATAGCCCACGCATTGGCCCACTAAGCACCTGGGTCAACTGACCCACCACAAGCCACTCAAAAGTCCATGAAAAGGTTGGTGCTCAGTAATAGTGGGTGGCCACTTATAAAATACACAGGTTTTATATCTACCCAATGTAAAATATCACGGGAGATAAGTAGAGCAAGCAGGTGAGAGATGGATATGAACACTGTCTTTCAATTCAAACACTTTGAATACTTCACGAGGGACACCTTCTTAACTAGGTGGTTTCGTTCGTTTGACTTAGTAAATACTTTCTATGTGTTTTATTATTTTAAAAAAAGTAAAATAATAAATGTTAAATTTATATTTAAAAATATTTTATTTGACAAAAAAAATTTAAAAATAGAACAAAAATTTAGAAACGTATGGAGTAGTTCATTTTTTAGCTGATTATAAAATATTTTGCGTTGATTATATTTTCTTAGCATTATTATATATTGAAAAATAAGGAAAATAATTTTGTATAAAACAAATTATACTTAAGCTTGTCGTTTAATAAGAAAAAAAATTGGTCCCGTCTAGTACGCAATCAAATTTTATGTGTCATAAAGTGTGTGTCACTTGTATGTAATTTTCATTTCAACTATATGCTCAAGCATCTGCAACTAGATGCTTAAAATTAATTTTAAAAAATCAATGATTGAAATAAAAATGACACAAAGTTTGTATCACACGAGTCACGAGATTTGATTCCGTCTAATACAGTTGTCTGAAAGCGCAAATTTTTATTTTTCTTTCAACAAATATTTTAAACACATTTATATATTTGGCATATTTTTTAAGGAAAAGGTGTGAAGAAACTGCTCCGAAGGCGCGAGAGTCAGAAAATATGGGTAAAGTATATATATATATTTTTTAAATTTTATTGGGCAAAACTTAGTGTGACAGTAGAAACGTTTATCACACATGAGATGAAGTGATGACGAAACATGAGGGTGACATAACACTGTAGACTGAGCCTTCACATGGGACTTGTACGAATAATATAGTGCTCTTACGAAAAGACAAGAAACTATAAAACATTTTTTCGGGCAGTCAACCACATCTCTGTATCCAATTAAACCATTATAAATTATTTAGTACGGTTTGAGTAAAAAAAATATATACTCCCTCCGTTTCAAAAAGGTTGACGTTTTAGAGTTGTGTACATATATTAAGAAATTTTATAAGTTGACAAATATACCCTTATTAAATATCTTTAATTTTTGTGCTAGGAGTAGTTGAAAAGATAAATTAGAAAGAGATAGCTATTGGAAGAACATAAAGTATTTAATGAAGAGATGATCAATTATTGGAACTTATGAGAAGACAAGGGTAAATTAGGTAAAACATGCATTGGAAACCTAAAAAGACAATCTTTTTGAAACAAATTTTTAGAGCTAAAACGACAAATATTTTGAAACAGAGGGAGTATATTTTTGGTAAGTAAAAATTATGTGAAGAAGTCTTAATTTTTTGATTTGGACGGGATCACAAGTTCGGTAAAGTTTTTAGGATCCCTATATCATGTATGTTTAAGCTACAACAATCTCTATCAACGGATTAACACATTTTTGGTATTTAAGTAAAAAAAATTACTATGATTTAATTCAGTTGGCAAGTTTACCTAATGAAATCGCGATGTCAAACTACCAAATCGAAACATCTAACCAAAAGGCCAAATAGTAATCTTATATATTACCATTTATTAATAATAAACTTTTTATTTCACTAAGTTTTAATGTGATCTTCCTTTTTTGACAAAAATAATATACACATTTCATTTCAACTATTAGATTAATAAAAAAACGCTACTTCACAATTAACTACTCTAGTTTTAATTTTGGTTTGTTTAAATTTTATTTAGTTACTTGGGTTTAATGTATTTAATGTATGATACACCTGAATAAATCGTCTGAAAGAAACAATTTGTTAAACTAATCCGTCGTGGACTCTGTTTATGTGTTCTAAAGTCTGGCACCTTTTTTTTTTTTTTTTTTTGGGTTGTAAGAGGGCATAGGAATTGATCAAATTTTGTGAAGCTCAAATTCTACCAATGAGCCAGTCTTTAAAGACTTCGAGCCCGTTTGGTCTAGTGTTTTTAAAATGCAATATTTTTAAAACGCAGATTATTTAAAACACGACTTTTTCTTTATAAATGCGTTTGGGATATTGTGTTCTAAAGTCGGCACCTGTTTTGCTCGGTCTATAATGACAGGTCTTGTTCGGTGGTTAAAATTTAATTAGTCTATGAACCTAACTAATCCTATATATTCTATGTCCAAGTAGGAGACAAGTGAGATTGTGGATGGTGATATCGATCGGTGCAAATCGTTACCAAGCCAAATAAGGGTACGGTGTCGTCGTGAAAACATGTGGTGGAGAAGATCATGAGATACCTACTCTAGAGTGGTGTGAACGAACGAGCCGTACGTTGAGAGGTTGAACGATCGAGAGACTCTTTATTTAATTAAGCTTCAATTTTTGTGTACAAGTAGAACAAAGAGTTATGGTGGTGGTTCGTACGTATAGAGAGCATGAGTTTTAATTCTTTTCCTTATTTATATATGGAGATTAAATTGAATTAACTGCGCTCCTAACTATGTGAGTGAAGCACACATTTGTTATGAAACACACAAATTTATTTAATGAACTACCTACCTACCTAACTATATGCGAAGCACACATGCATGCATGCATGCATTTGTTATGAAACTTAACACACTAATTAAAATGATACCTCCGGAAACTTAATTTACTAATTATATATCGGTCACACACGTCCATCCCATAACTCCATACAGAAATTAAAAGCATTTAACAAATTAATTAAACACGTACGTACGTATGGGGCTGGAAATTGAGACCGACGACGACGACGTTTGTCAAGTCACAGCTAGCACCATTTTGCATGCATGCATGCATGCATATAGTACTGTTGGAATATATATATTTCATAGATCAATGAATTGAAACCAAAGGCTGTCACATAATACAAATTTTTGAACATTAATCAAGTTGATCGATCTGCAATACTAATGAAAAGGAAATTAAGAGTACGAGAGAATGATGAATTGAATTCCTTGATTAACAAATGAAAGGAGGCATCCTATATATACAAGTCTACTGACAGATGAGAGATCAATAAGCAATGAATTACTAAGACTAAGTACAATGAATAATCTACCAAGAGTCTCATACATCCTTTGACCAAGAATGTAGAAAAGAATAAAGTATATGGACTATATACATATATACACTAAAATCTGTCACCCCCCTTCAAGCCAAGCATATATAGTAGGACGAAGCTGCAGCTTGGACACCAAGAGAGTGAGACGTGGTCGAGAAAGACTTTTGGTGAACATATCCGCAAGTTGGTCAGTAGTCGAAACATATCGAAGATTTAAGAACCCACATTGTTGAAGCTCGGGGATGAAATGGTAGTCTCTATTTCAATGTGCCGCGTACGAGCGTGGAAAACAGGATTTTTAGTAAATCTGTAATATTAGGATTTGGCAATTCTATCTAACATGCTATCAACTTAGTCTCGACGAATATCTCTCGACAACCAAATGAGGCCCTTTTGAAGTGGCTTCAAAAGCTTCCGTCGCAGGGCGTTAGGGACATGCAATTAACAAATAAGCCCCTAGAGTCGGTCTCATGCACATAAGTAGAAAATACAAGCAAATGTACCTAAGTGCAGCATATGTCTCTAGTGTGTACAAGTTTCGCATTGTATGATGTGATATGAAAGAATGAAGCGTCTAAGTTAGTACGGACTCATATTCTCGCACTATTGTAACTCGACACTCAACAATAATCACTAGTGGACTCGCGATCCAAAATCTCGGGTCTTCCACATATATCTCCTCAAACGATCATCACTTTCGACTGAACCAAAACTAGAATCATTGGTTTGATTAACAGTGGAATTGGGATCATTGGGTTCTTTATCAATTCCAGACAAGATTATAAGACAGGAAAAAGAAACATAAACGAGAACAATGAGTGATCAATGAAAAGAAGACAAGAACTCACATTCATAGATTGGACCAACAGGCTTGAATCTTGTAAAGGAAAGTCATGAAGAAGAATTTCATATTTGAATTTGCGGAAGAGTTTGATCGCGATTTGGCTTTGATACCATGATAGAACTTGAGAAAGATGAAGAATTTAGAAACACATTCTTATTGATGACATGAATGTTCAAGAAGTTACAATCTTGGAGAGAAAAACAAAAAAAAAAAGATAAAACAATTTGTTCTTCATAATTAACTAAAAATAACAGCAACATTACATTTAAAGGAAAAAACTTATCAAACATATCACTTACTACCCTTAAGTATCTAAAGTTACACACGCTACCCTTCCAGCTTTTTGCCTTATGATAACTTTCCCATATTTATACACACCGTCCCATGTAATTCTATGAGTGCACTTAGTTTGTTGTTTTTTGCCCTGATAATTGACTTGGTGTACTCTTAGGACCTTGTTGTTGATCAATAGAACATGTAAAGAAATATATATATATATATATATATATATATATATATATGGAAAAAGATAGAATTTAACCATTTAGTAAAAACTAAAATTTAAATCTAGAAAGGACTTGATCCTTCTTTTCGTGTTTCTATCAACAGCGAAAACCTCCGTAATCTGAAAACCATATGAATTCCTTAATGTTAGAAGCAATCAATTTACTTCAATGTTGTATAGAAGAATTGAATGAACCATCGTTGGATTACATGCCTTATATATAAGCTTAATATGTATGACCGAATGGAGCAGCCTGGAGATGGGGAACATACCAACCTGCCATTTGAGAAATTGTTTTTAACAAATAGGTAAGTTCGTAAGGTTTTTAAGATGGCCCAAGGAAGAAGGAAGTACTTCAATCGCGGTTTCATCTGCATAAAGCTCCCATAAGAATTCAATGTTCCCCAGGTTCTCAGGAAACTCTTCTACAAAGTAGCATCCACTTGGGAATTAAGTAACCTTAGGTTTCATTTGGAAATTTGAAATGCCGCTTGCAACCAACTTTAAGATTCGAGAACAATAAGCTAGTCAAGCATCAAATTTATAGGTCAATCCAACGCATTCTTGTACAACCTTTAAGTATCAATGTCACAACCCATGGCACTCTCGTGAAGTCGGATATTAATATCACACATTTAGAAAGACTGAGGTTTAGGATCTTCACATGTCGTCGGAACTGAATCCATGAAAAATTACTAGTATTTAGTCATTCTGTGATTATCCCTCTATATGTGCGTGTGTTTGCGACATTATTTACTGCATAGTAGCTGAATACTTTCAAAAACTCTTACTCATCTTGTTGTACTACATGTCCAAAGAAATTAACAAGATTAATCAAATGAAAATCGAACGGTAGATGCTCTAAAGAGCAGTCTCTTGATGAACTCAAATAAGTGTGATATTTAATATTGATTTTGTGCTTTAATTTTGAGAAAATATTACACTTTTACAGGTGTTTTGTGTGTTTGATGGTTATAGGTCCATGAGAGAATTAGGTAAGAAAAGTGGAAAATAATGTTGGACTGAAGGCAGGATTAGCAGAGATGTCGCGTGGGCATGTGCTAGCTAAACCAGTGCTGGAATAAACAATGTTGTAGGAGAGGTCGTTGAATGAGCATGTGTGATGAGGATCAAGGAAGGCAAGGCTTAGGTCAAGATGCTCGTGGTCGTGACCCATTGAGCATCAATGAAGGACCTATGACAAGAGCACGGGTTAAGAAGATTCAAGAGGCCCTAATATCACTTGTAGAAGAGATCAAGTCCAAGACTACAATCAAGGATGTCCAAGACCAAGAGAGAAGGTCCATTTGCCTGTTGGAAGCCCATTTGTATAATTAAAGTCTGAATAATTCGTGAAACAAGGATAAAAATAAACAAACTACTACAAGTCAGAATTTTTGGGTCAACTTCAACGGGCCACACAGGACGTTCTAGAGCTCAAAATTTGGTGTATAATATATGGTTGGAAATCCCTAGAAGTCTAGTTTCCAACCCATCAAACGGATCTCAATTTTGATGTCTCTAGACAAAGTTATGCCCAAAACACTAAAGATTGGTCAGAATGGACGGGAATGCTGAATTTGTGTTTTTCTTTGACCAAATGATCAACCTAGTTTTCACCAACAACCTTTGGGATTTTCTAGAGCACATTTTTTGTATGTTTTGTGAGTCCTTGGTGAGTCTTTTGGGCCTGTAAAAGGCCATGATCATCCTTGTAATTGGTACACAAGATTGAATCAAAATTAAGTATTTTTTCTTTCACTAATTCTTGAGAGAATTGTGAGAAACCAAGATTCTTGAGAGAGAACTCAACTTGAACTTATCAAACTCATGAGTCGAGAGTTTGTGGCGTTCCGTAAGCGAGGTTCATAGACAATTGCGTCTATCGGGTTTCGTCTGCACCTCGAGGATCATATTCATCACGAATAACGGGTCGAGGGAGACTCAAATATCCGTCTTTTCCATTGTTGCTGCCTTGGTCGTGTTTCTTCAAGCGTGTTGGAGCTTCTTCGATCTCGATCTTGGTCGAGTTCACATCAATTGGTATCAGAGCAATCGAAGAGGTTAGTACCCAACAAAGTCGTTCTATCATTTTCTTTCCAATTCTGTTGTTCTTCATCTATCCATATTCTTTTCAATTTTCGTTTTCTTCAAATATGTCCTTGTGTCATTGTTCTTCATCTATCTTCTTCGTAAGCATATCTTCTTTGTGTGTTTTTCTTTCTTCATTCCAATCCATAAAGTAAAAAAAAAAAAAAAGTGATTGCCCATAGTGTAAAAAAAAGTGCTAAAAGAAAATAGTTGTGAATCAAGCCAAATCAAAAGCTTGAATCTGAATTGAGAACCAAAAAAAAAAAGTGAAGAGCGGGTGAAAATTTTGTGTAGTCTAAATTGGTTTGGAAAGAAGCTTAGTATCAAGATTGTTGATTACTATATAAAAATAAATAATAAATAAAAAAAGCTTCATATCATTGTTTGATTGACATAGTTCTGATTTGCAAGAATTGTGTCATTCATATCATCATATTGTTCGTCTTGAATCGTCGTGGTTGTTCATCGTATAGATATAAATTCATTCCATTGGATTCAATTCTATTCTTGCTTTCATTGTGGATTTGTTTCTCACTTTGAACCATTAATTCAAGAATCTGAAAGTTCCGAATTGCAATTGACCTTGAGCATCCCGGAGCGTTTGAAACTTACACTATCTTGTTGGTATTTTCAAGTGAAAGAATTCTTTCCAAGAATTTGAGTGTGTGTGAGTTGAGCGTGATACACGAGTGATATATACTTTTTGAGTTATGTGATTTTGTTATTTTGAAATATGTCACAAAAAGGTAGAATTAATGAGGGATTAGTTAGTGAGGATCCTATTGAACATATGCTAAGGATGACGGAGGATGTTAGTCGACATTTAGCTAGATTAGAAGATAATGCAAAAACGAGAAGGGAAGCATACTTTGATGATTATGAGGAGTGGTTAGATAGTGGTGATGAGGATTTCGATGATGTTTGGGTAAATAATGATTGTGATTATGATAGGAGGGTTGTCCCAAAATACTACCATCGAAATTTGTCGAGGACTACTACTTCTTCTTATTCGTCATTTTCTCAAACACCTAATCGACTCAAAGGGATTGAAACTAGGAACATTAGTGTTGTACCTAGGAATTGCGTAGGTTCATCACAATGTAAAGAGAGTTTGAGGAAAAATAATGAGTGTTCGGCTCGAGAGATAAAGGAAGTTTGTGGGATAGCCGAGAAAAAGGAGAGTGAGAGTACAAAAGAGATTGAGAGGTCGGCTAAAAAAGAAAGTGTTAGTTAAAAAATAGCCGAACAAAAGGAGAGGATATCTGGAAATAGAAAACAAGTGTGTGAACTTCAATTAGAAGAGGTCAAGAAAAGTGAATCTAGTGAGAATGAGTGGAAAGATGAAAAGAGTCGGTTGATGGAAGAGAGCGACAACCCGAGTGAAGAGGAAAGATACAGAGAAAATGATAGAAACAAGAGGGCGAAAACACGAGTGAAGGAGGAAGGAAATAATCTAGTTGAAGAGGCCAAGGGCCCAGAGAAAGTAAAACCAATCTTTTATTCCGAACCTTGTGAGGACATGAAGGAGTTGGAAAAGAAAGATAAAAGTGAGGTAGTTCTCTTTCCTAAAGAGAATTCTTTTTATGCTAACGTGTTGCCCAATTTGTCTCTTCCGTGTATTGTTTCTTCTTTTCAGGATTTTGATAAGTGCTTGGAACTAATCAAGAAAGCTATGCAATCTAAATGCGATGGTCGGCAAGGTAAGGAGATTGTTGTAGTTCCTGCACTTTCTCAAAGGTATGATTTCATTCCTTCTTGTGATAATGAGTTTTTGAGGCTTGTAAATCAAAATAGGTTGTATCATGTTAATCACCTTAGCTTAGACAAGAGACTTAAAATTTTTGAAGATGTTTTGGTTAAGTTCTCCAGTCAAACTTGTGAATTATTCTTGAGAAATCTTGTTAGATCGCATGATACGTGTGGGATGTTGTCCTTTCTAGTTTTTATTGATCATCATGAATTGAATTTGTTAAATTTCGGTGAGTTACGTGAAACGAGATTATACATATCATTTCATAAACCAATTAATTCATATGTTGATCCATTTCTGGAATGTGCCTCAAGGGTTGACTTGGTAGATTTGAATGGGGTACTGAAAGTTGATTTGGTAACTTTAAATTGTGCAACGAAAGTTGAATTGAAATATCTGAATTGTACATTGAGGGTGTTTAAGAATCCTAAGTTTGCAAGTGTGCACAATTCTTCTTTAATGAATTATGTTGATGCACTTCGCAAAGTGGGTAATGTTTACAATGATGAAGTGTTATTTCATAAAAATGCTGGAATGTATGTTGTCAAACATGAGATGATTGAAATTTTGTCGTCTCTGTTTTGTGGAGATTCCATGGGATTATTGGAGTATGGTTTGCAATAGAAGTACATAAGGTTCAGGAATGTGTAATTAGGAATGCAAATAAGTTTTCAAGACTGATTTTTCATGTTGCATTATTCTTTCATAAAATTTACGGATTGTATGATGCATGTAGAGCTAAAATGCCTTTGTTAAACGCGTTTCTTCTTAAACATGCTGAAACAAGATGGGATTGTTCATGTCGTGTTGATAGAATGTAAAGGTATGCATTGACTTGTAAATGCTTGAGATTTGAGTATAATATATATTCATGCAACTTTTAATGTTGCTGATCTATCTCTTTTTGACACAGGTGATGATTCGAGGTCGAATCCTTCTCAAGAGGAGGGGAATGATGAGGATTAAGGAAGGCAAGGCTTAGGTCAAGATGCTCGTGGTCATGACCCATTGAGCATCAATGAAGGACCTATGACAAGAGCACGGGCTAAGAAGATTCAAGAGGCCCTAATATCATTTGTAGAAGAGATCAAGTCCAAGACTATAATCAAGGATGTCCAAGACCAAGAGAGAAGGCCCATTTGCATGTTGGAAGCCCATTTGCATAATTAAATTCTGAATAATTCGTGAAACAAGGATAAAAATAAACAAACTACTACAAGTCAGAATTTTTGGGTCAACTTCAACGGGTCACACAGGACGTTCTAGAGCTTAAAATTTGGTGTATAATATAAGGTTAGAAACCCCTGGAAGTCTAGTTTCCAACCCATTAAACGGATCTCAATTTTGATGTCTCTAGACAAAGTTATACCTAAAATACCAAAGACTGGTCAGAATGGACGGGAATGCTGAATTTGTATTTTTCTTTGACCAAATCAACCTAGTTTTCACCAACAACCTTTGGGGTTTTCTAGAGTACATTTTTTGTATGTTTTGTGAGTCCTTGGTGAGTCTTTTGAACCTATAAAAGGCCATGATCATCCTTGTAATTGGTACACAAGATTGAATCAAAATTAAGTATTTTTCCTTTCACTAATTCTTGAGAGAATTGTGAGAAACCGAGACTCTTGAGAGAGAACTCAACTTGAACTTATCAAAATCGCGAGTCGAGAGTTTGTGGCGTTCCATAAGCGAGGTTCATAGACAATTGTGTTTATCGGGTTTTGTTTGCACCCCGAGGTTCCTATTCATCACGAATAGCTGGTTGAGGGAGACTCAAATATCCATCTTTTCCATTGTTGCTGCCTTGGTTGTGTTTCTTCAAGCGTGTTGGAGCTTCTTCGATCTCGATCTTGGTCGAGTTCACATCAATGTGCTATTGGGATTACGAGCAAGGCTGAATTCCTCACCTAAGCCAAGGAACCTATCCTAGCGATAGCAAAACTATTGCTCTGATACCAACTTGTGCATTGCATTGAGTCCAGCTAGCATTGTTTTTTAATCAAGGTGGGACGACCTATAGTCTTTACAAGTCAATGTTTGTGATCGCTATAAGTCGTCGTACTGGAGTTCACAAACCCCTCTTCTGTTGGCCACAGTTGAGAATTAGCCCACTGTTGTAACAATACGCATGACTTTGGTTAGCTATTAGAATCCAATGGATTTTGTTGGGGGACCCGATGAATTTTTTTGGAATAGTCGATACATCACACACGAGTATCAATACACGTTGGTTGTTTTATGTATTGTAGGAGCAATGCAAAGATAGAGAAAGAGAAATGATATCCTTTATGATGTGATTTAATTACAAGCACTTATGTGAACATCAAAGTGTTATGTGACTTACGTGAATCATATATGAATGATGATATAACATGATCAGTTGTGGTTTGTAAATAATATTACCATGTTTTGTTATCGCTTGAGCATTATGTCATTCCATGTAGTTACATTTAGTAACTTATTGAGTTTCGAGTCATCCCGTTTGTTGTTATATTTTTTTCTTAGATCCGAGCCAGCCAGGAAGTTCGCAGTGAGAGTGGAAAGGTCACGTTTAGCTCGTAGGTTGTCTATTGGTTTAGTAGCTCTTGGAGCTTGTTTATAGATGTAGTTATTTTCTTTTGGCAAGGACGTTTGGTGATGTAAAGTTATGTAAACTTTACTATGGGTAGTGTTGTCATGCGTCATATTAAGACTCAAGGGCATTTCAGACATTAGATATTTTAGAAAATTAGGCAATTGTTAATGTCCCTAAAGTAAACTATTTTTTTTTATTTATTTTCTCTCTTGTAAAATTATTAAGAGTCAGTTTTTTAGAGATTAAGTGGCAGTTTTAATAGGAGAAAGTTGCTGGGGGTGGGACTCTGAGTGGAGAACGTGGACTCTATTTTGGGGGAGAGAGTTAGTAAAGAGAAGAGGATAAAAAATTAGAAGAGATGGCTGGAATGAGGAGGACGGACAGTTTAGAAAATACCAAAGAGGGAGACGACTCTCTCTCTCTTCCTTCAACACCAAAAGGTGCGGAGCAGCCTAGGAGAAAAGAGACTTGCACTGGAATCCGATTGTGTAAGTTTGTCTTTGAATTAGGGTTGTAATTAGTTTAATTCTCCAGTAAATGAACAATTGAAGTTTCGTAATTTGATTATGTGAGATCGAATTGGTGATTATTCTTGTTTAATTATAAGTATTTATTTGTTCTCTACTATTCACGTTGCATGAATGTTGTGACTTATGATTGTTGTGACTAGTTAATGTTCAGGGCCCGGATTTTAATTAGCTCAATTGTCTATTGCTAACTAGTTGAAACCGCTGATCAGTAATTGTCTTCGAGTTTTAACGAAGTGGCAAGTAACACACCTTTTAGGCGTCACAAGCATAATCGGACCGTGTTACGGGAGCGAATAATCTAGATTAAATGATACTGCTTCAGTATGCACTGTTTAGAATCAGGTTTCTCTTTTCTTAATACTGTCAAAACACTAAATCCTACGAGCGTCTCAGGGGTTGTCTTTTGATTAGAGTAGTAATTAATGAACTTCTCTTAATTATCGAAACCGTAAAGAGAGATTGGGTGTTAGGCGTTTGTCGACAGCTATAACCGGTTTATTTGTGATTGAATGAGACATTTTTGCATCAATGATCGGTAGTGAAATTCGAGATGGAAATTGGTTCATTGGTTGGAACTTTATTTATTTTATGTTTTGTTTATATTGAGTCACTAAAAATCAGTTTTAATTTAATCTTTCGATAATTAGTAGTTTAGATAAATATCCTTATTAAAGCTTTTATTTGTTTTGTCACAATTCTTATGGAAATACATACGACGTTCCATGTGGATACGATCCCGACTTACCCTATACTTGTTTATTCGGAAATAGGAAATTAACTTTGACGGTTTGACACCCGTCATCTCTCCAGCAGATCCACCTAACCTATTTAGATAGAGGTTCAAAGCTTCCATCTAAATACACATTATTAATTTGCAGTAATCTCAGTTTATACATCTTCCCAAAGGTTTCAGTACTTTAATGCAATCCTTCTTCAGTAGAGGAATCTAGAGTGATACCCACTAATAGATAACAAAAACTTATAGAAGTCATTTCCAACATGAGCTTATAAGGCTAGAAAGAGAGGAAGTGAGAAACAATGTTTTTTTTGGTTGTCTTTGGGGGAGGGAAGAGGGAGTTGGCAACTTGCAGAATTAGAGGAAGGATTATTATTTCCTTCTTAACTCACTTCCCTAAAGTGCATCAAGTACTTCTTCGGGATCCCACAGTCAGTTGCACTTATTGGGATCTTTAAGGTATGATTGGTGTGAATGATTTCAATTCCTGTATACCGGAGTAAATTGTGCGTCCTCAACTCATTTTTCCTATTATCTAGGAATAGTAAACGTCAAGGACGATCTCCTTCTGTTCATCACATAGTCCCTATCCAGTCTGGCAAAGAAAAATGCGATGTCAAGGAAGATCTCCTTCTGTTCATCATCTAGGTCATCATAGCTTATCTTAAGTATTCCTTGAATATTCTTGGGAAGAGGACATTTTTGTAGCTTTTCAACGGCAATGTTTTATTCTTGGATGGGTTTTCTAACCAAGTGTGAGCCCAAAACCTCACTTGACATAGAACCTCCTTAATCAGGCTAATTAGCCTTGATTGACAATTTTTAAATTAAAGTCGAATATTAGATGATACTAGATTTTGTGCCCGTGCCTATGGCACGGTGATAGTAGTGATCAGATTATTATATACTCGAGATTAAAGTATGCTCGAAATTTTGTAATGGGTGAGTAAAACTAAATGACACAAAAATAATAAAATAATAAAAAATTATATATTATTTATTTCGTAACAAAACCAATAATGAAATATTGTAATAAAAAAAATGAAAGCAACAATATTTTATTGTTTTTCTCAATAACAAAAACTTAATCTTCTTCCGGAGGCTCTTACTTTACAACAATGTCTACTTTAGCAACGCGAGCTGCAATACATTTTTTCATTATTTCCACCTACACGTGAGAGAAAGAAGGTGCAGACACATTCATTGAACAATATTTTATACATAAGAGTCGATTAATTTAAATATCAACAAAACTTACCTCTTCTTCTACAAAACTCGGATCCTCCAAAATATCATCATCCAATAAAATAGTCATATGTGTAGTTGGAGTTTCAGATGCAGGGGAAGGTGGAGTTGTAGGTGGAGTGTCAAACGGAGTTACGGGGACCTATTCAGGTCGAGGGTGTGATGAAGTTATACTTACAAATTCTTCTACAAAATCATAATCAACGCAATCAGGTTGAGGGGGTGATGAAGTTACAGGTGTAGTGTTATATGAATTTGCGGGTACCTATTTGAAACCATGTGTTAGGTAAAAAATATTTAATTGTAAAACTTGAAGGCTGAAACATGTTATGAAGGAATGAGAATATCAGAATGTTACTTTTATAATTAAAAATTTTGGGTATCAAACCTATTGTAGAAGCATTATAGAAGAACTTGAGATAAACAAAACTAAAATTATCAAAACTAATTTAAATGAGTCATATTCTACACATAATAAAATTATCAAAAATCATGCAACGGAACCATAATCCACATTCTCTAATTAAAATTGATGTAAATGGATCATTAACAAAACAAAATTGATTTGATTTGTCAATAATAATCCACATTATGACCAAGATTTTGGTAGAAATATTTCGATTCCTATTGAGAATGTGCTAAATAAGGATTAAAAGATGGTTAATGAAGAATACCTCTTCTAAGAGGGTGGCGCCGGTTCTTTTCCTTTTCTTGAAGTTGAATGTTGGTCCATTTAGTGAAAACTTGATGCTACATAGATAATAAAGAAGTAAAAAAATTAATAAAGATGAAGAAGAAGATTGAAATATCAAAATTATGCACTAAAAAGTCATGTAAAAGCACAGTCAATTTTTCTTAATTTTCAAGGTAGTATATCGGGGGGGTGGTTGGGGGAGGGGCAAAAACATGGTTTTAAAGTAAAATTGATCAAAAGTATTTCAATTTGGATATGTTTCATAAGCAATATACGAATCTAAGTACTATGTGTGGCTGTTTTCAATTTTCTCAGTAAGAAAGAGCAACTTATAATGTGAATAATAATCTATATGAGTTGTTTTTTATTTTTTTTCTAACGTTTGCATAGAGTATTATCTATTGAAACACAGCAGCAAGATTCACACAAAAACGATTGAGCCATTGAAGAGCAGCCAGGTCGCTGACAGCTCGACAGTAGGGAGTGCTCCAACACTCGTGAAACTTTGGGTTCAAACTCAAACCGGGTTCAGAAACCAAGCCCAAAAAAACACTATCAAGACAACTTTAATAAGTTTCACAAAATCAAAACCTAAAGTTATGCAATTAAAATTATTGGAGTTATTTTCATTGGAGATAATTATATCTACTTATCACGAAAAAAAAAATGTCTACTCAATGACAAATGAAGAAGATTTTGCGATAGAGTAAGAACAAACTGGGTTTAGAGATTGTGCGATAAAGTAAGAACAAACTTGATATGAGTAAGAACTTTTGCTACCACATAGTTTCACGTTGGATGTTCTAATAATACTTAAAAAAATAACAAAGCCTACACTCTTAGCTCTGTAATGTTAACAATCTGTAATCAGTGATCATAAGAATGCAGAAAGTCAAAATCATTCAGTGATGACCAATTAAGAAACTACAACAATTAAAATTATTGGAGTTATTTTCAGTGAAGATAATTATATCTACGTATCACGAAAAAAAAATGTCTACTCAATGACAAATGAAGAAGATTGTGCGATAGAGTAAGAACAAACTGGGTTTAGAGATTGTGCGATAGAGTAAGAACAAACTTGATATGAGTAAGAACTTTTACTACCACATAGTTTCACGTTAGATGTTCTAATAATACTTAAAAAATAACAAAGCCTACACTCTTAGCTCTGTAATGTTAAAAATCTGTAATCAGTGATCATAAGAATGCAGAAAGTCAAAATCATTCACTGATGACCAATTAAGAAACTACAACACCAAGTAGGGTTCCAATTATCCTAAAAGGGAAAGAAAAAAAACACAACCAAATAAGCAATAGAAATAGCCAGATTAATGCAACTTCTCTTAATGAATGCAAACATTAGATAAACAACGGGTTAGCAAAAAAAGTTTTTAGTACTCAGTATAAGAAAGGTGCTGCTGTTCCAGACAACTCATAATCTAGTTCCTCTTTCACGTGGGTTTGTAATTTTTCTTTCACTTTTTAGTTACAGATTTTCTTGTTTCCTCAGTTTAATTCATTTCATTCTTTCTCAGCTTTTGTTGGGAACTATTAACTTTTTTTTCTTTCTGTTTCTTAGGTCTCAGTTTTTTTTTTCTCTGTTTCAAATATACAGTAATGCTATTTGAAAAGTTACTACATTCTATATTCATGATTGTGAATGACGTAGTATTGAAATTGCAATCAAGTAATGGTGGATACATGTGTTACTTATCTTAATGAATGCAAACATTAGATAAACAACAGGTTAGCAACAAAGTTTTGAG
Source organism: Platycodon grandiflorus (assembly GCA_016624345.1). Lineage (NCBI taxonomy): Eukaryota > Viridiplantae > Streptophyta > Magnoliopsida > Asterales > Campanulaceae > Platycodon > Platycodon grandiflorus. The sequence continues at coordinate 31,852,166 of CM028367.1, read as the reverse complement.
TACTCAGTGTAAGAAAGGTGCTGCTGTTACTCGACAGTAGGGAGTGCTCCAACACTCGTGAAACTTTGGGTTCAAACTCAAATCGGGTTCGGAAACCAAGCCCAAAAAAACACTATCAAGACAACTTTAATAAGTTTCACAAAATCAAAACCTAAAGTTATGCAATTAAAATTAGTGGAGTTATTTTCAGTGGAGATAATTATATCTACTTATCACGAAAAAAAAATGTCTACTCAATGACAAATAAAGAAGATTGTGCGATACATGTGTGAGTAAGACTAAGTGTAGTATTGAAATTGCAATCAAGTAATGGTGGATACATGTGTTATTTATCTTAATGAACGCAAACATTAGATAAACAATAGGTTAGCAAAAAACTTTTGAGTACTCAGTGTAAGAAAGGTGATGCTGTTACTGGTTCCTCTTTCGTGTGGTAATTTTATTTATTTATTTTTTCTGTTTCTTAAGAAGGGCATTAGTAGCCAAGGCATAAAAATCCAAGAAGAAAATGGTTGGTTGTGAGGCCAATCTATCTAGGAGGAGAGAAGCTGGAACTTTTAATTAAAGCTTCTCATAATTGCAACCATTCTAGACTATCTCGCATAGTGGACTACAACATCAACATTTAGAGAACCTAAATTTATGCAATTAACAATTCAAGGTAGTCAAACCTAGAATTGCTTGATCTCAGTGGGTATGCAATTATATAATGCACTAAACAAAATTCTCACTTGGGCATTATATCGAGCACCTAGCTGGCTATATTTTCATCTCTGTAATTAATCCCAACTACAACCACATAACTCCCAATTAACTAAATAATTCATCAACAGCCAAGAAAGTATTATGGTTTCCCAATAAGAATGTGATGACTTCCAAAAAAATAAAAAGGCACACATGCTACTTTGGGCTAAAGGGCTTCATAATAAGATATTGCAACTATATAATGAACTAAACAAAATTCTCACTCGGGCATTATATCGAGCACCTAGCGGCTACACTTTCATGTCTATAAGTAACCCCAACCACAATCAATTTATTCATCAACATCCAAGAAAACATTATAAAAAATTATTTGCTCTTGTAATAACAGTTCAACCAAAATTCAATCAAAAAAGCCCATGAAATCAATCAGAGCAATCTAACACAAAAGGGAAAAAAAAATGTTACTATATAAAATCTAACACAAAAAACACTTCAAATTGAGATACAATCGAGAAAAAGATTTTTGGGAGGACTTACAGTTAGGTGAAACCAAACTCATCGGGAGGGATCCGGCAGTAGGAAACAGCCTTCCGGGCTAACTTTGGGATACCGATTCCCAAATCCAAGGCCTTTTTCGCCCAAGTAGCGTTGGAGTCCGGCGTGGAGGCAAGCGAGGGCGCCGGAGATGCCGCCGTGGCCATGTTCCATGACAACAGATTTGTAGTCAGAGAGGCTGGCGAGAAGGATAAGAGTGAGAGGTGGGTAATTGAGGAATTGAGGAATTAGGGATTTGGAAGGGAAGGAAGAGGTTGGGGAGAGCGAAAGCCATGGGTAAATCGCAGGAAAGAGGAGGAAGGAGACGCAGAGTAGGAAAGAAAAAATAACCGATGCTCACACATGTGAAACTGGGAATGAATCTTGGTCGTAGGATTTTAGTAGATGGATAAATCCTAGCCAGTAGTTGTCCTGAGTCAATTGCACACGTATAAACTCCCTTGTATTGTATTATAGATTATTTGTTTTTAAGTTAAGATCAAAATAGTAACAAGACAACACAGCTAGTCCATTTCAGAACCAATAGATATTGTGAAAACATAGTAAGTAATCGTGGTACTCCGTCCTTCCCTAATTGAGTCTCTCTTTTTAGTATTTTTGCAAAACTTAAGGAAGTTGACTTTTAAGTCCTTTTATACATGAATGTCCTTGGTGTTCACTTTATAGAATAACAAGTATACATTTGGTCGTGAGAGATAGCAAAGGTGGATTCAGTAACTATATACATTCAAAAGAAAGAAAAAAGGAGACTCGTTTTAGGGCTCGGATCTTCCCCTAACCCAACCCGGGACGCTCAATTAGGGACGGAGTAAGTTGCATGTAACTAGTCCTAAGAATATTGTTAAGCTAATGAAAGGAAGACAGGGCTTTACCCATGTGCGTTTCTTTGAAAATCAAATCCAGAAATATTGGCAGCTTTAGTCAGTGCAGCTTGCCATCTCTTCACCATGTTCAACTCTGTAATATATCGTTCTTCATGGTTTTCCAAAGTATACTATACTGTGAAGAAAATATATATAGTTCTAACACGCAACAAAAGGGGGATCACAAAGCAACAAATGCAATTAGTGCAGATATTTGGAAACATAGTCTAAGTGAGAACATTGTTAGAATAAGGAAGCAGGTTTTTCCCATTGCGCTACTTTACAAATCCAATCCAGGTATATTCGCAACTTGAGTTAGCGCAGCTCGCGCCATGTCCAACTAAGTAACATATTGTGCTTCATGATTTTCAAAAGCATCTACAAAGCTCCCCTGCATACTGTCAACACACACTTACACGGTTCATCGAAGTAAAACATCGAAATTACCACCCGACCACTTCTTTCATTGCAACCCTCGAACATATTCACAAGATCGTAGAGGCACCATCTGGAAGAAACATATTTCTCCAAGAAAACAGCAATATAAATTCTCAACTCCTCTATTGCTCTCATTAATCCCCGGGAAATGACCCTTCCTATATGTGTGTAGCTCATCGTCATCCATAAAGGTGTGAATTCTAGCCTTTATCTGTAGCGACCCGAAGTCACCACCTGCTTCAAAAATCATATACCAACATATTAGAGTATCTCAAACTTGCAGTGGATCAGATTCTCGAAAATCGTCAATCGTATAAATATCAACCTTGATACAACAACTCAATTAAAACTCAAATATTATAACATCACTTCTAGCAACCAATCATTAGACTCACTCTCTACCCCACCTCGCAGCTAGCCACGTTTCCACTGCGCACTCTAATCAAATTAAATCTGTAAAACTCAAATAACTGGTGGAGGGTGAGCTTGTGAGCTTAGCAAGGAAAGGGATATACAATACCACAGAATAGAATGGAGACATATGATTCAAATACCACTTTGCCCATGAAGTTAAACTATGGACAATAATTCATGCTCAACGGAAAAACAATGGATTCATGCTCTTGGCGATTAACGTTCAAAAAACGAAACATAGTATACATGCTCGAAGCATCAAAACATACTGTTCAATCATATAGCATAGTTTAGTTCACTTTCGGGCTTAGGCTCAATGGCAAAACAATGACCAAATTAACCGATGGCGCCCAATCGTTCAGCCCATCAACTCATAAACAATAACAGTAACCAGCACAATGATACCAACACACTGACTAGTAACACTAAACTATTCAACATAATCATGTTTTTAACCAAAACACGATAAATTACCAAATCACGATAAATCATAATAAACACATCCTTTTTCGAAATTAACTTTGATAAAGAATATGGAACAATAACAAATCATATTCAAATATGTAATATTTTAGAAATGATCACGTGATCAAATTGACACGAATCAGTACTGCATAATCTTCCTTACCTCAAAATGAGATAAAATCCAATACCGAAAATTATCGATGTAACATCATGTTTCCCGATAAAATCAATCTACACCTCAAGTATGTCAACCCTACGAAATCAGTTCGTCAAAATACCCAAGCGTCCCGAACCAAATCGTTAATAGGGACGGAGGAAGAAATCACGACTTTTGGATGTACAGGAAGGTCAGGGGCGGCTTTGTGATTCCAAATTAATGAGGAGAATATTAAATTCTACCTTATATAACCAAACTCTCATTCTATAGTATTAGTCATGGGTGTGCCTGAGGGTGCTGCCTCGTCTCAAATAGGTAGGTGTCCTTGTGGATCATCGCTATCTTCACCGTCCCTAAAACCTAAAAATCTAATAGTAATAACTTGGAGCGTAATTGAAGGTGGCAGTTATATTTGGACTGGAGTAGTATTTATACCAAAGCTGAGGAGGAGGAGTCGCGGGTTTGGCTATGGATCATCAATGGATGAGTCATCTCTCAATGCTAGAAATGGTAACAAGACACCACCAAAATAGGTGACTCAACATAATTAAACAAAACGTGTCAATTTACTTTTTTTTCTTCCATTCACATGCTTAATGGCTTAAGGTTTTGACCATCATGGGTCCCACTATAATTTGAAATGTATTGTCAAAGCAAATAGTTAAAAAAAAAAAATCAACTTTAACTTCGCTAAATTAATAAATTATTAATATAAAATAAAATAAAAGTCAATAAAATATTTTCAAGTCAAATAAATTAAAAAATTGTATTAAATTCCTTTGTTCTTTAAAATAAAAATAGATCATTTTTGGGGAGTAATGCTATGGGTACCTAAAGAGTATCAATTTTTTTGCACCAAATGATGTGTCACCTGATATAACAGCTAATCTGATGCATTATTAATTTTGATTTTTAATTTTATTTTTTGTACCACATTACGTGACACATCATTTGGTGCAAAAAATTTAGTACTCTTTAAGTACTTATATCATTACTCATTTTCAGGATCTCACACTATCAATCTGTCTTAGAGGTGACCAGTAAAGTTATTCCACGTATCTATACTTCTGAAGTTCAAGAACACGTGCATTGTATAGAAAGGACTGAGATGATTAACTCGAGAATTTGCAACTAGAAGTAGAAGCCATACACAGACGAAAAACTTAGACATCTGTGGTGGTTGCTCTGTTTCTAACATTCTTGCAGAAATTGAGTTGGACCGGGTTGCCCCAGCCAATCGGGCCAAGTTTTGAAATTGAGTCGATTCGGGCTGGCCTAAATTTCCATCGGGCCACTAAGACTAAAGCCCAACCTCTCTTAATATCGGGTTGGGCTAGGCCAACCTGCTGGCCGATGCATTGTTTCGGGCTATTTTCTACTAATTTTGACAATTTTTGTTAGCTTGCACGCAAGCCCATTGAGTCGAGTCCTAAAATCGAGCTGGGCCGCCTAATCCAAATTTGCATCGGGCCTCCAAAGCTAAAGCCCATTCCATCCTAAAGTCGAGTTGGCTGCCAGTCCGTTGGGCCGGACCGATTTTACCGGCTCTAAATATCTCCAAGTTTTGGTTCAAATGATCTCATTGAAAGCTTCAAATCTTGGTTCAAAGGCTGATTAATTTGCTCCCTTTTCTCCTAGGCCGAAAATTAGAGCCTACTTATTGGGCTCTCTTTGATTGAAAGTAAGGTTATTTAAGCAACTTGGGTTTTGAAGAAAATTGACCAAGATCTTTGGGCCTTTATTTGAGGATAGATTTGACTTACACACTTGGGCCTGAATTAGACCATTAAGAGCTTCTTTGAATTGTCTTGACTTGGACCTTGCGATTGGTTAACAATCCAATGCAATGGGTCATGTTAACTTGAGCTCTTAGACGAGATTACATCAATGAGCCTCGTACTCGGCACCATTGTTGGTGGTTTCAAGGGTGTACACATCCTTGGGATCATCCAACAACATTCCAATACCAAACCCTTTCCTATTAGCAGCTCCGTCAATAAAAAAAAAAAATTGCCACTTGCCTTCCTCTTCTATCTATCTGTAGTATGCCTTCGTCTAGGAACTGTGGGTCTTCCCCCTTTAGGAAAGCTAATAAATACCCACTAACAAAACTTAACACACAGTTTCTTGGCCATGTATGCAAACAAAGAAGAACTAACAACAACAAAAAATGAAAATGTTGTAGAGGTCTGTATGGATGCAGTGATCTAATCATGAAGGAACTGTAACAAATTATATTATCAAAAATGTATGTTAGTTGTATCCAACTTAATTTTTACTATCATTTATAGCATGGCTCGTATTAAGTCATATTCTATGGAGTTATCGGAGCTTAAAAGTTTCCCAAGCCTGAACCTATTTCCACATTCAAGAAGTCTCTTGTACCCTCATCAACCAGCAACATCTGGTCACTCTGCAGGCACCTATTTCCACTGGGCATAATTACTATCAAAGTTACATACTGCTACTCAACATTATAGTTGGCTGCTTTACTTACTCTCATGGATTGATAGTGCCTAGACACCTACCTCAGTTTAGTTTGGTCATTCATTAGTCGCCTAACTCAATTTAGTTTGGTCATCCATTGGTGTCTGGCACTTGAGGAAGGCTAGCAATGCTTAGATTCAAACCCAAGTTAGCTGATTTCTTAGTGCTCAACCAATTCATCCGAGCTTTCCTATTTGGCCACTAAAATTGTGTTATGTCACTAAAAGTTTCAGAAAATTAAAAACATAGATTGAAGTTTTATGATTATTATTCTCAGTCACTGATATGAGGTAAATGTAATTTACACAATATAAGGAGGTAAATGTTAAAATGGAAGATGATATCAGGAGTCACTGCCTTCTTAGTCATGATCATGGTCCAGTAATTACAAGCTTTTGTCAAATACATGACTGGGGGAATTAAAAAGCTGGGAGCCAAGTAGTAACCCATTGAATCAAATGCTTGCAACAAGAGAAAAGGAATTCCATGAAATTGCAAGTAGAAGAGACTGCACCTACCTGTGGCCAAGAATATCAGAACAAGAAAATCGGGAGCTAATTTACGCTGCTATTTGAGGCGTAACTTCAGCCAAAAAGGAAGACAGAGTGCTACTGCAGCTACCACAATATATTGGTCAAGATAGCCTCGGGCAATTTGATGATCTGGTAGGTTTCTTGTGGATGCACGAAGATTTCTGGCCAGTAGAGCTTCTAAATTAGGCGGAAGTTGAGGGAGTAATTGAAGAATAGTCCAGTTATCCAACCAAAGTGATTCCAGATTGGTTAACCGCGTGAAGCTAGATGGTAGGTTTTTGAGACTATTTCCAGCTAAATCTAACTCCTGAAGTGGGGATAAACTCCCAACATCAATCGGAATATCTTCATCAAATAAATTACAGTCCCGGAGATTAAGCCATTGCAGAGCAATAAGTCCAGAAATAGAAGATGGCAGAAATCTATGTGGTGATATCCCTGATGTAAAGAGTAAAAACCAAAATTTTGTTGGTGAGTTCTTATTACACCCTTTTAGAGACAAGGTCGTAAGGTTCTTAAAAAGTACAAAAGAATAAGGCAGTTGGGCAATCGCGGTTTCATTTGCGTAAAGCTCCCTTAAAGATTCGATGTGCCCTAGGTTCTCAGGCAACCCTTTTAGATTTGAGCAACGGTCAAGGTTTAAATATCCCAGTAACCTTAGGCTGCAAATTTCGCTTGGAATATCTGTGGTCTTCTTGCAACCTTTCATATTCAAGTACAGTACGCTATCCAATCCAACTGATGGGTGAATCTCACGCAAACTTGTACAACCTTCAACTCTTCAAGTACTAATGTCACAAGCCTTGGTATTCTTTTGAAGTTGGGTGCTGATGTCAGGCATTCAGAGTGACTGAGGTTTAGGATCTTCAAATGTCCTAAGAACTGAATCGAGGAAAAATTATCAACAAAAGTAGTCTTCATGTACCTCTCTCTGTCTGTATAGAGATTATTTACAATATAAGGAGCTCAAGTATAGACAGAAAGAACACAAATTGGTAACATCAAACCTGGATACGCTGCAAAACCCTGCGCATATTGCTGTGCTGCATGTCTAGGGCGACAAGATTAATCAAATTCAAATTGGAAGGAAGATACTTCAGAGAGCAGTCTTGCCAGCAGATCCACCTAATCTCTTCAGATAGTGTTCAAAGCTTCCATGCAGATTCACGTTATCCATTTGCAGTTATCTCAAATTATGCATCCTCGTAAAATTTTTAGTATTCAAATGGATTTCCTTTTTTATTCGGGAGACTAAAGTGACACCTTCAATTGTTTCTGTTCCCTGATAGAATAAAACAAGACATCTTACAAGTCATTTCCAACATGTGCTTATAAGGTTAGAAGGAAAGGATGTGAGAAACAGGTTTTTTCTTCTGGATGTTATAAGGTTAGTCCAAGTTGACAACTTCCAGGAAGTGTTTCCTTCTCACCTTGTTTCTCGTAAGTACATCGTTTACTTCTTTGTAAATCCACACTCTGCTGCGCATACCAGGCTCTTTAGGGGATTGTTGGCGAACGATTTCCCTTGCCATATCCCGTAGTAAATCGTGCATCCTCAGCTCATTTTTCCTATTTTCTGGGAGTAGTAAACTTCTATCTTTTAGATCATGGATTCCAATTTCTGCACTGAAACCACAGCCATTCAATATTTTTATTACATAGTCCCTATCCATTCCAACGAAGAACAATGCAATATCAAGGAATATCTCCTTTTCTTCATCATCATCTAGGCCATCATAGCTTATCTTGAGTATTTCTTGAATCTCGTTATGAGGAATTCTTTGTAGCTTTTGAAAAGGCACTGTTCCATTCTTGGACAGTTCTTCCAAACAAGTATAAGCCTAAAACCTCAAGAGCTAAAGCAAGGCCTCCTGAGTAAAGTAGTATTTCATTTGCAAGTGCGGCGTAATGTGCCGATGGAGATCTTTCATGGAAGGAATGCCAACTAAAAAGATCCAAAGACTCCTCGTAGTTCAAGTCCTTGGTCTCATATCTTTTATCTACTTGGACTCGATTAAACAATTGCTGGTCTCGTGTTGTTATGATGGTTACACTTCCGGAACCAAAGCAGTTGCCGGGTCCTGCTGCTAATGCAGTTACTTTACTTGAATGGTCCAAATCATCAAGAACAATGAGAACCTTTTTACTACCAAACCTTTCTCCAATCATTCTGATTCCTCTATCAACATTGCCAACCTTAACGTTCTTCCCCATCAAAAGTTCACAGATAAGTTGCTCTTGTAAATAAACATGACCATTCGGTTGTCTTGAAACCTCTGATCTGACATTTGCAAGAAAGCAGCTTGAATCAAAGGACAGAAGAATTTCATTATAGAGAGCCTTGGCAATTATTGTTTACCCGATCCGCCCATTCCCCAGATCCCAATTAGGAGACAGCTTTTTGGGTTTCACTTGAGATATAACCTCATCAATAATCAGGCTGATTAGCCTTGACTCAGACCTGAAATTTTTTTAATTAAATCTGAATATAAGATGATATTGTTTGTTTTTGTAAGTGAAGATTGAAATAGTTACTTTTGTTTTAGGATTCAGAGTCCTACGCACTAGAACGAAAATATATTGGGAAAACTTGGTAACAAGGGGATCACAGTGCAAATGTAGTTTGTTCAGATATTTGAAAACAGAATAACATGTAACGAGTCCTAAGAAGATTGAAAAAGGAAACAGGTTTTACCCCAGTGCGCTGTTATGCAAATCAAATCCAGATATATTCGCAGCTTGAGTTAACGCAGCTCACCATCTCTCCACCATGTCCAACTGATCAACATATTGTGCTTCATGCCTTTGAAAAGCTTCTGCAAAGCTCCCAGTACTCTGTCTACGGACTTGAGTCGGTTCAACATCGTAGGCCACTTCTTTCGTTACTGCACTCGAGTATCTTCACAAGCTCATTGAGGCACCACCTGGAAGAAGCATAGTTCTTGGAGAAAACAACAATGTGAATTCTCGACTCCTCAACTGCTCTCATCAATTCCTCAAGCGTAGTTCATTGTCATCCATAAAGATGCGAATTCGAGCCTCTACCAATCTGTCATAGAGGTGACCGGTAAAGTTATTATGTGTATCTGGTCAAGAACACGTCGTATGAAAAGGATTGAGGGGTTGAAGTTGAAGGTGGACTCGGGAACTCGCTAGGAGAAGTAGAAGCCATAGAAGAAGGAAAAATGAGATCTGTTTTCTCAGTTATGCAGAATGTTAAAATCTGTTATTCCGGGGAAGGGTTGAAGGAAGGTCAAACCACGTCTTGATAACGATTGATGTTAAAAGAGCTGCCAAAACGGTCAGTCTGCTGCCTAAAAAAATCACTATTAAGCGCGCAGGGAGAGGCAGGCATCAGTTCCGATTTCGGTTTGTTCGGTTGTTTGGTTGGGTTTGTTGGACTTTTTTTTTTTAACCTTAAAACCAAAAATCAAACCAAACTAAATAAAAAATTAAAAAACCAAATCAAATTGAAATTTCGTTTTTGGTTTGGTTCGTTTTGCTTTTTGGATAAATCGAAATTTTGAAAATTCAAAAAATTTATAATTTCTTAAATATTGTAAATGCCGTTAAATTTATAAATATTGCAATCAAACCAAAAAAAGTACAAATTAACTAAACAAATGTTAAAATTACAGTCAAATTTAAATTTTAAATATTTAAACATAAAAAAACATGCAAACAAAAATTAAAACTTCTACACAATTACAAAATGTCCTTAAAAATTATTTATATAACTATTAATAATATATTATTTTATTGTTATTTTATTCAATTCGATTTTCAATTTGAAATGCAAAACCAAAAATCATATTGGAAATTAGTTTGGCCAACCAAACCAAACTAAAAACTAAATTCTAATTCAGTTTCGATTTGTTCGATTCGGATAATCGATTTTTCATTTTGATTTTCAAATGAAACTAAATATTGAACACGCATAGGGAGAGGGCCATAAAAAACCTAGCCCACCCCGACCTACCTTTGGACAGCGGGTCAGGCGAATTAGCGTGCCAGATTAGAAAGTACAGGAAATTGCTGGCCGGTCCATTTTCTAAAACTTTTTTTCTCTCCAGTCCACCCACTTTTTTTTAACCGCTAAAAGGTACTTTGAGAATTTTTTTCCTAAAAGGCCCTCAACAACATGTTGCTTCAAATTTAAGGTTCGAATTGATGTATAAATAATTTCATGTTGTTAATATAGTCTTTCCTCATGTTTGAGTATCAATTTTTATGCATAGTACACGAATTTGATCACAATTTGATCAAATTCAAATTTTATCACAATTTGATCAAATTCAAATTTTATCACAATTTGATCAAATTCAAATTTTTTGAGTTCATCCCGTTTTTCTTTGTTCTTGGGCTGTTTTGGCCACTTTAATCTATGTTTTAAGCTTTGAATTTGTTTAAAATCAATCTCATATTGTTATCCTAACTTAGTACTACATTTGTGCATAATTGTTCTACCAAAAAATACTATTTTTGAGATCCAAATCGAGCTTAACAGCGTGCTGTCTGAAAACAGAGGAGATGTTGTTAGACTGATTTTGGGACTTTAATCAATGATTTGAGTTCGAATTTTGTATAATATCAATACCATACTGTTATAAGAAACCAATACCATGTTTGTATGTAAATTTTTCAACCAAAAACAATCATTTTGATCGATTTTGATATTATATTAAAATGGGCATCGGGATGCCTTTAACTCGCCAATCGCAGTATGTTGGGCAACGCAACGGGGATCAACCTGATTACTCATCGTGATGCATTTGTTGTTCATCGTGATGCCTTGGTTGCTCATCGCGATGCCTTGGTTACTCATCACGATGTCTTTGTTGCTTATCGCGATGCCTTGGTTGCTCATCGCGATGCCTTTATTACTCATCGTGATGCCTTGAGTTACTGATGCACGCGTGTTTTTCTTTCATTAATGGCATAATCGTTTTTTCGCCTCAAAAATAACTTTTTTTCGATTTTAAAAAAAATGAATGGACTGGAGCGATTACAAATGTTTAAAAAGGGACCGGCCTGTAATTCACCCTAGAAAGTAAAGCATAAAAATCTAATCGCCAAAGTAAATTTATTCTTGGCAGAGGACAAACACACGCTCGAGGGCTTGCAAGAAGATCTCTGAGACTTATACCCGTTAGGCCCGCCTCCAAACGGGTTCAAAATTCGTTGGCCCAACCCATTTATTTTAGGTGGTGAGGCACATTTTGAATTTTTGACAGCTCTCCGCTGACTTAGAGCTTGTTTGGTATAGCGTTTGCAAAATGAAATTTTTTTAAAATGGAATGTTTTTAAAACGCAGTTTTTTTTTTTTATAAATGCGTTTGGAATATCCCTTCAAACCGCAATTTTTTTTTCCTATCAGCGTTTTAGGAAAAAGCTGTGAATTTTAACATTTTAAAACGCAACTGCATTTTGAAAACGTAACTTTTTCTGCCATAGTTTTGAAACGCAATTTTTGCAAAGAAGCTATGTTTTATCCTTATATTTTGACAAAAACGAACAACCAAACGGTCTAGATTGTCTTTCACGAACCGCACCAATGCAATTGGCTCTATTTTGTTACTGAACAAGAGTTATACGGGTACGGGCAAATGCTCCCTAATGTTATTATTAAATTTATTAATTATAAAAGATGTTAATTTAATAATTTTAAAAAAATTCAATTTCTCATTATGTAATATATATACATAAATCAAAATTTTGAATTTAAAAGACAATCCGTGTTTAGCTATTGATATAAGATAATTATTATACAAATTCTATATTAAGAAGATTAGTGGAATCGAAAAAAGGAAGAATTTAATTGAATAAAAGTTACTGTGTTGATATGAGATGATTATGACGGTGTGTTAAATTTTGACATTGATATTTATATATTGAAAAAATTCAAAGCTCTTAAAATTAGTATTGTGGTTTTCGAGTTCATTTAAACTAGGTTACATTGTTAAAATATACTCTTTTTTTTTCTTTTAATGAAAAGAATCCACTATTTTATTTTGAATGCTTCACATTAGTAGAAAATTTAATCTCCATAAGCTTTTAACGTCCACATATGTTATAAAAATCTTGGTTAAGCTCAAGTCTTTTGTAATTATAACAAATTTTAAATATACTTATATACGCCTTAATTATTAAAACTTTTAAATATAAACTCAAACATTGAGTGAAACTCCAACTATTAGTAAAATATACTACCCCACTACGTATTCAAGAACACTATCAAATTTCACAATTATTTTGAAAAAAAGTAAAATCTTGGGTTAAGGGGTTTGTATTGGGCTTAGCGGTGCACAAGATGAGCATTTGTGCACACGAATCTCTAGCCTTGTGCCCGGTCTATAAATTTGAGAATTACCTCCAAGACATATATCATAGAATTGAAGTTGAGTGGATAACCTAAAAAGCAAAAGCTCAACTACTACTTAGAGCTAACTCCTATGATTTTTATGTTTGATTTCGAGCACAGAGAGCACTTATTTTTTGTGTGCTGCTAATTTTTATTATTTATAATAACTTTTTAAATAAAAATTTTGGTTGAATTGCTGAACAACTATAAATTGGTGATTGGCACATACAAATTACATAAAATAAAATAAAAAGTAAGACGGACGGAGAGTGCTGCTGCTGCAGCTACCACAATACATACATTGGTCAATTATAGCCTCAGGCATTTTGAAGATTTTTGGCCAGTAGAGCCTCTAAATTAGGCGGAAGTTGAGGGAGTGATTGAAGAATAGTCCAGTCATCCAACCAAAGTGATTCCAGTTTGGTTAACCGGGTGAAGCTGCGTGGTAGGCTTCTGAGACTATTTCCAGCTAAATCCAACTCCTGAAGTGCCTGTAAATACCCGATATTAAGTGGAATATCTTCATCAAATAGATTACAGTCCCGGAGATTAAGCCTTCGCAGAGCACAAAGTCCAATAATAGTATAAGGCAGAAAGCTATGTAGTGAATTCTTATGACACCCTTTTAGAGATAAGGTCGTAAGGTTCTTATGAATTACCATGGAACTAGGCAGTTGGGCAATCGCGGTTTCATCTGCGTAAAGCTCCCTTAAGTATTCAATGTTCCACAGGTTATTAGGCAACCCTATTAGATTTGAGCAACCATTAAGGTTTAAATATCCCAGTAACCTTAGGCTGCAAATTTCGCTTGGAATATCAGTGATCTTCTTGCAACCTTTCAGATTCAAGTACAGTAGGTCAACCAAACATCCAATTGATGGGTGAATCTCAACCAAACTTGTACAGCCTTCAAGCACTAATGTCACGAGCCTTGGTATTGTTTTGAAGTCGGGTGTTGATGTCAGGTATTCAGAGTGACTGAGGTTTAGGATCTTCAAATGTCCTAAGAACTGAATTGTAAAAAATTTATCAACAAAAATATTCATGTACCTCTGTGCGCGTGTGTATAGACATTATTTACAATATAAGTAGCTGAAATATAGACAGAAAGAACATAAATTGTTAACATCAAACCTGGATACCCTGCCAAACTCTCCTCATCTTGCTGTGCTGCATGTCTAGGGCGACAAGATTAATCAAATGCAAATTGGAAGGTGGATACTCCAGAGAGCAATCTTTCCAGCAGATCCACCTAATCTCTTCTGATAGATGTTCAAAGCTTCCATTCAGATTCACGTTAGCCATTTGCAGTAATCTCAATTTACGCATCCTCGCAAAACCATTGGTATTCAAATGGACTTCCTCTTGTATTTGGGAGGCTAATGCAACACCTTCAATTGCTTCTGTTCCCTGATAGAAAACAAGACATTATACAAGTCATTTCCAATAAGGTTATAAGGTTAGTCCAAGCTGACAACTTCCAGAAAGTGTTTCCTTCTCACCGTGTTTCTCGTAAGTACATCGCTTACATCTTTGTCAATCCACAATCGGCTGCGCATACCGGCTCTCTAGGAGATTGTTGGCGAACGATTTCCCTTCCCATATCCCGAGTAAATCATGCATCCTCACTCGTTTTTCCTATTATCCGGGAGTAGTAAACATCTATCTTTTAGATCACGATTCCAATTTCTGCACCGAAACCACACCATTCAATATTTCGATTACGTAGTCCCTATCCATTCCAACGAAGAACAATGCAATATCAAGAAATATCTCCTGTTCATCATCATCTAGGCTATCATAGCTTATCTTGAGTATTTCTTGAATCTCGTTACGAGGAATTCTTTTTAGCTTTTGAAAGGCACTGTTCCATTCTTGGATAGTTCTTCCAAATAAGTATGAGCCTATAACCTCAAGAGCTAAAGCAAGGCCTCCTGAGTAAAGTAGTATTTCGTCTGCAAGCGTGGCGTATTGTGCCGGTGGAGATCTTTCATGGAAGGAATGCCAACTGAAAAGATCCAAAGACTCCTCGTAGTTCAACTCCTTGGTCTCATATATTTTATCTACTTCAACTCGATTAAGCAATTGCTGATCTCGTGTTGTTATGATGATTACACTTCCGGGACCAAACCAGTTGCGACGTCCTGCTAATGCATTTACTTGACTTGACCTGTCCAAATCATCAAGAACAATGACAACCTTTTTACGACAAAACCTCTCTTCTAACATTCTGATTCCTCTATCAACATTACCAACCTTAACGTTCTTCCCCATCAAAAGTTCAGAGATAAGTTGCTCTTGTAAATAAACAAGACCATTTGATTGTTGTGAAACTTCTCTAACATTTGCAAGAAAGCAGCTCGAATTAAAGGACTGAAGAATTTCATTATATAGAGCCTTGGCAAGTACTGTTTTACCTGAACCGCCCATTCCCCAGATCCCAATTAAGCAAACGTTATCCGATTCAAGTCTTAGTAATGAACACAGGTCATTGAGACGAGAATCCAATCCAACTGGATGAACAGCAACAAACAGCTTTTTGGGTTTCACTTGAGATATAACCTCATCAATAATCAGGCTGATTAGCCTTGATTCAGACCTGAAATTTTTTAAACCAAATCTGAATATTAGAAGCTATTGTTTGTTTTTGTAAGTGAAGATTGAAATAGTTACAAGAGAACACAGTTACTTTCGTTTTAGGATTCACTGTCCTACGCACTAGAACAAAGATATACTCCAAAAACATGGTAACATGTAACAAAGGGGATCACAGTGACAGTGCAAATGTAGTTAGTTCAGATATTTGAAAACACAGTAACATGCAACGAGTCCTAAGAAGATTGAAAAGGGAAACAGGTTTTACCCCAGTGCGCTTCTTTGCAAATCAAATCCAGATTTATTCGCAGCTTTAGTTAACGCATATCGCCATCTATCCACCATGTCCAATTGATCAACATATCGTGCTTCATGCCTTTGAAAAGCTTCTGCAAAGCTCCCAAATCTCTGGCTACGCACTTGAGACGGTTCAACATTGTAAAACACAGGAATTACCACCCGACCAATTCTTTCATAGCAGCACTCGAGTATCTTCACAAGCTCGTCGAGGCACCACCTAGAAGAAGCATAGTTCTCCGAGAAAACAACAATGTAAATTCTCGACTCCTCAATTGCTGTCATCAATTCCTGGGAAATAACTTCTCCTATGCGTAGTTCACTGTCATCTATAAAGGTGTGAATTCCAGCCTCTACCAATCTGTCATAGAGGTGACCGGTAAAGTTACGTGTATCTGCACCTCTGAAGTTCAAGAACACGTCGTATGAAAAGGATTGAGGGGTTGGAATTGGAGGTGGACGTGGACGCGGAGGTGGTGGTGGAGATTGACTCGAGAATTTGCTACTAGAAGCCATGGATAGAAAAATGAGATCTGTTTTTTCAGTTGTGCAGATTGATAGTGTTGTTTGAGTATTTTACTAATGAGTGGTGTTGTATTTAGCACTCATGATTGCATATACTCAAAATTTAGTAATTGGGACTTTCATTATGACATTAACTACTAGTTAAAGTTCTGGTAAAAGATTATTTTGTCCCTGCTTAATGACTTCTTTACTCAACCAAATTAGGGATTAAGGTATTCAAATTAAAAATTACTTAGCCCAAGTATTTTTGGATTAGTGTGTGAATAAAAATTATTTCACTAACTAATAAAAACACTTAATCACCCCATTTTCTTTGTTTTTTCTGTTTTTATGTTTACATTTCTTCAAAATAATAGTATTTTTTTTAATTAAAATAAAACTTGATAACATATATATCCTCAAAAAATATTTACAAAAGTAGCTTAAGATACAAAATTATATTTAATTTATTTTTTATTCAAATAAAATTATAAAACAAATTATTTATATTATTGTTATCACTTTTGCCCATTTCCCCGTAGAATTATCAAATCCAAACATCATTGCCACAACCTCCGGTCCGGTTAGGCGGTAACCACCGCAATGAAGATTTAGTTCTCAACTTTCATTGTTGTACTTTTCACTTGTACTCATTAATGCTCTATTTCTAGTTGTCAGTTCTGCAAATTTCTTCTTAACGATTGATAATTAATCTGCAAATTTCTTCTTAACGATTGATAATTAAAAAAATCATTCTATAATTTATTTTTAATTTGAGCCACAGGTTGCCCTTCGTTCTCACATAGTAACCATGATCGTCACCCGTCTCCTCTCCGTCATTTCATTCGTCAAACCACCATGGGCACTATCTATGTCGTTGCACTTGTTGAACTGCACTACCCACCTTTTCTCAGCCTTGTATACTTCCTTCTAAGAAGCCTCAACTGAGTGTCTATAATTGCAAAATTACTTGCAATAATAAACTTATACAGAAACTAATCAACAAGAATACTCATTCTAGACACCCATCATTTCAACTTGAAATTAAATATACTGATCATCTTATAACACAATCAAACAAAATTAAATATACTTGTTCCAATATTTACAATTCATTGTACCATAACCTAATCTCAAAGAACCACCAGATTCACCATATAAGATATTCAAGATCTTTGTTGTTCTTGTTCAGAAGAACCAAAATTCACATCAACACCATCACCAATGCCATTACCAGCAACCTCATTTTAAGGACCGAATAGAAAATAGAAAACTACAATTACTATTAAAATAGGAGCTTAAGTAAAGTTTAAGGACAAAATTGCTATTTAATACCTTTTTTTATTACAGAGAGCCTTGGCAATCAATGTAGTAGTAGTAGTAACCAACTTCTCGGTCTTTTCTGATGTGGAAAGGTTCTACCTTTAAACTCTGCCATCCATCCATTTGTCACTTTCCGTACTCCAGCCTCCAACTTTTCTGTCATCCCATCCAATACTTCGTACTTCCTCTATTCCTAAATAGTTGTTGTTCAGTTTGATTATACGATACAAATTAAAAAAAATTAATTAACTCTATTCTTTGTATAATACATAATTTTTTTTTAAATCTCTTACACATGTAGCTATAATTTAAATAGAAAAAAAAGTAAAAATAAAGTGGTGAAAGTGTTTTTCATAAAAGGAAAGTTTAGAAATAGGACAATTGTTTTGTATAGGCCCATTAAGCAACTAATAAGGCTACATGTGTTTGGGGGGTTATAAACTAATGGCAAAGATAATATTTTCATTACACAAACTGAGATATAAATACTGTATACATGGGGTGAAGCTAGATGAAAAGACTAAATTTAAGAGACATAAATAAATACAAACCAATACATTAATCTAAATTAAAAGACTAAGCTGAATGTGCATGAACTGAAGTGGAAGAACATGGAATGTATCAGTTGCATGAATGCATGGAGGAAGTTGTAAGAGTTGATGAATGCATGGAGGAAGTTGTAGGAGTTGTCTGATGAGTCTTTTGATTCTTTACACGCCCCCGCAAGATGGACGATCCTTGTGTGAGTCTAATCTTGGAAGTAAGCGATAGAAATCGAGCTCGGGAGAGGGGTTTTGTAAGAGCATCTGCGAGCTAGTCTCGGCCTGAAATATGCTGGACACGCAAGGCTCCAAGGTTAACTTGTTCTCGCACAAAGTGAAATGCTAGGGCGAGATGCTTCATCCGTGAGTGAAAGACCGGGTTGGCAAAGTATGTTGTTGCACCTAAGTTGTCGCAATAAATGACCGGAGTTGTAATGAGGTTGACACCAAGTTCGGACAGGAGATTTTTAATCCAAATGAGCTCAGCGGTAGTGGCAGCGACAGCTCGGAACTCGGCCTCAGTAGAAGAACGAGCTAAGGCTCGTTGCTTCTTCGAAGACCATGTGACTGGATTGCGGCCTAGGTAGACAATGAAGCCGGTGGTGGACATGAAGTCGCCCTTGTCTCCCGCCCAATCCGCGTCACAGAAGGCATGAAGAATGGCTGGAGTTTGTTTAACGAGTTGTAGTCCCAAGTGTAATGTACCATGTAAATAGCGGAGCAATCGTTTGAGAGATACCCAGTGAGCTTCTTGGGGGTGGTGGAGGAATTGGGCTAATTTGTTTATGGGAAAGGCAATATCGGGTCGAGTGAGAGAGAGATATTGAAGGCTACCAATAATGGCTCGATATTCGGATGGGTTGCAGATGGGTGTGCGGGGAAGAGCTGAGAGGGAAGGATAGGTGGCCATGGGGGTGGGAGAGGGTTTGGAGTGGTCCATATTGTGCTTAGAGAGGATATCAGTTATATATTTGGACTGAGAGAGTAGAAGACCATCCGAATTTGGGGTGACTTCTATTCCTAGAAAATATGAGAGTGGGCCTAGATCTCTTAGAGAGAAGCGAGTCGAGAGACTAGTAATGAATGTAGAGAGAAAGGAGTTTGATGGACCCGTGATGACTATGTCGTCGACATAGACAAGAAGAAGAAGATAGTTGGAGTTATGAGAATAAATGAAAAGAGAGGGATCAGACAGAGACGAATGAAAGCCAAAGGAGAGAAGAAATTGTTTTAGAGCGGTGTACCAAGCACGAGGTGCTTGCTTTAAACCGTAGATGGCTTTCGAGAGACGACACACATAAGAGGGAAGAAGAGTATTTTGAAAATCGGGAGGTTGGGACATGAAAACTGTCTCGGAGAGATTGCCTTGAAGGAAGGCGTTGTTGACGTCGAGTTGGCGAAGGGACCAACCACGGGTGATGGCAAGAGAAAGAACAAGGCGTATCGTGACGGGTTTGACTACTGGACTGAATGTGTCGGAGTAGTCAAGGCCAGGGCGTTGATGAAAGCCCTTGGCGACAAGACGAGCTTTGTATTTGTGTATAGTGTTGTCGGGGTTGTATTTTATGCGGAACACCCATTTAGACCCGACTATGTTTGGGGCTTCATGGGATGGAACAAGTGACCATATAGTATTACGCATGAGCGCGTCGTATTCCTCTTGCATGGCGGCACGCCAATGGGGTATGGAAAGGGCTTGTTTGGTTGAAGTGGGAAGCGAGGAAGGGGAAGGAAGGGTAGCAAGACACGCATATTTGGGATTGGGTTTGCGGATGCCATGGGATAATCTGGTTTCCATAGTGCGAGTGGGTGGGGGGTTGGGAGGGGCCGATGGTGGAGTGTTTGGGTCGGCAGTGGGGGTGTTGTTTAGGTTAGTATGTTGTGAGTCTGGTGCGGGCTGAGCAGGAGGAGTGGGTTCGGCTGAAGTAGGGGCAGTGGGGTGCGGGTGGGTGTTTGGGGGTTGTGGCTCGGCGGGTGAGGTGGTTGCTGCATCAGAGGTGGTGGCAGCAGGTTGGTTGGGTGGATAGATTGATGTAGGTGCTGGTTGGAGTGGGGTAACATCAGTTGGCTGGACAGAATTTGTAAGGATTGGTAGGGTTATTGAACACCAGTCAGAGGCAGTAATATGTAGTTGTGAAAGAGGGGTTTTGGTCAGGGATTGGTAAGGGAATTCAGTTTCAACAAACTTGACATGGCGAGAGGTGTAAACACGATTTGTGGTAGGATCAAGGCAATGATATGCACTCTGGGTAGAGGAATATCCAACAAAGATGCACGGGATAGATTTAGGAGCAAGTTTGTGGGGAGTGTAAGGGCGAAGCCAGGGGTAACATAGACATCCAAAACTGCGTAGCTTAGAGTAGTTTGGTGAGTTTTGAAATAGACGGAAATAGGGGGAGTCGTTGTTCAATGTAGGGGTAGGCATACGGTTTATAAGGTAGGTTGCAGTAAGCAGGGCGTATGGCCAAAACTTGAGAGGGAGGTTGGAGTGAGAGAGAAGTGCTAATCCGGTTTCAACAATGTGGCGGTGACGGCGTTCGGCATAGCCATTGTGTTCTGGGGTGTGTGGAGGAGATGTAAGATGAGTGATGTCGTCTTTATTGAGAGAGGGGGTGAGTTTTATGTATTCACCGTCGTTGTCAGAAAAAACTTGAATTATGGGACGATTAAAATATTTTTCAACTAAGGCTTTGAAACGAACAAAGGTAGCATATGTGTCGGATTTGTGTTTAAGAGGGTAAAGCCATATATATTTTGTGTGGTGGTCAACAAAAATGACGTAATATTTAAAGTTGTCATAGGAGAGTATGGGGGATGTCCAAACATCCGAAAAAATTACTTAATTCAAGTGGACGAGTGGTGTTTAGGGTTGATATAGAGAAGGGTAGTTTGTGAGTTTTGTTAGTGTCACAGGCATTGCAATTAGAATAGGGTTTTGGGGAGATGGGTAAAGAAAATTGTTTTTGAAGTGTTGAAATAATGGTGGGTGCAGGATGACCAAGTTTGTGATGCCACGAAAGAAGGGAGGTAGTGGCAGTTAGGGTTTGAGGTGATGTCGGATGCCAGAGATAGACACCATTATCAAGCGTACCTTGAATTAGAGTGTGGCCGGTGGAAATTGCTTTGAAAAGAAAGGAAGATGCGGAGAATTCAATGGTTGCATCATTATCTCTACAAAACTGGGAGACTGAAAGGATATTTCTAGAGATGGTGGGAACGTGTAGAACATGGTGAAAATAGAGGGTGGAGTTGTGGGTTGAGAGATTGAATGATCCAAGGTTGGAGATGGGAAGGGAGGAGCCATCACCTATTGTTACGCCATCATTGCCATGATAAGGGGTGTGATTGAGAAGAGTTGAGAGAGAGTTGGTGATGTGATGAGTGGCGCCACTGTCCACCAGCCATGAAGTGAAGAGGGTGGTGTTAGGTGCTGTGGCGGTGAGTACATGGGGGTGGAGATGAGAGATGGTTGGTGTGACTATTGATGTAGTCACACCATGGGTTACATCAGACAAGTGTGGGATGGATGTGGGTGAGGAGAATAGGGAAAGATATGGATAATCCCTCTAGAATTGAGGACAGTGGGTGGCGACATGGCCAAGGATATTGCAGTATTGGCATCTGCCCTTGAATATGGTTGATGTAGCGTGATTGTCCATTTAGAGCTAAGATAGCGAGGGTAGGCGAATTTCTTTTAGAGAATTAGGTTGGGGATGCGGCTGTGGTTTAGTAGCCAAGGGTGATGATGGGTGAGAGATGAGCCGTGTAGGTTTAGGGTTTTGCTAGGAAGAAGAGGATGGCTGAGAGGGTGTAGCCGGAGTTGAATTGAGGGTTTGATGGTGTTGCAAAGTTGAGAGAAAAAAAAAAGAAAGTGAGAGAAAAGGAAAATAAGATTTAGCTTTGCTGCTTCTCTGCGGTTTTGTTTTTTTTTTTTTTTTAATAGAGGTGGGTCGCTGGTTTGTAATAGTGGATCGGAGATTTAGTCAGGACCTTTTAGAGAGAGAGAAGAGAAGAAGAGAAGATTGTGCGTGGGTGGGTGTTTTATGTCTGTAAAGGAGAAAGTGAGAGAAAAGGAAAAGGAAAATTTAAGAGGAGTGGGTGGGGTTTACAGCAGTACTCACTAATGGGTGGAAAAGAAAAAGAAAATTTAGAGAGAGAAGAGAAGAGAAGATTACTGGGTGGGTGGGGTTTACAGCAGTACTCACTAATGGGTGGGTGTTTGGATCGTGATGCTCTGATACCATATAAACTAATGGCAAAGATAATATTTTCATTACACAAACTGAGATATATATACATGGGGTGAAGCTAGATGAAAGGACTAAATTTAAGAGACATAAATAAATACGAAGTTGTAGGAGTTGTCTGATGAGTCTTTTGATTCTTTACAGGGGTTGTGAATAGCTTTTTAAAAATTCTTTTAATTTTCTTAAAAATCTTTTATAGAAATGGCAGGGAAAAAGATTAGATCTATTGAGAAGACCAGTAATTAGTTACTGAAAGATGAGTCGCTGAGTTTGTAAGTCAAGAACAGCAATGTAAATGAACAATGAAGTAAACTGACTCACAGATGCTTTGACTCACTGAAGCTTGAGTATTGATATTACTTAAGCTTTGGTTAGTCTGTTAACTAGTGATCACTCACACACAAACTAATAAAGGTAGAGACATAGGAATTAAAGTGGTTCACATGTTTAAATTGTTATGTCCATTACTAAGTTGGTCAAACTTAGATTTTGAAGTATACTAATATTATTAATAATTTAAGTGATTACTAATGGATCAGTGTATAATCAAGACATGTGTTTAGAAGAATGAATGTTCTATAAAGAACAAGTCAAACTCTATGTGCCTAAGTAGTTGAGAAGAATAACTTAACAATGATTGAATAGTAAAAGCTAGATACAAAGTGAGTGAAATAAGGAGACTCAAAGTAAATGTTTTTGATAGCTGAGGCACAAAGTATTCTTGAAGTGTTTATGATTACTTGAATGCTTCATTTATTTCTTCAAGTGGCGTCCATGGAATTAAATAGGTGGAGAGAAGCCTTTTAGCAGTTGGAAGCTTTGTTTGACTTGAAGAGGCACGAGTCTTCATGTAATAAATGTTTTCAGAAAAACTTGCTATCAAACACTTGGAGAAAAGCTCACAATGAAAAACAGTCAGTAAACAAACAAAAATTATGTTTGTTTTGTTAAGGAAATAGATACTATAAAATTACTGACATATTTCAAAAAATAACAAGGAAGCTTTATCACGGAAGCTTCTTACAATTATCGGTCAATAGTTTCCAAAACAAATTTTCAAGGCAATATTTGAAAAGTAATATTAATTTAAAAAGGAAACTTTATGACTTACTGATTTTAATAAATACAAGGCATGTATTATAATTAAGCAAGTACCTAAGTGTAATGTGTAATGGATTTAAGAAAATCATGGGCAAATAATCAACGTAGACCAACAAACTCCTCCTATTTACTTAAAGTCGTTCACTTAAAGCAAACATGGTATTGGTAAGCAAATACTTTGACCGAAATAAGTTAAGTACTAAAATTACTACTTATCCCTGCAAAATATATATATATATATATATATATATATATGTATATATATATATGACTTAAGCCTTGTGCACATGAAGCTCTAGTCTTGTGCTCGGTCTATAAATTTGAGAATTACTTCCGAGACATATGTCATATGAATCGAAGTTGGGTGGATAACCTGAAGAGCAAAAACCCAACTACTAGAGCTAACTCCTATAATTTTTATGTTTTATTTCAAGCACACAGAGCACTTATTTTTTGTGTGTTGCTAATTTTTATTATTTACAATATCTTTTTAAATACAAATTTCGGTTGAATTGCTGAACAGCTATAAATTGGTGATTGGCACATACAAAGTACTTAAAAAAAAAAAAAAAGTGAATTTGTATAATAACAGTGTCCAACCAAAGGAGCCTCTAAATTGGTCAATATAGCCTCAGGCATTTTGAAGATTTTTGGCCAGTAGAGCCTCTAAATTAGGCGGAAGTTGACGAAGTGCTTGAAGAATAATCCAGTCATCCAACCAAAGTGATTCCAGTTTGGTTAACTGGGTGAAGGTGGATGGTAGTTTTCTGAGACTATTTCCAGCTAAATCCAACTCCTGAAGTGCCTGTAAATACCCGATATTAAGTGGAATATCTTCATCAAATAGATTACAGTCCCGGAGATTAAGCCTTCGCAGAGCACAAAGTCCAATAATAGTATAAGGCAGAAAGCTATGTAGTGAATTCTTATGACACCCTTTTAGAGATAAGGTCGTAAGGTTCTTATGAATTACCATGGAACTAGGCAGTTGGACAATCGCGGTTTCATCTGCGTAAAGCTCCCTTAAGTATTCAATGTTCCACAGGTTATTAGGCAACCCTATTAGATTTGAGCAACCGTTAAGGTTTAAATATCCCAGTAACCTTAGGCTGCAAATTTCGCTTGGAATATCAGTGATCTTCTTGCAACCTTTCAGATTCAAGTACAGTAGGTCAACCAAACATCCGATTGATGGGTGAATCTCAACCAAACTTGTACAGCCTTCAAGCACTAATGTCACGAGCCTTGGTATTGTTTTGAAGTCGGGTGTTGATGTCAGGTATTCAGAGTGACTGAGGTTTAGGATCTTCAAATGTCCTAAGAACTGAATTGAGGAAACATTATCAACAAAAATATTCATGTACCTCTGTGCGTGTGTGTGTATAGACATTATTTACAATATAAGTAGCTGAAATATAGACATAAAGAACACAAATTGGTACATCAAACCTGGATTCCCTGCCAAACTCTGCTCATCTTGCTGTGCTGCATGTCTAGGGCGACAAGTTTAATCAAATGCAAATCGAAAGGTAGATTCTTCAGAGAGCAGTCTTGCCAGCAGATCCACGTAATATCTTCAGATAGATGTTCAAAGCTTCCATTCAGATTCACGTTAGCCATTTGCAGTTATCTCAATTTTCAAATGGACTTCCTCTTTTGTTCGGGAGGTTAATGCGACACCTTCAATTACTTCTGTTCCTGGATAAAAAACAAGACATTATACAAGTCATTTCCAACATGTGCTTATAAGGTTAGAACGAGAGGAAGTGAGAAACAGGTTTTTTTTCTACAAGAATAAGGTTATAAGGTTAGTCCAAGCTGACAACTTCCAGAAAGTGTTTCCTTCTCACCTTGTTTCTCTTAAGCACATCATTTACATCTCTGGGAATCCACAATCGGCTGCTTTTCCCCTTCTTGATGACTTCTTTACTCAACCAAATTAGGGGTTAAGGTATTCAAATTAAAAATATTTAGCCCAAGTATTTTTGGATTAGTGTTTGAATATAAATTATTTCACTAACTAATAAAAACATGATAACATATATCCTCAGAAAATATTTACAAAAAATAGCTTAAGATACATAAATATTTTATTTTTTATTCAAATAAACTTATAAAAATATAGAAGAAAAATTATAAATAAAAAAATTATTTATATAACTTTTGCCCATGTCCCTGTAGAATAATTAAATCCAAACATTATTACCGCAACCTCTAGTAACCACTACAATGGAAATTTAGTTCTCAACTTTCATGTAAGAGCATCTTAAAATGGAATGCTGAATTTTTCAATTTTACTCATTAATGCTCTATTTCAAGTTGCGAATTCTGCAAATTTCTTTTTAATGATTGATGAAAAAAACCATTCTTTAATTTATTTTATTTTATTTTTAATTGGCTTAAATATCAATTTGGTCACTTTACTTTCACCCAAAATTCATTAAGCTAATCGTACTTCTTTTTTTCACACTTTGATAAGTGATCAGGAGAATCAATAAGCACACTCAATCAATGAGCTTATTAATTGGAAAGTACAAGTAGAGTGATTAAAGTGTGAAAAAAAGAAGTAAAAGGAGCTTATTGAATTTTTTGAAAAAGTTGAGTGACGAAATTGGTATTTAAGCCTTTTTAATTTGAGCCACATATTGTCCCTTCATTCTCACAAAGCAACAATGGCCATCACCCATCACCGCCATTTCATTCGTTGAACCACCGTAGCTACCATCTCTGCCGCTGTTGCACTCGCTACCCTACCAAACTTTTCTCAGCCTTGTATACTTCCTTCCAAGAACACCCAACTGATTGTCAAGAATTGCAAAATTACTTGCAACAACAAACTTATACAGAAACTAATCAATAATGCTCAACTCATTCTACTGACCCATTTCAACTAAAAATTAAACAAACTCATCGTATATAACAATCAAACAAAATTAAATATACTTATTCCAATTTTTACAATTCATTGTACTATAACATAATCTCAAAGAACCACCACAAGAACAGTTGAACTCGATTAATGTTTATTAGTATTATTGTCAGAACACATTTTATCGCACATCATTAATTATGTTTCTTAATTCCTGTGTTTTATCCACTAGGAATATTTATCCGGGACGGATGGAGTATAAGTTTTATTAAACTTAGTTTATCCACTAAAACATAGGTTAATTTTCAAAATCAAAAGTTTAAATTTTCCTTTTTTTTAAAAAAAGTTTTGGACTATGACCGAAATGATTAATGAAATACTGTAGGATATTTGCTATGAAAAGGGGGCATTGAGTAGGATGTAAGTTTCAATTGGAGGAACAATAAATCTTTATGGATTAATTTGATTCGAATCAATGAGGGTATTTTTGTAATATTTAAGAAAATAAAAAAGTGTTTTACCTAAAGTACCCTTTATTGATAATTGCACCTTTTTTCATAAATATATAATGGGTGAAAATATTTTTTTTTCAATTCATTTAGGAACAATAAATACTTTTTCATGGGATTTAGGGAGCAATAAATGCATTTGATCAAGATCAAATTGATCCATTTAGCGCTACTCCCGGTGGAAATGTTGTATTTGCACTCATGGGGATTCTGAGATTGTTCCTCCCGAGCCCAACATGCTATGGAGAGAGGTGTCAAGTTTTCGACCCAAGTCAATATTGTCGAAATTCAAAGTTTGAGTGCCTGCAAGGAACATCTCCCTCTCTTCGTCATGTAGGCTATCGTAGCTTATCTTGAGTATTTCTTGAATCTCGTTAGGAGGAGACTTTTGTAGCTTTTCAAGGTACTGTTCCATTCTTGAATGGTTCTTCCACGCAAGTATGCGCGTAAAACCTTCAAGGACGCCCTCCTGAATAAGCTACTATTTTGTCAGCAGCCGCATAAGATTCCGGTGGAAATATTTTATTGAAGGCATGCCAACTGAAGAGTTCCAAAGACTCATTGTAGTTCAACCCATTGTAGAACCGGTTGGCCTCATATATATATTTCATCTACACTTGAACTAAACAACATTGGATGAAGTGTCATTTATGTGCTGCCACGCTCAACTTCATCTAATGGCCCAAAATTAAGGAAACCGAGAGAAGGACAAGGAGGAAGGTAGTCCAGTAATTGCAGTTTCATCTGCATAAAGCTCCCTTGAGAATTCAATGTTCCCCAGGTTCTCAGGCAACTCTTGTAGAATTGAGCAACCATTAAGGTTTAAGTGTCCAAGTAACCTTAGGCTGCAATTTTCGCTTGGGATATTAGTAATCTTTTCACAACCTTTCAGATTCAAGAACAATAGGGCTAGCCAAACATCCAATTGATGGGTGAATCCCAAGCAAACTTGTACAGCCTTCAAGTATAGTTGTTAAATTGAGATACGTATCGTGTATCGTAATTTCATTTTTATGATACATATCGGGATACGTCTTGTGTACATCGTGGGATACACTTTGCATATAGATATACATAATTTTTAGATATAAGAAGTAGGAAGTATAAGTAGATATAAATGTATTTATTAAAATTTTAACAAAGATATAATGATTAGAACAGTAATATTTGTAAGTTAAGAATCAAAGATTGTGTTTCTCTAATTTAGTAAAATCTCTGATTCTTTATAAGCAGAATTTGTAAGAAAAAGTAATTTAAAAAAAATTATAATATAGTTTTATTTAGTGCGAGTTTATATTATATGATAACAACGTATCGTAAGATACGCATCGTATCGTAAGATACGACACTGTATCGTAAAATACAAATAACGTATCGTAGGATACGTAGTTAAATGGGATACGCACATAAAATACGTATCGATTACCCCTATTTTTGTATCGTATCGTGTATCGTAAAATACTGACAACTATGCCTTCAAGTATTAACGTGACGAGCCTCGGTACTCTAGTAAAGTCGGGTGTAGATGTCAGGCTTTTAGAGTGACCGAGGTTTATGATCTTCAAATTTCCCACGATCTGAGTCGAGGAAAAGTTACTAAAAATTAATTCAGGGTTAACTTGCGTATGTGTTGACATTATTTACTACTCAAGTAGCTGAAGTAAAGAGGGAAAGAACAGAATATTTGTAACAACGCAGACCTGGGTACCCTTCTAAACTCTACTCATATTGCTGAGCTGCATATCTAGGGTAACAAGATTATTCAATGCAACTCGGACAGTAGATACTTTAAACGGTACTCTTGCCAGCAGATCCATCTAATCTCTTCAGATAGATGTTCAAAGCTTCCAAGGAGATTCATCCGCGTTAGCCATTTGCAGTAATCTCAATTTATCCATCTCACAAAATTGTTAGTATTCAAATGGACTTCCTCTTCTATTTGGGAGGCTAATGCAACACCTTCAATTGCTTCTGTTCACTGATAGAAAACAAAAGATTATACAAGTCATTTCCAACATGTGTTTACATGGTGTAAAGGAGAGGAAGTGAGAAAAAGGTTTCTTTTTTTGTTTCTTTTGGTCGGGGAGGGAGAGCATATTAGTCCAAGCTGACAACTTCCTGAATTAGTGAAAGGATCAATGTTTCCTTCACGCCTTGTTTCCTTTAAGCACATTGATTACATCCACAATCGGCTGCACTTGCCAGGCTTTTTAGGGAATGTTTGCAGAATGATTTCCCTGCCCATATCCCGAAGCAAATCGTGAATCCTCAGCTCGTTGTTCCTATTACCGTGAGTAAACATGTATCTTTTAAAATTCCGATTTTCTGTTTTGAAATAACAGCCATTCAATATCTCGATTACATGTTCTATTTCCATTCTAATGAGGAATTTGTTGCAGCTTTTCAAAGGCACTATTCCATTCTTGGGCCGTTCTTCTGAACACGTGTGAGCCTAAAACCTCAAGAGCTAAAGGCCTTTTGAATAAGCTATTATGTTGTCTGCAAGCGCTGCATAAAGTTCCAGTGGAAATCTTTTATTCAAGGAATGCCAATTGAGTTCCAAAGACTCCTCGTAGTTCAACTCCCTGACCTCATGTCTTTCATCTACTCGAACTCTATTAAGAAAATGCCGGTCTCGTGTTGTTATGATGATTACACTTCCAGCCAGTAGCAGAGTCCTGTTAATGCATTTACTTGACGTATATGGTCCAAATCATCAAGAACAATGAGAACCTTCTTACGACAAAACCTTTCTCCAATCATACTGATTCCTCTATCAACATTGTCAACCTTAACATTCTTCCCCATTAAAAGTCCAGATACAAGTTTCTCTTGTAAATAAACAAGACCATTCGGTTGTCCTGAAGCCTCTCTGACATCTGCAAGAAAGCAGCTCGAATCAAGGGACCAAAGTTCATTATATAGAGCCTTTGCAATTACTGTTTTACCGATCTGCCCATCCCCCAGATCCCAATTAGGAAAACATCATTGGATTCTCGTCTTAGTAATGAATAGACATCACTGAGACAAGACTCCAATCCAACTGGATGCTTGGCAAGAAACAGCTTTTTGGGTTTCACTTGAGTTAGAGGCTGATTAGCCTTGATTGATATTCTTTGTTTTTGTAAGTCAAGATCAAAATAGTTACTACTTACAAGAGAAGACAGTTAGTTTGAGGATGCACAGTTGACAGTTCTAAGCGATAGAACCAAAATATATATATGCTGTGAAAACATAGTACTAACATGTAACTAAAGCGGGATCACAGTGCAATGAAAGCAATCAGTTCAGATATTTGAAAAGATATTACTCTACATGTAACTAGTTCTAAGAACATTGTTAGAATAACAAGGAAGAAGGATTTACCCCAAAGCGCTTCTTTGCAAATCCAATCCAGATATACTCGCAAATCGGGCTTTATGCTTTTCAAAAGCTTCTGCAAAGCTCCCACTCTGTCTTTGCACTTCAGATGGCTCAACACCATAAAGCACCGGAAGTACCATTCGACCACTTCTTTTATTGCATCAAGGATCTTCACAAGCTCATTGAGGCACCATCCAGAAGAAGCATAATTCTTGGAGAAAACAACGACGTAAATTCTTGACACATCAATTCTAGGAAAATGCCTCCTATGTGTAGTTCATCTTCATCCATATAGGTGTAAATTGCAGCATGTATCAAAGCAGTATAGGGGTGACCGGTAAAGTTAAGTCGAATATCTGCACCTCTGAAACTCAAGAACACGTCATATGGAAAGGATGGTGGGGTTGAAGTTGGATATGGATTATCTTCTTTTTTTTTTTCTATTTTTCATTTCACTTTAGAGAGTAATAAATGGATTATCTTCTTTTTTTCTACTAGTTTTTCTTAATTAAATAGGAAACTAAGCGATAAACCAAAACAAATCTTTGAAAATATTCCTTTCATGACAAGCTACGTTGTCCTACTTTTTCACCCTTTATATCATGACCTTGGTGATTAATAGCTCATAGTACGAAGCCTGTGTGCAAATGTCCTGTAAAATAGTGTAGATGTATCGTATTCACCATACATCAGAATTGTCAGTTTCTATCTGCACTTTCTTGGCTCTCTTTCTTACTACCCATCTGATTTCATAGAGAGTGGCTAGGGCTTTAGTATGTATAGCTGAAAGTTCTGCTACCAGTTTCGTTTTTTAGTTTAAATGATTGGATTTGTGACGCTCTCTCTTTGGGATGTTCCCAACCTTCATGCCGAGCTGTAATATCCCCAACGCTTCGATTAAATCTTAATACATTTTTCCTGTCTTTGACATAATTGGGCTAGTCATATATATGTGTAAAACCAATTTTAAGGTTTTGTAGATTATTCATCATAAAATAATTCAGAAAGTAAAAAATAGCAAGTACATGAGAAACATTTATAAAGGATGAAAGAAAGATTTGATTGTTGGCACATGTTCTAAAAATTTCTACATCGCAACTCAAATTTATGACGATGCTACTTCAGTTTGTTTGCTGCCTCGATTTGGCCGAATGAATATCTCAACACAAGTTATGTCTTAACTTAATAGCCTATCAACATATGTACAAAACACATGTCAAGCAACCACTGTATAGCTTGTGGATTCAATGACCATTCAAATGATTAAGTTCCCTTCTCAATGATGCAGGGAGAAAAAAAATGTAAGAGAGAGTGTAAAATAATCTTTGAAACCCTTTCTCAACTTCCCCTTTACCTCATTTAGTTGCAGTTTATATGATCCAACTTAAGGCTTATGGTTTGAAAATTTGATTCATCTCATAGACAATTATAAGTCACAATCTGTTGCATTCAATAAGCCCAAGCCAAAAGCCTCATTTGTATGGCGGACTGGGGCAGCGTCGGGTTGGGGAACATGCCAATTAGCTACCATTTGAAAAACTGTTTTGAATAAATGGATCAACTCGTAACAGAAGAGTATAGAAAACGCAGAAGAAATGTCGTTACTTAAAGAAAATCTTAAGAATGGGCTAAAGACTCCAAACAATTGACAAATAACTGTCAGCTCCTAACAATACTTTACTGGATTATCTAAAGCTTGGAGCCAAGTTAGTGAACCATATTACATTATTCCAAGGAATGAAAACTATCAATAATCTATAGAAATTTGATGTGAACCATAAAGGGAACCTATGAGTATAAGATTCCATGAAATACGAAATAGGAGAAAGACTGAAGCCACCACCATGGTGATCAAGAAACTCGTGAAAAGAAAACAATGAGCTAATTCTATGCATTTTCTTTTTATCTAGCGAACCTTCCCCTCTTTCCTTGTCTGCAAGCTAGCTCCACAGTAAGTGTCAAGTGAAACATCAGAACTGTTAACATAGCACCAGGAATTATGATGATCTGGTAGGTTTCCTGAGGACGCATGAAGATTTTTGGCCACTAGAAGATGGAAGTTCTGGGATTGATAGAAGAATACTTTCTGAAGCTGGGTGGTAGGCTGCTAAGACTATTTCCAGCTAAATCCAATACCTGAAGTGCAGATAAACTCCCAATATTGGGCGGAATATCTTCATCAGACAGATTACAGTTTCAGAGATTAAGCCTTCGCAGAGCACCAAGTCATGAAATAGAATATGGCAGAAATCTTATGGTATCGGCACTAGGTGCCGATATCGACGACATAAAGAATGAAAACCAAGATGGTGAGTTCCTATTTCATCCTTTTATAGATAAGCTTGTAAGGTTCTTAAGACGACCAATGGAGAAAGGCAGTTGGTTAATTGTGGTTTCATCTGCAGAAAGCTCGATTAAGTATTCAATGTTCCCCAAGTTCTCGGGCAACTCTTGTAGATTTGAGCAACCATTTAGGTTTAAATATCCAACTGAGCTTAGATTTTGAATTTCCTTTGGAATATTTGTAATCTTCTTGCAATCTTTCAGATTCAAGTAGAGTAGTCTAATCAAACATCCAATTGATGGGTCAATCTCAAGCAAACTTGTACAACCTTCAAGTACCAATGCAACAAGCCTTGGTACCCTCGTGAAATTGGGTGTTGATGTCAGGCATTTAAAGTGACTGAGGTTTAAGATCTTCAAATGTCCTAGGAACTGAATCGAGGTAAAATTATTATTATTAATTAGTCTTTCTGTGTTTACCTGTGTGTGTGAGCGTGTATTTGTGTCTCGACATTATTTACTGCATGGATACCCTGCCAAACTTTGCTTATCTTGTTGTGCTGTATGTCTAAGGCGACAAAATTAATCAAATTCAAATTGGAGATCCACCTAATCTCTTCACATCTTCATCTGAGATGCACATAACCCATTTGCAGTAATCTCAATTTATCCATCCTCACAAAAAATTTTAGTATTCAAATGGATTTTCTCTTTTATTGGGGAGACTAAAGTGACACCTTCAATTGTTTTTGTTCCGTGATAGAAAACGAAGCATCATATTAGTCATTCCAACAAGTACTTATAAAGTTAGAAGGAGAGGAAGTCCGAATTGGGGAGGTGGGGTTCGGGAGAGAGAATATTAGTCCAAGCAAACAACTTCCTGAAGTAGTTGAAGATTAAGTGTTTCGTTCCCACCTTGTTTCTCTTAAGTACATCAATTACATCTTTGCGAATCCACAACCAGCTGCACTTACTGGGCTCTCTGGGGAACTGTTGGCAACTCCATATCCCGCAGTAAATAATGCATCCTCAGCTCAGTTTTTCTTATCCTCTGGGAGTAGTAAACATCTACTCCCTCCGTTCCAGATAAATGTTCCTACTTTCTATTTTGGGTTGTCCCAACAAAAGATAAATATTCCTACTTTCTATTTTGGGTTGTCCCAACAAAGCGTTTCTAAAGACTTTTGATCTACCTATTCTCTATCATTCTTCATAATATACCCTTAAAGCTTCATTTAATATAACACATCACAAACAAATTCAATTATTTAAAGTAGTTAAACTCAATTAATGTTCATAGATATTATGGTCGGAACACATTTTACAGCACATCATTAATTATGTTTCTTAATTCCTGTGTTTTATCCACTAGGAACATTTATCTGGGACGGAGAGACTATCTTTTAGAACACGGATTCCGATTTCTGCACTAAAACCACGACCGTTCAATGTTTCAGTTACATAGTCCCTATCCATTTCAATGAAGAAAAATGCAATATCAAGGAATATATCATTCTGTTCATCATCATCTAGGCCATCATAGCTTATCTTGGGTATTTTTTGAGGAATTTTTTGTAGCTTTTCAAAGGCAGTACTGTTCCACCCTTGGTGGTTCTTTCAAACAATTGTGAGAAGGCCTACAGCATAAGCTACTACTTTGTGTGCAATCACGGCATAAGATTATGGTGGAAATCTTTTACTGAAGGAATGCCAACTGAAGAGTTCTAAAGACTCCTTGTGGTTCAACTTCTTGGTCTCGTATCTTTCATTTACATGAACTCGATTAAGCAAATGCTGGTCTCGTGTTGTTAAGATGATTACACTTCCGGGACCAAAGCAGCTGCCGTAATGCAGTTACTTGACTTAATTGGTCCAAATCATCGTGAACAATGAGAACCTTTAATTTCACGACAAAACCTTTCTCCATTCATTCTAATTCCTTTATCAACATTGCCAACCTCAACGTTCTTCCCCATCAAAATTTTCAGAGATAAGTTGCTCGTGTAAATAAACAAGACCATTCGGTTGTCATGAATCCTCTAATCTGACATTTGCAAGAAAGCAGCTCAAATCAAAGGACGGACTGACCTTGGCAATTACTGTTTTACCTAATCCACCCATCCTCCAGATCCCAATTAGGCGTACATAATAGGATTCACGTCTTCTAAATATAAACTCAAACATTAAGTGAAATGGAGGAAGTATACAAGTATTAGTAAAATATACTACCCACTACGTACTCAAGAACACTTTCACAATCATTTTGGAAAAAGTAAAAAAAGTAAAATATTGGTTTAAGCAGTTTGTATTGGGCTTAGCGGTGCACAAGATGAGCATTTGTGCACACGAATCTCTAGCCTTGTGCTCGGCCTATAAATTTGAGAATTACCTTCAAGACATATGTGATATGAATCGAAGTTGGATGGATAACCTTGTTGAGCAAAAAACCCAACTACTACTAGAGCTAACTTCTATGATTTTTATGTTTTATTTCGAGCACACACAGCACTTATTTTTTGTGTGTTGCTAATTTTAATTATATACAATGTCTTTCTAAATAAAAATTTCGATTGAATTGCTGAACAGCTATAAATTGGTGATTAGCACATACAAAGTACTTAAAAGTGAATTAGTATAATAACCAAAAAAACAAAAAAAGTAAAACGAGTAAAACTGTAAAAAGCTAAACTATGGAACACTAATAAATATACTGGTAAATCAATGAAAAAAAATACCAAAAGTCCTCTTAAAATATTTTATTCAAATGGACTTCCTCTTGTATTTGGGAGGCTAATGCAACACCTTCAATTGCTTCTGTTCCCTGATAGAAAACAAGACATTATACAAGTCATTTCCAATAAGGTTATAAGGTTAGTCCAAGCTGACAACTTCCAGAAAGTGTTTCCTTCTCACCATGTTTCTCGTAAGTACATCGCTTACATCTTTGTCAATCCACAATCGGCTGCGCATACCGGGCTCTCTAGGAGATTGTTGGCGAACGATTTCCCTTCCCATATCCCGGAGTAAATCATGCATCCTCAGCTCGTTTTTCCTATTATCTGGGAGTAGTAAACATCTATCTTTTAGATCACGGATTCCAATTTCTGCACTGAAACCACAGCCATTCAATATTTCAGTTACGTAGTCCCTATCCATTCCAACGAAGAACAATGCAATATCAAGAAATATCTCCTGTTCATCATCATCTAGGCTATCATAGCTTATCTTGAGTATTTCTTGAATCTCGTTACGAGGAATTCTTTTTAGCTTTTGAAAGGCACTGTTCCATTCTTGGATAGTTCTTCCAAATAAGTATGAGCCTATAACCTCAAGAGCTAAAGCAACGCCTCCTGAGTAAAGTAGTATTTCGTCTGCAAGCGCGGCGTATTGTACCGGTGGAGATCTTTCATGGAAGGAATGCCAACTGAAAAGATCCAAAGACTCCTCGTAGTTCAACTCCTTGGTCTCATATATTTTATCTACTTCAACTCGATTAAGCAATTGCTGATCTCGTGTTGTTATGATGATTACACTTCCGGGACCAAACCAGTTGCGACGTCCTGCTAATGCATTTACTTGACTTGACCTATCCAAATCATCAAGAACAATGACAACCTTTTTACGGCAAAACATTTCTTCTAACATTCCGATTCCTCTATCAACATTGCCAACCTTAACGTTCTTCCCCATAAAAAGTTCAGAGATAAGTTGCTCTTGTAAATAAACAAGACCATTTGATTGTTGTGAAACTTCTCTAACATTTGCAAGAAAGCAGCTCGAATTAAAGGACTGAAGAATTTCATTATATAGAGCCTTGGCAAGTACTGTTTTACCTGAACCGCCCATTCCCCAGATCCCAATTAAGCAAACGTTATCCGATTCAAGGCTTAGTAATGAACACAGGTCACTGAGACGAGAATCCAATCCAACTGGATGCACAGCAACAAACAGCTTCTTGGGTTTCACTTGAGATAGAACCACCTCAATAATCAGGCTGATTAGCCTTGATTCAGACCTGGAATTTTTTTAACTAAATCTGAAATTAGATGGTATTGTTTGTTTTCGTAAGTAAGATTGAAATAGTTATAAGAGAACACAGTTACTTTTGTTTTAGGATTCACAGTCCTACGCACTAGAACAAAAATATACTGCGAAAAACATGGTAACATGTAACAAAGGGGATCACAGTGCAAATGTAGTAGTTCAGATATTTGAAAACATAGTAACATGTAACGAGTCCTAAGAAGATTGAAAAGGGAAACAGGTTTTACCCCAGTGTGCTTCTTTGCAAATCAAATCCAGATATATTCGCAGCTTGAATTAACGCAGCTCGCCATTTCTTCACCATGCCCAACTGATCAACATATCGTGCTTCATGCCTTCGAAAAGCTTCTGCAAAGCTCCCAGTAATTTTGCTACGCACTTGATACGGTCCAACATTGTAAAACACCGGAATAACCACCCGACCACTTCTTTCTTTCCAGCACCTGAGTATCATCACAAGCTCGTCGAGGCACCACCTAGAAGAAGCATAGTTCTCCGAGAAAACAACAATGTAAATTCTCGACTCCTGAATTGCTGTCATCAATTCCTGGGAAATAACTACTCCTATGCGTAGTTCGCTGTCATCCATAAAGGTGTGAATTCCAGCCTCTACCAATCTGTCATAGAGGTGACCGGTAAAGTTATTACGTGTATCTGCACCTCTGAAGTTCAAGAACACGTCGTATGAAAAGGATTGAGGGGTTGGAATTGGAGGTGGACTCGAGAATTTGCTTCCCGAAGTAGAAGCCATAGCCATAGGTAGAAGAAAGAAAAATGAGATCTGTTTTCTCAGTTGTGCAGAATGTTAAAATCTGTGATTCCGGGGAACGGATGAAGTAAGGTCAACGACGAGTTGGTAATGATCAGGAGGCCTAGATGGCGACTAGTGTAGGTAGACAAGAGAGGATCTCTTCTAGCCTGTAGATGTTTGCCTTTACCAACCGCAAAGCAATTGGCACAAGAACGAGTTGGTCAAAATAATGGGTCAAAATAATGGGTGTAAGAGTGCGGCGTTAGGCTAGGGTCAGCAGTAATGAGTTTAATTGGATTTATGGATTTAACCCGTTTTAACCCGTATATTTTATTGAGTTGTAATGAGTAACCCAATATTACTTATCTTGTTAATGAATTGGGTTGGGTAATTAATGCGTTGGATTAGGTGGATTTTTGGGTAATGGGTCAAAATTCACTGGCCTAATTGTAACCCAATTAGTAAAATACTCAAACAACACTATCAAATTTCACAATCGTTTGTGTGAGAAAGAAATGTTCTAACGAAAAAAAATAATACTCTCTCCGTGGCTCCGTTCCTTAATTATTATCTTATTTAACATAGAAAACAGATTAAAAAAATAATTAACTTGATTATTAATATTAATATAATGTGTAATTTTCTATGCACATGTGTATGTAGTTCATAATTAAAGTAGGAAAAAAAAATAAGAGTAAAATGGTAAAAATAATGTCCTAAAAAAGAAAGTTTTCAAACAAGATAATTATTCTGGAACGAAAAAAAAAATTTGACAATAATTTAGGGACGGAGAGAGTAGTAAGTTGGTTAGATGATTAAACGAAGTATTGCATATACTCAAAACCAGTTATAGAACCAGTGCTTTACACAGGTGTAATTTACCTTTTGTGTTTAATTGATACATTTTATGAATAATTTTATATAAAATTATCATTATTAGATATATGCATGATCGTTTATGTAACGACAAGCCCGGTCCGCCACGCATAGCCCACGCACTGGCCCACTAAGCACCTGGGTCAACTGGCCCACCACAAGCCACCCAAAAGTCCATGGATAGGTTGGTGCCCAGTGGTAGTGGATGGCCACTTATAAGGCACACACAAGTCTCACATCTATCCAATGTGGGATATCACAGTTTAGTATAGTATTTTCATTTCAAAATAAGTATTTTTTATTGGTGGTCAATATATGTATTTTTATTTTTATACATTTTTGTTGGGTTGCTTTTCCTTTGCTTTGTTTTTTTCTTTTTGTTTTTATCTTGCACTTAATAAAGATATTTTGGACATATATTTGAAGAATTTTTTAAAAATTAAAAGTAAAATATTTACTTTGGGATTTATTAAAGAAAGATATTTTTTTTTTTGAACAAAGGAGAATTGTTTAAGGATTGAATATAATTATATTTTATAAAATAACTTTTAAAGATCATTCAATGATTAGAGAAGGTTTAGTTGGATTCTATATTTACAAAATAGTTTATTTTTGATGCACTGAAATAATAATCAAAATAAGTGGATATTATAATACATGGGTCTAGTGACCCCCACTTAACTATAATATATGTAGTATTCTAAAAACATACATATAATATAATTAGTTATGTTGGTTTATAGTGGGTATACATATATAAAAAGATGTGGGTTCAAATCTCATTACAAACATCATTTTACTTTTCATTTGCTTTACATTTCCTTGTCAATACTTAAAGTTCTTTACCTATTACTATTTACTATTATATCTATTCTACTTTTCATTTGCTTTTCATTTTCTTGTCAATACTAAAATTCTTTACCTATTACTATTTACTATTATATATACTCATTATAATAGTTATTGTTATTAGATAATATTATTACACATCTTCTCATTTTACTTTTCATTTGCTTTTTATTTCCTTTGTCAATACATAAAGTTCTTTACCTATTCCTATTTACTACTCCCTCCATTCCAGGCAAAGAGTTCACTTTCCTTTTTTAAAAGTTAACATGTGACTAAATCAAATCAAAATTTTACATACTTTATTTATGTTTTAGGAAATAAAATTTTATTAATTAAAAATTACATTAACAATACTATAGATTACAACTTTCATAACTTTATAAAAACAAATAAATCTATGTAAATTATCGGTCAAACTTTAACTAATTTGACCCAAAAAAAGTCAAAAGTGGACTCTTTGCCTAGAACGGAGGGAGTATTATATATACTCTTACTTTTCATTTCCTTGTCAATACCTAAAGTTCTTTACCTATTACTATATACTATTATATATATTATTTATAATAGTTATTATTATTAGGTAATATTATTTCCTAATGACATCTTCTCCTAATAAATAAGAATTTAAAGAGACAAATTCACCAAAATGAAGATTTAATAAAAATGGTATAGGTGACAAACTCATAGGTCTCCTCACCAACTTTAATATATATATATATATATATATATATTTATTGATTTAGCAATTGGTTAGTCCCCCCCCCCCAGCTGACTTTCATCATGACATTGACGACCAGTTAAAGTTTTAGTAAAAGACTATTTTGCCCCTGCTTAATGACTTCTTTACTTAACCAAATTAGGGATTAAGGTATTCAAATTAAAAATTATTTAGCCCAAGTATTTTTGGATTAGTGTGCGAATAAAAATTATTTCACTAACTAATAAAAACACATAATTACCCCCATTTTCTTTGTTTTTTCTGTTTTTATGTTTACATTTCTTCAAAATAATAGTAGTATTTTTTTTTTTTTGGAAAATTGTTAGCCAGTCCACTTTGAAAAGTTTTTATTCTCTCCTGTCCACCTTTTTTTTTTAACCGCTAAAAGGCACTTTCATAAAATTGTTCCTAAAATGCCCCGTAATAACATATACAGTAGCTTCTTCCTAAAATTTCTCCGGTCAATCTTCTAGATAACTTCTTTTTAATATTTTTCCGATGAATCTTTCTTTCTTTGTAAAATTTCTCCGGCGAATCTTCCAGATAACTTCTTCATAATATTTCTCCGGTGAATCCTCATTTCTTCATAAAATTTTTCTGGTGAATCTCTCTTCCTAAAATTTCTCCGGTGAATCTCTATTTTCATTCCAATAGCTCGTAGCAAAGAAAATTATTTTTTGTGGATAGCCTCTGTTTTCATTCCAATAAAACACTAGTGAATCTTTACTTACTAAAATTTTTTCGGTAAATCTTTCTTTGAGTGATGATGGAATTAAGCATCGTGATGATGAAATTAGATCGCGATAATGAAATTAGGCATCCCGATGATGAAAATTCTCCGGTAAATCTTTCATTAATGGCATAATCGTCTTTTTACCCCAAAAATACCTTTTTTCGATTTTTTAAAAAGTATGGTGGACTGAAGCAATTACAAATGTCCAAAAAGGGACTGGCCTGTAATTCACCATATTTTTTTTTAATTCAAATAAAACTTGGTAACATATATATCCCCTGTTATTTATTGGGTGAATTACGAGCCGGTCCATTTTTAAACATTTGTAATCGCTCCAATCCAGTCATCTTTTTTTAAAATCGAAAAAAGGTATTTTTGGGGCGAAAAGACGATTATACCATTAATGAAAGAAAAAAAAAAGCACACATCAGTAACTCAAGGCATCGCGATGAGTAATCCAAGGCATCGCGTGGGTTAGTCATCGTGATAAGCAACCAAGGCATCGCGATGAGCAACAAAGGCATTGCGATGAGCAACCAAGGCATCGCGATGAGCAATACAGGCATCGCGATGAGCAATACAGGCATCGCGATGAGCAACACAGGCATCACGATGAGCAACCAAGGCATCGCGATGAACAACCAAGGCACCATTTGAATTTCAACTGCTGGAGGGGACTTGATTTTCCAAGGCATCGCGATGAGTAGCCAAGGCATCGCGATGAGCAACCAAGGCATCTCGATAAGCAACACAGGCATCGCGATGAACAACCAAGGTATCACGATGAGCAACACAGGCATCGCGATGAGTAACCAAGGCATCGCGATGAGCAAACCAAGGCATCACGATGAGCAATCAAAGCGCCGTTTGAATTTCAACTGTTGGAGGGGACTTGATTTTCGTTTACCTTTCGGGGGCATTGCCCCCGAACCCCCACGAGGGACGCTGTCCCCTCGACCCCTGCGACCTGACCGGGCAGGTCGATCCCGTTGCGTTGCCCAACATACTGCGATTGGTGAATTAAAATTCAAATCATTGATTAAAGTCCCAAAATTAGTCCAAGAACATCTCACTCTGTTTTTGGACAGCACACTGCCAAGCTCGATTTGGATCTCGAAAATAGTATTTTTTGGTAGAAAAATTGTGCACAAATATAGTACTAAGTTAGGATAACAATATGGGATTGATTTTAAACAAATTCGAAGCTTAAAACATAGATTAAAGTGGCCAAAACAGCCCAAGAACAAGGAAAAAGGGGATAAACTCAGAAAATTTGAATTTGATCAAATTGTGATCAAATTCGTGTTCTAGGCATGAAAATTGATCCCTAAACATGAGGGAAGACTATATTAACAACATAAAATCGTTTATAAGTTTTCAGTTTCTTTGATGTAACTAAATATTTTTTATGTTTGTGTGTATATTTTTTTTAACGAATCTCTAAAATAAAAGAGTGTTCATGTTGCATAGGGACATTTTAGAAAGAAAATTATCAAAATGCCTCTTTCCGGTTAAGAAAAAAAAGGGTGGACTTTAGAGGTTAAACTTTTTGAAAAGAGGACCGGCCAGCAATTTCCTGTTATTTATTTGTCGCATGGCCCAAGTGGCAGCCCTTTTAAGGCCCAATCCCAAAGCCCATCTCCCTGGTGGCCCACTCTTCAGCTCTCGCTTTCACGGAAGACTTCTTCTAGGTCCTTCCTTGAGCGCCCCTGTGTTGTCCAGCCGTCATATATATACTCTTTATCTTTCCTTGGCGTCATGGCGTTGTCCAGAGAAATCTAGGGTTAGATTTCCTTACCAAATTAGAGATTAGCAACTACGGCCTTGGTCTTGACCTTCCTTCTAAGTCTGAGTATTCTCTTTCTACCTATTCTCTTCGGGATACACTGGTGTTTCTTGGTGTATGTGAGAGAGTGTGAGTGTGAGAGTTACACAAGGGTGATTCTCTGGAGTTTTCCCTTCGGTGAGAATCTGTGAGGAGTAAGGAAGGGCTTCTTGGTGGTGAGAGAGTCTGGCTGAGCTTTGTGTGGCCACCAGAGCTTGGGTCTTGGTCTGTGTTTGGGTAGTCCTTTGGCTCGGTGTGTTGGGTTTGTAAAACTATGGACTCATTTGGTGGACTTGGCTAGATAGGGGACTGAGCCGAAGAAGCATTCAGCCTAGGTGTTTGACACCAGTGATGGCGAGTCGGTGACTTGACACCGATGTGGTTGCTCTTTACTGCCTTAGCTTGTTTCCTTCCCCTTTCTCTGATTGTTCATACTTGTTAGTACTGACTTTGTTACTTAGTTACAGGTTACATATAAACCTCAAATCTGTAGATCTATTCTCATAGGTCTTAGTAAA
The DNA here is from genome assembly GCA_016624345.1 of Platycodon grandiflorus. Taxonomy (NCBI): domain Eukaryota; kingdom Viridiplantae; phylum Streptophyta; class Magnoliopsida; order Asterales; family Campanulaceae; genus Platycodon; species Platycodon grandiflorus. The sequence goes on along the minus strand of CM028367.1, from coordinate 31,809,241 downwards.
TCTGTTACCCCTTTCCCACTTTGTACTGTGTGAGCGTCTTAGTGAGGTCCCTCTTAGTTTAATGTATTAGGCTCTCAATATTGTAATAATATTCTGGATTTGGTGCTTCCATCTTATACGCGAAGGGTGGAATCAAAACACAACATCCTCAAAAAAAAAAAAATTACAAAAGTAGCTTAAGATACAAAAATATATTTTAATTTATTTTTTATTCAAATAAAATTATACTCCCTCTGTCTCAGATAAATGTTCCTAGGGGATAAATACAGGAATTAAGAAACATAATTAATGATGTGCTGTAAAATGTGTTCTGACAATAATACCTATGAACATTAATTGAGTTCAACTATTTTAAATAGTTGGGTTTCTTTGGGATGTGTTATATTAAATGAAGTTTTAAGGGTATATTAGGAACAATGATAGAAAATAGGTAGATCAAAAGTCTTTAGGAACATTAGTTGGGACATCCCAAAATAGAAAGTAGGAACATTTATCCGTAACGGAGGAAGTAATAAAATATATAATAAATATTATAAAACAAATTATTTATATTATTGTTATCACTTTTGGCCATTTCCCCGTAGAATTATCAAATCCAAACATGATTGCGATAACCTACGGTAAGGCGGTAACCACCACAATGAAGATTTAGTTCTCAACTTTCATTGTTGTACTCAATTTTTCACTTGTACTCATTAATGCTCTATTTCTAGTTGCCAGTTCTGCAAATTTCTTCTTAACGTACGATTGATAATTAAAAAAATCATTCTATAATTTATATTTAATTTGAGCCACATATTGCCCTTCGTTCTCACATAGCAACCATGGTCGTCACCCGTCGTCTCCGCCATTTCATTCGTCAAAGTTCTAACCACCATGGGCACTATCTCTGTCGTTGCACTTGTCGAACTACACTACCCACCTTTTCTCAGCCTTGTATACTTCCTTCTAAGAAGCCTCAACTGAGTGTCTAGAATTGCAAACTTACTCAGCAACAATAAACTTATAATTCAGAAACTAATCAACAAGAATACTCATTCTAGACACCCATTTCAACTTGAAATTAAATATACTGATCATCTTATAACACAATCAAACAAAATTAAATATACTTGCTCCAATCTTTACAATTCATTGTACCATAACCTAATCTCAAAGAACCACCGGATTCACCATATAAGATATTCAAGATCTTTATTGTTCTTGTTTAGAAGAACAAAAATTCACATCAACACTATCACCAATGTCATTACCAGCAACCTCATTTTAAGGACCGAATAGAAAATAGAAAACTACAATTACTATTAAAATAGGAGCTAAAGTAAAGTTTAAGGGCAAAATTGCTATTTAATCCCACAGAGAGCCTTGGCAATCAATGTAGTAGTAGTAGTAGTAACCAACTTCTCGGTTTTTTCTGATCTGGAAAGGTTCTACCTTTAAACTCTGCCATCCATCCATTTCTCACTTTCCGTACTCCAGCCTCCAACTTTTCTGTCAATCCCATCCCAATATACTACGTACTTCTTCCGTTCCTAAATAATCGTTCTGTTTAACTGTGCACAAAGATTAAAAAAATTAATTAACTCTATTCTTCGTATAATACATAAAAAAAATTTAAATCCCTTGCACATGTGGCTATAATTTAAATAGAAAGAAAAAGTAAAGGTAAATAGATGAAAGTGTTTTTCATAAAAGTAAAGCTTAGAAATAGGACAATTGTTTTGTGTAGGTCTAAGGCTAGATGGAGGGGGGGAGGGGATGAATAGCCTTTTAAAAGTTTTTTTAATTTTCTTAAAAATCTTTTATAGAAATGGCAGGGAAAAAGATTAGATCTATTGAGAAGATCAGTAACAGTTATTGAAAGATGAGTTACTGATTAAGTGAGTAAATCAGTCACTAAGAGTTAAGTATTTTAGATTGTTGAGTTCGTAAGTCAAGAACTGAATCAGCAATGTAAATGAACAATGAAGCAAACTGACTGATAGATGCTTTGACCGAATGAAGCTTGAGTATTGATATTACTTAAGCTTAGGTTAGTCTGTTAACTAGTGATCACTCACACACAAACTGATAAAGGTAGAGACATAGGAATTAAAGTGGTTAACATATTTAAACTGTTACGTCCAGTACCAAGTTGGTCAGACTTGGATTTTGAAGTGCACTAATATTATTAATAATCTAAGTGATCACTAATGAATCATTGTATAATCAAGACATGTGTTTAGGAGAATAAATATTTTATAAAGAACAAGTCAAACTCGTGTGATTACAATCACGTATCCCTAAAAAAACTAAGTAGTTGGAAGGAATAACTTAATAATGATTGAATAGTAAAAGCTAGATACATAGTGAGTGAAATAGGCGGTAAAGACCCAAAGTAAATGCTTTTGATGGCTGAGGTACAAAGTATTCTTGAAGTGTTTATGATTGCTCAACTCATTCTACTGACCCATTTCAACTAAAAAATTAAACAAACTCATCTTATATAACAATCAAACAAAATTAAATATACTTATTCCAATTTTTACAATTCATTGTACCATAACATAATCTCAAAGAACCACCGTAAGAATAGTTGAACTCGATTAATGTTTATGGGTATTATTGTCAGAACATATTTTACAGCACATCATTAATTATGTTTCTTAATTCCTGTATTTTATTCACTAGGAACATTTATCTGGGACGAATGGAGTATAAGTTTTATTAAACTTAGTTTATCCACTAAAACATAGGTTAATTTTCAAAATTAAAAGTTTAAATTTTCCTTTTTTTAAAAAAAGTTTTGACTATGACTGAAATGATTAATGAAATACTGTAGGATATTTGCTATGAAAAGGGGGCATTGAGTAGGATGTAAGTTTCGATTGGAGGAACAATAAATCTTTATGGATTAATTTGATTCGTATCAATGAGGGTATTTTTGTAATATTTAAGAAAATAAAAAAGTGTTTTACTTAAAGTACCCTTTATTGATAATTGCACCTTTTTTCATAAATATATAATGGGTGAAAATATTTTTTTTCAATTCATTTAGGAACAATAAATACTTTTTCATGGGATTTAGGGAGCAATAAATGCATTTGATCCGGATCAAATTGATCCATTTAGAGCTACTCCCGGTGGAAATGTTGTATTTGCACTCATGGGGATTCTGAGATTGTTCCTCCCGAGCCCAACATGCTATGGAGAGAGGTGTCAAGTTTTCGACCCAAGTCAATATTGTCGAAATTCAAAGTTTGAGTGCCTGCAAGGAATATCTCCCTCTCTTCGTCATGTAGGCTATCGTAGCTTATCTTGAGCATTTCTTGAATCTCGTTAGGAGGAGACTTTTGTAGCTTTTCAAGGTACTGTTCCACTCTTTGAATGGTTCTTCCACGCAAGTATGCGCGTAAAACCTTCTAGGACGCCCTCCTGAATAAGCTACTATTTTGTCAGCAGCTGCATAAGATTCCGATGGAAATATTTTATTGAAGGCATGCCAACTGAAGAGTTCCAAAGACTCATTGTAGTTCAACCCATTGTAGAACCCGTTGGCCTCATATATTTCATCTACACTTGAACTAAACAACATTGGATGAAGTGTCATTTATGTGCTGCCACGCTCAACTTCATCTAATGGCCCAAAATTAAGGAAACTGAGAGAAGGACAAGGAGGAAGGTAGTCCAGTAATTGCAGTTTCATCTGCATAAAGCTCCTTGAGAATTCAATGTTCCCAGGTTCTCAGGCAACTCTTGTAGAATTGAGCAACCATTAAGGTTTAAGTGTCCAAGTAACCTTAGGCTGCAATTTTCGCTTGGGATATTAGTAATCTTTTCACAACCTTTCAGATTCAAGAACAATAGGGCTAGCCAAACATCCAATTGATGGGTGAATCCCAAGCAAACTTGTACAACCTTCAAGGCTTCAATTATTAACGTGACGAGCCTCGGTACTCTAGTAAAGTCGGGTGTAGATGTCAAGCTTTTAGAGTGACCGAGGTTTATGATCTTCAAATTTCCCACGATCTGAGTCGAGGAAAAGTTACTAAAAATTAATTCAGGGTTAACTTGCGTATGTGTTGACATTATTTACTACTTAAGTAGCTGAAGTAAAGAGGGAAAGAACAGAATATTTGTAACAACAGACCTGGGTACCCTTCTAAACTCTACTCATATTGCTGAGCTGCATATCTAGGGTAACAAGATTATTCAATGCAACTCGGTCAGTAGATACTTTAAACGGTACTCTTGCCAGCAGATCCATCTAATCTCTTCAGATAGATGTTCAAAGCTTCCAAGGAGATTCATCCGCGTTAGCCATTTGCAGTAATCTCAATCTATCCATCTCACAAAATTGTTAGTATTCAAATGGACTTCCTCTTCTATTTGGGAGGCTAATGCAACACCTTCAATTGCTTCTGTTCCCTGATAGAAAACAAAAGATTATACAAGTCATTTCCAACATGTCTTTACATGGTTTAAAGGAGAGGAAGTGAGAAAAAGGTTTCTTTTTTTGTTTCTTTTAGTCGGGGAGGGAGAGCATATTAGTCCAAGCTGACAACTTCCTAAATTAGTGATGAAAGGATCAATGTTTCCTTCACGCCTTGTTTCCTTTAAGCACATTGATTACATCCACAATCGGCTGCACTTGCCAGGCTTTTTAGGGAATGTTTGCAGAATGATTTCCCTGCCATATCCCGAAGCAAATCGTGAATCCTCAGCTCGTTGTTCCTATTACCGTGAGTAAACATATATCTTTTAAAATTCCGATTTTCTGTATTGAAATAACAGCCATTCAATATCTCGATTACATGTTCTATTTCCATTCTAATGAGGAATTTGTTGCAGCTTTTCAAAGGCACTGTTCCATTCTTGGGCCGTTCTTCCGAACACGTGTGAGCCTAGCTAAAACCTCAAGAGCTAAAGGCCTTTTGAATAAGCTATTATGTTGTCTGCAAGCGCTGCATAAAGTTCCAGTGGAAATCTTTTATTCAAGGAATGCCAACTGAGTTCCAAAGACTCCTCGTAGTTTAACTCCCTGACCTCATGTCTTTCATCTACTCGAACTCTATTAAAAAAATGCCGGTCTCGTGTTGTTATGATGATTACACTTCCAGCTAGTAGCAGAGTCCTGCTAATGCATTTACTTGACGTTTATGGTCCAAATCATCAAGAACAATGAGAACCTTCTTACGACAAAACCTTTCTTCAATCATACTGATTCCTCTATCAACATTGTCAACCTTAACATTCTTCCCCATTAAAAGTCCAGATACAAGTTTCTCTTGTAAATAAACAAGACCATTCGGTTGTCCTGAAGCCTCTCTGACATCTGCAAGAAAGCAGCTCGAATCAAGGGACCAAAGTTCATTATATAGAGCCTTTGCAATTACTGTTTTACCGATCTGCCCATCCCCCAAATCCCAATTAGGAAAACAGCATTGGATTCACGTCTTAGTAATGAATAGACATCAATTGAGACAAGACTCCAATCCAACTGGATGCTTGGCAAGAAACAGCTTTTTGGGTTTCACTTGAGTTAGAACCTCCGTAATAATCAGGCTGATTAGCCTTGATTGATATTCTTTGTTTTTGTAAGTCAAGATCAAAATAGTTACTACTTACAAGAGAAGACAGTTAGTTTGAGGATGCACAGTTGACAGTTCTAAGCGATAGAACCAAAATATATATATACTGTGAAAACATAGTACTAACATGTAACTAAAGCGGGATCACAGTGCAATGAAAGCAATCAGTTCAGATATTTGAAAAGATAGTAATAACATGTAACTAGTTCTAAGAACATTGTTAGAATAACAAGAAAGAAGGATTTACCCTAGTGCGCTTCTTTGCAAATCCAATCCAGATATACTCGCAAATCGGGCTTTATGCTTTTCAAAAGCTTCTGCAAAGCTCCCACTCTGTCTTCGCACTTCAGATGGCTCAACACCATAAAGCACCGGAAGTACCATTCGACCACTTCTTTTATTGCATCAAGGATCTTCACAAGCTCATTGAGGCACCATCCAGAAGAAGCATAATTCTTGGAGAAAACAACGCCGTAAATTCTTGACACATCAATTCCAGGAAAATGCCTCCTCCTATGTGTAGTTCATCTTCATCCATAAAGGTGTAAATTGCAGCATGAATCAAAGCAGTATAGGGGTGACCGGTAAAGTTAAGTAGAGTATCTGTGAAAGAGACTAAGGATAAAAGGCATAGGCTATTTTAGGAGAAAATACTCACTGCCATCTATTATACAATAGTGGTGGACACTCGCGTGTGGTTTTCTAAAAGACAACTACCGGCTGAAATTTTCCCAAATTATTAAAATCTAACAGCCATTAACTTTCACGCGTGCGACCGATTGATTCTTTCCTTCTCTCTCCTTCCAACACTGACTCTCTCTTCTCTCTCTTTTCTTCCAAAACCCACAAAAATTCACAAAACCCATCAATCGGCGAAAACCTGTAGGCTGCCGGAAAACCCATCAATCGGCGAAAACCGGTAGGCCGCCGGAACCTTCTCCATCGCCAGTCAAAAAGAAGAATGGGTTGTTGTAGCGACGAAGACGAAACCTTCTCCATCGCCACCACATCTTCCTCCAACTCTCCGGCCGAAGAATATCCCGACGACTCCGTCTTATCTCCGATGAATTCCAACTTCTCCGCCTTGGTATGCGGGGACACCCTTCACGTGTGCCGATCTAGCTAGGGCGGCTTGCGTGTGCCGCCTTTGTTGCTGATTGGCCATTTTTGGTGTAAAATTCGTAATCCTTTTAGATGTAACTTCAATTCACAAGGGGTAGTCATAATTTGGTTGTCATTTGTTTCATGATTTGGTAACTTACTTTCTTACATTTGCCTGTTTTTCTTTCTGAATTGAATGATATGTGTTGTTACAATTTGGAAGTAAAAGTGGCAATCATGAGATATAAAAAGGGCAGTATAGTTGAGGTTTTGACCAATAGTGAGGTGCCATATGGTGCCTGGCATTGTGCTGAGATTATCTCTGGTAATGGGCACAACTATATGGTTAGATATGACGTGTATCCAGGTGTTGCTGATAAGGCAGTTGTGGAACGTGTGTCGAGGAAGTCGATAAGGCCTTCTCCTCCTCCCTTGGAACTTTCAGAAGATTGGATTCCTGGTGATGTGGTGGAGGTGTTTCACAATCTTTCTTGGAAGATGGCCAAGGTGTCTAAGGCCTATAAAGCCCCATGGAAATTGAAGCATGTGATTGCAAACAAGGTGCTTTTGAAACGATTACTTTTGAAATCAAAACAGAGCTCCCCTGTTATTTGGTTTGCCCCTTTAAATTTTCGTGAATTAACCCAATTGTTGTTCTCTCTCTAGCAATTGGGTTTGTTTTTGGGTTCTCTCTCTTTCTCTTTAGAAATTGGGTTTTGGGTTTGGTGTTGATACAATTGAAAACCCTTATGTTGGTTTTTTATTGAAGGAGGTATATATGGGTGATCTTTAAGTGGAGAACGACGGAGAGCAGTGACAGGCAGATCTCGCTTAAATCTGGTTTTGTTCAACTTTTTTGGATTTTTTAATTTTGTGGTTTTTGTTTAATCGAGAATTGGGGTTGAGGATCTTCTGTGTTTACCATATTTTATATTTATTTAGGAAAGTTTATGTATTTCAAGAAGCCTAAGATCTTTGTGTTAAGTAACCAACTTCATGTCTTCTGAAATGGTCGAGTACTAAGTATATGATTACCAATTTGTGCTGGTCTGATAATTCTGAGTTTTCTTTGTGACAGATTTGCAAATGGTGGTTTTCCATAGGGCTGTGACAGTATTTGATGACGAAGAGCTCCATAAATTCATGAAAGTCACCAAGATACAGCCCCATTCCGTTGAAATAGGATGCGGATGCACCTCCCGAAGACTTGGTGATACGGCTGGTACTCTAAAGATCTTTGACGACAAAAAGCTGCAAGTAGCTCCTCGGTGCAATCTAGGTAATTAATTAGTATAAGTCTCCATTTATTTATTTTCCATGAGCCTTGATCGTTATCTACTGTGAATGTGATAAGAGATGCATATATGATTCCGTAATATTAATGAGTTTTTACCTTTTATTTTTTAGTACATAGTTATATGAATGGGTTGCTCAATTTCTCTCAATGCTGATCATGGTTATGGTTCGTGGGATTTGTGCCTAATTTTTTTTTTCCATTCTCCATTGTGGTCATATCTAGATAATTTCTTTGTATCCTTTCAGCACAATAACTAAGAAGCCCTTTGTAATGGTCGCGTTACGAACTGTAATATGGTGTTATTTTTAACTTTTCTAAGTTACTCTTCAAATGGTTAAAATTCTTAAATGTACGAGTAGATGCTTAATTACAATTTAGAATAAGATCTGTATTTGAATGTGTACATGTTTTACTTTCATAGGATCTTTTTTTTTTCTGTGCCATATTTGGATTATTCAGTGAAGTTATTGCATTTTGGTTGTCTTAACTAATTCTCTTTGAGGTTTAAAATTTATGGCTAAGAAAATTATAACTTAAACTTATGATTTCAGGGTGGTTATATTGGGCCAAAATTATTGGCAATAAAGTTCATGGGAAGTTCTGTATATTGCTCCTGACTCCTGATAACCGTGCTGTTGCGCTTGGATTTGAGATTATTCTATTGCTTGGTCTACACATGGGAGGCATTACTGTTGCTATTGTTGAAATGCTATTGGAGTGAGATTCTGTTGAGTTGCCCATCGAGTTTTGAGGGGTTTCGCAAGCACCAAGTATGGAAGTTTATTGAATGATTTCATTTGCTTACAAACAAATTGTATTCATTAGGTCATGTATATTTTTTTTTGGGGGCTATAATGTTGCTACATTTCATATTTTTTATTTAGAAAATTACATTTGACTACTTAATATTACACTCTTCATAGTAAATTATTATTATTATTAATTTTTTTGGGGGGTTAGTAGTGTAAGGGGTTGGGGTGTGTTAATGAAAATTAAAAATTAAAAATTGGATTTTTTTTTTTGAAAGTTAGAAGGCCTTAAAAATGACAGGATTTTTTTGGGGGTATAGTGTTGCTAGATTTCATATTTCTTATTTAGAAAATTACATTTGACTCCCTAATATTATACTCTTCATAGTAAATTATTATTATTATTATTATTAATTTTATTTTTTATTTTTTTTGGGGGGTTAGGAGTGTAAGGGGTGGGGGTGATTTAATGAAAATTAAAATTTAAAAATTGGATTTTTTTGGGAATCTAAAAGGCCTTAAAAATCACAGAAATATTTTTTTTTTTTTTTGGGGGGTATAATGTTGCTACATTTCATATTTCTTATTTAGAAAATTACATTTGACTCCATAATATTACACTCTTTATAGTAAATTATTATTATTATTTGGGGGGTTAGTAGTGTAAGGGGCACGGGTATACGTTAACCTCGAGTATATAATAATCGGATCCCTACTGTCACCGTGTCATAGGCACGGGCACAAAATCTAGTATATATTCAATTAAAGAAATAACAAGCCTGTTATATAGGCTTACAATAAACCGAAAATGCTAGAAATAAGGAAAGATAATACCAAACATGACTGACCCACTACTAACCATGACTACTAACATCTAAACATGACTGACCCACTACTAACCATGACTACTAACATCTAGGAATCAGTTAAAAAATTGCTAGCTAAAAACTAGGAACATTATTCCACTAACTTTGAAGCATTAATCAACACTCCCCCTTGCTTCAAAGCTTGTCACTCCCATCTGCAATCTGAAATATTCATGCTTGGCTCTTGGCAAAGACTTTGTGAGAATATCTGCCACTTGCTCGTTGGTTCCACAGAACTTCATTTCTATGACTCCTTCAGCTACCTTGTTTCGGATAAAATGACACCGAATGTCAATATGCTTCGTACGACTATGAAACGCAGGATTTTTTGTCATAGCTATTGTTGCCTTGTTGTCGCAAAAGATGATTGTACTACTTGTTTGCTCTTGATGAAAGTCTGCGAGTAGCCTCCTTAACCATATAGCTTGACACGATGCAGCTGTTGCTGCAATATATTCTGCCTCCTAAGATGATAGAGAAACAACATCTTGTTTTTTTGAACTCCAAGTTACAACACCAGAACCCAAGGTGAATGTATGACCCGACGTGCTTTTTCGATCATCAAGAGACCCTGTCTAATCACTGTCAGTGAAACCAAATAATTTAAAATCTGGAACTCTTATGTACCAGATTCCAAGATCAGTTGTGCCAGCAACGTATCGCAGAATCCTCTTAGCTGCCCCAAAATGATGCTTCGTAGGACTATGCATAAATCTGGAAATTACACTCACAGAAAATGCAATATCAGGTCTAGTATGGGACAGATAATTTAGGCCTCCAACAATACTTCGAAACATCCTTCCATTTGCTAGACCAGTGCCATCATCAGTTATTAGCTTCTCATTCACATTCATAGGTGTTGGAGCAGAATTACAGTTCAACATATTAAACCGTTTGAGTAAGTCCGTAGCATATTTTCTTTGAGACACAAAGACACCATCAACACTTTGATGTACTTCTAACCCAAGAAAATAATGCAATAAACCCAAATCTGACATCTCAAACTTTTTCATCATGCAAGACTTGAAATCTTCAACAAGAGATTCACATGAACCCATATAAATCATATCATCAACATAGAGGCACACCACAATAAAATCAAAATTACCTCTCTTCTTCACATAGAGAGTTGGTTCATTTGGGCTCCTCTGAAATTCGTTCTCCAGGAAGTAGGAGTCAATCTTACTGTACCATGCTCGCGGGGCTTGTTTTAAGCCATATAAAGCCTTCTTAAGCCTGTAAACTTTGCTCATTTCACCGGCAATAGTAAATCCTTCAGGTTGAGCAACATATACTTCCTCTGCTAACTCACCATTGAGAAAAGCAGATTTGACGTCGAATTGATACACTGGCCATTTCAATTGTGCAGCCAAAGCAAGGAAAGTTCTCACCATTTCAAAGCGAGCAACCGGAGAGAATGTTTCAAAGAAAGTCAACACCTTTGCGAGTACCCCTTAGCGACAAGTCGAGCTTTATGCTTTTGGATTGCTCCATCAGAATTATATTTCGTGCGGTATACCCATTTCAGACCAATAACATTCTTCCCTTCCGGCAAGTCTACCAACTCCCATGTCTCATTCTTTTGAATTGCTGATATCTCCTCTTCCATTGCATTTTCCCAAATCTGATTACCTGCAGCATCTTCATAAAAAATGGGGTCTGAAACACACAATGCAAAGTTACATGAGGCATATATATCAGCCAATGATTTGAATTTTCGTGGAGGGGTCTCTGAATCGGGACTAGCAGTTGAAGAACTGCTGCTGCCCGAAGTTGGAGATGAATTGTTGCTACCACTACTTGCATTCGGACGTGGTTGCTCTGGAGGTTGTGCGGCAGGCTGAGTACTGTCAAGAACTTGGTAAGGAGCTGCTGCTACAGGTGATGAATCATCGGTGCAATCCCATGTCCAAGTCTCTGCTTCATTAAACTTCACGTCCCTACTGATAATCATCTTGCCATTTATGGGGTTATATAGCCTATATGCCTTAGATTGAGTAATATAGCCAATAAAGATGCATTTTTCTGATTTTTGATCAAGTTTTTGATGAGATTTAGATGTATCTAAAGCGTAGGCTATACAACCAAAAAATTTTAAATGGCTTACCCGAGGCTTTCTTGTCTTCCATGCTTCATAAGGTGTCCTATTCATGACAGCTTTGGTTGGAGAAATGTTGAGTAGATACACTGCTGTTGCCACTGCTTCTGCCCAAAAATGCTTTGGAAGGTTGCTGCCTATCATCATGCTCCTTGCCATTTCTACAATTGTCCTATTCTTACGCTCAGCTACTCCATTTTGCTGCGGAGTATTGGGTGCAGTAAGTTCTCTGTGAATTCCATACATCTCACAGTAGCTATTAAAATCACTAGAAAGAAATTCTCCACCCCTGTCTGATCGTAGAACCTTAATGCAATGCCCAGTTTCTTTCTCCACCAATGCCTTGAATTTCTTGAAGCATTCAAATGTTTCTGATTTGAATTTCAAGAAGTATACCCAGCTGAAGCGGCTATAGTCATCAGAACAAAAAAAATAGCGACTACCACCAGTAGACTCAATGCTCATTGGACCACACAAATCAGTATGGACTATCTCAAGACAACCAGTAGCCCTCCAAGAACTGTGTGCAGGAAATGACATTCTGCTATGCTTCCCATAAACACAACCTTCACAGAAATTAAGACCACCAAGACTTGGCAACCCAACAACCATACTTTTATGTGCTAACAATCTAAGCCCTTTCTCATTTAAATGCCCATAACGTAAATGCCACAGTTTTGCTTCGTCGGTTTTAGAAATGAAAGCACAATTTTTCACATCGAGATATCCAATGAAACATTTTATTTTGAGTCATTTGGGTGCTAACAATTTCTTGACCAGATTTCTTGTCATAAACAGAACAAGAACCATTATCAAACAAGACAAAATATCCACTTTGCATCAATTGACCAACACTCAACAGATTATGAACCAAATTTGGAACATACTGGACATTATGGAGAAGTTTTACATTACCCTGGGTGGTCCGAATTGCAATCGTCCCTTGCCCTCGACTTGCATCGACTTGTTGTCCCCAATACGAACTTCCCTTTTTGTGACTCGTCAAGATTCTTGAACATTGCTTTTGTTCCAGACATATGGTTGGAGCACCCACTGTCCATGAACCACATCCCAGTAGAAGAATTGTTTGTAGGAGAATGGACCACAAACAACTTACTTTCTTCTTCAACGTTCTCTGCAACATTTACCTGCTTTTCATCCCTTTGTTTTGTCCAGCAATCGCTTCTTTATGACCAAACTTTTCACAATATCCACCGAATGATGCCTTTTGCTGTCGTTGATCACCAAATTGGTCACGTCCTCTGCCACCACCGCGGCCTCGACCACGGAAACTGCCTTTGTTGTCATGTCCACGACCTCCTGAATTTTCTGCCTGACCCTTAAAAGAAGACTCCCCCTTTACCTGAAAAGCCTTCTCCTCCACCTTTTCAATGGTCTTTTTAACCCTAACTTCATGGGCTAAAAGAGAACTCATCAATTCATCAAAGGTGTAGGTAGACAAGTCTTTTGATTCTTCAATTGCAGGGACAACATGATCAAAATGTTTGTTTAAACTCCTCAAAACCTTACCCACCACAGTCTCATTGCTTATACTTTCACCATATGATCTCATTTGACTAACAATTTTAGTCACTCTAGACAAATAATCTTCCACAGATTCTTTAATTATCTCCCATGATTAGAGTCTCAAAGTCACGACGGAGAGATTGTAATCGTACCTTAATGACCTTCTGATCACCCAAATACTTCTGTTTAAGTATTTCCCATGCTTCATGAGCGTTGTTTGCCAATGAAATGCATGGAAAAATTTCATCATCCAATGCTGTTTGGATAAAGAATAGCGCCTTTGCGTCCTTCTTGCGATTTTCCCTCAATCTTTGGTCAGGTTCAGCCGGCGCCGAGTTCGGCTCGTCATACCCGCTCTCCACCAAATCCCATAGCTCCTGGGATCTGAACATCGTCTTCATTTTGAGACTCCAAAGATGATATTTTTCACCTTTGAAAGCTGGAATGAGAGGCTGAGAAGAATTAGCTCCATTCATGGCTTATTCCTTAGTGTGTTTTCGCTCACTCTCAAAAAAAAAATCAAACCAACCAGGCTTTGATACCAATTTTGAAAAAGACTAAGGATAAAAGGCATAGGCTATTTTAGGAGAAAATACTCACTGCCATATATATTCAATTAAAGAAATAACAAGCCTGTTATATAGGCTTACAATAAACCGGAAATGCTAGAAATAAGGAAAGATAATACCAAACATGACTGACCCACTACTAACCATGACTACTAACATCTAAACATGACTGACCCACTACTAACCATGACTACTAACATCTAGGAATCAGTTAAAAAACTGCTAGCTAAAAACTAGGAACATTATTCCACTAACTTTGAAGCATTAATCAACAATCTGCACCTCTGAAACTCAAGAACACGTCATATGGAAAGGATGATGGGGTTGAAGTTGGATATGGATTATCTTCTGTTTTTACTATTTTTCATTTCACTTTAGAGAGTAATAAATGGATTATCTTCTTTTTTTCTACTAGTTTTTCTTAATTAAATAGGAAACTAAGCGATAAACCAAAACAAATCTTTGAAATCATTCATTTTTTGACAAGCTACGTTGTCCTACTTTTTCACCCTTTATATCATGACCTTGGTGATTAATAGCTCATAGTGCGAAGCCTGTGTGCAAATGTCCTGTAAAATAGTGTAGATGTATCGTATTCACCATACATCAGAATTGTCAGTTTCTATCTGCACTTTCTTGGCTCTCTTTCTTACTGCCCATCTGATTTCATAAAGAGTGGCTAGAGCTTTAGTATGTATAGCTGAAAGTGCTGCTACGAGTTACATTTTTTAGTTTAAATGATTGGATTTGTGACGCTCTCTCTTTGAGATGTTCCCAACCTTCATGCCGAGCTGTAATATCCCCAACGCTTCTCTTTGGGATGTTCCCAACCTTCATGCCGAGCTGTAATATCCCCAATGCTTCGATTAAATCTTAATACATTTTTCCTGTCTTTGACATAATTGGGCTAGTCATATGTGTAAAACCAATTTTAAGGTTTTGTAGATTATTCACCATAAAATAATTCAGAAAGTAAAAAATAGCAAGTACATGAGAAACATTTATAAAGGATGAAAGAAAGATTTGATTGTTGGCACATGTTCTAAAAATTTCTCCATCGCAACTCAAATATTATGACGACGCTACTTCAGTTTGTCTGCTGTCTCGATTTGGCCGTATGAATATTTCAACACAAGTTATGTCTTAACTTAATAGCCTAACAACATATGTACAAAACACATGTCAAGCAACCACTGTATAACCTGTGGATTCAATGACCATTCAAATGATTAAGTTCCCTTCTCAATGATGCAGCGAGAAAAAAAATGTAAGAGAGAGTGGAAAATAATCTTTGAAACCCTTTCTCAACTTCACCTTTACCTCATTTAGTTGCAGTTTATATGATACAACTTATGGCTTATTGTCTGAAAATTTGTTTCTGGTCATAGATAATTATAAGCCACAATCTGTTGCATTCAAAAAGCCCAAGCCAAAAAGCCTCATTTGTATGGCGGACTGGGGCAGCGTCGGGTTGGGGAACATGCCAAGCTACCATTTGAAAATTTGTTTCGAATAAATAGATCAACTCGTAACAGAAGAGTATAGAAAACGCAGAAGAAATGTCGTTACTTAAAGAGAATCTTAAGAATGGGCTAAGACTCCAAACAATTGACAAATAACTGTCAGCTCCTAACAATACTTTACTGGATTATCTAAAGCTAGGAGCCTAGTGAACCATATTACATTATTCCAAGGAATGAAAACTATCAATAATCTATAGAAATTTGATGTGAACCATAAAGGGAACCTATGAGTATAAGATTCCATGAAATACGAAATAGGAGAAAGAGATTGTAGCCACCACCATGGTGATCAAGAAACTTGAAAAAGAAAACAATGAGCTAATTCTATGCATTTTCTTTTTATCTAGCGAACCTTCCCCTCTTTCCTTGTCCGCAAGCTAGCTCCACATTAAGTGTCAAGTGAAACATCAGAACTGTTTCTGAAGCCGGGTGGTAGGCTGCTAAGACTATTTCCAGCTAAATCCAATACCTGAAGTGCAGATAAACTCCCAATATTGGGCGGAATATCTTCATCAGACAGATTACAGTTTCGGAGATTAAGCCTTCACAGAGCACTAAATCATGAAATAGAATATGGCAGAAATCTTATGGTATCGGCACTAGGTGCTGATATCGACGACATAAAGAATGAAAACCAAGATGGTGAGTTCCTATTTCATCCTTTTATAGATAAGCTTGTAAGGTTCTTAAGACGACCAATGGAGAAAGGCAATTGGTTAATTGCGGTTTCATCTGCAGAAAGCTCGATTAAGTATTCAATGTTCCCCAAGTTCTCAGGCAACTCTTGTAGATTTGAGAAACCATTTAGGTTTAAATATCCAACTGAGCTTAGATTGTGAATTTCCTTTGGAATATTTGTAATCTTCTTGCAATCTTTCAGATTCAAGTAGAGTAGTCTAACCAAACATCCAATTGATGGGTCAATCTCAAGCAAACTGGTACAACCTTCAAGTACCAATGGAACAAGCCTTGGTACCCTCGTGAAATTGGGTGTTGATGTCAGGCATTTAAAGTGACTTGAGGTTTAAGATCTTCAAATGTCCTAGGAACTGAATCGAGGTAAAATTATTATTATTAATTAGTCTTTCTGTGTTTACCTGTGTGTGAGCGTGTATTTGTGTCTCGGCATTATTTACTGCATAAGTAGCTGAAGTAGATAGATAGATAGATAGAGAGAGAGAGAGAGAGAGAGAGAGAGAGAGAGAGAGAGAGAGCAAAATATTGCTAACATCATACCTGGATACCCTGCCAAACTTGCTTATCTTGTTGTGCTGCATGTCTAGGGCGACAAAATTAATCAAATTCAAATTGGAAGGTAGATTCTTCAAAGAGCAGTCTTGCCAACAGATCCACCTAATCTCTTCACATACATGTTCAAAGCTTCAATTGAGATGCACATAACCCATTTGCAGAAATCTCAATTTATCCATCCTCACAAAAAATTTAGTATCCAAATGGATTTTCTCTTTTATTGGGGAGACTAAAGTGACACCATCAATTGCTTTTGTTCCATGATAGAAAACGAAGCATCATATTAGTCATTCCAACAAGTACTTATAAAGTTAGAAGGATAGGAAGTCAGAATCGGAGAGAGAGAGAGAGAGAATATTAGTCCAAGCAAACAACTTCCTGAAGTAGTGGAAGATTAAGTGTTTCCCTCGCACCTTGTTTCTCTTGAGTACATCGATTACATCTTTGTGAATCCACAACCGGATCAGCTTACCGGGCTCTCTGGGGAACTGTTGGCAACTTCCCTTATCCTGCAGTAAAAATGCATCCTCAGCTCAGTTTTTCTTATCCTCTGGGAGTAGTAAACATCTATCTTTTAGAACACAGATTCTGATTTCTGCACTAAAACCAAGACCGTTCAATATTTCAGTTACATAGTCCCTATCCATTCCAATGAAGAAAAATGCAATATCAAGGAATATATCCTTTTGTTCATCATCATCTAGGCCATCATAGCTTATCTTGAGTATTTTTTGAATCTCGTTCGGAGGAATTTTTTGTAGCTTTTCAAAGGAAATGTTCCACCCTTGGCGGTTCTTTCAAACAAGTGTGAGAAGGCCTACAGCATAAGCTACTACTTTGTCTGCAATCATATCATAAGATTATGGTGGAAATCTTTTACTGAAGGAATGCCAACTGAAGAGTTCCTAAGACTCCTTGTAGTTAAGACTCCTTGTAGTTCAACTCCTTGGCCTCGTATCTTTCATTTACATGAACTCGATTAAGCAAATGCTGGTCTCGTGTTGTTATGATGATTACACTTCAAGGACCAAAGCAGCTGCCGTTATGCAGTTACTTGACTTAAATGGTCCAAATCGTCAAGAACAATGAGAACCTTTTCACGACATAACCTTTCTCCAATCATTCTGATTCCTTTATCAACATTGCCAACCTTAACGTTCTTCCCCATCAAAATTTTCAGAGATAAGTTGCTCTTGTAAATAAACAAGACCATTCGGTTGTCTTGAATCCTCTAATCTGACATTTGCAAGAAAGCAGCTCAAATCAAAGGACTGACCTTGGCAATTACTGTTTTACCTGATCCACCCATCCTCCAGATCCCAATTAGGCACTAGAACCAAAATACTGTGAAAAAAATAGTACAGTAACATGTAACAAATTAAAGGGGATCATAGTGCAATGCAATCAGTTGAGATACTTGAAAACATAGTAACATGTAACTAGTCCCAAGAGCATTGTTAGGAACTTAGGATAAGGAAGCAGGTTTTACCCCCAATGCATGCATTTCTTTGCAAATCAAATCCAGATCTATTCACAACTTGAGTCAGCGCAGCTCGCCATATTCTTTTGACCATGTCCAACTGATCAGTAACATATCGTGCTTCATGCTTTTCAAAAGCTTCTGCAAAGCTCCCATTTTGTGTACATACTTCAGACGGTTCAACACCGTAAAACACGGGAAGTACCACCCGACCTCTTTTTTCCATGCTCTTGATGCTTTTCACAAGCTCGTGGAAGCACCATCTAGAAGAAGCATAGTTACGTTGTTGGAGAAAACAACAATGTAAATTCTCGACTCCTCAATTACTCTCATCAATTCCTGGGAAATGTCACCTCCTATGTGAAGTTCATCGTCATCCATAAAGGTTGTAATTCCAGCCTGTACCAAAGCAGTGTAGAGGTGACCGGTAAAGTTATTTCGGGTATCCGCACCTCTGAAACTCAAGAACACTTCGTATAGGAATGACGGACGGAGGTGTTGAAGTTGGAGATGGACTCGGAAAGAATGGAGGGGTTGAATTTCCAAGAATTATACGTCTTAGAATGGGAGGGAGCATATTTGTGTTCACTCTGTTTCTCACTTTTGCAGAATGTTAAACTCTGTGATTCCAGGGAAGCTGGATGAAGTAAGGTCAACGACGCTTTGGTAGTATTTTTTTTTATTATTATTGCCTTAGGCTCACGGTACGTTTTGCCTCTCACCAACCCCACCAATGCAATTGGCTCTATTTTCAGAAAAAATTGGGCACAAGAATGAGTTGGTCAATTACTCCCTCTGTCGCTAAATTATTGTCTAGATTTGACATGCGAATTAAAAAAATTTAATTTACTTAATTATTAATATTAAAATAATATTAAAAAAATGTATTGTTTCATGTATATGTAGCTCATAATTAAAGTAGGAAAAAAAAGTAAGGATAAAATAATAAAAGTAATGTTCTAAAAAAAAATTTTAAACAAAACAATTATTTTAAGACGAATGAAAAAAAAAAAGACAATAATTTAGGGACTTAGGGAGTAATATTCTAACTAAGTTAGGTAGTACAAATAATGTTCCATCTCCTCAGGAAAACTGTCAAATTTCCACAATTATTTTTGTGAGAAATAAATGTTCAAAGAAAAAGAAAAAGAAAAGAAAAAAAAAACCATATTGCAAGTACTCCATCTTGACCAATGAAAAAAAGTGTTTGGTAGGCATGAATGGTGATTTCATTGAAGCTATAATCCGACCATGTTTTATGTATAATAGCAAGTTGGTTACATGATCAAATAAAATATTGCATATTGATTTTGTATATTTCTACTTCCCATTTCACTTTCTTTTTTTTTTTTCTTTTTTTGAGAAAGTCTTTTTATATCACTTTAGATAGAGAGTAACAAATGAACTGGAGTAGTTTTTTTTTTTTTTTTTTGAGTAATGCTATGGGTACGTAAAGAGTACCAAAATTTTTGTATTAAATGATGTATCACCTGATATGGTACAAAAAAATAAAATTAAAAATCAAAATTAATGCACTACATCATGTGACACATCATTTGGTACAAAAAATTTAGTAGCACCATAGCATTACTCTTTTTTTTTTCTTTTTGTCTTTATGTTTTCTTAATAAAATGAGAAACTAAGCTATAAATAAAAAATGGATAATTATATTTTTGACCAACGTACTATGGTCGGAAAGCAGAATTGACAATCGTACTCTCAAAGACCCACTTTGCCCTATGTACTTGCATAAGTTGGAAACAATTGACACACCTGTTATCTGTCCATCCAAAAACTTGACAGCCGTCTGACGTGGAAATGATTTTTGTGTTAAATCTCCACCGTGGCAGCCAAGTGTATTTATAACGGTAAGAACATCATGCTTGATGCACGTAATCTTCTTTTTTAATTCATAAACTCAGGCACGCTGTTAGGGCTCAAAGCCGATTGGCAAAAAACGATCGATGAGAGAGCCTTAAAGTACACTAATTTTCCCACCATTTTACTTTCGGACTATACTAAATATTCACTTAGCTATCACGGTAGAAATTTAACACAAATATCATTTCCACGTCAGACGGCAGTCAAATTTTTGGATGAACAGATAACAAATGTGTCAATTGTTTCCAACTTATGCAAGTATATAGGGCAAAAGTGAGTCTTTGAGAATACAATTATCAATTCTATTTTCCGACCATAGTACGTTAGTCAAAAACATAATTATCCCAATAAAAAATGTACAACTCATCTGATGCATTCAATAAGCTCAAGCCAGAAGTTGCATGCTTTAAACTATAGGTAAAAACAAATACTCCCTCCGTCCCTAAATTATTATCTTCTTTTCTTTTTTATCCATCACAAAATAATTATCTTATTTGAAAAAAAAATTTAGGATATTACTTTTACCATTTTACCTTTACTTTTTTCTTACTTTAATTATAGGTCACATACACATAAATATTAAAAAAAATTACACATTATATTAATATTAATAATTAAATTAATTATTTTTTTAATATGTGTACCGAATCAAATATGATAATAATTAAAGGACGGATGAGTAAATTATTCCCCATATCCGTATTAAGTATTTTGTTCATAGGGTTTCATCCCTTTCTCAATAGTAGCCATGGAACTCATAGCACTGCAAATCAATAGATTATGAGAGATGGGTGTCCGCCCCAAGCCTATTTTATTTACCACAAACTGGACTGGTTGCCCCCCAAATTCAACAATCAGATACAAAAAATAATAAAATAATTTACTTCAAAACTTACCGTTGTCTTTTTTGCAGAGTTACGCTTCCTCCACTTTCTCTCTCTAGCTATATTCTAGTTCCTCCTAGAGGTGTCAATTTTTGCCCGAGCCCATATGCCCGCTCAGTCCGCCCATTAATTAATGGGTATGGACAAATTTAAAATTGTTAGTGGGTATTAGTGGGCATATCCATTTAAGACCATTAATTTTGATGGGCTTAAATGGGCGCCCATCTAACCCATTAATAATTTAATAATGACACCCAGTTGAGTTCTAACTCAAATGCTCTGATATTTTACCATCTAACCCATAAATAATTTTCTTACCTCCGGCGAAGTCACATGCGTCGTCACTCTCTCTTCCGTCTCTGAGTTTCACTCAATCTCACGTCGCCCAGTGCTCTCGACCTCTCTCTTGGTGAATTCGTTTTCAAGGCTGCTCAATTTTCAGGTATTCTCTCTCAAATTAGGGCAAAATTTCAAGGCTGCTCAATCGCGGTTATGATTCTTATCTTATCAGTTTAGGGCAAATTTTCATCATTGAATTTCTGAGTTCACGATTCATAGCTTACTGATTTAGAAAAAAATTCAGTATCATTGTTGAATTTCTGCTCAATTAACATCTGGGTGTTGCATAAAACAAGTAAGAGTACTTATTTCTTCCGGTAGTAAGAGAAAATCCATCAGCAAGTTATCCAACTTAGATCTAGGTTCCTGTCTATTGTAGTATTTGACTATCTTCACTCCAATGTATACAAGTAAGAGTACTTATTTCTTCCTGTAGCTAAAAATCAAATTTAATATGATGAAAAAATTTAGGACAATTTCATTTTTGAAGAATATTTTTTAAATGTTGTTGAACCAAATTTTTTATAATAAACACAAGTAATGCTAAAAATCAATTAATGATTATTTAATTTTGTGTGCAAAAAGATGCAATATTTTATTTTGTTCCATGTTTGATTTGGTCTTCACGGTAGTTACTGTTATAATTACTTTTGATTTGGTCATAGTTTGTTCCATGTTTGATTTTGTTTGCTTTTGTTATGATTTGTAAGTTTTAGATGGAGAATATTGAGCATGATTGTGATTTTCAAGATACGGAGGTGGAATTAGATCAATCCTCAACTAGTTCAAAACGTGTTAGGCCTTCTAGAAGGACGACTTCAATAGCGTGGACTGTGTTTGAACGGATAGGGGTGGATAGCAATGGGGTACAAAAGGCAAAATGCAAGCAATGTAAAGGAATATTTACTGCTATAAAAGATTCTGGGACAAAGAATTTGTTACGACACATGGAGGTTTGTCCTAATCGCGAAGGGGATTCTGAAAATGTACCTCAGCGACATCTTGATCAGGAAATATTTCGTGAAAAGCTATGCAAAACAATTATTAAACATAATTACCCCTTTATGTATGCGGAACATGAAGGGAATCGTGACTTGCATAGCTATTTACACTCAGAGGTAAAACACATCTCGAGGAACACGGTGAAAGCTTACATTTTAAAGAAGTTTGCAAATACGAAAGATGAGCTAAAGACTTCTCTTGAGTGTGTACGGAGCAAGATTTGTCTTACTTCGGACCTATGGTCTTCTATTACAACAGACGGTTACTTGGCTCTTACAGCTCACTATGTGGATGAAGATTGGGTTTTACAAAAGAAGATTTTGAATTTTCGTCATGTGCCTCCACCACACAGTGGTCCAATTTTGGCTGAAAAAGTTATTCTTTTACTGAAAGATTGGGGGATTGAAAAGAAAATTTTTTCAATAACTTTGGACAATGCATCCTATAATGTTGGTTTGGTTGATGTTTTGAAGAGCCACATGCGTTTGACTGGTTCATTGGTGTGTGATGGAGAGTTCTTTCATGTACGTTGTGGTGCACACGTACTTAACTTGATTGTACAAGCTGGGCTAAAAGTCATAGAAGGATGTATTTATAAGGTTAGAGAAAGTGTGAAATATGTCAAGGGTTCGGAGGCAAGAAAGATCAAATTTGCTCGTTGCATTGTTCAACAATCTTTGGAGTGCAAGAAGTTAGTACGCCAACATGGGCTATTTTAGTGATTATCCCACCCAAATGGTTAATTTTGATTTTGTCCCCCTTGCTTGCTCCCATCCATTGATCTCCATCCCAGTTCAACATGGGCTATTTTAGTGATTATCCCACCCAAATGGTTAATTTTGATTTTGTCCCCCTTGCTTGCTCCCATTTACTTCTAAAATTCAATCTCCACCCAATGGTTTCTGTCTCGTTAACACGAGTTAATTGCAAAAAAAATCTTGTACTAATTCACAAATTTCAAATTAAACCTCTTGTTTTTTTATCGACTAATTAAATATTTAACAAACATTGTTTTTGTAATTAAAATATTTCGTCATATGGCTTTTAAATACACTAACGAACGATGATTTGGCATTCACGTAGTGCTGACGTGGCAAATGTTGGGAAACCTACCTAATTCCCTCAAAATTATTTCAAAAAAAAACTCTGTCCTAGTTTTATATTGTATAAAAAACCTTTGTTGCCAAAAAATAGAATTGTGGGTATTTATAGCTATTCAAGGCAAAATTGACTCTTTCAAAAACCTTCCACTCTCTAAAATTCGTGATTTTATTTGAAGCATCATGAATCGAACAGTATATTGTCATTGTGAGAGAATGACTGTCATGCAGACATCATGAACCGATCAAAATACAGGAAGAAAGTTCTTGGGCTGTGAAAGATTTGGGGTAAGTTAATTTTTGGCCAAAATATAAAAAAACCCCCAAAGTATCCACCAAATTCCACTTTGCACCCTAATTTGAAATTTGTGCGTACAAACACTCCACGTTCCAATTTGTCCCACTTAACACCCTTGCCGTGATGGGCGTTAAGAAGTTAACAGAAATTAGCATGTGCGGATCATGTGATGGATATTTCAGTAATTTTACATTTTCTTTTCTTTTCTCTTTTAAGTTTTTCCTTTCTTGAATTTGGGCTTACTATTTTGGTTTCTTTTCTATTTTTTTCTCCTTACAATAAATAATTTAAATATATATATATGTGTGTGTGTATATATATATATATATATATATATATATATATATACACACACATGTAAATTTTATTTAATAATAAAAAAGAACATGTAAAATCCGAATACGTGAAATAACGGCAGCATAAATAGTGAAATCGGATGACTCCAAGGGACATTTTCGTCTCGAGCGAACCTACTATGGTAGCCGGTCGCCGCCGTGTCGGACTGGTTCACTGCTTTAGAATTAGAGTAAGGATTTCCTCTAGGGATTGCTGTTAACATGGAGAGAAATTGAGGAGAATCGAGAAGGATCGTGCCGAGAGGGAGGGAAGGGAGTTTGTGAGCGGCGGAGAAGGCAGCAAACGCTATGACTGGCTTACTGAGTTCAATCAAGTGAGTCAACTTGAATTCGGTAAAGAAAGGGTTAACCGGGGAGACGGTGACGCCAAGGGAGAGTAGAGCGAAGTAGAGAGTTGGGATCTGAAGTGAAGAAGGAGAGGCAATTAGTGCGACTTGGTTTTTGGATAGGGAAGGGTACGCTGATTGGAGAGGGGATGCGAGAGATTGCGTTTGAGAGATGAATTCGGAGTAATTGAGGCGGCGGCCGGTGGAGGCGTCGATGAGGAAAACGGTGGTGTCCGGTGAAAATGTGGGATTGGAGAGGAGGAGAGAGAAGGTGTAGTCAATGATGGAGAGTGATTGAGAAGGAGGAGGAAGAGGAGCGGGTGTTCGGAGACTGTAAAAGGTCTTGGTTCGTGAACAGAAGCCATTTTTGGGGAAGAAGACAATGAGAAAAAGACCCAATTGCCCCCCTCGTGTAAGGCATGTGATGACTTCTGTTAATATTTTTAACGTCGATCATAGCCAGGGTGTTAAGTGGGACAAATTGGAACGTGGAGTGTTTGTACGCACAAATTTCAAATTAGGATGCAAAGTGGGATTTGGTGGATACTTTGGGGTTTTTTTATATTTTGGCCTTAATTTTTTTTAGGTATTTAATTATACTCTTTTTTTTTTATTGTGTAAAATAATCAAAATTTATTTGTTCTTTTTTTTGTTCTTGGAGTCAGAAGGGGGTTGTGCATTTTTCCTATGGTACGATCCTCAAAAAGCAGTGGAAAGAAGCAAATGTCTTTGGTTTTTTTTGGTGTTATCATGTGTATTGAACCTCCTCTTCATCTTAATCATACTTGGACAGGACTAAGCCATTGAGAATATGGAAGTTGATATGTAAGTTGATTGAGAATATGAAAGTTGATATGTAAGTTGATCATCTGAAGATGAAGAGGATGTTCAACACATATGATAACACCAAACAAAACCAAAGACATTTGTTTCTTTCCACTACTTTTTGAGGATGATCGTACCAGAGAAAAAATCTAAAACCCCCTTCTGAATGCAAGAACAAGTAAATTTTGATTTTATTTTACACAATAAAAAGAGTATGAATACCTAAAAAAAAATTAACTTACCCCAAATCTTTCACAACCCAAAAACTTTCTCCCTAGATTTTGATCAGTCCATTGATGTCCGCATGACAGTCATTCTCCCACAATGACAATATACTACTCGGTTCATGATGCTTCAAATGAAATCACGAATTTCAGAGAATGGAAGTGTTTTTAAAAGAGTCAATTTTGCCTTAAATGGGTATAAATACCCACAATTCTGTTTTTTGACAACAAAAGTTTTTTCTACAATATGAAACTAGGACAATGTTTTTTCAAAATTATTTTTGAAGGAATTAGGCAGGCTTCCCGCCATTTGCCATGTCAGCGCCACGT
Organism: Platycodon grandiflorus; assembly: GCA_016624345.1. Taxonomy (NCBI): domain Eukaryota; kingdom Viridiplantae; phylum Streptophyta; class Magnoliopsida; order Asterales; family Campanulaceae; genus Platycodon; species Platycodon grandiflorus. The sequence continues at coordinate 31,783,645 of CM028367.1, read as the reverse complement.
GGATGTCACGTTGACGCCAAATCATCATTCCGTTTATATATCTAACAGCCATATGACGGAAGGTTTTAACTGCAAAAAATATTTATTGAAGGTTTTATGAGTCGATAAAAAAAACATGAGATTTAATTTGAAACTCGTGAACTAGTATAAGGTTTTTTTGCAATTAACTCCATTAACGCCATCTTATGCTAATTACTGAAAAAAATATTTTGTTGACATGTCGGTCTAAACTTTATAGAAAGCTCTTTTCGAATGGAGTGGCAGAAATCACTAGACTTTTGGGCTTAAACTATATATAGAAATAGATTAATGTCACATCAATAAAATTGATTTTTAAATTTAATTTACAGCAAGAATTAAAGTATTGTATGGTACAAATATTAATGTATAGGTTGTACTATACAACACTTCAATGTTTGTTGCAAATAAAATCTGTAAATTAATCATGTTGCTCTATTATTTTTCGTAAAACTATTACCCCCTCTATTCTAAAATAAACGTTTGAAAACAATTGTCTCTTTCTATTTTATACGAATTCCTTAAGGTAATTGATTATAATACTCTTAGTAATGTAAGATGATAAATATAAGAGGGATATAATGATTTGACACCGTTAAAGGAACTTTGAGAGGGTTGAGGAAAAACTACATAAAATTAGCTATTTTTTTAAAACCCGTGTATAGTCGATTTGAAACACTTATTTACAATATGAAAACAGAAATAAAAAGTCTTTTAATCACTGTATGTCAACTCATGACATGGATCACTGACATGTTGGTCTTGGATCACAAAATTTGACAAATGCATGTCACGTGAGAGTTATGTTGATCATTGACATCGGGGTGCAAAATGGGAATTATTAAGAGAAAAGAAGAAGGCAGAAAATAGAAAGAACAAAACCTTTCTCCTTCAACCCAACCTTTCCGTGGTCGCCACCCCTCCTCTCACTACCAAAAGTCAAGACCACACCACCACCCTTATCGCCCCTCTTTCTCTCTCTACACAATCGTCTTTCTCTCTCTCTTTACAACTTCTTCCATCTTCTTTTCCATCACTCTACCATCTCAGCCTCGTTATCTCTCTCCAAATGCATTTTAATCCTACCTCAAATCTGATCTGGGTTTCACTGATTTGGTCTCCATCACATCGTGGGGACGAACCATGGGTTTGGGAAAGGATCTGTGCAATCAATGAAGAAGAATAAAGAATTCTTGAAAAAAATTTCAACCCTTTTCCCCCTCTAGGTTTTCGGGAAGTCATTTCTGAAAAGCATTTTCTCCATTAATGTTGGCTGTCATTTGATTTGAGCCCTAATTGATGTAACCCATTTGATTTGAGCCTAATTTTCTGTCTGTCTGTCTCTCCCTCATTTGTTTCTGAGAGAGAGATAGAGAGATAGAGAGCTTAAATTGCTACATTTTTCAGTTTTTGCTTCATTCTAGAGTTCTTTTGCAAGAGAAAGCTGAACTCGCTACTCTTGGAAATTTATTATTACAATCTGATCAAGAGAGAATACATTTAACTCTCGTGATCCATAGCTATCCAGATTCAAATACCTGAGATTGTTATTTGATCTTCGATTTCCAATCCAGCATTGATTCGTATCACATTATGATTGATTGTTCATAGTGATTGGGAAACTTTGTAAGCGCTTGTGATATTATGGTATTTTTGTTATGATCACTCATTTTCCTTTTCAAGTCGGAGTTTTCAAACATATCACTAGTTTTTGTAAAAGCATACCTATTTGCAGCAAGACACAATTAACAGATCAAACAAGAGGGGAAAGGTGGACAAAATGGATATCCAGACGGTTACAAACTTAAATAACCAAAATATCCTTCAAATTAAAATGAAAATAACAAAATTACCCTTACACATGATTCACACATTATCAATTCTGTTAACTTTCTAACTCTCGTCATGGCCAGGTGGGCAAAGTGGGACAAAATGTAACATCATGTATGACTATGGGACAAAATTTAGGTTGGGGTGCACTATGGAATTGGGTGATTACTTTAGAGTGCTAATATAATAAATCATTATGAAATATAGGCCAAAATACGAAAAACACCCTAAAGTTTACACCAAATCCCAAAGTCCCCCCAGCCTAAGGTTTGCCCCATAATCATACTTGACGTTGCCATTTTTCTCAGTTTGCCCCCTGGCCGTGACGGGCGTTAGAAAAGTAACGGGAATCCATCACGTGTCTTGCACGAGGGAGGGCAGTTAGGTCTTTTCATCATATATACAGAATGTGACACCCCGACCCGGATCTCTATACGAAATCCCAAGGTCGGGTCGCCAAAACAATAACATGATAAGAAAAGCACGTGGCGTAACTACCCGTACTTACGACAAACACAACTGATAAACATGATTTAATAAAAACAAATCTTCAGCGAAACTACCGCCGGAACCCAACAACTAACACAACAACAATCTCGGCCACAACCTGCCGGAATAACAAACATAAACCACGAGCTACAACCTGCTCGGGAGAGAAACTGATTTTAACAACAAAAATATACAAGGGCACGACATACATATGTCGGCTACCAAAAGTATATACAATTCATCACCAAAATACTACCCTTAGTAAAGTTTACATAACTTCATAGCCATTCGTCCTTACCAAAAGAAAACAACTATCTAGGATTAAGATTCTTGAGCCCCCAAAACACAGCGACTTGCAAACTAGCACGAACCCTACTCGACCTCACCGTGAACTTCCGGGCTGGCTTGGATCTAAGGAAAATAATTAAACACATAACGGGGTGAGTCATAATGACACAGTAAGTTACTAAATGCAACTATATGGCATGGCATGATGCTCAAGCAATATACATAACATGGCATTAAAATTTGTATACCATAACTAAACATATATCATCATACTTGATATACAAATCATTCAACTCACATAGCACTTTGGCTAACACACAAGTGCTTATAAACAAACCACGTTATAGAAGGATATCACATCTCTTTCTTCCACCTTGTGTAGCTCCTGCAATGCACAAACAACCAATAGTGCCTCGATACCCGTGTACATGGTATCGACGTCCCCGATCCCATCGGGTTCTACTAGCAAGCCAAAGTCATGCTTATTGCTACAATAGTGGGGCTACTTCTCAACTGTGGCCAACAGAGGAGGGGTGTGTGCATTCTGGTACGGCGACTTATATCGATCACGAATCTCATTCGTAAAGACTATACGTCGTCCCACCATGACATTAACAACGATGACGCCAGCTGGACTTACACAACACACAAGTAGGTACTCTTACTCAACTTATGTAAATAACCGTTAAGTTCAAAAGTAGTGAACTTGACAAACATGTGACGCCCCGACCCGGATCTCTATACAAAATCCCAAGGTCGGGTCGCCAATACAACAACACGACACAACCAAATAAGAAAAGCACATGGCGTAACCACCCATACTTACGACAAAACACAACGGATAACCTGATTAACACAAGTATGAACAATCTTCGGCGATAACAAAGCCGAAAGGAACTAGTGACAACCACGAGTTTACAACTCGGGAAAGAAAACTACTACAACAATATCGGCCACAACATGCCAGAACAAAACATAACCACGAGCTACAACATGCTCGGGAGGGAAACTGTTAACAACGAAACTGTACAAGAGCACGACATACATATGTCGGCTACCAAAAGAATATACAATTCATATCAAAGTACTACCCTTAGTAAAGTTTACATAACTTCACCACCATCCGTCCTTACAAAAGAAAACAACTATCTAGGATTGAGATCCTCGAACTCCCAAACGTGGACAACTCGCAAGCTAACGTGAACTCCCGGGCTGGCTTGGATCTAAGGAAAACAAATAAACACATAACGGGGTGAGTCAAAATGACACAGTAAGTTACTAATGCAACTACATAGCATGGCATGATGCTCAAGCGATAGACATAACATGTCATTAACATTTATGTACCACGTCTAAACATGTATCACCATACTTGATATACAAATCATCCAACTCACATAGCACTTTGATTAACACATAAGTGCCCATAAATGAACCACATTATAGAAGGATATCATATCTCTTTCTTCAACCTTGTGTAGCTCTTACAATACACAAACAACCAATAGTGCCTCGATACTCGTGTACGTAGTATCAACGTCCCCGACACAATCCCGTCGAGTTCAACCTAGCAAGCCAAAGTCATGCGTATTGCTACAACAGTGGGGCTACTTCTCAACTGTGGCCAACAGAAGAGGGTGTGTGAACTCCGGTACGGCGACTTGTAGCGATCACAAACGTTAGTTCGTCAAGACTATAAGTCTTCCCACCATAACATTAGTAACGACGACGCCAGCTAGACTTACACAACACACAAGCAAGTAACCTTACTCAACTTATACAAATAACCGTCAAGTTCAAAAGTAGTGAACTTGACAAACATCATGTAGATTATATTTTTCTACAACATATAATCACCAAACATATTGTTCGAAGTCGTAAAACACAACTTTAGAACTAATTTACAAGTTTCTAACATACCAGTATCAAATACTCGGAGGGCCAAATTCCATACTAATTGAACTCTAATTTTTGTAGTAATTTAACTAGTGATTCGGAGAATTATAATTTTCCCAAAAATTCACTTTTGGTGTTAATTCATTAAGTTCATAAAATTTGGGTATAATTGCTATATGCAATTTTCACCATTTAGGTCTCTAACATGTTCACTAGTTCAATCCTATGGTTGAGTTATTAAATCTAACATGCAACATCATCTAACTCTAAAATTTAACATATAGACATGTTCTATATCTCAACATATCATTTAAACATGAAAATACCATGTATTCAAGTCATGCATGTAAGATTAAGAACAAGTATGCAATAGTTTCTAAGCATACAAAAGGGGGGTTAGCAACTTACATGTAAGATGGAAATCAAACCAATGAAATGCAAATTCAAGTCTTCTAAGTTGGTCCCCAAGTCACCCTCTACACTTTGATGGTCATTGATCACAATTTGGATGGTTGGATAGGGAGATATGAAGCACACATACTAAACACACCTTTGTCTCCCACACAATCTCTCTAAGCTACCATGGAAGATGTTTGTGAGAAAATGAATTCCTTTTTTGGTCTCTCACAAGGATGGAGAGTATATAAGTGGTCAACAAGTCAAAGTCAAGTTTAAATCCCAGCCATTGGATGAATATTTGAGGGTCAAACAAACTTAAAAATTTAGTCAACAAGTTAGCAGAATTCGTCGTTATGCGGCTGCACCATGTGGTCGCATAGGCTCCATGCGGTAGCCTTGAGCGGCCGCTTAAAATCCAGAGAGTTTGTGCGCTGAAAAGGGGTGGCATCATGCGGTCGCATAGGCTATCATGCGGGCGCCTCATGCGGCCGCTTAGGATGCTATGCGGGCGCTTCATGCGGCCGCATAGAATCCAGAATGTCTATGTTTTGGGCAAGCTCGCATCATGCGGCTGCATAGAGGATGGTTCAAGTCAAAATGGCCTCTAAACACATCAAAGTGATTCTACAATGTATCCAAGTCACCCTAAGGTGATACCAACTTCAAATCAAGTTTGAAATACATCCAAAACTCACTCTAACAACATGCAACATGGTCATTAATATACACGTCACACTCATGAGTAACCACAAAGGCTTGTATTAAGCTAAGGTATTAACATGCATACCATCCTAGTATCATTAAATGTATATGAATTAAGGCAAAACCATATTGAACATGTTATTCAAGCAATCAAATACACATGTTGAGCATAAATAACACAAAACAAGGTAAGCATCTAAAGCATAACAAGTTCAGGTTATTACAAACATCACGTAGATTATATTTTTCTACAACATATAATTATCAAACATATTGTTCAAAGTCATAAAACACAACTTTAGAACTAATTTACAAGTCTCTAACATACCAGTATCAAATACTCGGAGGACCAAATTTCATACCAATTGAACTCTAATTTTTGTAGTAATTTAACTAGTGATTCGGAGAATTATAATCTTCCCAAAAATCCACTTTTGGTGTCAATTCTTTAAGTTCATAAAATTTGGGTATAATTGCTATATGCAATTTTCACCATTTAAAGTCTCTAACATGTTCTTTAGCTCACTTCCTTGGTTGATAACCATCTCTACACATTTTAAAGCATCCAAACCAAGTATTTCACATAATATCATGTTATTCACATCATCCTAACATTTAGACATGAATTCAACAACAACACAAGTCATGCATGTTCATCAATGTTCATACATGTAACAAATTCTTAACATAGAGGTATCACACAAATGAATTCAAAATCAAAGCTTGGTAATGGAGTCCCCTAGTCCTTAGTAACCCTTTGGTGGTCTTGCATGGAAGATTCAATGGTTGGATTGAGAGGACAAGACACACACACACTAATCTCACCTTGTGTCTCTCACACTAACACTCAAGAGACCATGGATGAACTAAGAGAAGAAGTGATGTTTTTGTATGTCTCCTTAGTGGTTTTAGGAGAGAAAATGGCTGGTCAAATGCCCAAGGCTCGTTTAAGTTGAGGTCAAAGGGTGAAATGGTCAAATTTTAAAAAAGTAAAGAAAACAGAGTTTGAGTATTCTGGACACGGGGGGGCCGCCTAGGCGCTCGCGCAGCCTCCAGGTTTTACAAACTCAAGTACATTCTGTCTTTTGAGCACTCGCCCTTGCTCCAGTGCACCCAAATTCACGAAATGTGCTCTAGAAAAGCCCAAAATGATGTCCAATAGTCCTAAGATGGTTCTAACACTTAGGTGAAGTTCAAACACTAAGCAAAGGTCTCCGAAAAGTCTTAAAAACCATGCTAGACAAGCAACACACAAGTAACATGGAAATTTACAAGAATTGTAACAACTAATGCATTGCAAAATAGATGTAACATAGATTAGGTTTTTGTATCAAGAATCAAGGCATGGCTAATCTAACATGTTATTCAAGCAATTAGACACATATAAAGCATATAGAATTGAGGGTATTACACAGAACACTAACTAAAGGGAGTCAAAGTGTCTAAAGAATTACTTATTTACTTAGATTAAATTTTCCTTCTCCCCTCCCCCCCTTCATCTCCGGCGATTCTAAACCCTAATTCCCTTCTCCCATCTCCACTCTGACAACCATGGCTTCTCAATCATCTTCTTCAGTGGCAAACACTCTCTCTTCTCCATCCAATGTTGCTCAAAATGAAACGATATCTGAAGCCAGTCCACATAGCCCAGTGACCCCTGTTGTTCATTCGTCATTAATGTGGTGGTCCTAAGTGATGAAGCCCATGTTTCAATGTCTCAAATCCTTACAGGAGAAGCGGGCAACGCAATCGATGTCGAAGAGGGCCCCAAGCGATGAAACCCCTTTGTTGAATGAAAGATCTAGACTTTTGAGGTTATTGATACTCAAAGGGGGATTTCTACTACTGAGACGATTACGGGATAGGTCAAGAATTCTCAAACTGGTCAATAGTGAGATTTCACTTGGGAAATCTGTTCTTGGCAAGATTAAGGTGTATCGATTAAGGTGCTTGAGATTCTGGGCTTGATTCTCAAGAAATCTTGATTGAAAAATCTGTTCTTGGCAAGATTAAGGTGTTTGAGATTCTGGGCTTGATTCAAATTATCAAAAAAAAACTCTCCACTAAGCTGATTATCAGACATGTCTAGGTAAAGAGAGAATGAGAGAGAGCATATCATCTTCTACAAGGGTTTTGGATAGTGCATATTTGGATCAGATTTGAGGTCCGGCGAACTCGTCGGAGTTCTCCATGGACGCCGGCGCTATTGCTGGGTTTGGAGTTTTAACTTGCAAGATTTGACAGTTTGACCCCCTTTATTTAGTGTTGGTTTCTCGAAATCTACTATGACACTTTGACCCCCTTTAATTAGAAAATAAGTAATTTTTTTGACACTTTGACCCCCTTTATTTAATGGTGTTCAATATATATGAGGAAATGACCTAATTGCCCCCGCCACGTGCAAGGCACATGTGAAAAACGTTAATTTTCTAACGGTCATCACAGTTAGGGAACTAACTGGGAAAATTGGCAACATCAGATGAGGTTATGGGGTAAACCTCAGGCTGGGGGCAACTTTGGGATTTGGTGTATACTTTGGAGGCCTTTTCATATTTTAAAATATATGTAAGGTTTAATATAAAATTTGGTCTCGAAACTTAACACTTCTTTCGATAATGGTTCTAGATCCCTGATATTTCCCATAATGGTCCTTGAACTCAACATTTGGCCTTATAGTTAATTAGTCCCTCAACTAACGGTCATGAACTTCCACGTTAAATTTTCAATTTAATAACAATAATACACTTAGATGATGACTGGATGTCTAGTTGGACTAAATGTTGAGAGGAAAATATTAGGCGGGAAGGGGAAATAAAGGTGGACTCTCTCTCTCTCTCTCTCTCTCTCTCTCTCTCTCTCTCTCTCTCTTTCGCTTCAAAAATATAATGAACAAAATCATCAAATCTAAGTTTTTATCAATTCAAAGTTCAAACCCACTTCATAAATATCATGAACACTATCATCAAATCTGAGTTTTTATCAATTCAAAGTTCAAACCTACTTCATATATACCATGGCATTAACAAAGCTTAAAGTAAGAACATGAAATTAAACCACTTACCGATAATTTCTAGTAGTTGACACAATAAAAAGTGGATGACTTCTGTGCGTTGAAACACAATCTTGATTGGGTTGAGAGCTTGAAAGAGAGAAGCGAGAAAAGAGAAAGTGGTAACAACTTCAACGTGCCACTAAAGAAGGGGAAATTAGTGTGATTAAACTAACCCTATACAGTTCTTGGTGTATGAATCTCTGGCAAAATCAAATCTCTTTAGCTTTTTTCATCTCGCGCTGCCATCCATTCATAGAACCTGCCATCGATTTTTCTTTTGAAGTCGTTAGTGGTAGTTGTAGCGATGGTGGTAGGGTTAGAGAATAAGGCTGTGGGTTTGAGTTGTATTACGATGATGGAGTCCGGTCGGGGTTGAGGTCATTGTCGGCGAGTATGTCAGAGTTTGGTTTGTGTAAATAGAAATGGATGGTGGATTTAATAACAATGGAACCCGAAATAGGATTTCTTGGGCTTCGAGAGGTGATAATTTGATGAATAAGTATTTTATTCATTCATTGGGTACTTTTCGAACTTAATCTTAGCTAATTTTTAAGGTTGTTATCTAATGCAGGTTTTTGTGCTTTGATGAGATCTCAACGATCGGGAAGCATTTGTGCAAAATAAAGGCAATTTGGGCTCATTTAGAGGCTTGGGGGATCAAGATGTAAAAGTTTGAAGCAAAAGGGAAAAATAAAAAAAAATCATTGTGCCCCTGCGCTGTAGCTCTAGAAGTTTGTGTGTTGTGCAGAGTGAAAGTACTGAGAGTTGGGCACTAAGGTTAGTAGCCTTGGTGCTCTGCCTGCGCCCTCACACAAGACAAAGTTGCGCTAAGGCTTTGTACGGCTGTTCGCATTTTATAATTCGACATTTTTTATTTCTAGAGGCTTTTGCATAAAAGGAACCCGATTAGTCTAGGATAAGGGATGTCTTTTTGGGGGAATTTTTAGCATTCAAACTTTGTTTTTCTCTTCTTGAACATATTCAAGAATTGATCACTAGAATCAAGGGATTGTAATACAATTTATGAGGAATCAATTTCATCTTCCAAGGATTTGAGGTAATTTTGTATCAAAGTTTTATGTCGTAGCAAAATCATTTTATTCAGTCTATGATTTATAATTTCAACAAAAGTGTGCTTAATGAATCTTGTTCGGTTGTTCTTATGAAATATGTTCAATTTCTAAGATTAATATTAATTTGGGTATGATAAATTGAATGATCAATATTCTTAAGTCATATATTGTCATCTTTTGTGTGACATTGATTTCTAGTGATTCATGATGATTGCTAAGCTAGAAATTATGTTCAATTTGTTCTCTTGTGCTTAACGAATTCCTAATTGTTATTAGGACAAATCAAGGAAATATAACAACTAGGGGCACTAAGATTGCAAATCATGATCAATGCGTCTCAATCTTTACCTTAGAAGAATGAACCCTAGAATTGGACTAATACAATAACAAGATATAAAATTAAGATACAAAGTGAACCTATATCCCTAGGTATTCCCAAATCTTGAATTCCCCCAAATTGCATTTATTAATTTAGTTGATTTATTGCTTTCAAGTTAATTTAGTTGTTAAAAAAATCAAACATCCTTGTTTTAATTTCATTGTTTTGCTTATGTCAGTAGTTCAATTCTATTAAATCAAAATACTTGTTCCTATGAGTTTGACCCTTGTTTTTGCACAACTATACTGCGGTACACTCGTGCACTTGCGAGGTTAAATAATTTTTCCATCATAATTCAAGACTAAGTGGAGAACTGAGGCGGGTCTTTTCCAATTTGTTTACTTGTTTTGGGGGTACAAGATGGGGATGGAGAACATCGTTGGTCTAAACTCGCCAGTGACGAACTTCTCTGTGAAGTTGGACAGGAAAGATGAAGAGAAGAAAGAAAAAAATCTTAAATGAGGTATCAGGGGTAGTTTACTCACTCCAAAACTTGGTTTAAAGGATAATTTGGTCTGAAAATAATGGAGTAAAAAAAAATCACCTATAGGGGTATTGTCGTCTTTTCATTCAATTATTAGCGTGAATGTTGACAGACCAGTTGAGTGACTAACTGTAAAGCCAAAAGTTAAGTTGAAGGATGATTATAGGAAACTTGAAAGATCTAGAACCATTCTAACCCAAAAATAAAAGATAAATTTTTTTTAAAACCATTATAAGAAAAAGAGAGAGTCTATTTCCACTAAAATATTTATTTATCCGCTACCTTCACTAAAAGTTAATTAAGTTATCAATGCATTGACACAGTTATCCTTCAAATCTATCTTATTTAAAAATCTTGTTTTCCTTTTTAATTTTATCCTTTATTTGTCTTTGCAAATAATATTATATTCAATCATACACAGAAAAATAAATAATTTATATGCACAAAAATTACAAAATGTAAATGAAACATCTAAAAAGAAGATAATATATATGTCTAATTTCTTTCGCTTACAAATAAGAAAAAAATATAAATAATAAAATAGACTAAACAAAGAAGTGACATGAATTATATAATATTAAATGACAGAGTACATATTATGAATTCTAAAAAAATAACTTGAATGACAAATCATTTAATGAATATATGTTTAGCGATTACTTAAAATTCTTTTACAATAAGTTGGCAGTTGTACAATATTTAAAAGTTGTAATAAAACTAAATTTAATTTGCTTCAAAAAAAATTATTTGAAGAAATTAAATGAAACATAATGAGTTGATTAACTTTAGTCTTGAGAACTAGACATAATATATTTGAGAAAGATAATAAAAATAAAATTTTAATTTTAAGTTATAAAGAAAAATTAAAAAATATTAATAGACTCTATACTTCGTAATTAGACAAGATAAATATTGAAAGGCATTTATATCATAACAATGACTAATTTATTTAATCATTAATAAATATAATGGATACGTAAAATTTTTAAAGGAAATAAACTCTCCCTAATAAGAATAGTTAAGTCCAGGGACCAAATATATATTAAACGGAACCTATATGTAACGCAATTAAAAAAAGGTTTAATATTTTATTGGGGAAAGATTTAAGATTCCGTCAAACAACAAAACGCCGTCAAAGAAAATTGATCGCCGTAAGTGGGACAAACTTACAGCGTAACAGCAGAATTGTTCTAGGCAGTATCTAGACCGTTAGATTTTAAATAAACGGTCGGAGATGAAAAGTCGGGCTGTTATACCCTGTGCAACGGAGTTGCGAACCAGAAACACCTTCAGGAGGTATAAAATGGGTTTGAAAGGGAGAGAGAGCATTTCGTTTTATCAGAAGAAGGCCTCTTTCTCTCTTATGAAATTTTCCTTCACTTTCTCGAGAAAATCTGAAATACAGAGCGAGAAAGTTCTCCAGGAAAATTCTGTGAGTGAAATGCTGTAGTTGTTCTTGAATTACAAGATCTAGAGAGACAGAGAGAGACAGAGAGAAAGAAGGAGAGAGATTGGAGTTTATTATTTGCAGTTAACAAACAACAGAGCTAAACTCTGTTATTTCTGTTCTACGATCAGTTATTTGAAATTGATTTTCCTTAACTCGATATCTACATTTGATGAGGTTTGTTAATTTTTGGTTTATTTATTTTTTCGATTTTCATGAGAATTTGAGAGAGATTTTGATCAAAGTTCGTAGATTTGTGATTGAGAAACTGTTTGATTTCAATTTTTTGCTGTGGCAATTGAGTATTTTTGTCTTACTTTTGCTCTGCAGATACATTTTGCTGTGTCTCTTTGCTAATTTGGATTTAGAGAGAAAATTGAGAAATTCAACTTCATAGGTTTGTAATAGACGATAAAACTTCGTTTAATCTTCTTCTACATGATTGCTTTACGTTCAGTCGAAGGTAACTAGGTCTGATATTTGTTTAATCTTCGTTTGACAGGTGCATTTTTGTGTCGAAATCTGGGGCATAGAGATCACTTTCTCGGATTCTAAAGATCGGAATTGGGGATAAAAACTGAGATATAAGCTCAAAGAACGTTATCATTTCGCCAAAAATCATTTCTATTTGAAGATAAATCTTCGAAACACTTAAAAACAGCAAAATTCTCTGATAATTTACGGTGTTGTGGTGACAAATTTGGTTGTTGAACCCTATTTTAACCGTGGCTCTGTGATGTGATGAACAATCAAAGTGAATAAGGTGTTTGAATTCAGTACCTTTTGACTAGATCGATAATCAATCGTGTTGATATTTTCAATTTTAGCTGATGAATTTGTTCTGTTTTCGCAGTTTCAGCACTCTCTCTATTGCGTTGCTCCTCTTGTTTGTTCTTCAAAAGAATCATCTTTCTGGATTTGCCCAGAGAGAGAGAGAGAGAGGGAGATTTGTGTAGCAGAGCTGAAGCTTTCTGGTAATGTCATAATGTGTGAAGGGCGATTTGTTTTGCAGAGTTGAAGATTGTGAATTCATGGACAGATTGCATAATCATCGCCGGCTTCGATTTGCACTTCCATTCATAGTTCAATGGTTCATTCTTTGAACAACTCTTTTCCTGCCCCAGCCACCAATTTGTCCATTTCACCTTCTTCCCCAATTTCTTGTTCTCAGTACTCCCAAACTATTTCTCAATTTCGTGTTGTTTTGCCCATCAGTGATCTCTCTGTGTTTTCTCAAACCGTTTCTCAGTCTCATGTTTTATTGCTTGTCAATGATCTCTGTATTCTTAAACCATTTCTCAATTTTGTTGTTTTTTGCCAGTCAATGATCTCTGTTTGCTCGAACCATTTTCTCAATTTCGTCCAGCCGGCCGAATAATCGAGGCAAAAACTGAGCTGACTCGAGTATCCTGTGATCCATCTATGAATTTGCTGGGTTGCGGAGAAATGTAGTCATCAGAAAATGGAGATTGGAATTTTACATCTTGGGTTTTTGCAGAAATTTCAATAGGAAAAATCTAATAACTTCTCATCTCCAATTTTCTCAGCAACGAAACGCAATGATTTCCATTCACCGTAGTCAATTAGTCACCCCTTAGATCTTCTATCAGATATAACCCATTGTTAATACCTATTACAACTGCCATAAATACTCGCAATATTTTTTTCCAATTTAAAAAAATTCGTCCCAAAATTGATCATTCATCATCATCATCATCATCATTAATTGAATTTTTCCACAGTTTCTCATATCTGTATCAGAATCTTTTCTCTGCTTTTTGCTTTATTTCTGGAAATTTTGTTAACCATAGTTAACTAACCATGGTTAACTATTGTTAATGTGACAGGTGTGTGTATACAAAATGATGGAAAAGAACAACAATAATAATACCACTAGTAGAGATGGTTTGTTATTGAGAACAACGTCAACAACAACAACAACAACCCATCATCAGCCGGAGACCAGATCACAGGCTACCGCTACGACGTCGTCCGACTTCGTTTTGCAGTGGGGGAATCGGAAGCGGTTACGGTGTATGAAGGTCCAAGCCAAGGACATTAATAACAACAACAACGCAAACAAAGATCCGGCCGGTCCGGCACAGGTTCAACGAACTACGGTTCGGATTGATCGGCGAGTTGTTAGGTCCGATCACAACAAGGAAACCCAAGTTACTAATACTGTTAGTAACAGTAACGGCTACCTCAATCTCCGGCAACGGCCATCATCGCCGGCGCAACGCGTGCTAAGGTATCCCTCAATCTCATCCTTTTGGTTTTGTTTTTCGCCGTGCGTGTGTGCACGCTCCGGTGACGGTTTGGAGTACGTTACTTTTGTGTGTGTTTTTTTTTTTGAAGTTTATGGGGGTCACGTGAGTGGTGCGTGGGGTGTAAAGTAGGATGAGTTCGTGAAGAGTGGAAGATGGGTGCGTAAAATGTGCTTTATTTTTGGTGCTCGTGGAGGTATGTCATACGGTGTAGTCTAGTCTATTTTGTGCAGGATGTGGACCAAGTTGAATCTTGCCACGTAAGAGGATGAGTATAATAATGTAGTACACTACAAGGGGTTAGTTAGTAAGGTTGGTGAATTGGGTATAGTGTCAACCTTGTAGGGTTTAATTGGATGTCTCTTTTAAGTAGTTAAATTGTCTTTAAACTTTCTGGCTAAAGAGAGTTCTGAGTCTTCCTTGTGCAAGGTTTTAGAAATTTAATTTTTAATTTTTTAAATCTTTGCCCCACCAGTTTCTACATTCAAAACCGAAAAACCCTATGTCAAACACATCCAGGCATGATTATGTTATTTATAGATGGTAACATGTTCTTAAGTCCTTCGTATGGCGTAAACTAATACTTGTGTCTGAATTGCGTATTTATATGGATGTTTGGCTTGTATTTCCAAAGGTTTTTTTTTTCCTTCCTGGGTTTTTTTGTTAATAAAAGATATCATCTCCCTAATAGGAGTATATTTTTTTCTTCAAATATACGCAGCCATGATGGATATTTTTGAATTTGGCATCTGTTTTTTTATTTTTGTTAATTTCTTCATTTGTTTCGGTTGACAATTCATTATCAAATGGATACCATGGTTATAATTAAAAGCTCAGTAGTTCAATATCATGGTTGGTTACGTAATTAAGTAATCCAACTAGTGTAATGAAACTATTATTGAACTATGTACTATATATATATATTTTTAAAATAGCCGTCGAAAAGACATTTGATTCGCTGTGGATAATTAAGTAATCCAACTAGTGTAATGAAACTATTATTGAACTATGTACTATATATATATATTTTTAAAATAGCCGTCGAAAAGACATTTGATTCGCTGTGGACTGTCAATCGGACCAGATGGAGAAATTATTAAAAATATCTTTTTTAGGTTTTTCTTCATCTTTTTCTCTTGTTAGGAGGTTGTATAGATTCCCCAACCTCTTTGTGTTGTGCCTAGAGGTAGGCTGTTTTGGGGTGGGGTGGGGGGTAGAATTAGGCAGTGTAACTTAGTTGACCAGATCAGATGAGTTGAGACAGGATGAAAATGAAAGAGGGAAGATTACGTGGCTTGCTGATCCATATAATTTGGATATGGGCTTGATATTCTTTTATTTGGGCTTACCTTTTAAACTATAGGGATAATATCTACAAGTAACAATTTGTGGTTCGAATATTGAGTCAAAATACTACTAGTAATTGGATTTATTTTAGTTTTCGGGGGGTTGTATTTTGTATTTTGTTGGGATTATATTATATTTGGTCTTTTTGGGTGGAGTGGAACCCTTGTTTTCATCTGTGTGTGAGACCCTACTACCCCTCCTTTGATGACTCATTTATTCATTATTTTATGGTGCATTATTATCATCGTCATTAGATAGATAGTTCCAGACTGAAAGAAGTGATAATTGTCGATTGGCATAAGGCTTGATCGACACTCTAGTCGTTACTTGTGGGCCCACATGATATTTTTTTCTTGGCGTTAGAGTTAGAATTAAGGAGGGTTTACGATTGAAAGACTTGTGATCAAAGCGCGCTTGCAACTAGGATAGTGTTATTGTATTTGGAGGGTTTACGATTGAAATAATACAACTTAGTTGCTATTGCTTCTCATTCATTCCGTTACTCTATTTTGCACTGTTCACCTTAAATTCTACTCTTTCGTCTCTAGATTATTGTCTTTTTTTTTTTTTTCGTTCCGAAATAATTGTCTTATTTGAAAATTTTCTTTTTTGGGACATTATTTTTATCATTTTATCATTACTTTTTTCCCTACTTTAATTATAGGCCACATATACATGTGCATTAAAGAAAATTACACATTATACCAATATTAATAATCAAGTCAATTGTTTTTTCTTAATCCGTGTGCCGGGTCAAACAAGACAATAATTAAGGGACGGAGGGAGTAGTTTATTTTTAAAAATTATGTAATTAATATATAAATATATATAATATATAATTTTTTTTAAAACTTTTTATGATTGATATAAACATTATATGCTTAAATAATTTTATTATTATGACTAACTTTTAATATAGTAATATATACTCTATATTTTAATTATTAAATTTTTCAAAACTATTAAATTGGGTCTCAAGGGAGGTTTTTTTAAAAACTTTTTATGATTGATATAAACATTATATGCTTAAATAATTTTATTATTATGACTAACTTTTAATATAGTAATATATACTCTATATTTTAATTATTAGATTTTTCAAAAACTATTAAATTGGATCTTGAGGGAGGCTGGCGGAGTAATTACTTGGTAGATTTTGTAAATTTGAAAAAATATATATTTTAGAAAAAATTACGGACCGGTATATTCTAGGGGATTTTCATATACCGTAATTTTTTCACAAATATTTTCAGACGCCTTTTCTTAGAGTGAAATACAGAGCTGATTGGTATGGGATATTGAGGTGGTCCAAATTTCGGATCCAACAACGAGCGAGTGTGCTGGGCTTTCCATTTCGAAATTTGGAAGTGTTTGGTAGGGCCCGCTCATCTCGGTGATATATTTTACTTTTTTTAAATTTTTTTATTTATAAAAGTTTGTACAAGTCTACAAGATAAGCTCACGATAGCACCGCACCATGTGGTAACAGCTCGACACCTTTAGGTGAAAAAAGCCGAACCACGTGTGGCCCACCCCCGTCTTTTGTCCAAATCAAATCCGTCGTCGACCGTTCGATCTCTTAAATGATTACGACAACTTTCAGTCACTCTCTCTCATCCCCTCGCAGTTAGATCTCGACACGTACTCGAAAAGGATAATCCGAAATCAACGGCTAATAACTCGCCAGGAAAGCTAATACCATTTTTTTTCTTTTTCCCACTTCAGCATCTGCCTCCACTCTAAGATGCGCACGTTAGATTATTAGTCACAGATGTTCTCTCTCCACCTTTTTCACTTCCAACCGAAATAAAGAAACGGAAATACAAAACAAGAACAAAACAACCTTCCCCCTCCTTTAAAGGGGGCTCTGACCCAAAATAAACGTAACAAACTGCATATCCCAAAACCACCCCCCATTTTTACGCTAATCCCACCAATTTCTACCCACTTTGCTCCTCCGATCTTGAACCACTGCAGGGGCATTTTTGTAATTTCACTTGGTATCTTTTTTTTTTCCTTTTCTTTTTTGTGGGTGTCTGGCTTGATTATTATTGTTTAATGGGTTTGTTTTATTTTGAAAATTGTAGGAATTCTGATAGCTCAATTGGTATGAAGGGGCAAGGTAACGGTGCTAGAGCGTTATGCTCACCGGACAGAGGGGGTGCGCATGATAAGAAAGGAGGTGCTCATCATAATAATTCCAATCCCACCACCACCACCACGGCCACCACCAATAATAATAATAATGGTAAAATTCATCATAATAACAACAATAATAACACCAATACTGGTGGTGGTGGGTCGGTGTCGTCGGAGACGGCGCATGATAGCAAGAAAGGAGGTTCATCATCAGGGAGTGATGCGATCCCGGCAGTTTGGCCGCCAAAGTTTGTGATCGCCCTGACAAACAAGGAGAAGGAGGAGGATTTTATTGCCTTTAAAGGTTCTAAGCTCCCCCAGAGACCCAAGAAGAGAGCGAAGTTCATCCAACGCACCCTCAATGTAAGTTTTCTCTCTCCAAATTTCCCAGTACATAATTTGTTTTGTCATATGGTGAAAAATAAATAAAAGGGGTTTCCATTTTAAACTCTTGGCCTTATTGTTAATGGTAAGGTAATTTTCTTGAATCACTTTTACTCCTATTGTCAGTCCTAATAAAATTTTTGGCAAAACTACTAGTAAAAGTTTTTGCTTCCATAAATTAAAAATTAAAAGACGTAAAGAAAGTCAAGCTTGTTTTTGACAGTAAAATTAATTTTTGAATAAAAGAAAATACTTGTGATCAAAGTGAGGAATAAAGTGATATCAAGGGCATATTTGGAAATGCAGTTTCTGCTTTTGAGCATCTTATGAAGCCATCTAATCTAATTGTATAAAAGTTCTTATATTTGGATTCTTGTTAGCGACATTGAGATTTGTAACATAATAGTATTTCTAAAAACGGAGACCTTCATATATGTCCTAAAGGCACATGTTAGCTTTTTTCATAGTTAATGGAAAATGCTAACAAGTGTCTTTAGGGTATTGGTGAAGGATCTTTGTGTTTAGAAGTAATATAAAACCACTATTTTTATCATTGCTATAAATTCTTAACTTTCTAATAGTAGGAGCACAAGAGGGCCATAATTTGATTTTTAAGTACCTAAATTTATGGGCTTCTATGGAAATGGTTCTGATTATCTTATTTTGGTTCTCATAAGTTAAAGGACCATATTCTAAGGGTTGTTTTAGCGTGTACACCTTGGTGAAACAATTTATTAGAGGAGTAGTGTTGAAGTGATAAAGTGGAATACAAAATTATGGGCATAAATTGATGGTTGGTTGGTCCAATGTTGCAGGTTTTGCCGATTAGAGGTGGAACCTACAAATTACTAATAAGTATCAATTTATTCTAAAATTTTGTATCCATTTTGTCACTTTAGCACTAGTCTTCTAAAATATTGTGCCTTGGAAAGGCAACTGGCCATTTGTTTGCACTTGGCGAATTTTTTTCCCCACAGCGCTACAAGTGGCTAGAGCATGACTAGTACTCTCTTTTTCTTTCTTTTTTTTTTTTTGACCACAAAAAAATTTCATACACTGTTGTTTACCACATATGTACCCTCTCAGTAACTGTATGTATGTTTCAAACAATAGTATATACTTAAAAAAAAAAAAGAAAGAAAAGCCAAAATGAACAGCTGAATTTCACGCGACTTGCTTGCAATTGGATCATAACGAGCTACTTAACTGCTCCAATTAAATGGTTGAGTGTCTTCCCCAGGCTTTGTTAAAATCAAAATTTGGAGCAACTTTTAACACATCTGTTGATGGCTCAAGGGGGCTGGAGCATGTGGCATTCTTGGGTTCTGTGCCTTCCCTTTTGGCCAAACATTGAAGAAAGTAGACAAAGGGACAAAATAGCTAGCATGCCTTCGTGTCTATTGAAGCGTGGTTTAACTTAATGATTGACTTTGACTAAAATACCCACTCGTCCTAAAAAAAGAACTTTCAAAAGTCAAAATTTAGTATTGTATTTTACTTTCTCATATTAATTTTTAAATTATGTCTTTGTGTATAAGGTAAATTGCATAACTGAACTTCTTTTTAGAAAAAATGAAGAGTCCTAGACTAAATCGTGGTTGAGTTCTTAACCCATGATGGGCTTGGACAAGTAAATACATAAATGAAAACATAAAAAGAAAAAAATAGGACATGTACTAAAAAGCCTCCACCTGACAATTATAAACAAAGATAAGCTACAGAATGACTAGAAAAGATGTAAACTAAAGATTTAGAAAGTTTATGTATTGCAATTTCCATTATAGCAATAAGTCAGAATATTGATGAAGAAAAGTAGCATTGCAAAAGCTTTCTAAAAGGGATCCTTTGGCAACTGCTTCTCATACAAATTAACTTTAATTATATTAAAAATATATCAATTCTACTCAAAGACTTCATATTGACTTTTTTGATCAAATTGAGTTTTACCTGTAGAAAAGTTTAAGAGTGATTTCTTTGATTTTCAAAGTTAGAGACTTATATTTCTGGTAGTTCTTTTTTTTTTTCTTTTTGGAATAATTATTATATTTGTAGTTCTTTATTGGGTGATAATAGAGAAAGTCACGTCAATAATCCAAAAGAACAATCAATTTGGCCAAAAAAGTCAAATAGGACTCTTTGAGTGGAATGAAATATTCTGGCTGTCAGATAGCCATTTTTTGGCCCATTTTCTTCTCATCTTTTTGGGCCAAATTTGCCCGGTTTCATTGCTTTTTCCTTAAAAAGAAGTTTTCAATTTTTTCTTTCTTTTTTGGGTCAAAGATTGCAGCTGGGATAACATTGTTTGGGGCTTGAGTGTTAATATTCTTACACTCACGCCCCTAATAGTATGGACTCAGCTGTAGTTTTTGGCGGAATATAAATTGGAAAACTAGAAGGGAAAAAATTAAAGGCCAATGGAGTAGAACTCGAACAATTTTTTGCCCAAAATATCTTTCAGATAAATGCTAGAGGATCCAGTATATGAATATATGATTTTGATATCTTAAAGCATTTGATCCATGTACATGTGATTGTTTAGGATAGTAGATCCTATAATTTATTATTGAGAAATGCTATGTGCACCTAAAGTGTGCATCAAATGTGCACCAAAATTACACTTGGCATCCTTTGGTTGGTAGAGACTTTTAAGTGGTAGGACCCACAAATCATTTAACCAATTAGAAGATGCCAAGTGTAATTTTGGTGCACACTTTAGGTGCACATAGCATTACTCTTTATTATTGCATCTAGCTTGGGCAATTAGATTATGTACGAGTGGATTCAAAATGGTGTAAGGGGGTCTCATATCATTCTGACTGCAATTCAGGATACATCTTCGTTGACCATGATAATTTATCATTGCATTGAAATAACAACGCAATATTATAGTCATGATAGCATATCATTGTTACTACTCACTGTTGTGATAATATTGAAATTATCACAAAGATCCAAGAAGTATAGCCAGTATGTTGAAAGAAGTAATAAAATCATTAGTGAAATATAAAATGATTGCTAACTATTTTATAGGAAGTTCTCATTATATAATTGAAATTATGAGAATGACAAAATGCATTTTGGTAAACTCACAAGAGAAACATCAATCAATGGTTCAAGTAAGGATGCCATTATCTTAGTCTCTTTCTAAAATCTTTCCTTCCTTTGATTGTTTTCAATTTCATTTCCTTTGCAGCTCGTTAGCCCAGGTGCATGGCTGTGTGACCTGACCCTAGAACGGTACGAGGTCAGAGAAAAGAAGGTTTCTAAGAAGGTACCCAATGTTAGTAAAACTCACCCCTTATTACACACCCTAATATGCTTTGCAACTGTAAGATTTTGTTTTGTCAAAATAGATGCACTGGGGTGTTTTACATTGTACGAAAAAATCTTTCACTAGGTTCTAATGAAATAGAATTTTGCTCTCAAAACCTTAAACCCTGTGAATCTTTCGAGGGTATTGAAATAACTGGATTGGGATAGAATGTTATGCTTGTGCAAGGTAGTTTTAAATTCTTAGACCTGTTCATCTTTTTCAGAGACCAAGAGGACTAAAGGCTATGGGGAACATGGAATCCGAATCTGAATAAGGAATATTTTCATGGAAATTTGGGGCTGTTCTTGGCAACTAGATGGAAGATGACCACAACCATCGATAAGAATGAGTTGGTCTTTTGGCGAGGAGAAAATTTGCATGAATTGTGTATTGAGTTGAGGATTTCATCAAAATTTTCTCAGTAAGGATAATGGATGAAAAATAGAATGGTAGTTCGCCTTTTTATTTTCGCTGTATAATTTTAGCCTCTGCTAAGGTGGGAAAGCGTCAAGAGCTTGGTGCTTAGCTCGAGCATGGCTTGATAGAGCTCGAGTTAGGATAGTTCTGTGAGCTGAACAAGCCATACTTCGTCCAATCTAGTCTGTTTATCGAGGTTTGGCTGAATTTACTCCACAAGCTCTAGCGTTCCAGCTTGTATCACAATATGTGACAAATGGATCTCAGCTTGACAAATAACAAACCCACTTGTGCTAGAGGCTGGCTCCGAAGTACCTCTCCGATTTAATGAAATGTTACCATCTTGTCGAGCCTGTTTATTGTTCTCCTAAGTATAAGATGTAGATTTTCTTTGTTTTTCAAATTTTTTCTTTCTTTTCAGAAATATGATGGTGCTTTTACTTGTCATATTAGAAAATATGAAATTACCCGACCAGCTTCTCTCTCTCTCTATCTCTCTTTACATTTTTTTTTTTTTTCATCATTAAAAGACAAAAATTCAAAACTTAAAATCCAGACTCTAAATTTCCATACCAAATATACGACGCATCATGGTTAGAGCTTCAGATCCATATCCTTGGCTTCCCCTAGGGGTGAAGGTGGTTCGGTTTGGTTCGGTTTGAGCCAAAACCGCAAACCGAACCACCCCCTAACGGTTTCACATATTTCAAACCGAACCGAACCGCCACAAACTTCAAACCGAACCGAACCAAACCGATCGGTTTGGTTCGGTTTAGTTCGGTTCCACGGTTTAATTATTTAAATATTTTAAAAAAGAAAATACTTTTAAATATCAAAAAAATACTTTTAACATAAACTAAATAATTAAAAGTCAAAAAATTAACTTTAAAATTACAATAATTCAATCAAAATGTAGGCAAACAACAATAATTTTCTTATTAAATTCAATTACTAATTACTAAATAATATACATATATAAAAATAGAAAAATAAAACTTAAATAGTGGTGGTTCGATTCGATTCGGTTTGGTTCGGTTTGGCACCAAAAACCGCAAACCGAACCGAACCGAACCGCTCGGTTTATAAAATTTCCAAACCTAAACCGAACCGTCCTAACCCAAAACCGAACCGAACCGGCCGATTCGGTTCGATTCGATTCGATTTAGCGGTTCGGCGGTTCGGACTTACACCCCTAGCTTCCCCCCATCATCGACAAAACACCCGTGTTTCTATTCTTTGTAAGCATAGTGGAGCACTAAAATGCATTCTTAGCAGCAAAAATTATTGTTCGAGAATCTTCTTGAGTAAAAAATATATAGCTCCTCCTTGGCCTGAAATTCCACCATTATTACAACGGGATTATGTGTTCCTTGTGGGATGGCAAGCCATCCCATAAACATGGTGGATAGGAAAATGAGATTATGCACGTCCAGGATTTGATGATGCTAGCCATTTTGAATGTTCCAGGACGCTGCTTCATTTGGGAAGACAAATATTTATACATAGGCAACATGATAAGAATGTGGCCAAGAATCTTTCTTCTTTCAAACAATTCTTGACTTCGATGAGTATTCCAAATGTGTGTGTGTGTGAGTATTCCAAATATGTAAATATGAGATTGAGATTGATGCTCCGTCTCTGTGTGATATAAGATGGAGACTAATGCTCCGTCGTCTATGGGCGATATATGATGATTCATATGAGATGGAGATTGATGCTTCGTCTATATGCAATATTCGGATATGAGATTGAGATGGATGCTTGGTGTCTATGTGCAAGATGGCCAGCTGCTTCACCTAAAAACAAAATCAAAATTCAAAATCAAAAACAAAGAAAAAAAAAGGATGTGGGGGTTGACATCTACATGATGTTTTTATTTATAGTACTCCCTTCATCCCTTAATTATTGTTTTGTTTGACTCGGCACACGGATTAAGAAAAAACAATTGACTTGATTATTAATATTAGTATAATGTGTATTTTTTTTAATAGTTCATGTGTATGTGACCTATAATTAAAGTAGGAAAAAAAGTAAGGATAAAATGGTAAAAATAATGTTTTAAAAAGAAATTTTTTTAAATAAGACAATTATTTTAAGACAAAAAAAAAACTATTATAATTTAGGGACCGAGAGGGAGTAGTATTTACGTACATATAAAACAAGAGGATTGCTATTAACACCACCAAATCCTCTTAATACACCCCCCAATTTAATTACAAAAATGCCATTATATTATTAGACATAAATACCCTTCTTTTACTAAATACACCACCCTAAATATTAAAACACCACACAAACCTCTAAATACACCACCAAAACACCACCACCTAAACTTCTAAATACACCACCAACCAATTCATCAATACACCCTCTACCATAACAAGCGGCTATAACGTTTACGCTGAGAACTCAAACTTCAAACCCAGGAAAGAGACCAAGCCAAACACTCTCAAAAACTCAAGAACTTCAAACCCAGTTTAGCATCCAAAGCCAAACTCACAACATCCATACTTCCAAACTCAACTACAACTTCAACTTACCATCTCATATCAAACTCCCATTACCCACGAACGACGTAAAGCAACCACATTGCAACAAAAATCAGACATGGATACTAAAGAAGTAAAGCAGAACATTGATGTAAGTATTCTATACCGTTTTCAAGTTTTCAATCCATTTTTTTTAAAATTTCGGACATCTTGGGACGTAGTTTGTGTTCGGGATCGGTCCATGGAACACCACGGTGGTGTTCGGTGACCACCCACCGAACATACTTGATATGTTCCATCGCGCAGCCGAACACCTGGATGTTCTGAGTTAGGCCCGAACACCACAGGGATGTTCGTTAGGTGGTTCCCGAACACCTCTATGGTGTTCTATAGCTTGTCCCGAACACCACCCATTTGTTCCAGCATCTGTCCCGAACACCACTATGGTGTTCCTTAATTCCTTACCGAACAGAAACTTTTCGGGTTATGTTTTGTTGAAATTTTTGTTTTGTTGTAAACGGGATTCAAACACATTGTCTCGAGGGTAGTGTTGCGCGGTTGTTAAGGAGATTGAACCGGTTCAAGATATCGTTATGGATTACACCAATGTTTTCACGACGTATGAAATGTTTACATCTCGTGATGCATTGTTTGATTGGGTGCGTGTGACGGAAAGGAACACGGGATGGTGATTGTAATTATCAGATCCGATAGTGGGTCGTGTAAAAAAAGAGCTCGGTTAGTTTTGGCATGTGAACGTAGTGGGAATTACCGGGAATTCAAGAAGCCTGGAAAGTTCTCTGAAGTAAATACCAAAGAAGCTACCATGGTAAAGGACGTTGTGAGCAAATCAAAGAGGAAAAGGAAACTGGAACGAAGAAGTGTGGTTGTCCATTTCGGTTGAGGGTAGACAAATATCGGTGATGGACCTTGGGCATTGGATGTTCAATGTGGTGTCCACAATCATCCAACTGAGACTATTTGGAGGGCCACTCATATGTTGGTCGATTATCGCCCAAGGAGAAAGACTTTGTCATTAATTTGTCTCACACAAATAGTAAACCCAAGGACATTTTGTTTGGGTTAAAAGAAAATTTTGTAGATAATAAGTCCACAATAAGGACTATCTACAATGCTCGGTTGCAAAATAGAGTTGTAGAGCGTCAGGGTCGATCTCAAATGCAGCAGCTTATGTTCAAGTTGAATGAGCATGGATATTTATATCATCACATTCGCTGTGAGAAGACCGACGTTGTCAAGAATATTTTCTTCGCTCACCCAACGAGCGTTGATTTATTGCGATGTTTTCCGAGAGTCCTATTTATGGATTGTACATACAAGACAAACAGGTACAAGTTACCTTTGTTGGAAATTGTTGGTGTCACCTTGACGCAAATGACATTTCATATTGCCGCCGCGTATTTGGAGTTTGAGCGGGAAGAGAACTATACGTGGGCGCTGACAGTCTTAAAAGGATTGATGGACCAATTCTCTCTACCCCACGTGATTGTTTCGGACAGAGAACTTGGTCTAATGAATGCAATTCAGAAAACATTTCCCGACTCGAGACATTTCCTTTGTCGGTGGCACATTAACAAGAATATTTTGGCAAATTGCAAAAAATTATTCCGTGTGAAGGATAAATGGGATTGTTTTTCTATGCAATGGAATACGTTAGTTCTCGCTGATACTGCGGCAAATTATGATGCCTTGCTACAAAGACTCCAGTCGGACTTCAAAGATTATCCACTAGCCGTTAAATATGTCATGGAGCAATGGTTGATGCCATACAAGGAAAGATTTGTGTCGTTATAGACGGATACGATCATGCATTTTGACAATACCACAACAAATAGGTATCTATCATTTTAATATCGGCGTATATTTGATTGTTTTATATATTTTGTTAGATATATACTTAATAAGGTTGTAACTTGTATTTCGGGGTGGAGAGTCAACATGCATTGTTGAAAAGACACTTGGCTCGAGCCAGGGTAACTTTGAGACTTGTTGGCGGATTCACACCCTCATTGAGACTTCACACACAGAATCAAACAGTCTTTTGAGAAGAGCAAAATGTTGTCCAAAGATAAATACAAATCAATTGTATTTAGAGAGGTGAGGGATGGTTTCGATGCATGGATTGAACTTGATCTATGATGAATTGAGCGCTATTGGTGAACATGGTGTAGACCCTGCGTGTGGGTGTATACCGAGAAAGAGATGCGGGCTGCCTTGTGGTCATGAGATTGACGAATATAAGAGATCGGACATGCCAATTCCACTTGATAAGGTTGACGCCTTTTGGAGAAAATTAGATATCATACCTCCAAAGGTAGAAGATCCTGGAATTGTCGAAGAAATGGGCAGCCGATTTAAACAAGAAATTGTTGAGCTATCGTCCAAGTGGGAACAAGCACGAGACCGAGAGGTTGTTAATCTTAAAGAGATTGACTGAAATAAATCAACCTCCAACGACATCACTTACTCATCCCGTTGAAAACGAAAGTGTTGACTCGTGGTCGTCCTAAGTCGTAAAGACTAAAAAGACAAGTCAACCAAACGGGATCCGAGTAAGTTTGAGTATGTCCAATCCATAGAAGATAGCCGTTCACCATGCGAAGAGATTGCATACGAGGTTGGTCCGTCCATTAAACAACCTCTTACCCTCGGTTCGACACCGGCACTTAAGCCAAAGAAGAAACAGTATTTTTCTTTTTATAACCTTTTTAAGATAGAAAAAACCTGGTTATACGCTTTCGAAATATTTATGGATTGATACATCTTTTTCAATAGGTTGTCCAAGAAAGGACTCGAATCGCGACTACGAGTGGTTTTATCCAACAACTACCATCACATTTGCACAATTGGATTGTAGAGACAAAAATGTTAAAAGTGATGGTCATTGTGGATTCCGTGCGAGACCAACTTGGCTTCACAGAGGACTCGTGGGGTAGGATTAGAGGAGCACTTCTTCACGAGTTGACTATCAACCAAGAGTTATACAACAATGTGTTCATTGAACATGGTCGCGTTGAAGAAGTGTTGCATATTCTAGACTACTACAAGGAGCCGCACCTAAGGAACACCGGTTTTGTTTGCCGAAATGGGTCATTTGGTCGCATCGGCTTTCAATGTTGCTCGTGTGTTTGGATTTACAAATTCCGATGACGTATTTGCCCTTAAGAACCCCAATCCCAAGTGATCCACGGATGATATGTATTGGATTTGTGAATAATGATCATTATATTCGGTACACACCATATCAAGGATATTATCGATGTTATTTATGTTATATATATCCATGATATTGATATGTAGTATATTTTGTAGGTGTTCTTGCGCGGGAGTCCATTACCACCGTTGCGGATAAATGGAATACATACCGACTTCAATGTGCCTGGAAAAATTGGATTGGCGACCGACTTAATTTGTATAGTGGTGTGGGAACCAGCGCTATCGGTCGAAGCCGCGACTATCTCTTTAGATTAGCTTCGCTTGTAAAACACTATGTTCATTACTTTTATAAATCAACATGTATTGTAAATCAAATTGTGAATCAATTTGTGTTGTAAATCAATATTTTGCTTTTATGTCATTTAACTTATAAGTAATTCTGAGTTAATACAAAATGCATACCATCAAAAGAAATAATAGTAACACATGACTACCAATGTGCATAATACTATAACATCGTCTTTAAATACAACAATATCCAAATTGAAATACATAATACAATAGTCAACTTCAACTAACACTTCTCCTCCTACGACTAGACGCAGCCGCGAAGGTCCCGCGATGTGGTCCCTCATCATCTGGACCTCCTAATGCATCATATGCTCGTAGGATCACCGACTCAAACTCTTCCCTGGAGATAGATCGGTCTCCGGCTCTCAATTGTTGCACCATCGGTTGCATTAAACCCCGTGCAGATCGACAATGTCCCAAGCATCTAGCGGAGCGATCACCGCGTTGCTGACGTAGGCGGACCGACGGTCGGGGTCTTGAACGATGGGATGTGAATGTGTGTAATACCATTCAAGATATGAAGGGTCACACTAGAGCTGTCAAAACGGGTCAAACCCGCCGGGTCAGCCCGTCCCGCTACCTAAAAGTGGCGGGTTGGGTTGAGAAAGTCGTCCCGTTTAGGGGCGGGTCAAACGGGCCGAGCCCGCACGGTCACGGTTAAGGCGGGCGGGCGGGTTGGCCGGGCTGGCCCGCCTCTTTTTTTTTTTTTTTTCTATTACCCATTGATTAAATCTGGACCATTGATGCTTAAAATTTCAAATAAACCTAGGGCCTAGGCTAAGAAAAAGGAAACGAAAGTTGCAGCAGCAACATTTATTTTAGATCTCAATTAGTTACCACTTCATAATCAATTAGTTACCAACTAAAAGACTATTAATTAAGTTGGTGGAAAATGGCAATCCCACTTAAATCAATTTTAATATTTAAACCTTGGTGGAAATCCCACTTAAACCAATATTAATATTATAATATTTTATATTTTTAATTGTTTTCTTTAAGTATTAAAATATTTTCTATTTTTAATTATTTTAAGTTTTAAATCAGAAAATCAATAAAATCACTATTTTGGCGGGTTGGCCCGTTCCAACCCGCAACCCGTGGTGGGTTGGGTTGGGTTGTGCAGTTCCAGGACCGCCTATTTGGCGGGTCAGCCCGTTCTGGCCCGTTTGTTGGCGGGTTATGGCGGGTTGCGGGCCAACCCGCCCGCCACCCGTTTTGACAGCTCTAGGTCACACTGTCCTGCTGGTCGGGCAGGTCGACCAAGTCTCTCGTCAGATAAGACATGACTATCCCATTGTACAAAGTACTTGACAAGTACCCCCCATATCGCCGCAGTCTGTTGGGTTTCCTTTCTGGGGACACCGGGAGCAATAGGGACGTATGGAATTGTCGTACATATCCAAACGTCTCGACTCGATCGATGATATGGCTCCACAATGGTGTTTCCGAGATGCATCCATGGTAATACGAGATCGGTGGAACGGAAAATGTTGTCTCACCGTCTCGGTATATGGCTTCCAAATAACTGTACCAATTTAAAAACAGATTAATACTACATGTATATTTGACACGAGATTTTCACGTATATAAAAACAGATTAATACTCACTTCACTGGGTTTCATGGAGTCAAGAACCTCACGCACTGACATTAATCTTTCGATAGAAGTTCCTTGTCCACCCTTTGGTAGCCACCTCTTTGCAAGAGGATTTTCCTCACATCGCACGTTATGTGGAGGCCTAAACACGGGAATCGTTCATATATCCATGCCTACGTGAAATGCAATAAGAAGACACAATAATCGCTCATAATCTAATAAATATTTAACACAACATATTGAAAATAAGTAAAAATATGAACTTCTTACCTCCAACAACGTGGAATATCCACCATTTGTTTGGTTGTAATCCTAGACGCTTGCCCTAGTCGTCTATACGAGATAAGCAAGAGTGGCAGCTCCCCATGCATATGTATGAACACTATCAAGCTCAACCAAGAACTCCGGGTAAGAAGTATTTACCCGAGTGCCACTCTTATCGGAAAATTGTACAACCTAAGGTGTACAATAAATATGCCCTAGCCGAGAAGGCGCGCCTTTTGGATCATCGACATAGCATCTTCACTAAACCTCTCCCTAAGCCACTCTAGCCTAACAGATGATCCCTCGCACCGCGCATTCCTTCTATGGCTTCGTATGAAACTCCCAACCACCGCTCAACATCAAAAGTAGATTGGTGTACTACTCCGTCTTGATAAACCGGAGTCCCCGTGATCGGAAGACCGCAAGGCAAAATACATCATCCAATGTGATTGTCATTTCGCCAAAGGGTAGATGGAAGCTATTGGTCTCGGGGTGCCGCGTTCCACAAATGCACCGACCAATACTTTGTCAACTTCAAAGTAAGAGGTTCGCCTTAATCGAAACAACGTGGACGCTTTGACAACGTCCAACCACAAAGGGTGACATACATCTCTGCGACAACTCCACCGAACTAATTTCTCGCATGGTTATTGCACTTGAGAAGCTCTCTCTTCCCCCGCCATATCAACCGTGCTACGTGCGACTCATACGTAGTCGGTAGAGATGGATTAACAGACCACCAGGAAATAGAGTATATGTCTCGTCCGCCAAATCCTCCCTAACATTTTCTTCTCCTACATCTCCAACATTTTCCTCTCTATTATCTCCAAAACCAAGATCTCTTTCAAAACTATAGTCATCATGTGTACAGGAGAGTGTTGTTGTTCGGTGAGACGTGTGGGGATCCTCGCGGTTGTTGTTCACGCCGAGCTCTTTCTCTTGTTTGAAGCAGTGGGTCTTCTTCTTTCGTAGACATTTGCTAATTTACTCGCAATAATCACAATATATATCACAGAGGTTGAAGAATATAACATGTAGAGGAAATTGGGAAGGTATGAAGATCATCCACACACTGCTCGGGAAGCACAACCGAACACCTCGTAGTGTTCGGGCAAGAGTCCGTAACACCGAAGTGGTGTTCGGTCGCCTTATGGAACACCTGCGGTGTTCGGTCTATACAAGGGAACAGATCGCACCGTTTGGTCCGACTTATGGAACACAGGCGTGTGTTCGGATTGATCCTAGGAACACCCGTGGTGTCCGGAGTTACCCCGAACACCACCGCGTGTTCCGAGGACGATCCCGAACACTCATTTTTGTTCGAAGAACCAGCCCGAATTCACTTCGATCGTTAGGACTTATAACACAAATTAAAACCCAAAGATACAAATTGAAATCGTTTGAACTTAAAAAGTAGAAGAATTTCATACCTAGGGCTTTCTTCATTGTTTGAATTTGGTCCTCTTCTACTTCGTGAAATGAAGGTGAAGATTCTTCTTCTTCTTCTTCTTTCTTCTTGGCTTCCTTCTTCCTTGCACAAAGCTGGGTTGTCAATGGTGTTGTTGGTGTTGTGTATAATCTGGAGGATGTTAACAACGGTGTAGGAAGACGTTTGAAATTGAAATTGGGTTTGAATTGGGTGGTGTATTGAGTAATAGGGTGGGGTGTGATGATATATGGTGGGTGTATTGGAAAAGAAATAATGAGATAAGTGAGAGGGGTAAAATAGAAAATGTTGGGTGGTGTATTTAGAAATTTTGTTGGTGTAAAATTAGTGGGGTGGGTGTATTAAGTAAATGGGTGTATTAAGAGGAAATGGTGGTGTTAATAGCAATGCTCATAAAACAAACAAAATGAAACGGTGATCAAGTTTTCAACTCTCAGTCACTGCTCCACGAAAAGTTGGGATGATTCCTCCACCCTGGATTGTAGGTGTTTGAGTAAGGATCATTCCGCCCCCTTTGCGGAAATGAGTTCATAGAATTAGCCTGTTCCAAAAACTCAGGAAACTGTTCTCGAGATGGGCACATATTAGTAACATGACTATAAATACCACAAATCGAACATGTTTCATTTACAGTCTGAGATTTAGAATAAGACAGTAAAGAATCCATTTGTGAAGTCAGCCTAGCTAATTGCATAGCCATTTCACTATTGGAAGAAGAAGAAGAAGAATTTACCTCATACATACCCCTGGTTTTACCTCTCACACTTTTCTGTTGAGAGTTCGCACCAAGCATCTTAAACAGATCCTTTGTTTCTTCGGGAGTCCTTTCTCCCATAGCACCACCTGCAGCATTATCTACCATCGCTTGGTAGTTTTGTGTTAAACCATCATAGAAAGATTGATTTAGCAAATGCAAAGAAAATTCATGATGCGGACATTGAATTAGCATTAGTTTAAACCTATCCCATGCTTCATGAAACGCCTCTCCTGGCTCTTGACTAAATCCTACAATTTTCTTTCGCATTTCAGACAATGTGGGATGAGGGTAGTACTTATTGATGAAAGTATTATAAACCCCCTCCCAAGTGGTCAAACTACCTGGGGCCAATGACATGAACCAGGTTTTCGCTGCATCCTTCGTAGTATACTGAAAGCAACGCATTCTCAACGATCTTCGCTTAAATTTCCCAACGGAAAATTTTGAACAATCGAATAATAATCACGCGAAAAGTTAAAGGATCTTCGGTGGCCATCCCATGAAAGGACGGAAGCATATTAAAATGAAGACTCTTTAACTCATAGTTCCTAGCAATGTAGGCAAGACAATACAAGAGGGGACCGGTTAATCCTAGGACGAGCATAATCCCTCATGGATCGCGCAGTTCGGTTCACCCATTTTAAAGAGGATTATCTTCTTTCAATTCAGGATTTTCAGATTCAAAATTTGAAGATTCACCTTTGTTTGTGTCCACCCCTTTGTTTCTACCCACTCTATCAATGTTGTCGTTAAATTCCGCTAGGACAGGATTCAACGAACGGCGACCGTGCATACAAGTATTCAATTACAAGAATTCAACAAGCTAAAAACCAAGCTTATCTAAGTCAAAACAAACAATTGTCCCCGGCAACGGCGCCAAAAACTTGATGGAAGATTTATTTAACCTCGCAAGTGCACAAATCAATTGTAGTATAATTGTGCAAGAACAAGGGTCGAACACAAGGACAAGTGTTTTGATTTAGAAAACTCAACTACTAACTTGAAGAAAACGATTTAAAGAAAACAGCGATGATTTGGATTTTTGATTTTTGATTAACAACTAATTTAACATAAAAACAATGAATTAAAGGAAGTTAACAAGTGCACTAATCTGGGAGAATTCAAGAATTGGGAAAGCCTAGGGATTGGGGTTCACTTTGTATCTCAATCTTATGTCTTGCTAAAGTCACAGCCTGATTCTAGGGTTCGTTCTTCTAAGGTAAAGATTGAGACGCTTTGATCACGATTTGCAATCTTTTAACTCCTAACTATTGTATCTCCTTGATCCGTTAACACAACACTTAAAAAGTTTATAAAGCACAAAAGAACGAATTAATCCTAATTCCAAAATCAACAATGATCATGTATCATTCAAAATCAATCTCACAAAGAATGGCAATTTATGAAATAGGAATATTGATCATTCACTAATTCATACATCAAATAATCTTAACAGTTGAACTACAATCCGTAAAAACAACTGATAAAATTCAATCAAACAACTTTGTAAAGAACAAGAAATCAAGACTGCATAAGATAAATATTCTACGACATAAAGATTTGATACTCAGTTACCTCCAATCCCTAGAAGGTGATGAATTTACAAAAACCCTTGAATCTTCGATTGAACTTGAATTTGAGTAAAGAAAATAAAATTTAAATATAATACAAATTAGAAATCTCACAGGAAAAGATCCCCCTTCAAAACAGCCTTCTTTCCTTTTTATCTCTCTCAGACCTTGGAACGACTTCGCACCTTG
This sequence comes from Platycodon grandiflorus, assembly GCA_016624345.1. NCBI lineage: Eukaryota > Viridiplantae > Streptophyta > Magnoliopsida > Asterales > Campanulaceae > Platycodon > Platycodon grandiflorus. The sequence continues at coordinate 31,749,880 of CM028367.1, read as the reverse complement.
GATTGGAACGACATGAGAAAAACTTCAACAGGCGCATAGCGCCAGGGCGCAAGAAACTGTGCGCGCTAAGGCCATCTACGGCAACAGATTTTGAATTTTTCAATTTCTTCCTTGCAACCTTTGTCTTTTCCACTCTCAACCCTTCAAGTTCCAAAACAGCTCCAAAATGCTCTACTTTTACATATTTGACTCAAAGGCCCCTGAAATCTCATAACACTAAAAATCCAAATTAAATAATAAAAAAAATCCCGAGAATTCACAAAGAATAAGATCAAAAAGTATCCAATTGAATGAGTAAAATACTCATTCATCAGTCACCAAGGGCAACATATGAGATCATGCATCCACAAATCAAATGTTGCCAAACCCTACTATGACCCACTTATTCTTACCCTATAAAAGGCATTTGTAGAAAGACAAAATTTGCAGCCAATTACAAATTGCCATGTGTCTTAACAAATTCTCATTTGTTTTTGAGGAAGAGTTAGAATAAAATGTAAGTACTTATCTTTGCAGTATCAGAAAATCAATAAAAAAAAAAAAAAAGATAATTCATTTGACACTTATTTCTTGTTATTCAGTTTTCAGACACTAAAAATTTTGTGTGTACAGATTGTACAATACAACCTTTAACAGATTAGATTGATCAGTTACAATACAACATCAAGCTCAGCCGGTTTGCATCATCGTGTATTAACGTATCAGTAGCAAGTTCGGTTTGCATGAACCTTGTATTTTGAATGTATAAAAGGTTTAGAAACATCTAAATGGATCCAATCCAACACTTGCATTCTAACTACAATGATATGAAAATTATACCAAAATGGCGTCAAAAAGAAGGATTACTCGGTTACCTACCTTACTGCGATTGTATTCTGGATGTTCAAGTCATGCCAATGGTCGACCCATCTTTCATTTCAGAGTTGAAATCTAACTATCCCTTTTTTCACCTGACAAAGTCTCCTGATATTTCTCGAGAGTTCGCTCGCTGCTCGTGTTCTTAGTTTCTGGTTGCAAGAACCTGGTTGCTTTCCCAGTTCTCATCTGCTTCCTCTTCTAGGGATACCACCAATACGGTTAAAATAAACGGAGCAAATACTTGCAATAACAATGATAACACAATCAAGCTGCATTGTCTTTGGACAGTCTTACAAATGTTTGATACATGAAAGCTTTGGGTTACACTGCTATTGATTCTATATACAGATGCAGATGCATATACAGATTAAGCATAACTTAAAGATAAAATATAAAATTTCGTAAATGCGCTATTTACATCGAAGAATTCATTACGAGTTGCTTCACGAATAATTCCAGAAATCACGATACCATATAGGTAAATCAAACAGGTCTAACAGGTAATGGGTTCAAAAAAAATCATGCACTGAAACCCCTGTGGAGGGAGCTCCACGGATTTGAAGGAACTGTGGCACAGGCTTGCGCTGATGCCTCGGCCATCTGCTCCTCCTTGATTCCAGCATTGCACATGTTAGCAAAGGATCGCATATGTTTCATACCATATTGTGATAGGGATCCGCAGTGCATCTCAAATGTCCTCACCTACACAGAAAATAAGAATATTCTACCTCTTTGAAAAATGAAGCATAAAAAAAAAAAAAAAACACAGTGGCCCTTTCAAGAAATCAAAAGGATTAATAACTGAAGACAACGCCACACATTAACTAGTATCTGCTCTCTATGGCGTTCAGACCAATATAAGGGATTGAAAATAGAATTCAGTCACCTGGGTTGGGTTCTTCAGGCTAGTAAAACTAGCAAGGAAACGGGCTACAGTCCACTTTCTTGCCATTGTTGTAAATTTCCTCTACCCTACTTTCTTTTTCATAACCTGACAGAACGCTTCCAAGGAGCTTTTCCGCTACCTCCGTTCAAAAAAAAAAAAGGGGCGGGGGGAAAGAAAAAGAGTCTGGTTTTGTAAAGTCAAAAATTTTAATATTTTACTTTTACTTCTCTTATATTTTCCTTAAATTGCATTAAAATAATGTTTGACACAGGAGAAATAAAAGAAAGGACAAAATTGAAAAAGAATATGGAAATTTATAGCTTAAATTTGAGAAATAGGACTCTTTTTTGGCAAATTAAAATGGAGAGTACACTTCTTTTCAGGGTTGAGGAAGGATTATCTTGCAGCCAAGCGAATTCCATTGGTTATATTTTACTTGCTTTCTACAACTCGTTCTCAAACTCCGCTTATTTTTATTTTGAGTTTGAACAAACACTAAGGAGTCAGATATTTATAGTCGTTATGACTTCGTCAATAATCAAAATCACAATGATGCCAACTACGTCCTCAATTCAAGGATAAACTTTCGGATGTGGGATTTCATCGTTGGGAATCCCGAAGACAGGTACTTTCAAAGTAAAGACTACATATGATAACTAGAAGGAGCCTGAGAACGAAAACTTACCAGTGTTTTAAGGCAGTCCCAGTCATCAACCACAGGTTGTCCCGCAGGTCGGACAGTCTTCAGCGCCTCAGGACACTTTTCAATTCCAAACAAAAGGTTCCCAATGAGCTTTATACTGTTGTCTATGTGCATTCTGTGTGACATGGCTTCAGTAAGCGTTTTTTGAGCTCTAACTTTCCTGGTAGAGTCTTTGGGAGCCTTGCGATACTGTCAGAAGAGAAAGGAATAAGTAAACAGTTAAAAGAAGAGCACCTGTATTAAGCTTGATAAACATTGTCGGCCTTTCTCTAACAGCTTAAGCTTTTAGATGAAACAGCCTGCAGGTACGTTAAAGATCAACCACAATTAATAAAGAGTTGTTCTTGCAGTATCCTTCCCTTTATCAGCAGGAATTGATTTCAGAAATTGTGGTACTCCTAAATTGCAGTATATCTCACTCAAGAAGTAATTGTCTGAAATCAAGAGCTTTTGGATTTTTGTAGTCTAGTGCCAAAAGGGAAAAAAATTCCAATTTAGCACTTGGATTGTATTTTCAGTAACCGAACAATAGGATCCACGTCTGTCAGACCCCCTTAGAAAGTAGAATGTAATAGAAAAACTTGAAAAGACCAAAGCATCACGATAGTACAGACATGGTAGCACAAACCTTGTGCCAGAAATGTAAAAGATCAGCATCACGCTGATTAACAACTTTAGAAGATGGCCGCAGGGAGTTGTCATCCACGTAAGTGTAGTTATCATTTTTAGGATTAGTACCCATATACAAGTAAAGATTATCCATGCTAAGCTTCAAATCCCCATATTGCATCACATGTGATCCATAATCATCATTGCCATTTAAGGTTCTCCACTTAACCTGCATTCGCCAGCATGAAATCAGATAATCACTCTAACAATTCACACAATCATTTAAATGAAGAGCTGGAAGGATGTTTGCCAAGAAAGTTGCGCTGTAACAATCAGAATGATTAAATGTGATTGTGGCCGCCTATTTCAAGTAAATAAAATTTATGCCCAGAAACACAGAAATGCCACATCCATATCATTTTGGATGGAATTTCTGTACAGAAGTAGTTCAAATTGTAAACACTTTTCTTCACAGCAAGAACTTTTGAACAGGTAAACTACTTGTATTTACTCATTCTATATGCAGACAATGTATTGGCACACAGCAGTTTGATTAATATGCACTAGGGGTCGGACCCAGGACCTAACTCTTTGTTGGGGGATGGTAGTAAGAGACAATAAAATGATGAGATTAAAAAGTTTATGCAAACTATTTACAAGGAAATAAACACCAATTTTAATAACTAACTAGTGTTTAATTTATTCTGAAAATAATAGTTATGAGTCACATTCTCCAGAGATTAAAATTTTATATTTGAATGTTTTCGAAATTTTGAGAGGGTCTAGTATATATTTACAAAGTCTCTTAATTAAAATATCAAATAGTAGGAGCCTCAAAGAATTTTTTTTAAACTTGGGCTGGCCACGGCCCCTATATGCACTTGAGAGATATGACTGCAAGCATAATTATTTCTCATTTCTTAATCTAGCATAAGCAGAATAGTCAATGATTTGAGGTCGACCAGAAGCTCACCACTTGATACTGTTCCCTCAATGTTTCAGACCGCAGATTGTGTACGTCGCTGTTCACAAGATCAGAATATTATAAAAATGTACTGAAAATTTGTTTGGGTTAAGGAACTCGAAAATTTTATTTTTATAATTTTGAAAACGAAGTAAAAAGAAGATGACTATTCCAAGGCAAGGAAAGCCAAGGATCTGCTAAACAATTCATAAGAAATAGGAAAGGTTAAACATACCTGTCCTCCATCCAGGCAACACTATACAAGTCGCCCAAACAAGTTTCATATTCTGGGGGAGGACTAGGATAGTCTCCAGGACAGTAAGTACCCCAGCTGTCCTCATCTGCATTAGCAGCAGTGGTTGCATAGATATTTAATCCTTCCGGGAGGAGACCCTCAAAAATACTTCCAGATTCACAAGCTTCCAAGTAAAATACCTAAAGATTCACGTACAGGTTGGAATACTCAAATTCCACAAATGTATAAAATGCATTAAATGTTGTTGAATTGAAAATTACCAAGCTTTTATAAGTTCCAGAAGCATGCTTCTTTTTCAAGACCTCGATCAGATCATATGCATACATGAAAGGACCTACTGGCATCCCTATATACAGCATTTCCATTTAATAGAACCGTTAGAAACTCAAATACTCGTGAGAATATAACCATGATTAAAGATCAAACAAACTAAATAAGCATTTACTAAAATGAAAGAAATTTTAAGTTTTGAAAATAACTCATAATTAACTTTCATGGCCTCAAAAAAAAATTAGGTCAGAAGGGAGGAAGAGCTGAAATGGAACGAGAGGAAAGAACAACAGATCACTTTTCTACGCAATTCACCTCTCCGAAAAAGTTTGACAGCAAAAGGAAGCTGGTGGATAAAAACAACCGAGTAATTGAATTTTTTTTCTTCATTCCGATAGTTCAATTTTATGCAACTCCATAAAATTCACGAGAGCAACGTTTAGCCTAGTGGATAAGATTTGGCCCACCCGCGTGTGGTCACAGGTTTGGGTCTGAAGGGGAGGGACCTCCCAGACTATCATCATTGTGAACCAAAATGATAATAATAATAATAATAATAATAATAATAATAATAATGAAAATAATAATAATAATAATAAGTGAAAAATACCACCCAAAGAGGCCATAAGTAAAAACCACTAAGACCTCTAACAGTAAAGTCTTCTCATTGTGATTCACCATATGGGTAAGGATGACTTCAAATTAAGATATCATATTTTCAAGATTTTCTATTTTCATACTGCATAAAACAAGTTCCAAGAAACTTCTCACTGTTAGAAAAAGACATGCATCAGTTAAGTGTTAATATATAAATATCTTGTTGGGCATGGGGCACAAAAGCATAACCGACAATTGAGTATCAGATGCAAACCTTTTCTTATATAATTAATATAAAATCTTTACTATTATTCCAGTTTAAAAGAGAATCCCTAGCCTAGGAACCATTGAAGTACTTCTGAGAAGAGCCATTACGGCAGCTGCTTACCAAGCACGCCTGCACCACCATGATCAGTATAGTATATGAAAATATGATCATTCGGGCCGCTATCCACAACCTTCCCACTACCCCCTGTAAGAGCTGTTTTATCTCCTAGAATAACAGCAAAAAAGTTGTCAACAGTAACATCATCCCCAGTGTAATCCTGCGTCAAGAAAACACATCACATGAGAAAAGAGAATTGTATCTCTCAATGTCGAAAAAATGGTTAACCAGCTGAAGAAAACAAACCTTCGGCACTCCTTGATAAACATCATCGCCATCTGGGCTGTTAATGATGACTCCAGGTCTAGGGTTCTCTTCAGCATATGCAATGTCATCGTACATGAAAACAACAATATTTTCCTCTTTGATCCCACCTTTCCTCAAGATTTGATATGCATGACATACATCTGACTGAACCACAAAAAGTAAGGCCCGTGATTAAATCAAATAATGGATCAAAGGAAGAGAGCCAAATACATCTGATGCTCAAGGTTAGGAAACAAAATTGAATGTTTTACCGCGAAATTGATTATGACACCATGCAAACTTGATGGCTAATTGTACCTCATACTCGAGCATAATCATAATTAAAAAATGAAAATGCCAATGTGACATAACCCAAAAATCTGGTACAAGAGCCCGTTGAATCAGGAACTGCTTGTTATGAGCTTTATAAAATGTTTCTTAACTGTAAACAATCAGCAAGGAATTGGGAATATTCACATTCTTAACATGTGCCCTGCCAGCACTTGTAGCGAGACCCATTGACATATTCATACTCTCCTTCCACCCGTCTAGCAATTTTCCCTTCAAGCATCTTTCATAAATCTCTGAACATTCACTGAATAATTTTCCAATATTATCAACACTAAAAGCAGTTTTGGATTCCAAATTAGAAAAATGATAGTGAAGTAACTGAAATTTCCTTAAAACTACTCCAACTTTGGTGCTCATCCAAAAGGGGTGGATTAACCAGTGAGCCTTAAAGGAATTTGAAAAGTACAACAAAAATGACACACGAAAAGTTCTGATAACATTTCGCATGAGCACGGCAAAACAAATAATTCTCAACATCAAGTACTTCTATTGTAATTTCTTTTTCTTTTTTTTTTCTTTTTTTTTGGGGGGGAGGTTTTTTGAATATGGTACAGCATATAACCAAGTAGTGCACCCAATTGAATAATGTTTCCAACCTTCTGGTAAACAAAAGCTCTCAGCTAGTACATAGTTGACATATTATATGGACATATAAGTGGGCTTTCTAGTACGAAAAATTAGGAGTAAAAACAACGTAGATGCCTAGAAGACTAGGAACATTGTTTCCTGTCAGCAAACCAACACAAGCATACCATATTTAATACCACATCAGAGATAAAAACTCTTTTGTTCCATAAAAGAGTATTCAAATAAAAAATTGATATAATTTTTAATTTCATGACCATGAAGCTTGAAGTTTCTGGTTCTTTTTGCCATACTTTATAGTGATTACTCCTTATGTTCGAGTCAAAGAGTCTTGTTTCAAAATTTTAAACTAATCCAATGAAAGTGGTTTTATTTAAAAAAACATGACAATTCTTGAGAAATGGATTGTATACAATGGTGATAAAACTGACCCATGATTCTCACAAAAGAAAACACAAAACTTTAGTCTAAGTTACTTCATGATGGAGTCATCCACTCGGTCAATGAGTTTTTATTAGGATATCGTGAATTTGTGATCTTTATTAATGCAATGTGATAAATCAACAACTTTTTCCTGGAAAGTTTGTATTTTTAGGGGTTATGTAAAATTAAGTTTGAGGATAATATAGCTTTAACACCTGAAGGGAAACCAAAAAATTAAGACATCAACATCAAGTCATCAACAATAAAAAGGGTATGGCTTTCAACTAAGACACTCCATTGATGCATTATTTCACCTGTATTAAATGTTTCAGATATTGTAAAATTATGAGATGCTTTGACTCTACTTATTTCTTTTCAACATAATTAAATTTTAACCTGAAGTTCAACGGATTAAAGGCCGACAATCCACTTCGTTGTATATTGTTCATGAAAATTCCAACATAGTTATAATTATACTGACCTGGTGCCGGTAATTCCAATAACCGTTGGATCCAGCAATGAGGACGGCCCATCTTGTCCCAACTGAGTCGTCATCATCGCCGACGTTTTCCGACGGCAGTCGTAGAACATCGCCGAAGGAATCGCGGCCAGCTAATGCGGCCACGATCGAGAGCGCAAGGAATAGGAGTGTACCGGCGGTGTAGCGAACCATTGTCCTCTTCTCCGGCGACAATTTTTTGAGGTGTGGCTTGATCAACGAAGCCTAAGCTGGGGATCAATATATATATATATATATAGAGGTAAAGACTAAAAGACTGTAGGCTGTCTGGTTGACTTCACTGGTAGCAGTTTTGATGACGGAGATGAATATGAGCCGTTGGATGAGAACTGGTCTTGGATTGGATGATTGGGAACTGGGTTCACCGACGGGAAAAATGCTAATAGTAATATGGATAAATCTATATAGTTAGGTTATGTTTCAACGATTAATTATAAAGCTTGTAATTAAAATTTAAAGAATAATTTAAATTTTGTAGAGTTTATATTGTTCGTCTAATTTCAATTTTAAAACTTATCAATGAATATTCATACTAAATATATAGATAATTAATTATAACAAAACATGTGGTTAACATATGTGTATTTTTTTTATTTTTTAAACTTTTCAACGTATCTTCATGTCTAAAAAATTTAAAACTAATCCTCGAACTAGGTAGAGTGATAAAGCTCCTCTTACTAATTTTCTGGGTAATAACATTCTCCTGACTCGAACTCAAACCTCATGGTTAAGCTCGAATAATCCTTATCAGGGGTCTACACATTTAATAAATTTTTCTGACAATATGTATTGCACATTAAATCTGAATGGAGAAAGTAAAACACATGTCATATTGTAATCATTCGTTTGTATAGTTTATACACTAGATCAAATAGATAAAAAAATATATATATATATATACAAACAATATATTACCTTCGTCCCAAAATAAGTATTTCATGTTCTATTTTCAGAACGCTCCAACATACTCCCACCCTAACTAAAAAGAATTCTAATTCGACATACAGATTAAAAAAATTAATTGATTGTATTATAAATACTAGAATGTTGTATTTTATTTTTTTTTTAAATAAGCTCATATGAGAGTAAAACCATCAATTAAAGTAGAATTCAAAACAATTGGAAAAGTTACATGAAACAAAAAAAAAAAACAGATCAAAAAGTGGAAGCTTTTTTGGTACTATTTAAATGGGAAAGATTGATTGATTTTTCTTTTTTCTAAAGAACGAAGGGCGTAAATGTTTCCTTTTCATTCCTAAAAAGTTTTTTAATTAATTTGTTATTTTTATTAATTGAAATGAGTTGCATTAAAAAACATCTTTACTCTTTAAAAACTTTTCCAAATGCATTAGAAGCGACTTCAGTATAATAAATTTACATAGACGCTAAACGCAGCCCCCCTAATGCGCTAAACGCAACCCCCCCTCCCCTGTAAAATTACTAACTTGCCCTCGTCTTTTATATATAGAAAATATTTAACTTAAAACTCTCACTTTTATTTGCTTCGAATGTGTATGTTTTGACATATTTTGTGTTGAATTTTATTTTTTGTTCAGTTATTTGCTCTAGTGTGTATGTTTTTTATATATTTTGTGTTAAATATAATTTTGTTTTTGACATATTTTGTGTTAAATATATTTTTTTGCTTTATTATTGTGTTATAATGTATATTTTAACAAAAAAAAAAAAGGGCAAACTCAACAATTTTTTTTTGAAAATTTGCACTTTACCCCTTAAATTTGTTAATTTCGTTAAATTTTTAACGAATTTAACAAATTGAAGGGTATTGTGAAATTTTTCAATTTTTACAAATTCGGGTGTAAAGTGCAACAATTGAAAAAAAAAAAAAGACATGCGCCTACACCGCGCATGTCCTTTGGACATGCACGGTCCAGCGCATGTCTTTTTTTGTGAAAATTTGCACTTTACCCTTAAATTTGTTAATTTCGTTAAATTTTTAACGAATTTAACAAATTGAAGGGGTATTGTGAAATTTTTCAATTTTTTACAAATTCAGGGTGTAAAAGTGCAACAATTGAAAAAAAAAAAAGAAAAAAGACATGCACTGTTGCATGTCCTTTTAGACATGCACGTCCGCGTGTCAAAGAACATGCACTGGTCCAGCATGTCTCTTTTTTTTTTTTTTTTTGCAAAATTATACATTATAACAAACGAGGGCAAGTTAGTAATTTTACAGGGGAGGGGGGCTGCGTTTAGCGCATTAGGGGGGGCTGCGTTTAGCGTCAGTCTAAATTTATGGGTTAACTGCACTTTACTGCTAAGTGGTTTGTTTATTGTCGCACTTAGAAATACGTGGTTTTAATTTTTGTACATTAGGGTCTAACGTTGCATTTTTGTTGCAATTAAGGGTTAAAAGAGAGTTTTTGTAAATTTTTTGTTGGAGAGTCATCATATGTCATTCATATGCATTTTGGTGTGGTTGAGTTTGTCTTTAAATACTTGATTATTAAGGTTATTTTCATCCATTATAAAAAATATGTCAAGTGCATGAATTTTAAGAAACTTGTCAAGTGCAAAAACAACCCAAGAAAAATGCATTTCGATGACAAATAATGACTTTCTAGCTAAAAGTTAATGAAAATTGTCTTTTGAACCTCAATTGCAACAAAAATATAATCTTAGACCTCAGTGTGCAAAAATTAAAATTACAGACCCCGCAACTACAACAATAAGCAAACTACAGGATAGTAAAATGGAATTAACCCTAAATTTCCTGATCGAAATACTTCAACCAATATTATAAAAACACTTATTAACAAAACCCTTTTTTCAGTTGTGAGATTAAAATAAAAATAATTAGTTTCTTTAATTTGACATGACTAAAAAATAATACATGAAAAGTATTTTGTTAAAATTTGTGTATAAAATCAATGAAAACACTTATTTCTAATTGTTTAGTAGGATAATGATGGTTGAGTCATGACTCACTAGTGTTTGAATTCTTTGAAATTTATTCTTGGGTGACACCTTAGCTCTTGTATTTGTACATAACACATGAGAATTGTACTATATAATAATTCCCCTGGTATGGTGTAAATAAACTGAGTTAGCTCAGTTTGTTTAGCTTGAGCAAATTCAAGTTGTTAATTTAGATGAGCTTTAACTTACCAATTATTTTGAGATTTAGTGACTGCTCTACTGGTTAGAGCCTCGCTCCCCCTGTTGTTGATCCTAGAATTGAATCTCGTTGGGGGTTTTTTGGGGATTTAGGGTAGATTTAGGATATCAAAAAAAAAAAAAAAAACTTACCAATTATTTTAATACTCAAGTTTATTCAAAGAGAATCTTTAGTTGATCTAATGTCAAATTGAGATTTTATCAAGCCAAACTCGAACAAATCTGATACAAAGCAATTAAATGATTCTCTAAAACAAAAAAAGTGAGCTAAAGTCGAGATCAATAAAATTATCGATCATATACACATATAGACGTTATGCAAATAGAACATTCTTGCGTAGAAGATGTCATAAAGATATTAGACATTCTCGAAAAGAAGTAATGAGTTAGATATCATATTAATTAACCTACAAGACCACAATTTAATCAATTACATGAATTAACACATTGATTAGATTGAAATTTTGGGATAAAAAGGAGTCCTTATCATTTTTCTTTGATAAACACCACAACATGAAAAATAAGCAGTCATGCAAACACAAGATTTAACGTGTTTAACTCCAACAATGAACTAAATGACGCTACATCCACTATAATAATATAGTTACAAATACGAGTTCTCATCAAGACTCATAAAGATATATTTGTTCCTGAATACAAGAAATTCATAATATTCAATAGGCAAATATTAACTCTCAACGGCCAGTCACATGGACACAGAGTGTTGAAAAATTGAGAAAAATCGAGGTCTCAACAATTTTCTTTTGAACAATCACAATAACATAAAAAATAAGAAACCAAACAAAACACAAAATTTAAGGTGATTCATTCCAACATACACTATAAGATATCATGAAGATGAAAATACATGAGATTTCTTCAAGAAATCCAATCCTAATTACAAGAAACTCATAATATTCCACCAATTTCAGTGCGAGGAAACACAAACGATTCTCTTTGATGAATATTCATCCAAATCTTTCGTGTGAAAAAAAGTCTCATCATATATCCACGCTAAAAGTATTACGCCTACCGTCTCTAATTGAACGCCAATTTTATTTTATTTTATTTTTTTGTGTAAAAATTGAAGAAGTTGACTTTTTAGGTCATTTTAGTATACACATACATAATTTAGAGAGTAGGTTTTATGATAGAATTTATATGAAGAAATATTTTAAATAAATGAATTAGATTTCATCTAGAGATTCAAATTAAGCAAAATAAAAACTATAAAGTAGAGAATTTAACACTGTTAAAGAGAGAGAAGATGGTCCAATATATTATAGTAAGGATTTCAGTTAATTTTCTTAATTAAATTAAAATTACGTTAGTTGCATAACTATAATAATTAATTACTATCCGGCAAAAAGAGAAGTGTCAAAAATGACAGGTTAGTGGCTCCTATCAAAACTAAAATTAAATTACATAAAAAAGAAGAATCTAAAGGAACTACTTTCTGAACTTAAGCCCCACCCCCAGTCCCCCACCGCCCCCTCCCCCACCCCACACACACACACACACACACACAAAAAGGAAAAGAGAGAAGGATCTAAAAATTGCACATTAAAAGAAAGAATTGGAATTATTATGGCCAAGACATTAAAAGTCTATTCATAGTATGTTTTGTCGTATTTTGCATTGAAAATTGTGCATGAATAATCATGTCGTATTTTGCATTAAAAATTGTACATGAATGATCAACATCGAGACAAAATATACTTTCATGTACTTAAAATATGACACATATTATCCTTACTCAAAATTGAAACTCGTAGGTGAGAGGGTAAATTGCTATCCTATATAGTGTTAGATATTTCAGTGACAAAGTTCGAAGTCAATAATATTAGAAATACAAGTGACTTGTTTATTGGTTGTATTTCATACTCGAACAACAATTACTAGAAATTCTGATTCGAAGAATTGGTAGTCTTTGATTGAATTGAATCGAAAATTGATAACAGTTGTATGTTATAGTCGAACACTTTTTCTACTACCTCCGTTCCAAAATAATTGTCATTATAAAATTTCAAGGAACATTTACCCATATTCTACTAAAACTACTCTTATTTATTAATCTCATTAAAGAGAGTAATTAGGAGAAAAGAAAAAAAAAATAGTCATGCACTTTATCTATAATAAATGAACTTAAATAAGGATAGATCCGTCAACTTATTAATTTGTGTGCAAATTACTAAAACGACAATTATTTTAGAATAAAGTACTACTTATATAATCATCCATGACAAAAGTACGTTGCAGCTTTGCATTGGAAATGTATAATAGGAAAACATTGCGATTGATTCTATATACAGACGCATATACTAAATTACAGATCAAGCATTATAACATTACAGCTGAATAGATATAGTTTCATGGAAGACTGATCACGGATATGCTTTGGGGGCTATATTTACATTGGAGCAGTCACTACAGCTGCTTCCACGCCTAGATATATAGGTGCCACGATATTGTATAGGACAGTCAAACTTGCCTAACATGTTTTGAGTTCTGAATTATCCGATCATGCACTGAAACCCTTGTGGAGAGAGCTCCAGGAATTAGACGGAATGCTGATACAGGCTTGTGCTGATACCTCGGCCATCTGCTCCTTGTTGATTCCAGCATTGCAGAGGTTAGCTATGGATCGCATGTGTTTCATACCATACTGGGATAAGGATCCACAGCGGGTCTCAAATGTCCTCACCTGCACAGAGCATAAAAGTATTCTACCTATTAAAATGAACACTAAGGAGGAAAGAAAAACCCCTAAAAAGAGGGAGGGGCGTTCCATTCTCCAGTAGTTAAAAAAACTAACAGTAGGGATTTTCTATTGCAGGTAGATGAAAAAAATCAGTCACCTAAACAACTAGAAAAGACATACAGTAGCCATCAAAGATAAAACTAAAGTCACCCAAGTTGGTGTTTTCATGTTAGTAAAACTAGCATCCCTACGTGCTATAATGGAGTTTTCTGCCATGTTGTAATTTTTCTCTGCTTAATTATTCTCGTTCATAACTTGACAGAAACTTCCAAGTAGCTTTTCCTCTACTAATATAAGTATAAAGCAAATACACTTGACTTCTGGGACTAATCTTGAACAGCAGAGCAACAATCCACTTGTGGTACTTCCGTTTTGTCAACACAAATCCAAACACACTCAAAACTCAGATATTCAGAAAACAGATTGCATACACTGTCAATCCTTACGACTTGGTCAGTAATCAACATAACAATGATGCCCCTGAACGTTTTCTTCATTAATTCAAGGGTAGCACTAATTTTGTGATGGGAGCTCTCAGCTTGGAGCATCCCAATGACAGAGATACTCTCTTCTAGTGGAATAAAATGTAACCAAGAGGAGCCTGAGAATGAAACTTACCAGTGTTTTGAGACAGTCCCAATCATCAACTAGAGGTTGTCCTGCAGGTCGGACAGTCTTCAGCACCTCAGGACCCTTTTCGATTCCAAACAAAAGCTTCCCAACAAGCTTTATACTGTTGTCTATGTGCATTCTATGTGACATGGCTTCAGTAAACTGTTTCTGAGCTTCAGACTTCCTGGTAGAGCCTTCGGGAGCCTTGGCATACTGTTCGTACAAAAAAAATTCAAAAAGAATAAAGATCACTGGTTTTCAGGATGGACATTTTTCGGGTGCAATTAAGAAAGATTACTGTTTTTGGATTCAACTAATTTAACAAGCAAAGCATGAAACCTATCCAATATCCAACCTCTCTCACTCAGCCGTATACATGGGCACCATTTGACAAAGGCAATAGCCTTTCTCATTATCAGGTATTCAAGTTACTATCGAAGACAATCAGTCTATCCGCAAACTTTCAGACATTCTGCAACTCTTACACACAAAAATGGCTTGGTGAAGGTACGAGCATTTGTGACTTTGTGTTTGTTTAACTGGTTTATTGCCTAAATGAAAATTTTCCAATTATGCCCTTCGAAATAGAATGACAAACAGTCTTAGCAAGTAGAATGTATCTAAATCTCAAAGGACAGTGCAGTGGGAGAATGAGTACAGGGAACGCGGGGCAAACCTTGTGCCAGAAATGTAAGAGATCAGCATCACGCTGATTAACAGCTCTAGAAGATGGCCGCAGGGAGTTATCTTCCACAAAAGTGTAGTTTTCATTTGAAGGATTTGTACCCATATACATGTAAAGATTATCCTTGCTAAGCTTCACATCCCCATACTGCATCACATGGGATCCATAAGCACCAAAGTCATTTGAGGTTCTCCTCTTAACCTGCACGCGCCAGCAGCATGATATAAGATAATGAATCTAACACTGCATAAGATCATTCAAAGGGAGAGTTGGAGGGGTGTTCTCCAGGTGAGTCATGCGATACAATTCAAAATAAGTTTACGTGGCTCACTTCACGCAATTTCAATATATGACCCTCATTTTGAGGTTTTTACATAAAAGCCACAGCCATTATCATTCTAGATGAAAAATGTGTACATAAATACTGCAAGTTTAAAACATTCTTCTTCCTAGCATGAACTATTGACCGCGTGTCAACTCCTTGTATCTGCACTCATTGTATTTGTGAACAACATATTGGCACACACTACCAATCAATAAGCATCTTGCCCAATGAAGGCAGAAATAAGCATTCCTCATTGCTTAACCTAGCTTTTAAAAAAATAAAAAGGATTATAGGATGGTCGGAAGCTCACCAGTTCATACTGCTGCTTCAATGATTCTGTCCGCAGATTGTGTATGTCACTGTTTCATGAGATTGGAAAAGTTAATTAAAATTACAGAGAGAGTTTCCCAATTGAAAGCAGTTTTAGGAACTTAAATATCTTCCTATGATACTACAAAAATGTACAAAAAGGTGACCAGATGAAGGAAATAAAACCAAAGACCTAAAGAAAATTCAGAAGAAATGTTGCATGCAACTAAGCAAGCTATCTTCGAACTACGTGTTTCTGTCCCATATTATATGCAGGAGTGGTGACTAAAAGTGGATCGGATGACCCAGTTTTGTCCATCTTAATAAAGGCCCATACTTGTTCTTAGTTGCTACCAAAAACAATTTGTGTTGTTGAAGAAAGTTTTAGTTGTCAAATCCAACCAAACAAGAAGATTTTCCAAAGTAAATAAAATTGCAGCCAAAACAAAAGGTTGATGGCTGAAATTTTACCTTAATTCAGATTAAGACCATACCTATTGCTGATCCTTCTTTTCATGACAGATTTTAAATATAAAAGAGAGGTCGTGCATACCTATCCTCCATCCAGGCAACACTATACAAGTCACCCAAACAGGTTTCATATTCTGGTGGGGGACTAGGATATTCTCCAGGACAGTAAGTACCCCAGCTGCTCTCATCTGCGTTTGAAGCCGTGGTTGCATAGATATTTAATCCTTCAGGAAGTAAACCTTCAAAGATACTTCCAGACTCACAAGCTTCCAGGTAAAATACCTAATGATTCACGCGCAATTTGAAAAGTTCAAATTCCAGAAAAATGGATATTAAATGCATAAAATAATAAGCGGTTATCAAAAAGCAAATTACCAAGCTTTTATATGTTCCAGATGCATGCTTCTTCTTCAAGACATTGATCAAATCATTTGCATAGATGTAAGGACTTGTTGGCATACCTAAAGATATATAAAGCATAGCCAGTTAATAGAATTGTAGAAAAATCAGATAAGAATGAGAGTGGCATCCTAATTAGAAGATCAATGAGCTAAATATGCATTTACTAAAATGAAAAAAAAATTAAGTTCTAAAAAAGCTCAAGATAACTTTAATGGCCCCAAAAATGGGGAAAATCCGCATGCACCTCCTATATTTTGGCCCAATCTCAGTGCCTATCCCTCACTCTTTGGCATCGTCTCACTGCCACCCCTTCTGTTACATTTTGTTTTATGCTTCGGTTTGTTTAACCAAATAGACCTATTGAAAAGACTATTGTACCCCCTTGACATTCTGGAAGAGTTTATTACCCTTGACTAGATTTTAATTGTTGCAAAATTTTCATATTTAATCATACAACGTTTCTCTCTGTCTTTAAACACCCTTACTCTGGGGTCAACATAAAAAGAGAAGGCAAAAGAACCTTTAAACCAAGTTACAAGACCAGAAGCCCTACGACAGCCACGACCGAGAGAGAGAGGTGAAGTTTGAGTCACACAGATGTTTAATTCAAGGGCCAAGGTTCGGATTTATTTTGCAATTGCTCCAAAACTTGTCATTGTTATTTCTCCAATTGATCGTTTGGTACAAAATCAATGTTAAGCGGTTTTTTTCTTTTAGATGTGAAAATGTCGAAGTTACGCCTAATATCAGTAAAGACTAACTGCTTTTAACAGAAGGGATGGCAGAAAGAAGAGACCAAAATGCCAGGTATCACTGGGATTTGGCCAAAACATACGGGGTGGCAGCAATAAACTTGAGGGTGAGAAATTTCAGACGGCGATGGAAAGTCGACGGAGAGGAAAGAATAGCAGAACATTTTCACTTTGCAGTTAGCCTCCCCAGTAGTTACCAGAATATCAAACTTGGCAGTTAAAATAGTTTAGCAGTTAAGAGTCCCTTCTATTTTGAAAGATAATAGTGAGCTGCACTTGGATTTTTCTCTTTGGGTTGAGTTACGTTGGGTTACATTTGCTGAGGAAGGAGGTCTTATATTCTTAAATAACTAACAAATCTTATACCTTCAAAGAAAATAACACAAAGGGGCCATCAGGTGATACCACACTACACCACTAAAATAACAAACAGTAAAACCTTCTCATTGTGCTCCAGCAAATGGTAAGGGATGATTTCAAATTGAGAAATTATTTTCTCAAGTAGCTCTATTTTCATACAGATATTATACGATTTCCAGAAAATTGTTAATATTAAAAACAGACATTTCAATAAAAGAATCCTACCTTTTATTTTGCAACGTTCCACTTAAAGAGACTTATTTGAAAAACTAAGCTTTTCAATGTTTCGGTTTCCAACCTTATCTATTACACTAGACTTCTACTAAGAAATACTATTGTGGTTCTTATTATTAAGGGTATCTATGACAAATCAATGTTATTCTTAGAGCTTCTCCAATTCAATCATCTATTTAATAAAAAATATTAAGACACGTATGAAAAATAGATTTTCCAAAAAAAATCTTCTCCAATGCAAACATCTTAGGCTGAGGTGGTATTTAGTTGGGAAGACATCCTCTACGTGATCCTCTATTCTAGAGGGTCACCTAGATGATGTCTTTCTATCCACGTCATTTACCGTCGGTTTTTATTTTTATTTTTATTTTTTTTACTGTCAATCAGTAATAATATGGAATAATTTTTATTTTTTGGTTTCTATAATTAATTATAAAAACTGCCACGTCTGAAAAAATGTTTTTAAAGGAGTCTTGCATTGGAGCACGCTTAGAAAGATACTCTATCTAAAAAAATTTTGCCACATACGAAAGAGGTTTTCATGTTTAAACATGTCACATAAGAAAATCTAGATGATAGCATTGGAAATGCTCTTAAAATGTTTTGACTTTCAAATTTTGATCTTTAAATGGAACAGAAGGATATGTAGCTTATTCAAGCATGGTACATAAAGGCATAACGGACATTAGGGTATCAGATGCAAGTGACCCTTTCCTTATATCATGGAAATAGGAAGAGACATAAATTATGAGAAAACTGCTTACCAAGCACGCCTGGACCACCATGATCAGTATAGTATATGAAAATATGATCATTCGGGCCACTATCCACAACCTTCCCACTACCACCTGTAAGGGCAGTTTTGTTTCCAAGAATAACAGCAAAAAAGTTGTTAACTGTAACATCCTCCCCTGTGTAATCCTGCCTCATGAAAACGCATCACATGAGAAACGAGAATTATATTCTACATCTTTAGAAAAGTGGTTACTGCCTGATGAGAAGAAACAAACCTTTGGCACTCCTTTATAAACATCACCTCCACGAGGGCTGTTAATGATGACTCCTGGCCTAGGGTTCTCTTCATCAAATGCAATGTCATCGTACATGAAAACAACAATGTTTTCCTCTTTGATGCCACCTTTCCTCAAGAGTTGGTATGCATGACATACATCAGCCTGCAGCCAAAAGAAAAAAGTTAAGGCCTGCTATTAATCAAGCAACGAATCAAAGGAAGAGAACCTTACACAGTGGATGTATTAATCAAGAACGTAAACATAAACAAACGAACGTTAAACATGAGAGTAATTATGGACAACCATGCTAACTTGATGCTCAGTTATAACTCAGACTTAGCAAGCACAACCACAATCAACACCCTCAAGCTAGTTTAGACAAGAGTTTGATAATAGCACAGCACAATATAACCAAATAAAAACAGAACACAGCAAAAGCTTAGAAAGCTTCTTTGTCTTGTAGCTTTGACTGGTTGACTTTCAGTAAACTTACCGCCTTTTCTCGGCAACCAACACAAGTAGACCATATTTAACAGCATAAACATAACAAAAATAAAACTCTCCGCCCACAGAAAGTGTTTAACTTTACCAAATTTCAAATAAAATTTTGATATAAACTGAGCTTCTGGTAGACTTACAACGATAGATACACGCGCGCGCGCGAGCACACACACACACACTTATATATCAAACAAACATCGATTCAAAAATTTGGACCGTCAAGTTTAAACAGGACTAGCAATACTAATGATAAATCAATTATTCAGCTAATTAAAAGAAGAAAAGATAGAAAATTTAGAACAAATTCACGTCATTAAGCTAAATGTCTCGTACTCTTATTAAGCCCAACTAATCTAAATGATCCACAAATTAATGATAATATCAATAATTAAACGAATTTCATTGATAATTCATCAAGCTTTCATATAATTACGGAGTAAGCAAACCTGATGCCGGTAATTCCAGTAACCACTCGAACCGGCAATCAGGACGGCCCATCTCGTACCCACGGAGTCATCATCATCACCGACAATTTCTGACGGCAATCGTAGAACATTTCCCACGAAATCACGGCCAGCAAATACGGCCACGAACGAGATCGCAAGGAACAGGAGAGTGCCAGCGGTGAAGAGAGTCATTGTTACGTCTCCGGCGCGGATTGTTGAGGGTAGTTTGAGTCGGTGAATCCGTATATACCGCATTATATACAGGACAGAGTTCAGCCTGTAGGAGGTTTCTTTGCGACTTTGCCATTTCATGGGTCATACTTTGATGACGTGGATTAATTAGAGCGGTAGGATAAAAATGCATTTGGATTGGCTATTGGAAACTGGGACCCATTACATGCGAAAATATTGTTTATTTGCTGCTTGCTAGTGCATGGATGACTGGTGGTATTGGTGGGGCCATAAGTGCTTTTATTTTTTTTAATAGATATTCCCTCTATTACGTCTACCCAAAAGTCTCTCATTTAAAATTTATAATAATTAATGGATATAAGTAGTACTTCCTCCCTCTCTAAATTATTATATATTTTTTATTTTTTATCCGTTCTAAAATAATTATAAATTTTTTTAGGATATTATTTTTATTTTTTTTTACTTTAATTATGGGATACATACACATGGGTATTAAAAAAAATTATACATTATATCAATATTAATAATTAATTTAATTATTTTTTTAATCTGTATACTGGATCAAACAAGACAATAATTAAGGAATAGAGAGAGTATTAAAGTTGGTCATAATTAAAATATTTTATCATAGTTGATATGTTTGTATAACATGTAGAGGGTAAAGTTAAAAGTTTTATAAAAATTTTAGGCATAATTTTTTTAAGTGAGCTCTTTAAGCGAAACATGTCAAAATAGTATAACGAACTCTTTGTCTGAAAAGAAAGGAGTATTTATTTAGATAAATTACCATTACCTCCCTTACATATATGGTAATTTCACGGAAATCACTACTAGCATTTCAAAATTAATTATGGCACTTTAAGATAATCCCTCCGTTGCAGGGTTCACTACTCAACTATACTATTTTGAGATGTTTCACTCAAAGAGTTTACTTTAAAAATATGCTTACAATCTTTATAAAACTTTCAACTTTATCCTTTACATGTGGTATAAACATATTAACTATGTTAAAATATTTTTATAATTATAATCAACTTCAATATTATTTATATTTCCTTAATTATTAGATTTTTTAAACATTGACTCTTTGAGTGAAATGTAAAAAGTATAATAGATGACGTATTTGACACAAGTAAAATAAAATATTGATAAAGTGTTATAATTAAAATTTGGAGAAGCTGGCAAGAGTGTAGGGAAGGGGGAAGTGAGGTGGCATAAGGAGTCAAATATTGATGAAGTGTCATATTTAAAAGGGAAAATTACACAAATAGTCCCTATATTTTTTGACTTTTTTGAGATTGATCCTAACTCCACGCTAGCGGTTTCTGAACTCGACGCAATTGGTCCTTCTGTCCATTGTCGTCTATTTTTTGCCGTTAAATGGTATCACGTGCGTTTCACGTGATTTAGCCCAAGGATAAATTAGTCAATCTTAGTTAAAAAGTACAGGGGACCTTTTGTGCAACAAATTAATTGCTAACTGTACAAAGGGATCAAACGTCAGTTTAGTCTTCAAACGATCATTATACAGATTTCTCACAAAGTTAAAGCGAAAGTTAGGGTTTTAGTCTTAAGCGAGAATGTCATGGATACAAAGAAAATGAGAGGAGATATGGGATGTAGAAGATATATACACTAAGTTTTTTCGTCCAATCCTTTTGCGCATGTCCTATTTGCTTTTGTTTTGTTAGTAGAGTTTAAATGTGCTCGATTTTGTAAGTATTGTTTTGGATGTTAATTTTTGTATTATATATGTGTGAAGGGTGCCGGACTACCACCATAGACGGTGGTGGCCGAAGGCGTGAACATTGTCGCAGAACAAGGAGAGATAGAGAGGAGTTACGGGAGAGAAGAGAGAAAAAGTAGTTTAAGTGAAAAGAGAGAAAACTGTAAAAATTGTTATTAATGATATAACTGATCCTATTACAAACATATATTTATACTATTACAAACAAACCAAATGTAAACAACTCAAATGCAAACGGGCCTCTTAGCCCTAGCCACTTGGGCCTAATAGAAATACAATCTTTAACACTCCCCCTCAACTCATACACAGAACTTTTGTGAAGAGTACGAGTTGGAAAGATACAATCAAATTGGCCTCTTGGGCCTAATAGAGATAAATCTTTGACACGAAGACAAGCAGGTTGTGCGGAGCCCAAAAACCGGATCACCCCGAACAACTGTAGAAGTAGATAATGTTGAGAAACCTAAACGGGAGCCAATCCCCGAAAAGCTCAGTCATTAAATGGCAATGGCAAATAGAAGACGAAGGACTGAAGGAGTAGCCCAAATTAAACTTTTTGTCCGCAAAAGAAACACCTCCTTAATTCAAGTATTCAAAGTCGTGGATTGAACACAGTCCACAAAATATATGTCAACCAAGTCATTTTTGACTTTGGTAATCAAAAAGGAGTTTCAGCAAATAATTCTGAACTCATATTTGAGTGACTCATCCGACTCGGTGAGACAACTCATCATAATCAAAAAAAAAAACCACCGAGTCAACTCAGGACTCAAAGAATCTTAACTCGGTGAAATATATAAATTTCTCATTCGATATTCTCGAATGCAAATCTCAACATGCGGTTGAAGATCAACAAAGCCAATATTGGCATAGGCAAGTCTGGAAATCAAAGGAATCCAACAATGAACAAGTTCCTTTTCGGGCATTTCATCGAACAGTTTACACACGGCCCCCAAATCTTTAAGACTACTAGCATAAACACCAAGCAATGGATTACAAACAAAAGGATTGCCAACATAACTCAATTTCACAACAAGGCTATGAATTTGATTGACATAATTAACATCATTCGATCGAGCACAAGCCTTGAGAAGGAACGAAAAGGTTAAGTCATTTGGTAATATGGACCCAAAAAGCAATAGTTTGAAGATAGAGAAAGCAGGGGAAGAAGAATTCATGAGCAAGTCCGGAAAAGAAAAAGCAATTGATTCACCCATCTTGTTTTTAACAATTGGGGCTTCTACAACAAATTCACCCATTCGATCTCTCATAACCAGAGCATATTTGCTCAACCAAATGCATGAAAGAGAACCTTGAAGATTTGTCATTCAGAAGATTTCACACAAGAGATCCAAGAAGAAGATAAACTGACCGATCAGATGAGCCATTGGAGAGTGTATAACCAGTGAGGGGACAAGGACACTGTTAAACAAGCAATGATGAAGGGTCACAACAAAATGAAGGAAACGGAATGGAAGTCTCTGCATTTTCTCTCTCCAGCAAAGTCATTCGTCCCACTCATTTTATTAAACCCCCAAATTCAACAGTGACAAAAAAAAAAAACATACCATGTCAATTTTTGGATTTGACATTAACAGTTGATGAAAAATGGAGAGAGAAAGTTCTTGATTCATCGATGGACAGAAAGTCAAAAAAAATCGATCGAACAAGTTTTTCAAGAAATAGAAACTGCGGAAGCGAATTTGGAATGAAGTCACAGAGATCGGATCTACTGCTCTGATACCATGTTAATTTTTGTATTATGTGTGAAGGGTGCGGACCACCACCATAGACGGTGGTGGCCGAAGGCGTGAACATTGTCGCAGAACAAGGAGAGATAGAGAGGAGTTACGGGAGAGAGAAGAGAGAAAAAGTAGTTTAAGTGAAAAGAGAGAAAACTGTAAAAATTGTTATTAATGATATAACTGATCCTATTACAAACATATATTTATACTATTACAAACAAACCAAATGTAAACAACTCAAATGCAAATGGGCCTCTTGGGCCTAGCCACTTCGATCTAATAGAAATACAATCTTTAACAGGATTACTCGATTCCAATATAAAATATGACTTTTTGACGAAAGTATTTAAAAAAAATTTATTTCCCAATACAAAATGTGACTTTTTGATGAAAGTATTTAAAAAATATATTTCCTCTGTTTTGTAGAAGCATTTGAGTGGGTTTATTTAAAATAGTGGTTTCTGGTTTGACTTTTACTTCAATTGTGTGTAAAAAATACAGACATATGGCCCCATATGTTTTCATTTATGTCTAATTTTTGTTGCTGATTTTGTTGTTTTTGTTTTTTGTATTTAATCCCCCAAACCCTGATTTTGAATGGTTTAGCATTAAGTTCTACCATGGAGGAGAGTTTGATTATATTCCAAAGAGGGTTTATCAGGGCATAGTTGATTATTTTGATTCTGTCATTGTGATGAGATGTCTACACAAGAGATAAACAAAATGATTAAAGGTTTTGGTTATGATGGAATCATGTTTTATCATTTTAAGATGCCAACAATGGACCGAGACTCTGGTTTGAGAGTTTTAGGAAGTGATGAGGACATGGTGGATGTTTGTAACCTATGAAAGAAACATAAGCTAATTGAAGTTTTTGTGGAGCATGAATATACTTCCTATAACCACCACTTTGAAATAGAACCAAGAATGAAAAACTCTGTAGTTATTGAGGAGTTGAATGAAATTGAGGCTGCTGAATTAGGTAATGATTCTAGAAAATGGGTAGTCTCATCAGAGAATATGAAGATATTGAATGAGTTGCTACTGGCATACAATGTTGAAGAAATTTCAAACATTGCAGTTGAATTTGAAGCAAATTTTTTTAATGGCAATGACAATGAGAATGGAGAGAATGTAGATAATTTTGTGAATGTCACTGAGAATGCAGATAAGTCTTGAAATGATAATGTGAATGAGAATGAGTTTGGGAATGATAATGCAGATGAGTTTGGGAATGAGAATGATAATGCAGAAGAAATTGGGAATGAGAATGGTAATGCAAAAGAAACTGAGAATATTGAGAAAAATTTTGGGAATGACACTGATAATGGGAATGCATGTGCAATGATTATGATCAGTATGGTGACCCTTAATATGATTGGTCAGGTGATGATATAGATGATGCAAAATTTGAAGCCAACATTGATAAGGGTGTGAGAAAAATACAGAGTAGGAATAAGGGTAAGAAAAAAATATTCACTGAAGAAGAGATAGATGTGGAGTCAGATTATGCATCTTCAGTTGATTTGTGGAGCATACCTAGTGATGATGATGATGATGCCATGCCTAGGAAGAAATGTTTAGACTTCCATACTGAGACAGAAATGAGAAATCTAGATTATAAGCTACACTTGAGATTTGCAAATGCTGAGGAGGTCAAACTAGCTTTAAGAGAATGCAATTAAAAATAGAAAGGATTTTAAAGTGGTGAAAAATGACAAAACTAGTGTTAAAGCAAAGTGTAGAAGGACCACTATATTTTTTTTTCTCCTATACAGTGCGAAAGTACTTGGGAAGTGAAAATATATGTAAATGTGCACACATGTAGTCCCAGCTATACAAATAGACAGCTCACATCTGAGTGGATTGCTAAGAGGTACATTGAAAGATTTAGGTCAAATCTTAATTGGAGTTTGGAAAGTGTAATGGTCACAATGAGAGAAGAATACCATTTAGATAACAGTAGGAGTCAGGCTTACAGAGATCTGTTCAACCATGGGAATAATAGACAGCAATATGCTTTGTTGTGGGATTATTGTGAGGAGATTAGGAGAACAAATCCCAACTCTATCATAAAAATTGAAGCTAGGGAGGGATGAGGTTGATTTGAATGCACTAGATGAGAGGAAGTTCAAGAGGATATACTATTGTTTGGGGCCTTTGAAGGCAGGCTTTGCAGCTGGATGTAGGAAAGTGTTGGGCTTAGATGGTTGTTTTTTAAAGGGACCTCACCCAGGGAAAATCATTACAGCAATTGGTATGGATGCCAGTAATGGCATGTACCCCCTTGTTTATGTTGTAGAGGAAGCTGAAAACAGAGAGAATTGGCAGTGGTTCCTTGAGCTATTGATAGATGATATTGGGATTGCTAGCAATAAGTAATGGGTCTTCTTATTTGACCAGCAAAAGGTATGATAATAATTCTTGCTCTTTTTTAATTTTTTCAACAAGAGCAAACTGTTTTGAATATTGTTTTTGTTTACTATTATTCATCTTTTGTAGGGACTTGACCTGGCTTTGAATGAATTATTGCCTCATGTTGAGCATAGATTTTGCTTACTCCACATGTACAAGAATTACAAGAAGATGTTCAAGGGTAAGGCTTTTAAAGATAAACTGTACAGAGCTGTTTTTCAATCAACATTCATGGGTTTAATGCTGCAATGGAGGAGTTAAAGGGATATTCTGTAGAAGCATTTGAGTGGGCTAGCCATCACAGTCCTAATCACTGGTCTAGATCACACTTTACAGAAGCTGTAAAGAGTGATGTTTTGATGAACAACATATGTGAAAGCTTCAACTCACACATTGTCAGTAGTAGGGACATGCCTATTATTTCAATGTTAGAGATGATTAGGACCTATCTAATGACAAGAATTAGAAAGAAAAGGGATGAGGTGCAGAAGTGTCAAAATCTTCTGTTGGAAAGGATTTAGAAGAACATCAACAAAAGCAAACAGGAAGCAATTGATTATATTTGCACTTGGAATGGAGGAAGTAAGTACCAAGTGAGAGGTCCATGGGGTGAGCAATGTATTGTGGATTTGACTGAGAAAACTTGTAGTTGTATGAAGTGGCAGCTATGTGGGTTTCCATGTAAACATATCATATCTGCAATATGGTATGATGGTAAGAATGGAGGGAATGTAATACCAAAAATGTGGGTGGATGATTGTTATAAGTTAGATTGCCAAAAAAGGATTTATGAGCATACTATCAACCCCATTAATGGACTAAATATGAGGAACCATGTTCAAGGTCTATTTAAGATTGTTGTTCCTAGAAGTCATAAGCAACCTAGGAGGCCAAAGAAGGCTAAAGATGAAGCCAAAAAGATAGCTAGAGATGTGATTCCTACAAGGGTAGGGAGAAAGGGTAAAATGATGATATGCAGCAAATGTGGTATGGTTGGACACAATTAAAGGTCTTGTAAGGAGCAAGGAGCTCAACAAAAGCCCAAAAAGAAGAAGAAGAAACAAAAAAAATGTTAATCAAATTAATTAAATTAATTTGATGATTAGAATATTTCTTTTTAATATTTGACTTTTGCAGGGTTCAAGTAATAATGTGGAAGGTAATGGTGGTAGAGGAACAGTGACTGGACATGCATCCCAACAAGTAAGTTGTTATGGTACTTAATTTGGTTGTGTTTTGATAGGGTAATACTGTTTTACTCGTATCAAATTGATATGTTGTTGGTTTGGTTGTAGGATTCAAGTAACATAAAAGATTCCCAACCAAACATGTCACACTCAAACAGGCTATTAAGTGCTTCTTAACCAAACAGAGAACAAGTGAATGAGCACCAAACTGTGAATGTTTCTCTAAGCCATTCTGAATGTTTCTTTTTCAATTGCAATGGATTTGGAGTTAAAAATAGATTTTTGCAGGGTACAAGTAAGATTGGAAGGTGTAGAGGCAAAAGAAAATGCAGAGTTCAGTAAGTTGATAGGGTAATACTTGACTTGGTGTTGGTGTTGGTGTTGGTGTTATGGTACTTTGTATTGACTTGAATGAATTTGGTTGTTGGTTTGGTTGTAGGATTCAGGAAATGTTAGTCCATTCAGTCCTCAACCAACTTCAAGTAGAGCACAAGGGAATGAATAAGGCAATGGTACTCCAAATATGTCACAACCACAGTCTAGTCAATTTCCTCCTCCAAGATTTACTTTGAAGGGACACAACTGCATTACAAGAGAGTCATTGGATGCTCATGTTGCTGCCAAGAAGAGGAAGCTCACCAAGAACTGAAATGAACTGCATTACAAGAGAGTCATTAGATGCTCATGATTTTGAACTGTAAATGTCAATTTTTGGGCAGAAAGTGAACAATTTCCTTTTGGTTTACCATGTAATAGTTATTGCAATTTTCTTTTGGTTGGTTGGAACCAAAAGTTTGGAAAACTTTCTTTTGGTTTAACATGTAATAGTGCATGGATGAATAATTTTCTTTTGGGTGGAAACAGTAATCACAATTAGCTCCCTTTTGGTTATATTTTTGTTCAAGAAATTGTCTGTTGATGAAATTATCTATTGATAACATTGTTTGTTGATGAAATTGTCAATTGATGATATTGTTTGTTGATGAAATTGTCTGTTGATGACATAGTTTGTTGTGAGTGAAAACATTACAATATCAGAGGACAACAACAATGAGGAAAAACATTTCAATAACAGATGACAACAATTATTGATCAAATTGATAAACTTATTTTTTTATTTATAACATATGTCATACTATTTTACATAATCCTTACATCAATTGATACATACAACCTCATCAAACAACAAAATTGAGGTTTATTTTTCTGCATTTTGTCAACCTATGCACCACTAATTGCAGGCTATTTTGAACCATGTTGCCCACTGTTTTTTTCAACAAATTTCCCAAAAATAACCACCCACGCGAGAATCAACCAAGCAAGGACAAACAAAACCCATAAACAACTCCAATTAGTTCCATGCCTTCTCTGTTCACCTCCATTAACTCTTAGATCTTCATATTCCCTTATCCTTTTAAGTAACCCAGGAATAATCTGGACAAATCTATGGCACATTGGTGGATCGAACCAAGGGAAGAACCAACATGATTGCTGCCCAAAGAAAAATAAAGGAAAAGGAAAAATTACTAAATGAAGAATTAGATGAAGAAATTAAGCAATTAGAAAGGGAAATAGCATGTAAGACTTACCAAACGATTGCTACAAGTCCAAAACCTTCGCCCAGGCTTGGAATCAGTCCAAGCTGTTACCAACTTAGTCTTCGTTCCACAGTGACAATACACCTCCATTATTTTGTCCATTTCAATTCAAGAATGAACAAAATCCCTATTTATTGTACTGGAGAGGGAGGCGAGACAAAATAGCCCTAAAATGTTGCCGCCATCACAAATGGTCCCTGTTCTTTATATAAGGAAATGACAACTTTATCCCTGGTCAAAATCACGTAGTACATGCTTACACTTAACTGCAAAAAAATGACGACAATGGACGGAAGGATCAATTGTGTTTTACTTGTTTAGTACAGGGACAAAATTTTTGCAAAAAGTAGTTTAAGAACCAATTTTAAAAAAGTCAAAAAGTACAGGGATCATTTGTGTAATTTGTCCTAATTAAAATTCGGAGAAGCAGGCAAGAGCATAGGGAGGGAGAAGTGTGGTGGCATAAGGAGTCTACTTTTGCGATAGCGACGGAATGATTTGACTAACAAATATTTTAAAAACACACTTAACAACACAAATATAAAGTAAGTTTTGTCTTGATAATCATCTATTTACAAATTTCAATCCAACTAAGGTAATTTACAAAACAAAATATATAGGGCCTGTTTGATTTGGCTTATAGGAAGGTGCTTATAGATTATGACTTATCATAAGTTATTTTAGAAATGTTTGATTTGATTTATGCGAAGATAAGTTATAAGTCGTGTACAAGTCACTTAAAGCACACGTGAGACCATAAATTATAAACACCAGGCATTGTGCTTATTTCTACTTTCAAAAACAAGTAAACCCTATTCTTTAATGAAACTTTCTATATTTCAAGACTACCCTTTATAATAATAATAATAATAATAATAATAATAATAATAATAATAATAATAATAATAATAATAATAATAATAAATATATTATGAATATAATAATAATAATAATAATAATAATAATAATAATAATAATAATGCAAATGACATTCAATGATGAATGAACTTTAGTCTTATATTTTAATTCAGCATTTTTTCATCTTATCAATCAAACATTCACACTAACCTAATCAGCACTTAAAAAAATTAAATCAAACAGTATCAGTTCATTCATGGGTCATTAGTTATAAGTCATAAGTTATCAGCTATATGTCATGTGTCAGAAGTCATTTCTTATCAGCTAAATCAAACAGACCCTATGATATTGTGTGATAAAGGAACATGTTAGTTTTTGACACAAAAAAAAAAAAAAAGTCAAGAATCATTATTAGCACTCAAAATTAACTACAACACTCTACCGTATGTAAGATATTTGATACAAACAAAATGAAGTATTGATGACCCGACTAATTTCGGTCTTGATGAACTTAGTAGTGGTTTTGGCTTTGTAACGTTAATAAAATTTTACAACCATTTCCTCACAGAGAAATATTTTACAAAATGATTATTTTGTTAATTAATAGTTTGTCAAAAGATGTTCAATTGAAAAGGAATGAGCTTATATAACAATTTTATACAAAATTGCTTAAAATGAGCCAAAATGGAGAGTCCAAATTGTCACCCCCACTCATAAAAAAAAAAAAGAAAAATAGTGCCCTGGTCCCTATACTTTTTCCTTATTGGTGCTGCTTTATATTTTTGCCCCAGTAACTTTCACTTTTTCTCTACAAGGTGTTACTAATTTTTATTTTTTACTCCGCCCCTAATAACTCCAAATTCATTTTTAATGTGATATTTCACATCTGATGAATGTAAGATTTGTGTGTGCCTTATAAGTGGTTACCCACTACCACTAGGCACCAACTTTTCATGAACTTTTGGGTGAGCTTGTGATAGGTCATAGTTGACCCAGGTGTTTTAGTGGGCTAGTGCGTAGCACACAGTCCAAAACATGACTGACATGTGCTAATTACATGTAGAGCCGGCAAAAGCGGTCCGGCCTATTGGGCTAGCCCAGCCAACCAGACTTTAGAACGGGTTGGGCTTTAGTTTTGGAGGTCCAATGCAAATTTGGTCTGGGCTGGCCGGCCCAATTTTAAGACTCGGGCCGATGGGCTTGCGTGTAGTCTGACAAAAATGTAAAAATTAGTGTAAATTAGCCCGAAACAATGCATCGACCCGCTGGCTAGCCTGACCCAGTCCGATATTGAGAAAAAATGGGCTTTAATTTTAGAGGCCCGATACAAGTTTGAGCCCGCCCAACCCGCTTTCAAGGCTTGGCCCGATGGGTTAGGGTTGGGCTAGCCCGGTCCAACCCATTGTCAGCTCTAGTTACATGCCAATATTTTAAGGGCAAAATAGACAATTCATGTACACATCAAGGATGCTTGAGAGAAATTAGAATTAGAGTCCATTTGGTACATCGTTTTCAAAACACTTTTTTTTTCCTTATCAATGAATTTGTGATATTACTTCAAAACGTAGCAATTTTTTTCTTATAAATGCGTTTGAGATATCACTTCAAAACGCAGATTTTTTCTTCCTACCAGCGTTTTGGAAAAAAATTTGGAATTCCAGTATTTAGAAAACGAAATTTATTCTGCCGCATTATTAAAACACAATTTTTACAGATAAGCTATGTTTTCTCTTTACATTTTGACCAAAATTCATGACTAGGCGGATTCTTAATCAAGTCTTAGTGTGTACATGATTTATCTATTTTACCCTTAAAAAAGAATTTCTTGTGACAAACTCACGTCATGTTTTGAACAGAATCTGTTAGATATATAACTCCGAAAAATGGTCTCCTAAACATAAATTTGAAGTTATTAAGGGCGGAAGGAATAAATTTTTTTTTTTGGAAATTCGTAGGAGCTTATAAAAAAGAAATGAAAGTTATTAGAGAAAAAAATATTATTAACCCACCTTATCATGATTGCGTGCACACCTAAACTTTTGAAAGTATCTTCTTATGTCGACAATAATCAATTAGACGAGATTTTCAATAATTTACTTTACCTGGTGTTTTTTAAACTTGACGTAAAGCAGAAGACAGAAGAATGTGTCTGTACACGCTTTCAGCTTAATCATACAACTAAAAGCATTAATTAATGTTAAAAAAAAAAAGTAGGAGTATTAAATTAAATTAATGTTCAAACATTATACAGTAAAATTTCATGTATTATATGCGGATGGACAAATCAATCAATATTACAATAGCTATCTATAAAAGAATTTTATTTGGAAGTATATGCAAATAAGACAGAGTGATGTTGACAAGTAAGAGCTTTGGTAATCGATAACTTAATTTCAAACTTCAATCAATCATCCAATCCTATTGCTGCTGTCTAATTTCTCATATTCCACTTTGCTGGCCTCAAGACAGCCGTTCAACAAACTAGGACAAAACAAACACAAAAGAAAGAAAATCAGAGAAAAAGGTTTCGTAACAAACTAGGATGCATTAGTCTGCCCGTCCCGCCCGCCAGCCGTTTTAAAATAAGTGTTTATTTTTTTTATTAAAATAATTTTAATAAATCATATATTACTCCCTCCGTCTTTAAATTATTGTCTTCCTTTCCTTTTTCGTCCGTCCCAAAATAATTGTCTTGTTTGAAACTTTCCTTTTTAGAACATCACTTTTACTATTTTACCCTTACTTTTCTTCCTACTTTAATTATACATCATGGCATTAAAGAAAACAACACACTTTTTCAATACTATTCCAATATTAATAATCAAGTCAATTGAGTTTTTTTAATCCGTGTACCGAGTCAACCCAGACAATAATTTAGGAACAGAGGGAGTAATATTTTTTATGTTCATCATCGCGTAATATTGCGACTGCATACTAAAGTATAATGGTTTGTTTGTCTTTTTGATTCTAGTGATTTTAAATTTTATTTTTTTTGGTCCCACAATTCTTTTTCGATCACTTTTTTTTAATTATTAGTATAAAAATAAAATTAAAAGGAAGACTATTATCACCCTCATTTCTTCTTTAATTTATCATTATTATTTTACACCAATCTAAATACTTAATATACTTATTTTCTATTTTATCCTCTTTTAATAATTTGTTTTCTCTCAACCCTCCCTGAGCCCGCCCCTTCTTTTTTTCTTCTCTCTCACTCTCCTTCCATCCCCTCCATTCACTGTCTCACGGTGACCCAGCCCCTCCCCCTCCCTCCTTCTCTCTTTGTTTTTTTTCTCTTTTACTCCCTTCCCTCCCTCCCTCTTTCTCTCTTTTCTTTTTTTTTTTTCTTCTACCCCCTCCCCTCCTTCTCTCTATCAAACCCGTCGGAGTTTTGTCAAACTCACCAGAGATTTCTCGTTCAGTCATTAGTTGACCGAACAACTGAGTGCTAGCCGAACAATATTTGATTGTTCGATCAATCATAGCTAAACGAGAAATCTCCAACAGGTTCGACGGAGGAAGGAGGGAAAGAAGGAAAGATAGGGAAAAAAAAAAAAAAAAGAGGAAGACAAAGGCTGCAGAGGGAGAGGAGCTTGGGAGAGAATTTTTCAACCAAAGGCTGAAGGGAGAGGGGAGAAGGGAAGAAGCAAAGAAAGGAAAAAAAAAAAAAAAGAAAGGTGGGGAGAACAGAGGCGGTAGCAGAGGGAGAGGAGAGAAGGGAGAGGAAGAAGGAGAGAAAGAAAAGAAAAATAAAAAGGGTAAAGGGTATTGAGGTCTTTTTGTAAGATGATATTTTTATAATTAAAATTAAAAGGTATATTTAGAGAAATTGTGGGTGTTAATAACCCACCTATAAAATCAAACTCTTAAATTATAAAGGCAAATGCACCTAATATGTGCTACAGATAAAATTTGTAAATTTATACCATAAAAGACACTTATCTTGGAATAAGAACATTTTATAAAGAAACATTCATTTTGGGACGAAGAGAGTAGCGATTTGTAGCCTTATGAAATCACTCCATTATCTATTGCGCTTGTCCAATTTACAATGAATAATTTTTTTCTATCAACATCCGTAATAAAGAAATGAAATTGATCTGTGTGATAATTTTGCTTGGAATCAAATCAAATGGAGAGAGAAATTCATGTAATCAACCCCAACCGATTGAAATTCATGTAATTTCCAAAAGAGGAAATGTGCCTTTTCAATTGAGACTAAGCTAAAATAAAAAATAAAAGTATAATATTACGAACTCGAGCTTGTGATATTATTACAAGTTTTAGTGTTAGTGTCGATAGATCAATTTTTTTAAATTTCTATATCATCAAATCAAATTTATCATTTTTTAATTAGTGAAATAAACGTTTCAAATTATCATCAACTTAATAAGATTTAATCATCTAATAACTCTAATACTTAAACTTATAATAATACTACAAATTTAAACTCGTAATATCGTTTGTCATAAACATCGCAGAAAAGCTCGTTAAACTACCTCAGAAAACTCATACGATGTTCCCTCCATTCCAATACTACACGACTCAAGGACACCCAATTCTCAACAATCTCATCATTTCCTTTAATTTAATATTTTGGTGTATTCACTGACATGAGAAGAAATCAGTCCTACTTATTTTAGTGCAAATTGATAGCAGCCTACCGCATCTTTTTCATGAATTGTGGGCCACATCAAACAGTTGAGATATTTGCCAAAGGTCTATTTCAATAATAAGATAGCTGCCAACTACTTATTTTTCTCTTTATTATTACTTTTTTTTATTCCTAAATTATCATTATGCTTGATTTTTTTTTTTTGTCAAACATGATATTTTTTATATATAAATTACGTGTTTCATAATTTTTTTAAAAATAAAATAATATACGTCAAATTTATATTTTAAAAATATCTTATTTGAAGAAAAAAATTAAATAGGACAATAATTTAAAAATGAAGAGATTTTATTTTTTAACCTTTAATTTATCTGCATATAAGAATATTTCCTTTTCATATCCACTTGAAGGATATTTTTTTCATTACCATAGTCATATCACAAGTGACAGGTAGGTCCTTTTAACACCATGAATATTCCCGAGTTCGAATCTCTTTATGGCTTTAGCTTCACTAAGTAAATAAATTGATTTTGTCTTTTACTCCTTCCGTGCCTAAATTATTGTCTTGCTTGATCCAACACACGGATTAAAAAAAATAATTAACTTAATTATTAATATTGATATAATATTTAATTTTCTTTAATGTCCGTGTGCATATGACCCATAATTAAAGTAGAATAGAAAAAGTAAAAGTAAATTGATAAAAGTGTGTTAGTTCTAAAAAAACTTTCAAACAAAAAAAATTTATTTTTTGACGAACAAAAATAAAAAAGAAACAATAATTTAGGTAGGGAGTGAGTATTACTTTGTCGAATCTCTTTATGGATTTGCTTCCCAAAATAAAGCATTAATAAAATGAATCATCAAAACGTTATGAAGCTTGTTCAAGAAATGTATAAATGAATTTTCTCCGATGGCTAATCTCTGGCAGGTAAAATTAAAAAGAAAAGATGGTTGACTGAAAAGTTCTCTTACTAACCCTTCATCGAAGATTCGTCCATGGCCCTCATCAGCCAAGGTTGATCTAGTTAGCTTGATAAGAACTGTTCCACAGACATGAACATTGATGGTTAAGATTTCTTGACTGCTTTTTCTGTATCTTGGTAAGGCAGGCACATGGATCAGGTACAGCTGAGCTGGGTAGAAAATTGAAGCCTCTAACTTTGAGATTCAGCTTCTTTTCTCTCGATCAGTTTGATGAAATTAGCAACAATAGTCTTGCCTTCAGTCGTTATAATACTTTCTGGATGGAACTGTACACCCTGCATTTTCCATGTCGACAAAGACAATTTGAGCAATCAATGATACTTTGCAGGATCCTTTATGTACACATTGCATCCCTATATATGTACTACAAGGAAATGCATGAAATATATATGTACTACAAGGAAATGCATGAAATATATATGTACTCAAGTATTTTTGTAATTATGACAAATTCTAATGATACTCATATATCCTTTAATTATTAGACTTTTCAAACGTGGACTCTTTAGGTGGAACGGAGGGAGTATTTTATCCGGCATATTCAAATTAATTTAGCAAATACTGAAAAAGGGCAAAATAACCTTGTAAATACTACAATATCTATAAGAGGATACCTACTTCATTACTTATCATAAAACCCTACTTCATTACTTATCATAAAACATACTCCCTCCGTCCCACAAAAATATTCCCATTTGACAAGTCAAACTTTTTAAGATTGTAGCTTTACTTGTGTATACCTTCTTTGAATTGCAGTATAAATACATCACTTTTTAGAAATGG
Source organism: Platycodon grandiflorus (assembly GCA_016624345.1). Lineage (NCBI taxonomy): Eukaryota > Viridiplantae > Streptophyta > Magnoliopsida > Asterales > Campanulaceae > Platycodon > Platycodon grandiflorus. The sequence goes on along the minus strand of CM028367.1, from coordinate 31,714,091 downwards.
AACTATTTTTTTGGGACATACCAAAAAGGAAAGTGAGACTATTTTTCGGGACGGAGGGAGTTCTTGTCACTGCACAGATTGCACCAAGTTAGAGAACAATTCTTAGCATTATTCTTAGCTAATGGCCACAAAGATCATCTTTTGCTTCTTTTTCCTGAGGATGTACGATGTAGGTGCCTCGTGTCAATATTTACCTTTGGTAGTTTGCACCGAGCATTAATTGATTGATAGAAAAGCTCTTCACAACTTTCAACAGGGTTTTAGCAAGCATTGGCACGAGGATAATCAAATATTACTGGCAGCCATTTCTTTCTCTCCTGCGCAAATAAATGCTCTGTGCAAGATTTTTGGCCATCTAGAGCGCAGTGCCAAAACATGAGCCTTTCAACACAATCTCTCTAAACTTCATCAACCGTTCTTATTACAATGCCAACAGATGTTACAAACTTGCTACCAGGCCGATGTGCCAAAGATTGTAGCCCCTCTTCTTACGATTCAGTACGATAAAGGATAGCATTGAAGTTATTTGGAGAAAGATCCAAACTAGAACTCATAGAAGACATCCATGTCCCCTCCCCTCATATTTGTAGAAGCCTTCTACCCGACCAAGCTCCTGTTTAAGGGGAGTGCAAGTCAGTTGAATCTAAATCCTTGGTATCCTCTCCATAGCTGATCACACTTTGAGCGGAGAGTGCCACCTACATCCTACAACAACCTCTCCACCTCTATCCCACACCCTCCACACTGGCCCAAGCTAGAAAAAAGAGAAGCCAAGACTTTCTCAAAAATATATGAACAGTTTCAAAGAGGTGAGGAATATCAACAAAAGAGAAGCCAAGACTTTCTCAACCGTTTTTCTGAGAATTTGTCTTGTCAATTGCTTAAAGGGATTTACTTGAGGCCAAAGTTAGCCAAACCCTTCTTTAATATTTTAACAGTATCTTTTTTATCTATCTCTTTCTAAGATGTCCTTTGAGGAGGAATTGGAAAATTTTAGATGGTATACGTATGGTTTTTATCAGCTAAGAAGGTTTATGATAGAATTATGCCGTTATCTACATACTAAAAATTAAAATAACAAAGAAATTAGTGAGTCTTTTTACTCTTTTTTCGAAGTACCACTTGCCCTCCTCCTTTTGCTACTTAATTCTTTAATTCTTCTATGTTATTTTGTTCTCCTCCAAGAAAGCAAAAGGTGACTCAAATTAGTTAATTTCTGTACAAGAAGGTGCCCTAAATAGCTTCAATAGAAATGCCAAGAACCTATGAAAGATTACCTTGGTCAGCAAAACTATAAACATACCCAACTATACAATACAGGTTGCCCCATCACATATGCTTAAAGCATAATCATCTCTATTAAGTAAGTTAGTAATCTCCAATGAAATCGAGTAAGTTCAGAGAGGAAAACATAATCTAACCTGCAGATGCTTATATATTTTGTGACGAGCAGCCATTACCAAGCCATCCTCAGTCCAAGCAGTTATCTCAAGTGCATCACTAGGAAAACTGTCCTTTTCAATCACCAAGCTATGATATCTACCAGCAGTGAATGGACTGGGAAAGAAAATATTCAATGTAAATCAAAACATAAACATAGAATGCAAAATTTGACATACTTTCTCTACAAAAGAATGGAAGTGGTAGAGGCAAAGAGCAGCATGTTATGAACAGAAAAGTAGCTCAATGGCCAACTGATTACATCACTTTAAACACCAAAGCATTTATGATTTGAATGAGAATGACCCTTATTGAAGCCAAATGGAGTGGCTACCTTTAGTTTTGAATGCTCAATCCAAGCTTGGCCTCCTAGAGTTTATATATATTCTGTAGAAACTGATATGCTATGGTTGATAAGTACTTGCACATTGCTACCTTGATATGCGAAGGTTGAGCTTCAAAGCTAATTGACGAAGTACTTGGACGTCACACATGAATACTTTAGGTGACGTGACTTTATTTAGGTTCACACTACACACAACTAAACTCCAATCTCCAAACTCAAACAACACATCCCAGCCCACCCCTCACCTCTCTCCCGGCCCAACCCAACCAAAAAAAGTATTAAAAAAATAAAAATGGTATTGATATTCATCTCCTTCACCATATTGGTTAAGGAAAAACTAAGTGGCCAAGCGAACCTAAAGTCTCTGTCACATGATAACATGGAAAGAATTGGAAGCAGAAGAATGAATTTACTTTGATAAGCCTGCAAACAAACCATCTTCCCCACCCTCATTATAATACACCAGAGAGCTTTTCCCATGCACAACACCATAAGGAGAGCGCACAATCCTCCCTGCAAATACAAAAACCAGAAGCAAGAAACTTGATTAGTAATCCATGAAAAAAGAAATATTCTATATCCAAAGAATTTACATTTTACAACTTTTGAAACATTATTGAATTTCTTTCTCTTTTCTTTTTTCTCACCAACTCCTTTACAAAAAACACATTGGTCATCATTGATCATCTTCCATTGTTCAACTTATCTCTGGTTCTAAGAGCTCCTCCACAAACAAGCCACAGAATAAAGGAGTGTTGAGGAATGTAGCCAGAACCAAACTTATCTCCATCACGATATAACAACATGATGTCTCCACATTTCCTCCCAAGCAGAGGCATTTGAAAAACCCAAGGCTTACCAAGCGTCCATATCACAATATCTTTCTTCTCTGAATCTGGTAGAAATTCTGCAGACATGGCCAGATGAAACTAAAGCAGGGAAAACAGGTCGAGGCAAGTGCCACTGCTGATGATTGATAATTGAGGCCACCCTAGCATTGATGTCGCTAGCTGCATAATAGTTGATTCTAGCTCCAAATCTGTTTTTTAAGGGGACTAAATGATGCCAACTGTCAAGCCAAAGCCAGCTACACATACCATTGCCAATTTCGTATTGGGTAAATTCTTTTGCTCCGCATCACAGTAACAAAGTTCCTTCCATGTGCAAGAAGCTTCAATTTGAGATTGAACCCTTCCCTAGCGGAGATAGACTTTAGTTTGAATAAGGTGCAACTCTGCTTTCTTCCCCAACACCTGCTGAGATATCTTGCTGAAATACCTATAGTTGAACTGTCTAAGCTCAGGTTTTAGTCTCTTCAATGTAGGTTAACACTTTATACATAGGGCTGTCCTGACAGTGTTGACTCCAAGACTGCAACAGAACTGCATCAAAATCTTATGGTTCATCCAGAAGTCGAAGAATTTAAAGGGTCTTTTTGTTCTTCTCTCTCCCAAATCGAAATAAATAAAAGTAGGTGAATGATCAGAGTTACCAGGAAATATAGCTTCAACCTCAAATTGGGGAAAGCGCTGCACCCATCCATCATTAGGAACTGCTCTGTCGATTCTCCTCTGATTAAAGTGTTTTAGCATTTCGTTTGCCAATCTATATCCTCGACATCATCATTCTTACGCGAGGGAGGCAAACGAATTATGCACCTGTCTACCAGCTAATGTTATGTTCTGCAGTTATTTTTCATTATCGACTATTCCATTATTTTCAAAAAGCTCGTCTGTCTATTACTCTATCTATTAACTCTAAACCTTCATTGGATTATCCTTATATTCATCCTTTGAATCATGACTCTTAGCATTATAATTTTCAGTTTGGTGGTTATACCCACTCTGCTCATTCTCCTTTCTTTTCCATTTTTGATAGAAAAAGAAGATATCATAGAAACGAAGAATATAAATATGTGGATGAGAGATCCACCATTACAAATAACTGGAAAATACAGGACAAAACAAGGACCTAAAACAAAACACGAACTAACATCTACGAGTTGCTTTCCAATCTCTTGCCAAATCAGTCAAATGCAAGCCCTTTACATCCCCAACGCCTTAGCCCAATGAGATTCCAAAAAGTTATACGTCCCTAGAGCAGGTTCAGACTTAGCTTCGTGCTATCAAAGATCCTACAGTTTCTTCTGTCCAAATACGCCGAAGGATAGGATAGATAGCACTCCGAAGCGTCAACCTCTCTTTTCCTTTACAAAACCCTTACCAATTCTGAACCAACAAATCCTCCACTGTATGGGGGCTGGGGGCTGACCCATACGTCCCCACAAAAGCCAAGTCATATTGTAACGAAGAAACAGGTGTAGATGCGTCTCCATTTAGCTCTTGTTTTTGGCATGGCTGATTTTCTTCCATCCTGCGTTAACTGGACTCACGTACAAGAGACGGATACAGGAGCACATCCAGATATCCGGCCAGCCAATTAAGATATTACACCAAATGTAGTGTAAAACAGCCACAACCCATACTCATACCCGTGTCATAAGGATAGTAAATGGTTACTTTGGCAAAATCGAAGGATCCAGGTAACATAGATTCTATCCTTCATTTCTAACCCTAGGCTGCTACGCATCTGCTTACTCTTCTTTGTACAACATTTATCCTCTTTATGCCCAAAAACTATGCAATGACCCAGTGACATGGCAACCATTCATATTCCACCTTTTAAGTTAAATGTTTCTCCATCTGGTCCTTTCTCAGTATTTCATTTGTCATCTCCTCTGTAACTTGCATATCTACACACGCTCGAGAAAAAGCAAGTCTTTCCCTATTGGTCTTCATCTTATCAATGAACAGCGGCTTGCCAATATTGCTAGCAAATTTAATCAACATACTTGCTGACAATAGGTGCAACTGCAGGCTAGTAAATCGTGCCAATAGGTACCATGTTTATTCCTTCATGCTCCAAGCTAAATTCTGGCGTCCATGGATTAACTCCCAGTGGATAATTATAAAACAACCATGGTACTGAATCAATCGCTTTTTGCTTAGCGTCCACACTTCGTACGTAATTAAGGGAATTTCAATACTAAAGCTCCATTCTCGGGTGAGTAGCTCATTCCCACAGTCCATCCCAACCATCCATACAGGAACTTATTTTCCTTGAAACCCTCAACTTAATAAAACAAAAGCCTGAAAACACCCCAGGCTACTAATAATTGAAACCAAGAACAAGTCAATCATTCCCTTTCCTGCTTATCTTATGTCTCCAAGGACTACCCCTTCATTAAACCTTTTGCAAATCCTAGGCCCAAAATCCCTTTTCTCACTGCCTGAAGTCAACTTCTTAAATCAGTAGAGAAGGTCGTTTCCTAGTTTGTTCACCCTTAAGTTCTAAAGCTACGATTGCAAATGTTATTTCATACATTCATCTAATGTAAATAAAAAATTGAGCATATGTAAAGTATGTTTGTGATGGGTACACCTTTGACTAGATATAATAATACAAAGAAACAACGTATAGACACTTTGGCATTATTGTTAAGGTAGTATTATCCCTCTCCAAGTGAAGATGTAATAAACAACTCAAAGAAAACTCACCTCCAAAAGCTTCGCCAATGCACTGCAATCCCATACACACACCAAATAAAGGTACACTTGGTCCAAGTTCCAACACAGTTTGCAATGAAATTCCTGAATCTTGCGGCGCACCTGTGAGGAAAGCAGAAGTAGGAAATAAAGTAAATGACCAATATTGAGCAGAGAGAGAGAGAGATTAGTGATAATTGTACCAGGTCCAGGAGATATAAGAATTCCTCTTGCGTTTTTTCTGAGAAAGATAAATCATGTCCATAAGTAATCAAATGATACAGGACATAAGCAAAATAGAAGTTTCGAGAAGAATACTTGGATGAAATAGAAGGTCATAACATCATGGTAAGAATCAACATACTCAACTTACTAAATTATTGAGATCCTTACTTTCTCAGTTCATCCACGCTAAGCTCGTCATTCCGGTAAACCTCAAAGAGACATCCCAGCTCTCCCATATACTACAGGATCACAAGGGAACATCAACATGACTTCCTAGAAGTCTATGCATACAAGTTACAGATCAACAAATAAACTCCCTAGAAAATAAAAAACTATCTCTTATGTATTTGCCAACTCAACTCAAAGAATTGGATTTGGAATTGGAAGGATAATTTTGAAGTCCACGAATTTGAAACGTTCTTCGAATTCTAAACCCTAGGTTCAGAATTAAGTTACCATAGTGTAACGGTAAAAGTAATGAGATTGCTCAAAGTAATTGCATCTTATCTTGTTCACTCACATAAGCATGGGATATAGACAAAAGTGGTGGCAAGAGTAAAAGGAAGAGAAATAATATCAGATTTTTTATTTAGTTTATAGTAGTACTAATTTATAAATCATTAGAACCAGGGAGAGGATTCTAAATTGAGTTCAACAATTTCTCTCTGATTCTTCAATGTTAGCGAAAGAAAGATGAAGGTTTGGACGGTGAATGTGAATTCAGTTTTTTTTCTTTTTTCTTTTACTTGGCCCGTGAAATTGAAAATTACAAACACAAGATTTTATAAACAATAAAAACTGAGTTGGAGGGGGGGGGAGTGCTTCTGATTTGCCGTTTAAATCATTGATCGTTGAAGTGTTGACAAAGACCTCCAGCAGCTAAGAAACACATCTGTCCAGTATAGAGGGCCATACGTTAAGTTTCTTTTAGAGCAACCACAATGGCACCCCCAAACACACTCTCTAAAACTACTTTTAGAGATTTTTAGCCTCCCTCAAGCCTACAATGGTGTCCCTTTACCACTCTCTATCTCCAAAACTTGGTAAATGACTCTCCATATATGAAGGGTGATTTAAAGGGAATAGTGTCTTCCACATTGGGCTATTTTTCATTTTTTGTTACTTCAAAAAAAAAAACATAAGCTTTAAAAATTAGTAATATTACCTCTTTTTTTTTTTTAAGTTCTCATTTTGTTACAAACAACTGATATACATATTTATTTTTGTTACATCATCATCATAAATTTTATCAATTAGTCAAATAAAAAGATATTTATTTTAATATATGAAATTTGTAAATTAACTGCAAATTATTTTCAACCAAAAAAATTTTAAACATAAATTGTCTCTTAGATTGACATATATTTTTAAATAAAAGTAATTGAAATTATTAAAAAATACAACATATTTTTTCATAGAATATATATTTAAGATATAAAATATTTCATTCCGATATTGGTGAAAAATAGAAATCAAAAAAGGGAAAAATAGAATGATAGTTAGATTTGTTAGTTGATATGAAAGAAATTTAATTTTTAGAGTGTTATATAGAGAGTGTTTGTTAGAGTGTATTTATTTTTAGAATGTTGAAAAAGTGAAACTTGAATGGAAAATGAGGTGTTTAGAGTGTGATATAGGGTGGTATTGTTGTGGTTGCTCTAATGGTTTTCATGTTCCTCGAGTAGGAATACAGTTCGGTTATACCTTTTATCCAAGTAAACTATATGGAAACAGTAAACCAACGTTATTCATGTAAATTAGTCACTCATACTTTTTTGTTCTACGTTGCAGCTATGAGTATATGGGAAATGGATACACCAAACCCTTATTGTGGTCCAATAGTTTCAAAACTTACCAACATTTCCCAGCAACCAAACATGAAACCCGTATAGTTTGTTTTGCTTTAAAATTTGATTATTAATTTGATTTTCAAATTTTACAAACGATAGTTCTGTTTTAGGTTTTCTTTCCTCTGCCCTAAAAAGAATACTTTGCATTTGTAATCAGCTTTTTCACTTATTCCTCTATATGTAATCCAAAAAACAAAAACCAAAAAAAAAATACAAAAAGAAAACATGAAGAAAAAAAAATAATTGCATTGCATATAAGCAAAATTGAAAAATCGATATGTTTGCACACACACACGGACATAAAGATATGCAACTTTCCCACATTTTCCAGGCAACCAAACAGAACAAACAGAGCTTTTAAGTGACTATTTAGAAAGAAGGGAAAGGGGCCCAAACCTGGCAAAGGTTATAAGTGAAGCTGTCATAATTATCAATGACAATAATTGGGTTGTTCTTCTTTTCAACTGAAACAACCGGCGGCGGCGACAACGACGTGGAGGTCTTCTGGGATACGGCTATAGCTGACGGCAGCGACATGGAGGCTTTCCGGGATACGGCCACCGTCCTGTGTGAAGGAAATGAAGCCCTTGTTGGATTAAGGGTTTTATGAGTCAACCCAGTTGGTTTTAGCTCCATGAATGAGGATTGAGAAAAGCTGCAAGCCGCCATTGTTGTCAATTTTGTAAAGAGAGAGAGAGAGAGAGAGAGAGAGTTACGGGGAGACGGTGCACATTGTAACTTTGATTTGTTGTATTTAATCTAAGTCATTCATAGAGGTTGAAAGATTTGGAAAGAAATTTATTTGATTCGGAAAGAATTTCCAAATATGTCAATCACATCATGGCTGGCATTTGATTTGAACACGTGTTTTCTCGATCATAAGAGTAAAATCCTACTGGTTGCTACTGGAATCAACCGGGTACGTTACGTAGGTCGTAGGCCATTTTATTCGGGCAGAAGTCTTCTCAATTAAATTTTCGGACAAAAGTGCCCTTGCTTGGAATGTAGTGATATACTTCACACTATGCCATTTCTATCCCAACTCATATTTTATTAAAGAGAGTTGCTATTTGAACCCATATTTTTACTTAATACACCCACTAACATAATTTACGAAAATGTCATTATAATTTTAGACTTAAATACCCTTGATGCTACTAAGTACACCCCACCCCTTTTTAATCTAATTTCAATAATACTTAGTACACCCCCCCCAAAGATTTTAAGTACACCCCAAATTTTGAACGTTCATAACAAGTCATCACATTCATTCTCTTCCATCTTCCAACTTCTTCCTACTTCAAACCCTAAATTCCACCTAAATACATCCACATTGCTGCTAACAATGGAAAAACCAGTAAAAGGGACCAATTATGTAAGTATTTCATCTCATTTCATGTCTTTAATTGCAATTTTCTTCTTTTTCGAGTTTTAAGGTGTCGTGTTCGGCAATGGACCGTGGAACACAAAACATACTGTTCGGCACCCTTGCCGAACATGTTGAAACTTGTCCATTTGGTACCAACCGAAATTCCTTGAAGTAGCTCGGGGTACCGAACACTTGCCATGTTGCTCGGCGGTACAGAACATTCTCCTTTGTGTTCCAAGGGTAGGTCGAACAGTATGTTTGTTTATTTGCTAATTAAGTCTTGTTATTGTAATTGTGAACAGGATTCGAATACGATGTCTTCGGAGGGCGTGTGATTGGCCCGAAGAAAATCGGATCATTCCGTATCAACCGAAGTTGAAAACAATGTTGAAGACATTGCCATGGATTTCACCGAAGTTTTCACGACGCATGAATTGTTTTCAACTCGTGAGCTTATGTTTGATTGGGTGCGTGCTAGGGGACAGGAGCATGGTATTGTCATAATAATCGGGTCGGACGGTGGTACGGCTAGTTGCAAAGGGCTCGAATGTTGATGACTTGTGAACGTAGTGGCCATTACCGTGAAAAGAAAAAGGTTGAGGCACTACCATCATCATCGAAAATGTCGAAGAGGCTAATGCTAATGTGAGCAAACGAAAGAGGAAGAGAGAAACTGGTACGAAGAAGTGTGGATGTCCTTTTCGTTTGAGGGAAGCGATTATCGCTAATGAATGGCAATTAGAGATTCAATGTGGTGTGCATAATCATCCAAGCTGCGGAATACTTAGAAGGCCACTCATATCTTTGGGCGATTATCGGTGGAAGAGGAGGAATATGTAGTTGATTTGTCACACAACAATAGTAAACCGAAAGACATTTTGTTTGGTTTAAAACAAAAATTTGAACAGAATAAGTCCACAATCAAGACGATCTACAATGCTCGTACGAAGAGTAAAGTTGCGGCGTAATGGCCGATCGAAATGCAACGGCTTATGTTTCAATTGAAGAAACATGGGTATTTATATCATGATCGGCGGCTGAGAAGACTAATACGTAAAGGATCTTTTCTTTGCTCACCCGACGAGCATTGATTTATTGAAGTGTTTTCCGAAGGTCATCTTTATGGATTGTACTTACAAGACAAATAGGTACAAGTTACCTTTGTTGGAGATTGTTGGTGTGACATCGACACATATGACTTTCTCTATTGCGGCGTGTATTTGGAGTCGAGAAGGAAGACAACTATACGTGGGCATGCACAATATTGAAGTCCTTGATGCATCAATCCGAGCTACCCAGTGTAATTGTTACCGATAGAGAAAAGGGTTTGATGAATGCAATTGAGCACACTTTTCCCTCTTCAAGACATTTTCTTTGTCGGTGGCATATTAATAAGAATGTCTTGGCAAATTGCAAGAAAATTTTCCGAAAAAAGGAGATGTGGGATTCGTTTATTGCGGCTTGGAATGTTTTAGTGGTTGCGGACCGAGGTCGAGTTTGATCGGTTCCTCGGCCACTGCAATCAAACTTCAAAGCATATCCATCGCTTTGAAGTATGTCATCGAAAATTGGGTAGTGCCGTACAAGGAGAGATTTGTTTCTTGTTGGACAAATACCGTCGTCCATTTTGACAACACCACAACAAACAGGTATATTCACTTCAATGTATATTGATTTCTAAATGTCTTAGATAAAGATGTGCTTTGAACCAATGGATTTCTGATTTCAGGGTGGAGAGCCATCATGCAGCGTTGAAAAGACAGCTCGGATCTAGCCAGGGTAACTTCGATACTTGTTGGCAACAGATTCACACTCTCATTGAGACGTCACACAATGCAATAAAGCAATCATTTGAGAAGAGCAAGAATGTAGTTCAACATAAATACAAATCAATTGTATTTATGTCTCTGCGAGGTATGGTGTCAATACATGCATTGAACAAGATCTATGAAGAAATGAGTGGAATCGGTGAAGATCCCGTAGACCCTCTGTTGTGTGGTTGTTCATTGAGAAAGACTTGTGGATTGCCATGTCGTCATGAGATTTCGAGTATGTGAGATCGAACACACCAATTCCCCTTGAAAAGGTTGATTCATTTTGGAGAAAATTAGATATGATACCACCTAAGGGCGATGAGGTTGTTGGTGTGAGGGAGGAACTAGAAGTGAAAATGACTCATTGCGTTGACGAGTTTGTAAAAAACTTTAGAGACGCCCAGACGGAGGATAGACTTTTAATGTTGAAACGATTGATGGAAGCCTCGAATCCAGCAACAACACCATTGGTGATACCTAGACCTCAGGTCCAAACTCGTGGTCGTCCCAAGATTGCAAAGACTAGGATGTCCAAATCAACAAAACGGGATCCTAGCGCATTTGAGTATGTCGAGGCCATTGATCAAGGTAGTTGTTCGCGGTGAAGAACAACTCGTTACATACGAGGTTGGTCCATCATCTAAACGTCCTACATTCACGACCACGAAGACAAAGATTTCGGTAAATACTTTTAATTTTTATATTTAATTAATTAGTCATATTTAATATTACTTTTCATAAAGTATATTGACGTCAATTTATCTTTTTCAATAGGTTGTCCGCGAACCACCCGAGCTGCAACTTCATTGGTTATATTCATCTACTACCGGCAAAATTTAAAGATTTTATTGAAGACACTAAGAATGTTCTTGGTGATGGGCATTGCGGTTTTCGCGCAATAGCTGAATTAGTTGGATATAAAGAAGAGGATTGGGCTAGGGTTCGAGGTGACCTCCATCGTGAGTTGTCGAGCCACTTAGACTTCTACGCACAGGTTTTCAACGAACATGGCATGGTTGATAAGGTATTGAAAAGTCTCGACTACTACGAGGTGACCGCAGAAGAAATATTGGTTTTGTAACCCATATATGGGTTACTTGGTTGCATCGATCTATAAAGTTGCCTTCGTTAGTTTAGATAAGAGAATGTCAATCATGTACCTACCTTTGAGAACCGAACCCCATCCAATCCAAAATTGATATGTACCGGTTGCGTGAACAGAGACCATTATATCCAGTACGCAAACATCTATTTATATAATGTGTAATTTATATTAAAACAACACTTTATATTGCCCTAAATGACATGTATGTATTTCTATTGAAGGTGTTCTTGCGCGAAGGTGCCCCATTGCCTCCGGTGACAACATCTTGGGAAACGAATCGGTTACAATGTGCGGCTCCTTGGAAGGATATTTTTAAAGTTCAATTAGATATGTACGATGTTGAAACGATTGATGGAAGTAACGATCACTACGGATAGTAAAGATACTATCGTTGATGTAAACTAAACATTGTTGATGTAACCTAAACTTTGTTGTTGAATGTTTTTAGGCTAGTTTATATCGTAGTTGATTGTAGTTTGATGTAAACTAAACTGTTGATGGTAGATTCGATGGAAATAGTTATGTTTTATGTCAATTTTTCTTTTTCTTTTTTTTTGTTTGGCAAGAACTTGTTTTTAGATTGATGTTCGAGATAGTTAAACAAAAAAATTCAAATAAAACACCTTGTTCGGTAAGCAAGTACGGATAACTCTTAAGAGGTTCGGTGGGGGTACCGAACAGGTCTTAGTTGGTTCGGTGGGGGTACCGAACAGTTCTTCAACTGTTCGGTTGATGGCTACGAACAGTATGTAAACTTGTAATTTTTTGTAAACAATTTTACACCAATCGAATACATAAAGTATCATAATGCTATGGTTATATTGTCTAAACCAAGCATACTTAACATTCATTAAAATGATGTTGATGGTAGTTTCGATGGAAATAGTTATGTTTGATGTCAATATTTCGTTGTTTTTTTTTTAGTTTGGCAAGAACTTGTTTTTGGATTGATGTTCAGATAGTTAAGGAAAAAAAATTCAAACTAAACACAATGTTCGGTAAGGAACCACCGAACAACTCTTAAGATTCGGTGGGGGTACCGAACAGGTCTTAGGTGGTTCGGTGGGGGACCGAACAGTTCTTAAACTGTTCGGTTGGTGGCTACCGAACAGTATGTAAACTTGCAATTTTTTGTAAACAATTTTACACCAATCACAAAACATATAGTATCATAATGCTATGGTTATATTGTCTAAACCAAGCATACTTAACATTCATTAAAATGACGCTAACATAATATAACATAAAAATTTACATCAATTATCATAACAAGTTACATCAATTCTCATAACAATTGACATCAAAAGTTACATCAAAAGTTACATCAAATAGTTACATCTAATAGTTACATCATTAGTTACATCAAAAGTTTCTTTGTCAAATGTTAATCAATTTCGTCGTCTCCTACGACGAGTCCCGCCATAGATGTACCCGCCTCGTCACGTCCGAAGTAGATGGACCCGCCTCGTCTTGCCCTCCGGTAGAAGGTCCCGCGATATCTGGACCTCCCACTATCATATAAGTCCGTCCAATACTTCCGCCAATTCATCATTGTCATCCCCGATCCCCTAACCTCCATCTGCACGGGAGGTTGTACTAAATCCGTACAGACGTAATCATCTCCCATGCGTCGGTACTCGAGCGGGAGATGTCACGGTAAGCGGGGACCGTCTCTCGGGGTTTTGCACCAACGGATGTGAATGTGCGGTGTACCACCGCATATAGTCGGGGCACACTCCCATGGTAGTTGAGCAATATTGCCAAGACGATCGCGAGATAGGACGTGACTATCCCAAACAATAAAGTATGGTACAAGGGGCGGGAGGGTAGACAAACTCTTCTTTTCCCATCGACATGGACATCGCGGCGATCGGTGTACATGGAATCGTCTGTACATAACCGAATTGTCTCGAACTCGGTCCGGATGGTATGGTTCCACAACATTGCACGCCACTAAACATCCATGATATAACGAGACGGCGGGAAATGGATGTAACTCCCTAAAAAGACCCGTATAGGGCATCCAAATTACCTACAATAACCACGGAAAATTAATTTAACATACATGTGTTATAAAATAAAAAGAAAACTAAATTAAATAACACTCACATCATTGGGCTTAAGGACGTCAAGACGCTCCGTATTGGACCAATTTTTGCATCGAGGCACCAACTTTTCCTTGTGGTAACCACCTCATTGCAAGTGGGTATTGAGCCCGTAATTTGATCGATATGGAGGCCTAAAAGCGGGAAAATGCTCGTATATCCAAGCCTACATGCAATAAAACAGTTTCGATCAAATATACTATGGTTCCATAACATATGACTTTCTATAATGTTTGAATGTAATGAACTGAAAATACAAGTATGTTACCTCCAATAGCGTCGAATATCCCGCCATCTCGCTTTGTCTCGGCTCGAGACGCTTGCCTAACTTGTCTATACAAGTACGCAAGAGTTGCGGCCCCAGGCATACGAATCCACCCTGGTCAGGTCATCCAGAAACTCTAAATAGTTTATGTTCACCCGTGTCCCACTCTTGTCAGCGAAAAGAGTGCAACCAATAGTGTACCACAAATATGCTCTGGCTGACTGTTAGGTCCACGGTTGCTCAATATAGGCTAGAAGGGGGGGTTGAATAGCCTATGTCCAATTTTTTTTTTTTTTTTAAATTTGATTCAAAAATCTTACTTCACTTAAGTTAGAAAAATTTCGCAGGCGGAAGTCTTGTGAAGTATAGGACAAGTTGGAAATGGGCGATCTTCACAGGATAAGATCGGCGGTTCTCAACGTTTTGAAAATCGGAAATTTAAGCAACACAAATAATTCACAATCACACACAAGTAGACAGAGTATTTAATATGGTTCACACTTATGAATAAGTGCTACGTCCACAACCAAAGTGGTCAACTTTGGATTTGAAAATCGTGTACTAAGTTTATCCACTAGATATTTTACAAACTAAATCTCTAATGGATTGTGTACAAAAATTTTGTTGACCAAGTGTTTGTGTGGGAGAATTGATATCAATAAGATACAATTCTCGTGAGCTATGAAAAGCTAAGTGTTGCAATCAATGAAGAGCTTTAATGGACTAGACGTCTAAGTGTGAAGCTCTTCAATGAATGTATACAGATAGGACGTTTAAGCTTTTAAGAACTTGAAGACTATGGAGATTCAGTAGTTGGAGTGGTTGAAGACAGTATAAATGTTGCCATGAAGTCTCCTTTTATATGCAGGGGGGACTTTGGAGCCGTTGAAGATCTTCATGAGTTGCTCAATTTGAATTCAAGAGCATTCAATGCTCTAATGGTGTTGTTGAGCTCTGATAGGTGGTTCTGCAAGTTACTGATCTGTCTCGACATTTTGCCAAAAATAGATAGGCGTGCTTGCGCGAATGTCCTTTTAGTTGTATGCCAAGAATGGAAAGTTTCATTGAATGCGTTTTGCGGGTTAACGTTGTATCGCAATTAATGAGATCTTTGAGTTAGGACATATCTTCAGATGACTATCGGACGTTCTTGGAGTTCTTCAACATTGCGGATAAAGCTTGGCTTGTACGAGCTTGTCCGATATCCAAAGTAAGGCTGCTGGATCAAATTTTGCCTATTTATGCGAAGGACGTCCGATGTCCTATAGGCTATCTTCTTCAAGACTTATACAATTAGCAACTCTAAGCTATTCAAGCTATGCCTTAGTACAAGTTGCCACACTAACGACACGCAGCCCATTAGTCACCTTGTCTTAGACTTTTAGGTTATGGATTCAAGCAAATCTAAGCTAAAATACAACAATCTCCTCCTATTTGCTTGAGTCCATGACCCTACGAATACAATATCGGTGACCAAGTTCAAGTCTAGTAATAACATGCTTATAAGATTGATATATTAAATAAGCATGCCCTAGATGAACTTACATACAGTCATTGTATTCATGAATTACAAAGTGTTTACGAATAGGAAATTAAGCATCGAGACACTTGTAATTAGCGAATTTAAAAACATGAGAATAGGCAATATAGGACATGTCTTTAAACCGGTGGTTTAATTTTCATGCATTCACATAATAAGCGGTTCATAAAAAGCATGAAAATTTAAAATATGGACATTGTGAATTAAACACGGAGTTTAATTACAAAGTTTTTGCAAAAGATTATACCAAAAATTTATCGGCCAGTTCGAGAGGATGATCGAGATGAAGTATGACCTTTGCACGATGATTGCCTATAACCTCTTGATGTCCATCTAGAGTCGCAGCGACCTTTAGTTTTGCAATTTCTTCTTTGGCTTCGCTAATTCATCTTTGCGTCGGCCAATTCGTAGGAGAGATCGATGTTTTCGTTTGACCTCGGCTAACTCTTCTTTGTATCGGCCAATGCGAGGAGACGATCATTGTTTTTGTTTGAGTAGTGCATTATGCTCAATGAGCCTAGTCCGTGATCATTGTTGAGTCTAGCCATCTCCTCCTTCATGGACGCAAGCGAGGTATCAATGAGAGCAAGACGGTTCGAAGTAGTGATGTGCTCCTTGCGATAGAAGGCCAAGTGCTTGGAGGTAAGATTGCGCGTCGCCCTCACTGAGGAGTGAACAGAGCGATTTGCCTGGCGTTGGGAGTGAAGCACAAGCTTGTAGCCAGCTTCAACCATGTCGACGATCTGCATCATTTTTGTGGCGAGGTTGTCCCAATTTGTTTTGAAGATTGCAGAGGTCGTGGAGGAAGAGGCGGAGATCCGGCTAGCTAGAGCGATTGGTGGCGAGATAGAGCCGAGCGGGCATCAAAGGCGGCCTTGGCACCTTTGAAATTTCCATTACTTGAGTCATGCGATCGGCTGGACATGGGTGATGTGAGGCGATCTGCAGAGAGGTGCGGGGCCTTGGTCGAGTCAACAGAGATGACCTCAAAGTCTTTCAAAAATTTATGCACGGCCTCGGCGGGATATGTATCGAAGAGTCGGGATGGCTTCTTGGAGGAGATGATGGACTCTTGAGGGAAGGATGGGGGTGGAAGACTGGGATTGGTTGGAGGATGTTGGAGAAGGGAGGAGGATAGGGAAATATGGTGGTGGAGGGATGGGATTGGCTAGGGTAGGTCGGACGAAGGGATGGATAATATGGAAGGATGAGAGGGGATCGAGGCCGTAGACGACCAATGAGAAAAGGATTAGGGATAGAGATAGGGTGAGGTGAACGGTATAGAATAGGGATGAAAGGATTAAAGCCTAAAAAGGTGGTGACTACATCAAGAAGTTGTAGACCACAGTGAAGAAGGATGGAAGGATAGAGATAAGGGTGAAGACGGTGGTTTAGGCGAGAGATAGGAAAGAAGAGACGGTTGATTACGTGGGGAGAGGAAGGCCTAGGTCCTTGTGAATTGCAACCCATTGGTTGAAGATCATAAGATCTTGCACCGCGGAGTTGTGGGAGAAGAATTCTTGGGACCAGTGGAGGAAGAGGTTCATAGAAAGCACCCCATTTAAAGATAATTTCACTGCGGACATAGGTGGGGAATTTTCTGGGGTAGTCAAGGGTAGAAAGGTAGGGGGGAATCGCGGGGTTGGGTGTAGGCTGCTATCCCCGAAGGAGCAGATCCTGCACCTCGGGATGTAGGTGGCTATAAGGGTTAGGTTTGAGACGTTTGGGGGTAGGCGGGTCGAAGAGGAGAGATAGATCGTTTGGAAGATGGTGGTTGAGAGGTGGTGGCGAGGTGAGATAGATGGTTCTTGTGTGGGGTTGTTTGGATAGGGCAGTGAGGAGGTGAGGAAGTTGGTGAGGTGGTAGTGGTAGTAGGCGAGGTGGTGAAGCTGGTGGAGAGGTTATATCGGCGGGTTCTTGAAGTGCACTCTTTTCTTTGCACTCTTTTTAAAGCGCTTGCCATGAGTGGACTTTGTAGGTGAAGAAGAGGCGAAGTAGGAAGTGGAGAGGATTTGGTGGGAGCTTGGTAGGGGAGCAGTAGATGGGGAAGCGGGAGTGGGCAAAGGTGCGACACGGTGGTGTGGAAGAAGAGGTGGATGAGACTTTAGGAAGGCCAAAGGATTCGTCGTGGGTAGGAGGGTTTGTTTAGGTTTGGGTTTGGATAGATCTGCGGGTTTGAAATTAGAGGTATCCTTTTCAACCTCGAGATCTAGTGCGAGATTTGCGGTTTTTCTTGAGACGGAGAGTGAGAGTGGAGGAATGTTTGGCCTTTTGGAAGGAGGCTCGGAAGGTTCATAGGGATCATGATCAAGTTTCTTTGAGATCAAAGTTCTCGGGAAGTTCAGCCCTATAGGTTTAGGCTCCTCCTCGGTGGCTCGGTCTCGGAACATGTGACTTTTCGCTACCCTTGCGGCTTGGGTAGAGGTGCCACTAGTAGAAGAAGCGGCAGCAGCAGATGATTGTTCGTTTGGCCATATCATCCCGTAGCGGGTAACGTTGTTGATGTGAAAACGTAGGTGTTAGACACCTTGATGAGGTTGTCGGTGATAACTTTATCATCGATCTCTTCAAATCTGCGAAGAATGATATTGATGACCCTTACGAAAGGTCGTCGCATGGAGGGGTTGGATTGGACGTCGCAACACTTTGAGATAGCATAGAAAACGATTTTTGCCCGGTTAAGTGCTTTCGAAGAATCACGGCTTTGGTCCACGAAGTTGTTGAGATGTAAAAATGTCTCTTGCCCCATTCTTGAAGAGAATGCTCTTATCGATCGATGACCGATGTGATAAGCATTTTCGGGGAAGAGATTCTGGACATCTCGAAAACCTTTCGAGTTGAGCGGATCCTCGCATCATTTCCCAGGCAAGCGTTGATTCAGCATCGGTTAAGTCGAGTTTGCCTTCAATAGGCGGTTCAAGGATTGCCCCAATATCCTTATAGGTCAATTTGATGTAATGGCCTCGATGTAACCTTTGATGTAGCTTAGGTTGACCGGTTCATTGGTATTGGTGGAGGAGGAGGCGGGATCATCCTTGTGTAAAATTCCTCGGCTAAAGCATTCTTTGTAGTGGGTATCATGAGTTGGAACAAGGAAGAAGCCCACATTCGTTAAATCCTTAGCGGGGCATCACCGCGGATGTGCGATAATGGAATCTCGGTCGATTGTCATCCCAGGATGATAACTTGACTGGGAAGATTCTCGGTGGAAGATTTTCACTGTTTAGCCCTAGATGGCTTAGCGGATGCAAGGATGACGTTGTGTCGGTAGCCTTGGAAGATTTAGTCCTTGCCTATACGGTTGGTGGATATGAGAACACATAGATATAGGAAGGTATGATTAAATACAACCGATGTGAGTGATCACCGATATTAACACAAACAGTCTGTTCGATTAAAACCCAAAACATGTGCGTATGATGACAAATGACAAGAACAGTTCATGGCCGGGTTTCAAAATATCTACCTATTTTGTCATTTTTAAGTAAACGGGATTGCGTAAGTGAAGACATAATATCAAAGAAATCGAAGTCACAATTTTATGCTACATAAACAAGATTCAAACATCAATTTCAAGATTTTGGCAGTTCATCAATGATGTATAGTTCGAAATAACACAAATTAGGTTAATGCAAATCATAAAGCTTGATTTAAATGAATTAGAAGGTGTAGAAATCATTACCATTGATGATTTAAGCGAAGATTTGAAGATTTTGGAGATTTGAAAGTTTTGAGAAGATTGCGATTTGAGGTTTGGAGGTTTTTGAAAGTTCAAATGGCGGTTTTAGGAAAATGTGAAGAGTCCGTGCATTCGCCTTTTGTACTTCGACAAGTTAATAAATGACATTTGATAATTTTGAAGTCCGCATTTATGACCGATGAGTGTACACACAACGTGCTTAGGTCTGCCTATTTTCTATAAAGACGCCGACTTGGACATGTAAGGACTTACTCGTATTGTCCAATTTCTCGCGAGTTTCAATTGCGAGATCATTTAGACAATTTTGTAAAATGATTTAAATAGTTAGTCGAAAGGTTAAGGATTGAGGTCAAGCATACCAAGCTCTCCTCTTAAATATGCAAACCTGGTTGAATCAAGTGGTTTTGTGAAGATGTCGCTACGATTCTCTGTAGGCACATATTGCATGCGATGTTACCTTTTTCAACATGGTCTTTAAGAAAGTGATATCTCACATCAATGTGCTTTGTCTTGGAGTGCATGACAGATTTTGAGATCGAGATTGCCGACGTGTTGTCACACATTATAGGACAATTAGCAATCGTAATCTCATAGTCAACAAGTTCTTTGTTTGATCCACAGCGGTTGTGGCAGCCTACCAGCGGCTATGTATTACCTTGGTTGTTGAAGTTGAGACAGAGGTTTGCTTCTTGTTGGCCCATGAGACAAGTCTATTTCCTAAGAATTGACAAGTCCCACTTGTGCTTTTCTGTCAACTTTACATGCGGCAAAATCAGCATCGAATAGCCTATAAGATTAAAAGATGAATCTCTAGGATACCGATTCCCAAATTGGGAGTATCTATCGGATATCGATGATTCTTTTGATGCTTGTAGGTGAGACTCCTTTGGATCAGCTTGAAATCTAGCACAAACACAAACGGCAAACATGATATCGGCCTACTAGCGTTAAGTATAAAAGTGAACCAATCATGCCTCGTAGAGAGTCATGTCCACTTTCTTGCCCTTCTCATCTTTGTCAAGATGGCGGTTAGTAGCCATAGGAGTCTTGAAGGCTGTTTGCATTTTCAAGACCAAATTTCTTGATAACATCCTTTGCATATTTGGCTTGATTGATGAAGATACCATTTGAACTTTGTTGAATTTGAAGACCAAGAAAAAATTGAGCTCTCCCATCATGCTCATCTCAAATTTACTCGCATAAGCTTTTCAAACCTTTTGCAAAGATTTTCATTAGTAGAACCAAAGATAATATCATCAACATAAATTTGGACAAGTAAGGAATGACCTTTATGTTTCATAATGAAAAGAGTAGTGTCAATTTGACCTCTTACAAAGCCTTGAGATGTCAAGAACTTTGAAAGGGTCTCATACCATGCTCTTGGAGCTTGTTTGAGTCCATAAAGGGCTTTCCTCAGCTTGTAAACATCTTCTCTTCTTGAGCAGTTAAAGAATCCAGGAGGTTGCTCTACATAGACTTCTTCTTGAAGTTCTCCATTCGAAAAGCACTCTTTACATCCATTTGATAAACTTTGAAGTCTTTGAAAGAGGCATAGGCCAAGAATAATCGATAGCTTCTAATCTTGCAACAGAGCAAATGTCTCATCATAGTCAATACCCTCCTCCTGTCTATATCCTTGGGCTAGTCTTGCCTTGTTTCTTGTAATATTGCCGTTTTCATCCATTTTGTTTCGAAAACCCACTTTGTGCCAATAACTGTTTGTTCTTTGGGCCTAGGGACCGGTGACCGGACTTGGCATCTGTCAAATTGGTTTAGCTCTTCTTGCATAGCTTCCGACTTGGATCTTCCGAGCTTCATCAATCTTTTGGGTTCGATGTTAGATACAAATGCGTAGAATACATGCATTCATTCCTTGAAGCTTGTCTAGTTTGAACGCCAACATTAAGATCTCCAATGATTTGAGTGATAGGATGATCTTTTACTTCCCTAACTTCGCAGGTTGAATTTGTCTTGTTGCATCGCGAGTTGGATTCTTGAGAAGTAGAAGTGGTGAAGCTTGGTTTTCTAAAGGGTAGGTTAATTCCAAGGTAGGTTGTATGACTTCGGTGTGGAAGGCAAAGGGATTCGGGGTTTCGAGTGTTCATTTGTTGGTTCGTTTGAGGATTCTAACAGGTTGACTCTTGGAAGATCTTGTGAAGAAGGAGGATCGCGGATCGGGACTTGGCGTTACGTACTGTCTCATATTCATCGAATCATTAGTAACCTTAGGAGCCAAATGTGGCCCAATGAAATCAAATTCATCAAAAGAAACATGTACAGATTCAACAACTTTAAGTGAAGTTTTATTGTAAACTCGTATGCTTTTGAAAACTTGGCATATCGGAAAAATTCCTTCATCACTTTTGGATTCAAATTTACCTCTATGTTCTCTACCATTGTAAAGAACATAGCATTTACAACCAAATATTTTAAAGAATCCAATGTTGGGAGCTCGCCTCTCCATATTTCATATGGAGTTTTGTTATGAAATTTGTTTATGATGGACTGTTTTGTGTGAAGCGGGCGGTGTTCACGGCTTACGCCCCAAATACATAGGCGGTTTGGCTTCGGCAATCATTGTCTTTCTGCTTCAATGAGAGTTCTATTTTCCTTTCAGCAACTCCATTTTGTTGAGGTGTGCCAAGCTATGAGAAATTGTGACCAATTCCATGGTCATCACAATATTTGGCAACACCATTGTTCTTGAACTCTGTTCCATTGTACGATCGACATCGAGATATCATCCGGCCGAGTTTGTAGTCTTGAAGAGTTCGATAATGATGTCATATGCTTCATCTTTGGAGGACATCATCTCTACCCAAGTAAATCTTGAGTAATCATCAACTACCACAAGAGTATACTTGCGCCACCAAGACTTGTAGTAGTTACGGGTCCAAACAAATCCATGTGCAAGAGCGTAGAGGTGCAGTTGTTGATAGGCAAGGCTTGCTTTTGAAAGAAGATTTGTGTAGTTTGCCTAGTTGACATGCTCTGCGAGCTGTGTGATTCGGTGATATCTTAGGCAAACCAACAACTAGATTGTCTTTTGATAGCTTCTCCGGTATTTGAAATTGAGATGACTAAGCCTTTTGTGCCACAACATTGTTGTCGGATGATGACCTAGCAACCAAGCATAGATTTGATTTTCTTCCAACGGCATTTAGGTCAACGGCATAGACATTTCCTTTTCGAACCTGTCGGGATAGTTGAACATGTCTCATTGTCCTTTATGAGACATTGAGTTGAGGAGAAGCGACAGTTAGACCTTTATCACGTAATTGTGATATGCTCGAATTGTGCTTTAAACCTTCAACTAGAGAGACTTTGTTGATGGAGAGATTTCCTCTTATTATGCTTCCATATCCAATGGTCTTCCCTTTTGAGTTGTCTCCAAAGATGACCGAGGACCCTTTGCTTCAACAATACTTGAGAGAAGATTTGGATTACCGGTCATATGCTTTGAGCATCCACTTGTCTAGATACCATAGATCTTTCTCTTCTTCATTGTGACCATAAAGCATTCTGAAATATAGACATTTAAGAATATGGTCCCCTTTTATTTTTGGGTCCTCAAGGTTAGCAACCTTTTGGGATCCACACTGTTTAACCTTTGGAGGAGTAAATCCTCTAGATTTAGGTGTGAATCTCGAAGGCATTCATGAATCTCATGACCATGGCATTTGCGAAAGAGCATTTGTGAAATCCTTCAACATGAGTAATGATTTCTTTTTGAGGCTTCTTTTCATCGCGTCTTTGAGGTGACCTTTGTGCGATAATTGGCCTATAGGACTTAGGTTGAAAATGCCTTTTCTTATTGATGTAAGGCTTATCATAGATAGACCTCTTATCAAAAGATTTTGCATTTTGTCACATGTCCTTTAAGCCTTTTATTAGCAAAATTCACTCCTTTCACCCTTTTATAGGCAATGTTGGGGTCGGCGGTCTTGCCCTGACAAATTTAATAGGCTTGAGTGAGTATTCTTTGACTTGACACTAGTCATCCTGTTTTCTTAGGGTGACTAATGGCGGGATTAAGTTCTCGGACTCCTATCGAGAGTCATAGATGGCGGTGCTTTCCTTTGGACTTGTGTTTTGTATTCTTGGGATAAACAAAAGAAACTTTGTTAAAGCCAAGTCCTTGCCTTTTGGGAGGCTGCTGGTCATAAGAAACTTTTACGGCCGATTCTTCGACAATTACTTGGATGTCTCATCATTTTGAGAACTAGAAGGACTACCTACATTGAACTCACTTTGGAAACCGATACCGTTTGTCATCTAAAGTTTTTGGTTTGAGAGAATGGTATCAAAGTTTCCTTTAGAGTTATTCAAGTATTGACAACCTTTTGAAGGTCATCTTTCTCGAATTTATCTTCTTGATGTGTTCAAGTAGGAAGTCCACTTTTTCGATCAAAGTTTTGTTCTCTTTTTGCAATTTGATACTTTCGACTTCTTTGTCTATCAAGATCTTTGATCTTAGACATCAAGGTTGATTTCTCGAGAGACACTAGTTCATGCTTCTTGGCAAGTTTTACATAGGCGGCTTTGAATTTTGAAAATTCTTCCGCATATCCTTGTTTGCTTTGATGAGCTCTCCCTTTGATGGGTCATTGAACTCATCATCATCATCACTTGTCATTTTGTTGAAATGGTAGTGACCTCACGAATCATGTGGTGACTCCTGGCCATAAGGCATATGTTGGCTTCTTCGGCAAAATCACGAGTCATCCTCATCGATGTCGTGTCACACCAAGTAGGTAGGTTGCTTTCATCAATGTCTTGACCACCATCCCTTTTTGTTTTTGAAATTTAGACTCGGGACGTTTCTTATAAAATTCATACTTTGGCTTAGGACATTGAGACGCAAAGTGGCCTGGTTTCCTACAATTAAAACAAACTAGCTCATTGTCCTTTTGGTGGTCTCGATTTATAAGGAGCGAACTTTTCGGTTGAGCGTTGTTTTATAAGGAACGGCGCTTTGTGAGAAGACCGCCTATGTGATGATGATTTATTAAACCTTTTGAAACGTTGATATTTCTTTACAAACATAGCAAAGGCTTCGTCGAAAGAATATCATCATCTTCATGGATGTAGAAGGTGTTTCATCGGGTTTTGAACAGGAAGGTTCGATAGACATGGTGGTAAGGACAATTTTTAAAACTCTTTTCCATTTCTTGAGCTTGTTGGATTTCAAGCTCATAAACCGAAAGACTAGCATAAAGGTTTCTAAGAGTCGGTTTGTTTAAATCTTTTGACTCTTTCATGGCGTAATTTTAACATGCCATAAAGCGCCTAGTGCATTTAGAAATCTCATGTTTATTTCTTTCTTTTCATATTTCTTTCCTAAGGAATAGCAAGAGTTGACTACCTCATAGAATCTGTCATAGGCACTTCGAGAGACTTTTGGGATCCTTTTGAAGGAGTCAAACTTCGGATGCGGTATATAATTTGTTATTCTTTGTCTCACCATCACCTTCAAGATATTCAAGGATGGCTTCCCACATCTCCTTTCTTTGTGTTCGGGTTGATAATCTTGGTACGTGCTTATATCGACACGGCTAGTAATGATGTTGATGGCCTTTCCATCGAGCATCATTCTTTCGTCTTCATCATCCCACTCTTCTTCGGCTTTGGTACTTGTTCGGCGATTGCATCTACCGCGGCCGGTGTATTGGGCTTCATTGGAATTACGGGTCCATCGTGACACATTTCCACAAACGTTTATCAATTGAATTCATATGTCTTTTGACTTTATCTTTCCAGATGTCAAAGTGAACTTCATCCAAGACAGGACAATGATTCACGTTTGAAGTTTCCAACATTTGGTGAGCAGCCATGATCTTTAATCTCTCAAGAGGTTAATCTCGGAAAAACAAGTTTTCAAAGAGTTACGCTCTGATACCAATTGTTAGGTCCACGGTTGCTCAATATAGGCTAGAAGGGGGGCTTGAATAGCCTATGATAGTAAAGTTCAATTAGATATGTACGATGTTGAAACGATTGATGGAAGTAACAGTCGCACTACGGATAGTAAAGATACTATCGTTGATGTAAACTAAACATTGTTGATGTAACCTAAACTTTGTTGTTGAATGTTTTTAGGCTAGTTTATATCGTAGTTGATTGTAGTTTGATGTAAACTAAACTGTTGATGGTAGATTCGATGGAAATAGTTATGTTTTATGTCAATTTTTCTTTTTCTTTTTTTTTTAGTTTGGCAAGAACTTGTTTTTAGATTGATGTTCAGATAGTTAAACAAAAAAAATTCAAATAAAACACACTGTTCGGTAAGCAAGTACCGGATAACTCTTAAGAGGTTCGGTGGGGGTACCGAACAGGTCTTAGTTGGTTCGGTGGGGTACCGAACAGTTCTTCTTGTTCGGTTGATGGCTACCGAACAGTATGTAAACTTGCAATTTTTTTGTAAACAATTTTACACCAATCAGAATACATAAAGTATCATAATGCTATGGTTATATTGTCTAAACCAAGCATACTTAACATTCATTAAAATGACTGTTGATGGTAGTTTCGATGGAAATAGTTATGTTTGATGTCAATATTTCGTTGTTTTTTTTTTAGTTTGGCAAGAACTTGTTTTTGGATTGATGTTCAGATAGTTAAGGAAAAAAAATTCAAACTAAACACAATGTTCGGTAAGGAACCACCGAACAACTCTTAAGCAGTTCGGTGGGGGTACCGAACAGGTCTTAGGTGGTTCGGTGGGGGTACCGAACAGTTCTTAAACTGTTCGGTTGGTGGCTACCGAACAGTATGTAAACTTGCAATTTTTTTGTAAACAATTTTACACCAATCACAAAACATATAGTATCATAATGCTATGGTTATATTGTCTAAACCAAGCATACTTAACATTCATTAAAATGACGCTAACATAATATAACATAAAAATTTACATCAATTATCATAACAAGTTACATCAATTCTCATAACAATTGACATCAAAAGTTACATCAAAAGTTACATCAAATAGTTACATCTAATAGTTACATCATTAGTTACATCAAAAGTTTCTTTGTCAAATGTTAATCAATTTCGTCGTCTCCTACGACGAGTCCCGCCGATAGATGTACCCGCCTCGTCACGTCCGAAGTAGATGGACCCGCCTCGTCTCGCCCTCCAAGAAGGTCCCGATCGGACCTCCCACTATCATATAAGTCCTGTCCAATACTTCCGCCAATTCATCCGCTGTCATCCCCCGATCCCCTAACCTCCATCTCTGCACGGGAGGTTGTACTAAATTCCGTACAGACGTAATCATCTCCCATGCGTCAGGTACTCGAGCGGGAGATGTCACGGTAAACAGGGGGGACCTTCTCTCGGGGTTTTGCACCAACGGATGTGAATGTGCGGTGTACCACTGCATATAGTCAGGGGCACACTCCCATGGTAGTTGAGCAATATTGCCAAGACGATCAGCAGATAGGACGTGACTATCCCAAACAATAAAGTATGGTACAAGGGGCAGGAGGGTAGACAAACTCTTCTTTTCCCATCCGACATGGACATCGGCGATCGGTGTACATGGAATCGTCTACATAACCGAATTGTCTCGAACTCGGTCCGGATGGTATGGTTCCACAACATTGCACGCCACTAAACATCCATGATATAACGAGACGGCGGGAAATGGATGTAACTCCCTAAAAGACCCGTATAGGGCATCCAAATTACCTACAATAACCACGAAAATTAATTTAACATACATGTGTTATAAAATAAAAGAAAACTAAATTAAATAACACTCACATCATTGGGCTTAAGGACGTCAAGACGCTCCCGTATTGGACCAATTTTTGCATCGAGGCACCAACTTTTCCTTGTGGTAACCACCTCATTGCAAGTGGGTATTGAGCCTGTAATTTGATCGATATGGAGGCCTAAAAGCGGGAAAATGCTCGTATATCCAAGCCTACATGCAATAAAACAGTTTCGATCAAATATACTATGGTTCCATAACATATGACTTTCTATAATGTTTGAATGTAATGAACTGAAAATACAAGTATGTTACCTCCAATAGCGTCGAATATCCCGCCATCGCTTTGTCTCGGCTCGAGACGCTTGCCCTAACTGTCTATACAAGTACGCAAGAGTTGCGGCCCCTGTGCATACGAATCCACCCGGTCGTCATCCGAAACTCTAAATAGTTTGTGTTCACCCGTGTCCCACTCTTGTCGGCGAAAAGAGTGCAACCAATAGTGTACCACAAATATGCTCTGGGATGTTAGGTCCACTTGCTCAATATAGGCTAGAAGGGGGTTGAATAGCCTATGTCCAATTTTTTTTTTTTTTTTTTAAATTTGATTCAAAAATCTTACTTCACTTAAGTTAGAAAAATTTCGGGCGGAAGTCTTGTGAAGTATAGGACAAGTTGGAAATGGCCGATCTTCACAGATAAGATCGCAGTTCTCAACTTTGAAAATCTGGAAATTTAAGCAACACAAATAATTCACAATCACACACAAGTAGACGAGTATTTAATATGGTTCACACTTATGAATAAGTGCTACGTCCACAACCAAAGTGGTCAACTTTGGATTTGAAAATCGTGTACTAAGTTTATCCACTAGATATTTTACAAACTAAATCTCTAATGGATTGTGTACAAAAATTTTGTTGACCAAGTGTTTGTGTGGGAGAATTGATATCAATAAGATACAATTCTCGTGAGCTATGAAAAGCTAAGTGTTGCAATCAATGAAGAGCTTTAATGGACTAGACGTCTAAGTGTGAAGCTCTTCAATGAATGTATACGATAGGACGTTTAAGCTTTTAAGAACTTGAAGACTATGGAGATTCAGTAGTTGGAGTGGTTGAAGACGTATAAATGCTGCCATGAAGTCTCCTTTATATGCGGGGGACTTTGGAGCCGTTGAAGATCTTCATGAGTTGCTCAATTTGAATTCAAGAGCATTCAATGCTCTAATGGTGTTGTTGAGCTCGATAGGTGGTTGCAAGTTACGTCTGTCTCTCGACATTTTGCCAAAAATAGATAGGCGTGCTTGGCGAATGTCCTTTTCGAGTATGCCAAGAATGGAAAGTTTCATTGAATGCGTTTTGCAGGTTAACGTTGTATCGCAATTAATGAGATCTTTGAGTTAGGACATATCTTCAGCAGATGACTATCGGTCGTTCTTGGAGTTCTTCAACATTGCAGATAAAGCTTGGCTTGTACGAGCTTGTCCGATATCCAAAGTAAGACTGCTGGATCAGATTTTGCCTATTTATGCAGAGGACGTCCGATGTCCTATAGGCTATCTTCTTCAAGACTTATACAATTAGCAACTCTAAGCTATTCAAGCTATGCCTTAGTACAAGTTGCCACACTAACAGACACGCAGGCCCATTAGTCACCTTGTCTTAGACTTTTAGGTTATGGATTCAAGCAAATCTAAGCTAAAATACAACACTGACCGAGCACAGGCAAAAGGATCATCAGAGGTACCCTCTTCCTGGAATCTCTCACGAAGCCACTCTAATTTGATCGATGGCCCCCTAGCACCATGCATCCCAACGAGCACTTCAGAGAGATGCACTCCTAAAATATTCGCAACCTCCTGAGGTGTTGGTGGCACACTCCGCCTAGATAACAGTGGTTGCCCAGACACATTCAGTCCTGTCAGACAATACACATCATCAAGTGTAATTGTCATCTCTCCAAAGGGCATGTGGAAGGTATTGGTCTCTGGATGCCACCGTTCCACAAATGCCGAGACAAGGACTTTATCCACTCGCATAAGAGCATCCGGAGGACACATTGAGGCCCGAGCTATTGACAAAATCCTTCATTACTTGACTACGGTTATTCCGAATCGACCACTCTTCTGTTTGGTTGTGTGATTTAAGCACTTCAACAATGGTCGCTCTTCCCCATTCCATATACATCTGCTACATGGTCATTGAAGGTCGTGAGCAGCAATGGAACTTGTGGCCCTCCAGGAAACGGGATAAATGCCTCTTCTTCTTCATCCTCATCCTCCTCATCCTCATCCTCATCCTCATCCTCAACAGGGCCTCCTCTTTCATACTCATGTTCTCCCTGTTGTTGCTGTTGTAGAAGAAATTGTTGTTGTTGTTTTGTTGTAGAAGTAGTTGTTGTTGCTGCTGTAGTTGTTGTTGTCGCAGTAGTTCTTGTTGTTCTTGTTGTTGAGCTTCTTGTTGTTGTCTTTGTCTGTGAGCCCTAGCTGAGGCCGTAGGTCTTCTTCGCTGATATGTATTGATGTCTGCACATATTAAATTTGTATTAATGATCAACAAAGGAAAAAAAAAAACTCAATAACTTGTTCGGCACCCTTGCCGAACCAACTTTCTTCGAACCCATGCCGGACAACTCCATGTCTGTTCGGTAGCCCGCGGACAGTTTCAACTGTTCGGAACCCTTGCCGAACTCATTGCGATCTGTTCGGTACCCTTGCCGAACTGCAGGTTTTCTGTCCGGCAATCCAGTGCCGAACGGTCCCCTCGAAAAAATGCAATTTTTACTACAAAACTTCCTTTAAATTGTATTTTTTTCAACACAAATATGCAAAAAAATGGAATGTAACTATGACCTAACAAAAATTAAACACATATATTCAAAAATATATAGCATTTTAACCTAGAATATAAAGACGAGATTCACACCTCTATTGTCTTCCATTGTTCTTTGTTGAAGTGTTGAAGTGTCTTTGTTTTGCGTTGAAGAAAGTTGTTGTTGTGTGCTTGTTGCCGTGCCGTGCCTTGCTTGTTGCCGTGGGTTGATGTTGCCGTTGTTTGCGATTGCCGTTTGTATGCGTGGGTGTGAGCGGGTTTTTCAAACAAGGGTATAAAGGGTGTGGGGGGTATACTTAGCAAACAAGGGTATAAGGGTATAGGGTGGGGGTTTACTTAGCAATATTTTCAATATTTTGTGATAAATATTATGAAGGGTATAATTGGTAATTAGGGTGGGGTGTACTTAGTTTTTTGAGGAATTGAAAATAATGTGGGGGGGTGTACTTAGTAAATGGGTGTACTAAGTAATTTTGTGGGTTCAAATAGCAATTCTCTTTATTAAAATATGAGAGTTATTATTTACGTCCTAAAAATTATTGAGAACATTTATTGTGTGTTTGACACTCCGGTTGAATACCACTTAGTACATTTATTTTTAAATTTATATAATTTTTTAATATAGATAATTTACCTAAAAAAACATTTAAAATGAAAATAAATAGTACTTATTTTGAAACGTTCAAACACGTAATATAAAATAGTTATATTGGAACGAAGAGACTATTAAATCAGCAACATTGTTGAATTGGAGAGTAAGATTGCCGACAAATTTACACATTAATTTGTTTATGATACCACATCAATTTTATCACTATTGCACTAAATATTTTTTCTCAATATAAAAGAGATGAAATATGATTAAAACTAGGTCCTTGTGCCCGTGCCTATGGCACGGTGTTACGCTGGACTACATCAAAGGAGTGTGAACTTTTGGCCCCAATATAGGAAGCCACCGAATGTAATACTCTTTTCTGAAAGCAATATAGTTTTGAATCTCAAATTAAGTT
The DNA here is from genome assembly GCA_016624345.1 of Platycodon grandiflorus. NCBI lineage: Eukaryota > Viridiplantae > Streptophyta > Magnoliopsida > Asterales > Campanulaceae > Platycodon > Platycodon grandiflorus. The sequence goes on along the minus strand of CM028367.1, from coordinate 31,683,226 downwards.
TAAGGCAACACTTTATGATAGGAACTGTCAGCAAAATCTTTCGGAAGCTGGTCCACAATATGAGAAAAAATCATTTGATATAGGTAGCCACTGAATGTAATACACTCTTTTCTAAAAGCAATACACATGAGTCTAAAATTAAATTTAAGGCAATACTTTATAGTAACAGATGTGATCAGAACTCGGAGAAAAATTTTTCGAAAACAGGTCCATATTATGGGAAAAAAGCATTTGATATATATCTCGTGCAGAATGCCCAATTGCAAGAAAAGAACAACTCCATCAACTCCCAAGTTCTATAAATTTTCACTTGAATTAGAGATTTTGATTTATGGATCTTACATGGCAAGCTTCTACAAAGTGAATTATAAATCATTCATATTGCAATTTCGCAGAGAAGTTTGTTTACTAAAGCTAATTTAGAAAAAAAAAAAAAAAAAACCCCACAAACTCCTACCAATAAGAATGAAATCAATCAAACACGAAGTTAGCCTAAAAGAGAAACAAATATATTCCCATCAACCATACCGTCAATACATCAACCATTCCCGATTCCAACAAATCGTCTCGTGTAGCTTGATTTAAGTTTGTCAATGTCGATGCAATTCAATTAGTACTTTTCAAATTGTTCAGATCAGATTTACAATTCCTTAACTTGGCCAAAAGCACAACCTGTACAGTTGGCTGCAAACTTCTAGCTTTAAGGTCCATTTTCCGAATCTGATGTCATGAAAAGCCAACATTATGAACATTCCATAAAACATGTAAAACAATTAAAATAAACACACACCCACACATAATAATACCAAAGATTTTGCTTCATCCTGTCCAGCTTTTACTTTAAAAATCTTTTGCTTCTTTTGTTCAGCAAACAACGCAAGTGATAGCATCTTCAAATATCAATATCTATAACATGAAAGAAGTGGGAAACAGAAATGAAAGGAAAAGGCAAGCAAGTCATTATCATAGATATTCGTAGCAAGACATGCAAAATTCAAACCATAAATTTCAATGTTTGCTAATATAAAACATATCATAAGTTACCTCTGGCCCATTTCGAGAGCTAATATTTTCTTTCTTGTTGTCCATCTATAACATTCTCTTTTCAAATTAAGCTTACAACTTCCTTCATATCTTCAACTTTAACCCTGATTTATGAAAAAGTAAAGTTTTGATGCTAGCGAAATTGTTGTTTATCATTCCCAGGAGCGATAATGTATTCCTATAAATATTTGACATTTCAAAATGGGAATACTCAAATGGGCAGGAAGGACTATGCACTTCATTGCGTAACCGTAACATCTCTAATGTACATTTCTTTCAAAATCGGCTCCGTTTTGATGTAGCAATTTTTTTCTTTGTCAGCCCCCCCTAAAATAATAATAATATATATATATATATATATGTGTGTGTGTGCCCTGCAAAATGCAAAATTTTGTATATAACATACTAACTTTATTGATATCAAAGTATGATATTAACAAAATAGTGAATTAAGTTTTGAAAAGAAAGATGGTAAACAAACTTACAATAGCCTTAAAATTGATCAAAGAACCATGCCACTCTGAAAACTTTTGAGATGGATCAAGAATCCATGAGTGAATCGTGCAAATCAGGGAAAACCATTGAGTCAATTCAACCTATTTTAACAAAAAAAAAAAAAACTCATGATCAAATTGAGAATGTCATTTATGGGGGCTTAGTTCTAGTAGTAGTTAGATTTGATCACGGACTGTCTACTTGAGTTTGACTTCTGTGACCGGCTCCTGGGAGGGAGGTAATTCCCAAAAGTGTAAATTCACCCCTAAAAAAATAGATTAAGTTGAGGTAAGATAGATACCTAGGAAGGTTACAACTAAGAGGTTGCCATCTCCAATTCTGATATCAGTCATAAATGGACACTTTGTCCCACTGTACAAAGGATATGACTTGTTATAAAAAAACCCAATCCCCAGAAAACAAATCACAACTTCCCATTAATGAATTCTCAACCTTTCTCTCTCCTCCTGCAATGATGAATTTTAAACTTCCCATTAGTTTGCTGGTGTAAGAGGAAAGACAGAATGAAATTTTATATAGTTTTCAAAAGACATATGGCTTATACATTTGAGCTATTTAAATGGGTATCTTTATACAGCTAAGATATGACCTTTACTTCATCGTGCATGCTATTTACGCGGAGCTAGGGGTAAATATATTTGGGGCTAGACGCTAATAAAGACAGTACTTACTAATGAACAAACTAAAGTGTTAGTCTGCTGGTGCAAGAGTAAAGGCAAAATAAAATTTTACATAGTTTTCAAAAGGAATCTGGTTTATAAATTTGAGCTATTTAAATGAGTATCTTTATACAACTAAGATATGACCTTTGCTTCATCCCGCGTGCTATTTACGCGGACCTAGGGGTTAGTATATTTGGGGTTAAACGCTAATAAAGATAGTACATACTGATGAACACGGTAAAGTATTAGTTTGCTGGTGCAAGAGGAAAGGAATTTTACATAGTTTTCAAAAGGCATCTGGCTTATAAATTTGAGCTATTTAATATGGGTATCTTTATATAGCTAAGATATGACCTTTACTTCATCCTGCATGCTATTTGCAGGTGATTAGTTGGTTGATGCCAAAATTTGAAGTATTTGGAATTCAGCAACACTTTGCTTTATGTTTCAATCCTGAAGTTTTATGCAGTTAAGCGGTTGTATTTTGCTTCTAGTTTAACTTTAAATTTGTCCATACTCATTAGGATCATGCTTCTCATTTTGCTTACATATAGAAATTTGATGATTTATATATAGATACTAAGTCTGCTGTCACATAACCAAACTCTCATGCCACATTACAATTTGAATCTTTTGAGTATTTCGGTCAATGGGCAAACATTGTCCATTGACTCAGAAGTATTTGCAACATACAGCAATTGAGAAGGAACCATAATTGATTCTAAAACTACTCTGGCATACCTTGCAGAAGATGGTTATGATCGTTTCTTCAGTGTTGTCAATTACCACCCCCTCCCCTCCCCTTTATCGTCACAAATGAAGACTGGGAGCGGTAAGAAAATGGAAAGCCTCGAAAGGTTTTGCAAATTCAAATCAAATCAAAATCAAGATGAAGTTGCAATCCATTACAGAGGAGAGAAGGATGAAAATTTTAGGATTGGGAGAGAAAGAAATCAAAAATTCATAACCACTGACTGTAACTCCACTTAATTGAATTTGCTAACCTGGTGAGAAATGCTGAGCATATAATCAGTAGGATTCCTGTTATTGAGTTTAAAAGCTGGTAACTCTGTACATATACAAAACAAACCCCACCAAAAAAAAAAAAAGATTATATCAAATATAAAGACAAAGAAAACAAATTAAGCACTCAAAATAAGAAACAAAAAATACAAACACAATAATTTTGAAAATTAAAGAAGACCCTTTTCTTTTAATACTAACCTTTCCAACTATTGCAACTTCCAAAGAGGCTTAATAGTCTATGAACACTAAGAAACAAACTTCAACTATCAAAGGAAACACAAAAGAGAGAAAGCATAGTCGAAATCGAACAAAACACACTAAGCATAGCATAGCAATTTTATCAAACGTTCAACTGATACCCCATATCGAATAGAAGGGAATTGGATAGGAACAATAATCATTTTAAGTGTGTGTGTGAAAAAAAAGAGAGAGGGGGAAAAATTAATACCTAGGATGAAGGGGAAGGTAATCACATCCCCAAAAGCCCCAAAATCCCCAAAATCAGTCAATTGAAGCTTACCACGAAGGATAATATCAAGTATGTTGAAGGGGCGGGAACTTTGAAGGCCTGCAAATGTATCATAAATATAATCATGGATTTCCAGCCAAATTAGACTTGAATTACATAAAGAAAAAAAACCTAAAAATTAAAATCCCCTTAACTGATCCTTGACTTTTCACTCAGAGACAGAAGTGCAACGTCCAATGCAACAAAATACATACTTATTTCAGAAACTACCATTAACAGTATGCCTGGTATTTTCCTTGGTGAGAAATTGGTTAAAATTATTAACTTTCAAGTATATATAACTTTTTGACTTAATGCAAACCCCTGCAGATCGATATGGATGTGTCTGTGTGTATGTGTAGAGAGAGAAAGACAGTAAATACAACGAAACTTCAACTGAAGTAAAATTCATTCTACGTTTTCCAGCTTCAAATACAACCACGGCTGAATATGGCACATAATCATGTACAAATTTCAATAGAAACAAAGAGATGGTTGAGCCGAGAGCCAATACACAAAATCAATTTAACAAAATTGAACAAAATCACAAAATCAATTTAGAGAGATGAAGAGAGAGAAAGCTTATAGATTGTCAATAAGGATGAGAGCTTGGGCGACGAAGAGTTGCTGTCAACGACTGGCAAGTGACGGCGGAAAAAGAAGTTGCCATTAAGAGGGTGTGAGGAAAGAGAATTAAGTAATGTTTGAGTTGGGAGGGAGAAAGTGACAGCCGAGAAGGAGAAGTAGAAGAAGGCGACTTGCTGGGTGTCGTCGTTTCAGAGGAGTGCGAGAAGGACTATCAGAAAAAAGATTGGCAAGGAGAGAGATGAGAATGTGGGTTTGATTGGGGAGAGGGAGAATGGGATAACCGTCCCCCACACATGTGAGATTTGAATTAAATTATGGCCGTTGGATCTCGATAAAACTTTAAATCCTGGCCTTTAATTAGCTTTTTTCAATTACACACGAATGAAGCGATGTATATTGTAATATAGATACAAGAAGTTGGTTATCCCCGATTTAAGAGCTTTAAACTTTTAAGATATTCAATTTACGGATTAAGAATATTTTTGATTAGGATCTTCCTTGTTACTAAAAAATTCTCGCAATTTTCTCAATGTGACATAAGATCGTTGTCACGTGCCTATTATTCTTAAGTGACAAGCATATATAATTAATTGAGAGAATCAATTAGTAACAAAAAGTTAAGTCTACCTATCTCTAATCAAATTTGTGACTTATTTGTTAAGAGTGAATGGATAAGGAAAATTTAACCATATGTTATAAAAGATACTAATTAATTGTAAAAATTATTGACATGATAACAATTTCTGGATTAAGAATGTTTATCAATTTACTCTGTATATTATAATATATATATATATATATTTATTTATTTAAAGTTGGTGAGAATATCTTAGGTTGTTAATATCTTCTCTTAAAAGAAAACAAAATAATATTATCAATGAGATTTGAACACACACTCTTTTAATTATAAATAAACACTTTAAACCAACTCAACCAATTATACTGTATGTAATGATTTAAAAAAAAATATTACATTATTATATAAGTCATTTTATAATTTAAACCAACTAATTTTTATTTTTATAAATGTTACTCTCTCCATGTCAAATTGTAGGTCTCATATTCTTATTTAAGACGTCCTAAAATAATGTCTATAATATGTGATACATAAACAAAATTTTAAATCATTTCATTCAAAATTGATGTTTTTTTTTTGATATTTATGTAAGTTTCTTTTTTCACATTGATATTGTATAAAAAACATATAAATATGGTATCCACCTAAACATTTTCTAATCATTGAATAATTCTCAAAAATTATTTTAAAAATATAATTATATTCAATCCTTAAACAATTCTCCTTTGCTCAGAAAAAAGTTATCTTTCTTCAATATGCCCCAATGTAATTATTTTATTTTAATTTTATTAAAAATCTTCAAATATATGTCTAAAATATCTTTATTAAAGGCAAGATGGAAAAAAAAAAAAAAAAGAAGAAGAAGAAAGAAACCAAACATGATATCATTAAAGGATACTTAAAAAAATGATTAGAAACGAAAATACATATATTGACCACCAATAAAAAATACTTATTCTGAAATGAAAACATTATAATAAATGACCACTAATTTGCATATATTGACAATACTTAACTTTTGTCAGATATTAAGTCAATAAATGCCGATATTGAATAATGATAAATTTTTCAAAAATATTTTTAAAATGTATCAATTAATCTCAAAATCAAATTAAATCTGTGCAGAGCACGTGCTCAATAACTAGTATATTTTTAAAAGGGCCTTGCTACATACTGCACTAGTTTTTGTTAGGAAAAATTAGTCAAATGACTAACGTATTATCGTTTGGTAATCGATTTGACCAACGAACTTCTAATATACCAAATCTAATTAATGTACTCACTAATTGAGTCTAATGTGGTCCCTCTGTTAACTTTCTATCAGATTTTCTAACGGGGCTGCTAACGTGGTTAACGAAACTAATTTATGAGGGGTATTTTTATCCTTTCCTTTTAAATCTCACCACACCCACCCACATAGACTCTCTCTCTCTCTCTCTCTTGCCGGTGGGGGTGGTGAGATTTGAAAAGAAATGACAAAAATACCCTTCATAAATTAGCTCCGTTAACTACGTTTGTGACCCCTTTAAAAAATTGGATAAAAAGTTAACAGGAGAAACCACATTGGACTCAAGTAGTGAGTACATTGGTTAGATTTGGTATATTAAAAGTTTGTTGGTCAAATCGGTTATCAAACGATAGTACGTTGGTCATATGACTAATTTTCCCTATTTGTTAAGTACCACACTTTAACTTAAATTACTATATTGCCTTTATAAAAAATTGAAATGGGCCGCCCTCCTTTGCGATGGATGGCTAGTGTAGCCGGTGGCTGGTGTACACTTTTAAAATATAATAATAATTTTTTTAACAAAGAATAAAAAAATTTTAAAATTTTTTAAAAAATAATACTCCATCCGTTCCATTAAAGGATCACGTTTGAAAAGTCTAATAATTAAGGAATATATAAGTAGCATTAGAGTTTACAAAAATGTTTAAGCATAACTAAGATGTTTATAACATATGTGGAGGGTAAAGTAAAAAAAATTATGGAAATTGTTGGCATAATTTTTTTATGGGAGAGACTATTTTCACTACATTTTTTGCTTATCCATTACATTATCACATTTTACTTTAAACTAATTTATGTTTGGACAAAATTACTCCTTAATTATTTACCATATTAAGTTGACAAATACAATTACTTTTCTAATTACCTTCTAACATTACTTTCAAGTTCAAAACATCAATGAATAATTTAGTTATTTTTATTTTCCCTTTAAAATATATTCTTAATCAATTAAGCCTATGACCGAAGTTTTGTTGCATAATAAAAATTTTTAAAAAAATTTCTACCAAACTTTGAAAAACTATGTGATCTTTGCTTATTAAAATTAAAAAATCATAGTTAAATTTAAAGGATATAATTGTAAAAATTTATTTTAAAGGTAAAACCAAAGTGTGATATATTTTAGTAGTACCTTTTGCATACAAATATAATTGATTTAAAATTTATATTATTGTTGATTGAAGCCAAATTAAATATAAAAATTTATTTTATTTTTTATAATAAAATGGAACACGAGACGCAAGTTATAACTTATAAGCATAAGACTAAATATATTTATTTCAAAAAATAAAAATAGAAAAAAATAACTACCTTGTTTGTTGATGTGTTGAGAAATAAAAAGTAATTTGGAAATAAACATATTACTCCACTTCAAACAATAAGTATGTAAAGGGTAATTATGTTTAAACATGAATTAGTTTAAAGTAAAAAGTAATAATGTAGTAGATAAGCAAAAAAAATATAGTAGAAATAGTCTCTCCTTTTTTTCTTTATTATTTTTTTATGTATACTCTTTAAGTAGAACATTTTAAAATAGAATAGCGAAAATAATTGCGGAGTAGATAAAATGAGGAAAAATAATTCAAAGAGAAAGTCAAAGGACTAACTTTATTTAGTGTTTTGAGTCAAGGGATTAAACCTACAAATAGACCGAGGTGGAGGGACTACATTTGGAAGGAATACATTCCATCCAACTCATAAGCCAATTTCGTGGGGGGTTTGTTTTGGGTTCTTCTTTGCAGTTCCAGAGGGGGTTTTTCATGGAGGGAGGCGGAGAGAGCATATTGGATGCCATCTTCGATGAAGATGGCGGCGAAGACGTTGAGATGCTTGATGTAGAAGAAGGCGAGTTGTTTGTTGATAACAACAACTCACTGTCACAGACTAATGATTTGGGGGAAACCAATGTTGGAGATGTTAATTTGGCTGTGAGCCGAGAATCTTCGAGTCAAAATCGAAGACCGAGAAAGAACAAGAAGAAGAACAAGAAGAAGAAGAGTGGAGGAAAGAAAGGCGGTTCTGGGTCTAATATTACCGACATTAACAAGTAAATTTTTCTTGATTGCAATGCTATTTTTTTCATTTTTATTATTGTTACTGATTATATTTGTTTTATTACAGAAATGGGTGTTGTTAAAGTAAAACCCTTGATTTTTTTCATCAATGTAGATTACATTTTATGGAGGCAATTCAGTTCCTCAAATTTTAATCTCAGAGTTCTCTTTAATATTTTGATTACTAGACTGTGAGTGATGCCACCCCCTAGAATATATTTTGAGTGATGCAAAGCCCCAGTATTATTTTGTCTCCCTTATATTACAATACATGGATTATTTGGCATGTAATTTTTTTTTTTTTTTTTTGATAAGTAGATTATTTGGCATGTAATTCTGTAAGTTTTATATATTTTGATAATAATTGTTTATTATTGGCGTCAGTGATGGTAAAATATACTTTTTAAGCTTACAATTTATGGGGTTATTTAGCGATTGGTGTTTGATTTTTCAATTTTAGAGGCTGTAAAATGATTAAAGTTACCTGCTTATTTGACACCCCCCTGAACATTTTACTCAATCACAGAGCCATATGTTAGTGTTGAAGCATATGTTATGTTAGGGTACAGACATATTGTAATTGGTATTTGTTTTTTTTTTTCCCTTGCATCTATACTTGGGGTGTAGCTGGCATATCTTTCTCTCCAATAATTCATCTTGGTTTCGGTAAATAGAAATTAATAAATTTGTTTCCTATCCGATTGTGTTTATGTTGATAGGAGGGGGAGTACATGATTTTGAGCTCACTCATGTTTTGAATGTCATTTGCAGATTTGTCGTGGATACATGCAAGCGCTTGAGAGAGAGGAAATCATACTTGGTATGGACTGCTATTGGTTGTCTTGGTGTATCTGCGTTGAGTGATCTTGTCAAAGAGGTATCATTTTCTCTCTTTACTATATTGTTGGTACAATTTTATCTTCACTAGTTCTTGTAGCTGACAGATCGAAGGATTTACATTAAGAATGGAAGCATTAGCGCATGTGATTTGAAATTGTGTTCATGAAAAACTGAACTATCTATTATAGTCTCATGTTGTGTTGTGTGAAAGTAGCTTAAATGAGAGGTTTTATCTTCTATATTTATGACCGAAAAATCTTGGGTTTCGGATAGCAGATTACGATTATTGTGAAGATGGAATTAAGCATCAAGAATCCCGCCTTTATTTTTCTCTTTGATTGCTTAACTAGCAAGAGTCTAATGAGGGTGTCATTACTGACCTATGGGAGTACTTCGAAGCATGGTATTGCACCATCATTCATTTGCCACCTCTTTCCTTGCCTAGGCAGCTGTAAGTTTTAGAAAAAATCTAGCCTTTGGTTGTTGGGAAGTCGAGAAAGGTTCACTTATCCTTGCTGCAGAAGGTGAGAGATTGGGATTGAAACTGATTTTTAAGCAGCGTAGAGCTGCAGTGTTCACTCTATTTTAAAATCTGATGTGTTTTTTAGTTTCTGATGATCAATGTTGTTTCCCTACACTCGCAGATGTCACTTCCAGAAGCCATTTTACTGCTTCCCGTCATGTGGATCTTTGAGCTGAGATATCTCCTGGCTGAAATACTTCGTTATTTCCTATTGGTGTAGATTGATATCAAATGTTTTGGCGTATCTTTTGAAGTTTCTATCACTTGGTATGAATACAGAAAATATACTTGTACATCCAAAAGATAATATTTGTAATAGATGTTATATAAAATCAAAAGATCTCACAAATTAACTTAAATATAATTTAGAAATTTTCCTTCCATATTTCTTCTTTAACAACAACCAAAAAAAAAAAAACCTCATATTAGTAATTAAATATTTTAAGGTTTCATTGAATATTGATTTCTAATCTCTGAAAACAATTATGCTCACTGTAGTATATGTGCTGCTTGGCGGAGTTAATATGATAACGAAGAATGTTGATAATCTATTGTTTACCTTTTCCTTTTTCAAGTAGTATTATGTGTGATGACCTAGTATAATCTTCTCCCCACCCCCCCTTTCCTCTTCTTATGATTGTTCTTTTTTACTGTAGTAAATTCAGATTTCATGGTGCATGAATGAGATACTATATCAGGAATACTATAGACTACACTTAAATGTCTTGGTAAAGAAATCAACAAATATAACCTGAAATGAATTACTCCACCCTGCCACTAGGAATTCCTATGGATACAATAGGAGGTTATTTGTTGTACAGATATCATGTTTTCACCATTCATGTTTTTGTATATGTGGAATTTTTATGTAGTTTCACTTGTTGACTATTACTCATTTAAGTTCATATTTTACGATTTTATCAGAGATTCAATTTATTCCTTTAGAATAAGGTTGATTACTGTGGCGTGATGAAATTCATGATGTAATGTTAACAGGTGGATGCAATCCAATCTTGTGGAGGTCAGAAAACTGCTGATGGAAAACGCTTCAAGACAGGTGGTGGAATATTATGGAACATCATCAAAGCACGTGATCCAAATGCCTTCAAGGAGATAATGAAAAAAGGAAGGGAGTTTGAGGTGCGTTATATACTTTTATGTTTGTGAATTGTAGAAAGTCCTCATTGGATTATATGCATGTGGTTTGGGGTGTGTGATGTTATCATGATAATCATTTGGCTTTGATTTGGCACTTTCATATTGGCTGTACAATTTTTCACTCACAGTTAAATTTCTGTTTTCTTTTATTTATTTTATTATAATTGAATGATAATCAATGCATTAAAGACGCAAGAGGAGCAGACATCCTACAATCAACCAACATCGTGGCCATGCTATGGCCCCGAATGCATTCCCAGATCTCTCAAATAGTTAGATCATATGACTAGAATTCCTGGACTGGCTAACCTTGATTCTAACATCAAAACAGACATCACCCTCGGCCCTCAGAGATCTTCTTCTTATACGGGCATTAGGGCTGTATAAAGGGACCGGGTTCGAGTCGAGTAAGGCCGAACTTGAGTCAGGCTTCCACTCAAAGCTAGCGAGTTGTGTAATTGACGGTCGAATCGGTCCCTCACTGAACTCGGCTCACAGCCTGTTTGAGTGAGTCCTCGAACTACTAGCGGAATGATGTCTTTGCTGCAACATTGTTCCTTGCTTTCTCACTGCATCTGTGAAGATCCATGTGCTCTTTTCTCCTCAACAATCATAGTGACTCTTGGGCCAATTTAATAGCACATGTACATTAATGCCCTTAATGTCTACATATAACATTAGAAGTTCATAGTAGGGCATGATATGGCAGAAGGTGAAATTAGTAATCTTAGACAAAAATAGATGCTCATTTTGGGACAAGAAAATTTTAAAAATACACTCGTTTAGGGATGGAGTTTTTTTTAAAAAATTTGTCCCAAAATGAATGTCCATTTTGTAATGAAGTTACTAATTTCACCTTGCCAACTATCATGTTCCAATATGCGCTTGGAATGCTATAAAGTGGACAAAAAGGATATATATATATAGGGATAATTACACCATTAGTCCCTTGACTATTAACTTTTTTACGATTAGTCTCTTAAGAAATTTCTTTCAAATTTCAGTCCTTAGAGTATCAAAAAGTCACGCAGCTAGTCCTTTTGATGGATGCTGTTAGTATTTTTTCGTTAAGTCTGTTATGTGCCTTTCACGTGACTTTGGTTAAGGACATTTTTGGAATTTCATGTGCAAGACTTAAAAAAAAAAACAAAGGCCCTCTCTCTATCTCTCTCTCACAGACACACACACACACACATCCAGCTGTTGGGATTTTAAGGGCAAACCAGAGCTTGGGCTCCACCACCACCGCCGCCGGGGCAATCACCGGTGGCGCAAACCTCGATCAATTCTAGGGACTGAAATTCTATTTAACATCTTTAAACCCTAATTTATACTCCCTTATATCAATAAAATAGTTAATTGACCAGTTAACCAGTAAATCCTAGAAATAATCCCAATCGCTAAAACCTTCTTTCCGGTGAACTACCTCATGTTCGATGTGCCGGAATATTGCAAGCCGTATGAAGAAGACTTTCTTTTTGCTGCTCCAGCCCGAAAGATTCGCCAATGCCCGTCTCATCGCCTCGATCGAAGAAATCGAGTAGATCAATACATGCGAGGATGAAAGCCTTCATCTCTCGATTAGATGAATCCGCGGCCATCGAAAAGTTGTAGCATCCAGACACGCCGAGAAAATCATTTAGATGTACCAGATCTTGGAGCTGGTCGGGTTGGGAACGTTCTCCGACATCGAAAAAGCTTGCTCTCTCTCTGACTCACTCATCGGTGTCCTCAAGGATGTTCACGACCTCCGATCGGCGTTCTGGAATGAAGATGAAGATGATAGTTAAATTTACACAGCAAAAATTATTTGATTGAAAGTTTTTTCAGGGATTAGTGTTGGGTCTTTGTAGGGATTTCAATTTTCATCTTAATATAGGTTTTAATTTTTGTAATATGAAAATTGAAATCTTAATTTTTCTTTTACTTTTCAATTCTCGGAACACATGCAGAACGTCTCTGTCTCACTCCAAATTGGGGCAAATTTCTAGGGTTTCTGGCAATTATGACTGGGTTGAAAGGGATCAGGGAGAATAAATGTCATGAAAATAGTTTGATTTTTTTAAGGTGGAGAAATGGAGAATAAATGTCGTGAAAATGGTTTGATTTTTTGGCAATTAAGACAGAAATGGTTTGGTTTCCGGTCATCGGAAAACAGGATGAACTCACAAACTAGATGATAAGTAAAATTTTAATTTTGCTCTTACTCAAATGCACGTGGGAGGCACATGGGCCGCTTAACGAAAATTTACTAACGGCATCTATAAAAGGATGGCTAGTGTGACAATTTTAAACTTGTGGAATTGAAATTTAAAAAAAATTGTTAAGGGACTACTGGTGAAATAGTCCATAGTCAAGGGACTAATGGTGTAATTAAAGCATATATATATATATGTGTGTGTGTGTGTGTGTAAATATCTTTTAAAAAAACAAAAAATTGACACTCATATTGGGATGGAGGGAGTAATATTATTTATTGGATGAAGACTTGAAAGTCCAACACTTTTGGGTACATGATTATATTTCAATATAATATATTAAATCACTCAAATCAACAACACTAGGTCAAGGCTGGTTTGCTTAATGCTTCAAACCCAAAAAGGATTAGGAAAGTCAAATTGCTCACCAATAATGGCGAAGCAAAGCAGCCTCCGATTAGACTCAAAGGAACCCACGTCGGCTAGAATCCGGCGAATTAGTGAGCTTTGTACCACAACCACCAACTTTTCTTGCCTGAGCGGGCTGTGGATGGCGGAGAAAGTCGAGGGGTAGAGCGTAATCAAGACAACTCAAAGGGGTTCAGATTTGTGGGTTTTTTACTGACTGGGATGATGGTCAAGTCAAAAACAGTTGTTCACGGCAACCTGCTCGAGTAAGTTGGCGGAGAACCTGACCTGACTAGAATAGCTATACGAGATTGAAATGGCTGCCGAGCTCGACCCATTTGTGAGCCTCGGTGAGAGTGGAGTGCAGTTTTCACGGGTTGAGGTGAGCCGGGTTACAATTAGCCCGCTCAGAAATACAGCCCTAGGCTAGCAGCAAACATTTTTCCTGGTTATAGCACTGAAAGACTTCCTTTTTAGGTGAATAATGGTCGACTGAAGCTCCTGATCTTAAGAAATCCCTGCTCACACACAACACATGCTCTACCATATTCTGCCCAGAAAATGGGAAAGATAGAGATCCTCAATCACTTTTATCTGATTTATTTGCGGCATGAGCTATGAGGAACTCCTACCATTCCAGTAGGAAGATCAGGGCAAACCCACTGACTCTAATGGATATAGGGCCTGCCGTGGCCTCTGCACAACCATTAGTATCTTCAGTAATAGCTTCTCCATATACATCTCTAAGAATCCCTTTGGATACCATGGTATATTCCAGAAGAAAGTACAATATCTGACTCAATCTGTCTAGACAGTTGGCGCCGCTGAAGCATCTTTCTCCAAAACCAAGAATAGTCACTAGGAATATGGATCTCAAAGTGGATCCATCCCTTTTAATTTGAATTTTAACATCAATTTAACCCAAGTGAAACAGGAATTGTAACACAAAGTCCAGATTTGCCAAAAAATTGCTGCTTTGTTCAAAGCATGAATCTTAGAATCTCTAAAATGCCCAAACTTCCTTCATGATACAGTGAACAGACGGTGCTCCTAGCAACCTTGTTATTACCTTGAGGTAACTACACGGCTACACCTCAGACCACAGATGTAGGTATGGATGGCTTCCACTGCTTGTATTAGTTTCTTTTTTATTTTGGAAGAATAAAATTGAACCAGTACGCTCTATACGAAAAAGCAAAGATTTTAATAGGCTGAAGTCTCCCAGCATAGGTGAGATACCTGGTGTCCTGCTTTGAGCCCTTATTCCATCCTTGAAATTAAGCAACAATAAAATCTTTCCTGGTAAGGAACCTCGCTTGAATACAGCATCTTAACCTTTTTGTAGTGTTTGGGTTTTGTTGAATTTTATGGTATTGTGCTTCGTAGACAGGTGTCATACGTGCCGTTCTCCCTTCCCCGATCTTTAGTCTTGTTGATGTTGAACTTTAATGTTCTTCTCTTGTTTAGGGTAAAATAAAGTCTGTTTGGATGTGAAAGTTTTAATCATAAATCAATCTCTGGTCTACTGGTACTAGAATCAACATAACAACAAAAAGGCCCTAGTGTCTTCTTACTGCTTGGATTTGTTGAATATTATGCGGTTGTGCCATTTCAGTAGGCACTATATGTGCTAATTATCCTGTCACTTCTTCCATCTTTGGTCTCGTAGAAGCTGAACTACAGTACTGTTATTTTCTTAATTTCTCTTTACCAAGTTAAATAATCCATTTAGAAGGCCAAGTGTGGAAATTCATTTTCAGATTTAATATGCAGGCAAAAAAGAAGCCACCTCCGTGTGTGTGTGTGCGTGTTTATGAATTTCTACTCTAACAGATGTCACGAATAATTCTGGGCGATCATTAAGTTTGGCATCTTAGGCCGTGTTCGCATACGCAGTTTGTTTTGTGGTTCGTGGTCACACTCCTTGGTCACACTATTTTTCTCTCTGTCTCTCTCTTTTTGATTCAATTATTACAAAACCACTAACCACAAAACAGACCCTCTTGATTTTGAAGTGAGACTTTTTCTATCAATGTATAGGAATAATATCCTTATGCTAATTTATATGGTCATTGCTTCAATTGGCTGTCTTTGAGGCTTTTGTTTGTCGTTCCCCACTTTATGCATCACGGTTTGCTGTAATGTTGGCATGATTGTTTTTTCAAGCATTTAATGTTGTTCCCCACTTTATGCATCACGGTTTGCTGTAATGTTGGCATGATTGTTTTTTCAAGCATTTAATCACTGCTGGATTGTTTATTATTTTGCAGAAGCAATTCAAACAACCTGATGCAAGGCAAGCACTGGTGCAGAACAAACAAACTCAATCAAAACCTCACGCGCCACCCACGAATCAGGTAACCGGAAGTCTTTCAGATGATTCAGAATGTGTACCTCATGTGCAAGACCAACTTGAGAAGTCCAGCACTGAACAGAAACGGAAGCCTGTTCATGATAGAATACGGGTGCCTGTCACATATGATGACCTGGTTGGATCCGAAGATCCGAAAGACGAATCTTGTTGATTTTTGGAAGCGCTGCTACTGCTACTATTTTTGCTCGGTAGGAAGTACAGAAAGAAACCAAATATGTCAATTGAGGCAGCTATAAACAAACTGTTTCCCCATCTTCAAGGAATGGAAATTGTCTAATTTTTTTTCTGGCAAGAGGAGAGCAAAGAAGAGTAACATTTTTGTTGGATGATTTAGTGGTTGGTTTCCGTTTCTGTTACTGTTACAGCTGAATTTGAAGGTCTTTGAATACAGTTTAATTTTTCGGTGGAAATGTTTGAGATGTAATAGTGCATGCACAATCCTTAAGGGCATCTGAGTGCTACATTTTGTGTTTTTAGTAACGTTGAGAAGTAAAAATATGCAACTTGGTGTTTTATACATTGATACATATTGTGTTTGGATAGGTGGTGTTTTTTCCTCCCGTTTCAGATACTTTCTCGCTTATTGATCCGCTTTCTCTTTTTCTTTATACAAGTATAAATCTTACTCTTAATTGTTACAAAATTGCAGAAAAAAAGAAGAAAAAAGACCCAGAAATGAGAAAGACCTTATATCCAAACACACCCGTTCACTTGCCCTCAAGTTTAGCATTACAGCTTTACTAGTTCACGTACTGAATCAGCAAAATGGGAGAAAGTATAGTACATTTGCAGTCACTTTTGATTTGGTTAACCAAGAGAGTTAACAAACGTGACTTGTGAAATACAGAGATGAGGGGGTTTGCTAAGAATGCTAGTGTTTAGGTGCAATATACGTAGGGTGAGGCTGCTTCTTCTGCAAGAAGAGGCAAACTACGGTGCAGTCGTCTCTCTTTGTAGAAGGGAACCGGTGTTGCCATTCTGCAGTTGCCGCTTCCACTACTGCTTGTGCCGCTGATTCCTCGCTCTCTGCTGCCCATACGATCGACGCAACTTTATTGTTACTTAGCACATCCCACACCTGCAAAATGTCAAGAAAGTTGTAGGAACCAGCAAATCGACTACATGTGATTGGGTTGTGCTCCTAAACCACATGGGATTGGGTAGTGCTCCTAAGACTGCGCAAGTTTTGCTCAAACGGACCTTGCTCAAGATTAGGTGTAAATGAGCCGGGCCGAGTCGAGCTTGACTTACTATTACAAAGGAAGTTTTGAGTTCTCCTCATGAACTTGAAGGAGCGAGCCCAAGCCAAGCTCAATAAACTTGTCATGCTTAAAACCGGTTTCAAATTCAGTTAAAGATGCCCACGGGCTATATAACCAAGCAAGCGTGTGACACGCCTTGGCTAGCCTGACTCGATTTACGCCCTTACTCAGATTGTACGTGAACTAAACTAGTCAGACAGTCAGACCTGGACATTACTTAAAGGTCATTATTACGTTTACCTTTTCTAGCTCGGCTCGAGTTTGCTTGATAAGATCGTAAAAATTGGAACAATGTCGTATGAACAAACTTCTCGAGCTTGGGTTGATAAGAAAACGAAACAAGTTAAGCTAAAGGGAGGGTGCATGAGAAGTGTCTTGCAATGTTATAGTTTGAAGAAGTTGGACTTACCCCATCTGTTGCAAGAACAAGGAACTGATCTTTGGAAGTAAGGCGGTGATAAGAGATGTCCGGGATGTTTATGACACCGTGGGGTTTGAGTAGAAAATCCCCAAAAGCTCGAGACATAGCTAGGCCTGGAGAGTCTGTATGAGGCAACCATACTCGTTGAATATGTGGTTCTTCCTTAAGTGAAATCACTCGACCATTGCACTTCCTTATACGATCTGCCTCCACTGCATATACACAAATCAATCATTGCCGTTTCAGAACTATTTTCTGTTTCCAGGACCAACCGTCTCACAAAGGAAACGTTGCAAGAAATTTCAAGATTGCTTCTGTTTGGATATAATTTTCATACATGTTTATAACATTGAATGGTAATATTGAAAGAGCCCCTTACCTGGTAAGCTAGGCTTTAGATCAGTTGTTAGTTGGACAGGCACAATTCCATTTTCAGCAATAGTTCCCAGTACTGCCCTTGAGTCACCAAGATTAGCGATAACAAGATCTTCACCCTGTTTAACGACACATGAAAAGAAAATGAAAAAATCTGATAAGATGAACGCTCGAGTACAAGATCTGCGCCTGAATTTTAGCCAATAGGCATGAGTTCCGTGCTCCCAAACAGAACGTAGATAACGATTTTAACTACCTGTCTTATGACAACAACAGAAGTGGTTCCACTGCAAGAGCAATCCAAATTCTCCAAAAGCTTGATCTCTTTGTCCATCAGTTTGAAGGCACTAACACAAGCCTCTTGCCATTTGTTGAACTCTTTGTATGAAACCAATTCATTGTCATCATATACTGTTTTGACCCTTGTGAGAGAATTCTTTTGGTTGAGGATTAAAGATGGCAAGCAGTTTCGCACTAACTTGCTTACAACATGACCATTCTTTCCATGTCCGTCAAAAACTCCAAAGAAAGCACCGTCCGCGATTCCATATCCCTTTTCAAAAAGAACAGGATTCATCATCAGTGTTTGGCAAGCGTTAAGAAGCCTAATTGCCTAACATACAAAAAGAAGCCTTGGAGGCTCCGTGCTCCCCGGAGCCCGGATGCCAATTTCCTAATATTGCTAATAAATCTAGACTCAGCTACACAAAGAGGAAAAACATCCCCTTCTAATGGTGAAGCAATCTAAACACAGCCAAGAAAAAATAAGTGTGTTTGGCAGCCTCAATCCCAAACCCTTGGAACTGAAGTACACCTACAAAACAACAACAGAAAGAGGAAAACTTCTCCATGCTAATATTGATGTAATTCAAACAAAACCAAGAAAATGCCAAGGATTTGTTTGGCAAAATGAAAATAATTGGTAACAAACCTGATAAAGAATTGCAGCATCTTGGTTTGGTCCTTTGCTGCCTTGTTGAGAAAAAAGAGAACCAATTCTTTGAGAATCACTATGATCATGATCAGTCTCATGATAGTAAACCACATTATCATGGCCATAGTCAACTTCATGAATCTCTGCAGATGCAGTGGATATGCAGATACCCATTTCAACTGTTTTTAACTCTTTTTTTCTTATGTTTGGAAAACTTTTTAATTATCAAACAATGAGAAAGTCTCCTTATATAAGAATTAAGGACCACAATTGGTTCATGAGATGCAACTTAGCATAATATTTTAATAATGGATGATTCAAAGTGGCTCCCAGTGAGCTGAAAAACCACAAGTTTTGTTCAAATAATTCACTGTTTTATAATCAATTGTTGAAGTTTTTATTTTAGGAAATACCCTAAAGATTCACTTAAAGGGCATCTTAGGTGTACCCATGTAGGATCAATGGTGATGTACTAATTATTACTCCTATATATAATTATAAAGAAAGTTTGTGCGCGTATCTGTAATTACGGGGTAAGTTTTGGCGCAACAGTGATATGTGTTTCAGTGTCATGTAGAGTCACAAGTTTTAGCTAACGAAATAGTCTCTTTACTTGCTTGCAAGGACCAATGAACTCTAGCTCAACTGGTACTGTTCACTTCTCTTAACGGAGAGGTCGAGTGTTCAAGTCTCACTAGAGACGACACCCCGGGTGTTCAAGCCTCACTAGAGGCACCGTTGTTGTTCAAGCCCCATCACCCTCACTAGAGGCACCGTTGTTGTTCAAGCCTCACCAAAGGCCCATTTAGTACTGCTCACTTCTCTTAACGGAAAGGTTGAGAGCGTTCAAGGCCTACACCAGAGCCACCCTGGTACGTTACTACTCTCAGCGGAGAGGTCGGGTGTTCAAACAATTTGTTCTAGCCACACCAAAGGCATAATATAGTCTTAATTGTAGTCTTTCAAGACATTCAATAATAATAAATATAAGGGTCGGGGTAAGGTCTATGTCCCCCTCCAACCTTTGAAAAAAAAAAAATACTTGCTTGCAAGGAAAAAACTAAGTACACTAAGCCTTTCTCAAACTTTGAAATAATAAAAATCTCGTACACTAAATTGTTGCCAAAAAAAAATTAATATATATATTTTTTTATGTTTTATTGGAATGGCCAAAGAAAGGATTATATATGAAGCTCAAAGCTCCATGAAACTAGGAAACATGACTGGTTGCATCTACATATGAACCTGACATTGTTTTGGCTATCAATTGCTTATGAAAATGTCTTTTTTTTTGCCTTTTAGTTTTTGAGGAAATGAAAATGTCTTGAAGTTCTCTAAATTTGCCTATAGTACAGAAGTTCAATTATATTTTTGTCATTCTCATACTTACATGCTATTGTTTATGATGTTTGGTCAATTAAAATAAAAAAAATCCATGCCAAATTGCTTCATGGATAAATTAAGGCACCTTGAGTCTTTGACTCTCTCTCTCAAAAGAAGAGTCGCACTTTATATTTTAGTTTATTTCAAAAAGACACTGATATTTTTAAAATTAAGTTATAAATAGTTTTTAATTTTTCTTCTTTTTTTTCTGAAACACGATTTATCTTTTTGTCATGTAACTAGTGTATATAACTTTAGCGTAATTTAAAAAATATTGAAAAAATGAAAACATAATTTTCCCCAATTTAAGTGGATGCGAGATCTATAAATCTTCTTTTTCGTAGTTGTAGGGCAGTTTTTATTGGAATCTTTTTTTTCATTTGAAGAAATTAGTTATTCGTCCAGTAACAAGTAAGAGTATTAAATTGTATTCGCTAAAAGAAAGAAACCAAAGAATTACCTAATTGGAATAACTAATGGTGATACGCGCATTATTGTTGTATTAGATTGAACTATCCAGGCCCTTTCTTGACCGAACTACAAACCTCCAGGCTTTCTTGCTCAAGGGGAGTCTGGGAATAATGTATGTAGGTTAAGAAAGTCGTTGTATGGGTTGAAAGAGTCTCCGCGGGTCTGGTTTGGGCGATTTAGTGCTCTTGCCTTAGAATTTGACTTACAGAGGAGTACATGTGAGAATACTATATTCTTTCGGCAAACTGACAGTAGTTGTATTGTATTGGCGGCCCCATTTCATTGAGATTGAACATCAATCGCAACAATTCTATAAGTTGGACATTGTTTTCTACCGCAGCGTTTTAGTTAAAAAGGTTACTTTGAACAAAGTTAAGAGTGGCTGTCAGTCACCTTTGGCTCATACTAGCAATTTCTTCAAGCTGAGATCATAAGGAAAGCAACTAGATAGTTGAGTTGACCATTGATTCACTTTAAAGGGAAAAGGAAATTGCATTGGAAAAAGTGCACTTGCCATCAAGCTATGGCTTTCTGCCATAGGTTTTGTCAAACTATTATCCAGCACTAAATAAGAATTCACAATTGCTAGCAAAAGTGGGCCAATCTTCAACATATTTCAGTGTCCCATTAAAATGACATAATAATATCTCTAAAGTTTCTAATTTTAGTAGGTTTAATAATTAATAGGACTGACCATGTATTTATAGAACTTGACTTTTATGTAATTATATAATGCGAATTTCTATATAAAGTTTTTGGCGCATACTAAATTATAGGGGTGACAATTTGATAGTGTTGGGCTGTTAACGGATTGGTACGATAAGAGTACGACATGGTAAGATCAAAAATAAATACGGTCCGTTAAGTTTAACGGGCCTATAATAGAAACCCAAACATGAGACGATTAAAGCACGAAAAGCCCGGCATAGCCCGTTAGGCACGATTGTCATACTAGTTCAGCAAGCCCGTTAGGTCCAAAAAAATATTAATTTTTATTAGTGTTTTCTAATAAATATCTAACATTAAAAATTACTTACCTTTTTAGGGATAATATCATACGGATGACCATCTTATCGAGCTAGCCCGAACACGGCATGATTTTTTAACAGCCCAAACCCAATAAAGCTCGGCTCGACCCTATAATTTCGTGTCGTATTCGTTTCGTTCATTCATGTCGTGCCTCAAATTGTCACTCCTACTAAATTACAGTAATAGCGATGCAATATTCATCCATAAAATTTCCAAATGTAACTTGTGAATGAGTGATATTTCACTATTTAGAAACAAAAAATATGATACTAAACCTAAAATGTGTTGTCACACAGTAAATTAAATTAATGGTTGATTACAATGTACAATTGAACATGTATGAAACAAGATTATCTATTTGAGCACTTATACTGAACATATTAATCCATATAATACTAAAAATAAAGCTAATTTCATTTGACCACCGAACAAGAGGTGTACTGCTTCTCGTTGACTTTCTTAAAAACTATATTTATCCAAATGGTTGAATGTTGATGGAGGGTCGGTGTGGATCTTGTTGTAAGGTAACCATTTTGAAGTTATTTAAATCTTACTCATGCTCACACATGATTGGATACACCAAAGGGTTTGGATGAAAGTTAGGGCAATGACAAGACTCTTTCAAATTTTAGGGACTAGAATGAAGGTTTGATGTTGACTTTTTACCTACTAGAACCTTTCTTTTAGTTTTCAATCAATTTGGAATCAACTAGTACAGTATAAGACACTAAGCTTAACTATATATATATATTCTCAACTTAATTTAGGCTTGAAATATGATCTAATTGGTTATTACATGAAAAAATCTCAATAATCAAATAAACGTAACTTTAAACTTTAGGCGAAAATATTTCCTTTTAACGGTAACAATCTAACTGTATGCAAAAGATATTCAAGTTTTCAAATATATCTACATTCTTGCATATCATCATGAATTTAGTTGTTAATTTTTGAATTTGTTCCAACATAACGTGTTATGAATGTGATTCATCAAGATATAAGATCCTATCAATAAGTGGTAAGGATCTAACAAATCACATGAATAATACGTAAGATTGAAGCATAATTTAAGATCATTGTATCGTTTCGCTCGAACTTTTGATAGGTGAAATTATAACTCTTTATAAGCAAAATGAATTGGAAATTAATTATTGTCTTTTAACTTGTATACTTACAACTCCTTGTAAGAAAATGACTAGCTTAATGATTAGAGCAATCAGTCATTTTTTATTCCTTTATACAAATAGAAAAACTTTAGCTTCAAATGAAAGGGCAATGGAGTTCACAAAATATTCATTGTATCCATCATATTATAATAATGTCCTTGATTAAGGTTTTAGTGTTAGAAAATCTCTCTCTCTCTCACTATAAACAAATTCAAAATTTAGAATATTTGAATCGGTCCATGAATTGAGGAGAAAGCCAAGTATGATTTGAGTCACGAATTTTATCCGCAGAGAGAGAGCCAAAGCTTAGACATGCTCATTCGGTTTTTAAAACTGAAGCCGAACCGGCTAGAAACCGTTCAAACCGTGGACCGTAATAAACTGTGAACCGCTGGTTTCGGTTTTGGTTCCGGTTTACGTCTTTTAAGAACCGTGAACCATAGGTTCCGAACCGCCGGTTCCAACAGTTCCAATCTGTAAAAACTGCCAGTTCCAACTGTTCCAAACCGTAAAAATTTAGAATTTAGAAATATATTGTACATTTGAATTTTGAGGTAAGGCTCCTTTGTCCTCCTTTATAATAAGGCAAGGCTAGTTGTTCCCCGTCTTGTAATTTTTTATTATTATTAATAAAATTTGTTAGGGTACCGCCCCTGTTTTTTTTTTATTTTTTGTATTTTGAGTTTGTAAATTTTTATTGTAAGTTTTTTAAGTTCTTAAATTTTTTGTAATCATTACAAAACTATTGTTGAATTTAAGAAAAACTATTTTATTTTGCAAAAGTTTTTCTCAAATCTAAATTTAATATTATAAACTCTATTTTTTCAAGAGTATTGCAAAGATTAAAAATTTTAAGTCCTTAATTCTTAAATTGTAAAATGTTTAACACTTTTAAATTTTTAATTCTTAAATTTTAAATTGTAAAAATTACAATTTGTAATTTTTCATAACTAAAGTTCTTACAATTTCTAATTTATAACTTTTGATAACTAAAGTTCTTAAAGTCTTTACAATTTATAACTCTTGCAAAAATTCAAAAAAAAAATATATGTATATATATATATATAGACACACACACACACACATAACACCTTTTTTTTACAATTTATAACAGTTTTTCTAAAAATAAAAAATTAAACAAAATTTTTTTTAAAAAAATAAAATTTTAAAAAATTAAAAAAACAAAACCGAAAAATCGAAATCGGAACCGGAACTCCACGGTTCGATTTCGGTTTGCCTTATCACGGTTTGTGGAACCATCGGTTCCGAACCGAACCGTAACCGAACCGTTTTGGGCATGTCTACCAAAGCTCAATTATCATTGAGATGATTCTGAGCACAGCTGATCGGACATTCCTTTTTTATTTCTTCTTCATAATAATGCACCTCCCCCTCTTATACAAATCAAATCTAATACTTATTGATTTATCTTTCTTTTCATAATGCAGACTACTTCTTCTTGGCAATTGGATAAGAGACTTTGCATCTTATCAAGAACCCTTCATTTCAAATGCTTTCTTTAACCGCTCTCTCTCCACGGTCCGTTGAATCGCACTGTGATAGCGATATTAAAGAAAGCATTTGACATGGAAGGGTTCTTGATAAGATGGAAAGTCTCTTATCCGATATGTTTCTATAATTCGATTCAATGCATCACAGAGAGACAGGAGCACCATCTCCACACCCTAGTCCAAACAGAGTAGAGAATCATTGTTTCAAATATGACAAACGTGATACAAACTCAAAAACTAGTACATTCTTGTTTGCCAAACATCATTGAGCTCAAATCATTCTCCCCAAAATATATCAACTAATCTAACAAGGAGAAGAGCTAGAAAACGTGTTCTACATTCTCGCCAAAATATATCAACTAATCTACTTACTCCAGATAATTTACATGCATTACAGGAGTAAATACCACACATGGAAACTACGAGAACTTATTGGCTGGATATAGGAATAGTTTCTTCAGTTGGGGCTGCATCCACAGCTGGTGACTTCTTCGTTAGGGACTTGGGTATATCAATGTCATCTTGCATGCAACGTTGCTGAGGGTGTGATAATAGCACACACATGTGACGGAAGACAACACGTGTCAGCCCCTGGCCACTTTCAAAAATGTAGCCCTCATACTCACTAACCTGCTCTAGGGCATCCACAAGAGCGTCGTACACCTTCTGGGGACAATTTTCCGGTCCAGGCTTGTCGTGGAGGTAAACCACATCTAGTGTGAAGAGTTTCTGGTTCCCAGACCATTGATTTGTTGGAGGTACAGATGATCTGCAGTATAGCAGGATCTGGAACATGAAAAAATAATATAAGTTGAAGATCATGTGAAGTAGGAGAACCTATTAACGTATTAATGTTCAGAAATGGGGACTGCTGGATTGCAATTTACCTTCTCACCGTTGTTACAATCATCTAATCAGATATGAGTCCCTCTTCAAGTGTAAACCTTTTGACGAACATATAAAATGTTTCAACTTATTCACAATGATACAGTGATGGATGAATATTAGAATAGGTCCTGTTTACAATTACTCAAGGGGCACTTGTTAAGGATCTAGAAGGGAATGTTTTGTCTTAACACATGCACCAATGCATTAGTAAATGTGTCTAATGAAACATATTTCCATAAATACTCTTTGCAAGCGCCACAGGCACTTCTTAGCATAGAATATAATCGACTTAGTTAGCTCAAATCATATTGACTCATTTTGGAATGTCCCGAAAGGAAAGGGTGAATCTTAAAGTGGATGGGAGTAGTGGTTCTTCCCAAATTTAGTCGTTAAGTGGCCTCCTCACATGCACCCATCACATGAGTTTTTCTGAGGGCAAGATGGTCAAATCCACTCAAGTGTAGAATTCTTGACCAAACAGTTAATTGCCAATGAATTGAAGGGGTTAGAATGACTACATGAAAAACATGTCATCTTCAACCTACGGCAGCGGCGGCAAAGAATATATACACCAACTCCGACAAAATTGAAACACCAAATCAACAAAACCAAAGACCTTTTTACTGAAAATAATTTTTTCTTCATGAAATGCTTCCCAATTTCGAAAATGAAGCCAATGCTTTCCAAGTTGGTTAATTAGATGCCCTTCACCGGATCGAGCGAATAAGCCTACCAAAAGCAAGAAGCATTTTCTGACAACTTGCCTCTCCATTCATGTAATTATATATTACTCCAACTTGAATCTGTTTTCAAGCACAAGTTGATTAAAAATATTAAAGCAAAGAAGAAGAGATTAACTACTCAAAAAAGAACCCAAATTGCATGTGTAACCTTCTCTCTATTCAAGCTGCTCTCTCTCCCCTCTCTCCTATCTTCAAACCATTTCTTAAAATTAAACTCCTATACTGCTACTACGAATCATTTGTTCATTCTTAGTTCAGAGAGTATTTTAATAAGTTCGTGTTTCTAATAGCAATCTCACTGGCAATTTTTTTCACAGAAAAGTATAGATCTATGCTAAATATGTGAGATCCATTTCTATTTTGTTGAGTTTTCAAAATATTACTGCAAAACAATCTCTTGGTTATTGTTCTCTTGATCTAGTTGTCAAAGTTCATTTTTCTGCATTACTTCTGTATCTAATTGTGTGTATACTGTGTTGGGTTGGATTTACAGAGTCATTAGAAAGGGTGGGGGTGGGGGTGGACCGTGGGGGTTAGTGCGTGTCGGAGAAGATGGGAGAGTAGGGATTGTTATGTATCCTAATTAGTCCTTTGTTTTTATGGGATTAGTTGACTAGAAACTCACATGTTTTTCATGTGAGGTAACTTAACGACTGAATTTGGATTGAAGTCGACGGAAGGACCAATTGCGTTTGTTTTATAAGTGCAACTGTGCAAGGAGCTGACTTCAGTGAATTTTTGTACAGCGATGAATACAAAAGCGAAAACTAGTACAGGGACAATGTGTAGTTTGCCCTAAAAAATATTAAAAACAAAGAAAAAGAGAAACAAGGAAACACTAGTAGAAATGGCAATGATGGAAATTAATCTTAGCCTTCGCACTTTTCTGCCTTTTCACTCTCTTTCTGACATGGAATACATGCATGGATTATGATTATTATATCTTGTAATTGTATTTCAGGGCAGTTCAATTTGTAATCTTGAGTGCTGGATTGCTTCCCTTTTCCTTTCTTTCAACTAGGAGTATTTAAAGAGTACAATTAAGTTGTAACCTAATTTAGAGTAAAGCTAACACACGTTACACACCTACTATGTGCTGTAAGCTCTCCTTAGCGTAATGCTCTGATAGGTATGTATAAGCTAAATGATGGAAATAAGGAAGACAAAAGGCATTGCTATAGTTTCCCATGCTTGATTGGAGATTGAACTTCCCTCCTGGTCTAACCTATAGTCAAAAGAGCTGCCAAATTTTGACTTCTATAACCCTTAATAAGAAACTTTACTTTTATATGAGGTATCATGCTAAGGGTATTAGTGCTTGGAAAGTTTTTTGCATTACAATTCTCCCTTGTGGCATTGGAACTCATAACATTAGTTAAAAAGTAAGATTATGTCCAAAGAAACCTATTGCATGTATGGGGCTCTTTAGCACTCTCCTCATGAAAGTGTATAACGGTAAAACAAATGAACATCACCCCCCCCCCACCCACGCGCGTGCGTCTGTCTTTCCTTCTTTTCTTCTGTCAAACACAAGGAGGAAAAGGTAGCTTCCTTCCAAGCAAATGATCTTGCAATCGTCCTACAGTTGAATCCTTCCATTTTTCACTAAAGATGCATTTTAAAAAAAATGGAGGATGAATGTTATTCACCCATTTATTTGTTTTTCTAATAGATACTATTCACTTAGATTACCCCTCATTCCACTTGAACGGACGCTCTCATTTTAGGATGTTTCACTTTCAAGCGTCATAGTATAAAAGATAAGCTTAAACATTCTACTTTTTATTTCCTTTGATTTAGCATTAGCCTCAAGTATTAACTAAAAAAGTTGGATTATTGCGAATTTTGCTATATGAAAACTCTCAATGGTAATAATGTCTTCCTTAGGATGTTAGACTTAAAAATATTGACTCTTTAAGCGAAAGTGAGGCGATACTAAACTTAAGATGCAAATGGTCGGGCTTCTTTCAGCAATATAACGGAGCAGTAAGTAAGATTAAGAGAAAATATCATCCCCATGATGCCAAAATGAAACACAACAGGAAAAAGTTATAATATAAACATTTAAGGAAATTACAAAACACACACACACACATCCTGTACAGCACAAGAGCAAAAGTTCAACCAGTCTACATAGCAACAAATACATCAGTAAGGAAAATGGAATTGCAACAGGTACACTCACCACCCTGAGGATCCGATTCTGTGCACGAGATTTCTTAGCTTCATGATTTGCTACTCGAAATAGCTGGCTGAGATCCGCATGACCAGAAGATGGTTCAATTGAGATTCCCCGAAATGCCACCATTGCAGAATCAATATCACTGCTGAACTCTTTCCTTAGCTTCAATATATAAAAGAGTCAAATAGAAAGAGAAAATGATGGTTCTAGTACAAATAAAATTATTAAACGCCAACACAGAAATGAAAAATATTAAAGAACTCGGTTAACTCAAGAAATCAACCATTTACAGAATAGATCAGAACTCATTATGAAATAGTTCTACATTGACTTGCTACCAGGATTATACAGAAGTACTTTTGAGGTGCATATCCTCCCTCCGTCCCTAAATTATTGTCTTCATTTCCTTTTTTGTCTGTCCCAAAAAAATTGTCTTGTTTGAAAGTTTCATTTTTAGGACAACACTTTTACCAATTTACCCTTACTTTTTCTCCCTACTTTAATTATGGCCACGTGCACATGGGTATTAAAGGAAATTACACACTATACCAATATTAATAATCAAGTCAATTGTTTTTTCTTAATCCGTGCCGGATCAAACAAGACAATAATTTAGGGACAGAGGGAGTACTTGTGACTAAAAGCTGAAGTCTACCCATATGTTCCCTCTCTTTTCTACATGACCATTCTCATTCTTCTTTATTTTTTTTTGAAAAGTCTTCGTTTTGAGTGGCAACATTCCCTCAACTTCAATGCTCTCTTTATGATAGTTAATGTTTTCTTATCTCTCCCCAAAGTTCAGTTTAATTTAAAGAGCGGAATGGAAACTGAATCCTCTTGCGCACATGATTAGTCAAATGTGTTCCATGTAAGCATACTCCTCTTAGTAATGCTTTCCATTATTATTAAAAAGTTTCCGGAGGTCCATTCTTCAAGCTACCTGACTCTTCCCTCCTTTTTCCATTACCGTTAAACTACCCAAAAACACATTCTCCATGTACAGAAATTCTTTGATTATAAATTGCGTGGAATCCAGCAATCAGCATATTCGCTAAAGAGAGTGAAAATCACCCCGATACATATCTATATATTAAACCATCTCTTCTTTGTGCCTCTGTACTTTCTATAGTAAGCATGCACATAGAAAGTTGGATTTTAATTCCATAAAACTTATATATACAGTAAAAGCATCTAGCAATATAATTATGTTATGTATATTATTTACCGCAAATTCGCGAGGATGCTCTTTAAGAAAGTAAAAGATTCGAACAATGTTAGTATGGGCTGCCCGCAAGCAAGCGTTCAGAGCACCTAATCATGAATCAGATTAGAACGTCTAACTAATAATTGGGATGTGGGCCTGGAAAATTGCCAATCACCCAAATGCTGAAGTGCCTAGTGGGCTGTCTAAATGCTCAGGCTGCCACCCAATCGTATTTTATGAATTTAAACTTGTTCATTGTTGAGTGACCATCCTAGAAAACCAAGAGCCTTGGTGCTTCAAACCCATTGATGACCTAAGACTCGAATAAATGTAATTACAAAAGCCACATAAGAAATGACCATCTTTATCATCTTTTATTTATGAAAATACGGTACCATCTCAACTTTGTGATATGTTCAGTTACTTTTACGATCTCTAAAGCACAATGTCAAATTAAGTAGGTGCATTTCCATTGCACAAACTCGGATAAGACTCATCATACAATACAAGGAGAAAATGTAATTAAATTTCAAGTAGCTATGTTGAAAATTGGCCAAAACGCTTCCACTCTAGCCATTAACTACTGATCTCAAATCAACTCATTCTTCATCCCAATCACTTGGGGTCTACTACGTGAAATCTTTCTTGCCACTTTGTTCAGTCTAATGCCAGATCAACAGTCATACTGCAACCACTTGAGTACTTCATAATCACTACAATCTACCTGCTCAACTTATTTCACAGCTTCACCTATGACTCAAGTATTTTATTTCTGTAGATTGTTATGGTTTGACAAGATGCTCTCTCCCGCGGCGGCTTCTAAAAATATATATGGTCTGTAAAGCTTTTTGTATTTCAAACAGTAATTTTCTATTTACTGCTTACTCCCGCAAATTTACTAATCCCTCAGTCCCAAATGTGGAAGTAAGCTTTCCTCTTTAGTTTGTTCCAAATGAAGAGGAATGTTTCCCATTTGGGGACTTTTTTCTTTAATGTAAGGACTTTAATACTATGAGTTTGTGGATGAGAAAAACCATGTCAAGCCAATTATAGCAAGTTGAAATGGGAGCCCCACAATGATAAGGGTATTTTAGGGAAATAATGGCTTTTCAACCATTTCCTTAATTTGCGCTATAAGTCAAAGTGTACCTCTTTATTTCGGACCTTGGGAGTAGCACTTTTTGATGGTAGAATAAATCCAACTTACCATGACCTTGAAATAATAGAACCAGTTTCTCTATTTAAAACATGACATGAACTTCTCATTTTTCAACAAGAAAAAAAAACTGTACGTACTTTTAATTTTTATTTTCTCAATCTGAATGGGTATGTAACTAAAGTCGAAGTAAGCACTCCCAGAGAGGACATCAGAAGGACAGAATTATTCGATCTACCAAACAATCCTCACACTTACCATAAGGAAAGGAAACACTCTTTTAGATCAGATTTTTATTCCGATGATTATTGACAGATAAGAAGTCATAAAGTAGTAGTGGAACAAACGTGTCAGAGAATGTCAAGCAAGCTAACTTTAATACATGAGAACCAAACAAGTAAATTAGTCAACTTTAGGCAAATGATTGTGGCAGCAAAAAAAAAAGGCTCTTTCCCACATTTTTCAGTTTAATGAAAGATTTGTTTCATACTCTGAGTAAATTTGAGCCAGATGTAACTCCTTATCCATGTTGAAAAAGCCAAGGTTCTTGAAAAACCATTTACAAATAAAATCCATCAAGTAAAATGTCAGGCACTAGTATACTAGTCTCAATATCTAATGTAAAATGACAACTGTGACATGATCCTATCTCAGCGACAACTGCATCAGCTTCCACATATCTAACCATCCTCCTTCCACCAAGCAAATTTTACATTTTGTCTCATGACCACGACATAACCATAACATGCCTCACCCACCTTCTCTCAGTATCTTCTCTTACTTAACATGCAGATACAGAATCAAGAATATTTATGAGGTTTACTTCAGTGCCATAATTATATGGCATTCCACATCTCAAATGATTAGGAATTCCATACAGATTAAAAGTTAGTGCATCAGTTCACAGAGTGCACTGCGATTCCTTTTCCTTAACAGTTGTGAAATTGAGTAATTCTGACCCCAAACCAATAAACAAGTGAATTCTTGCTTGTAGATTATCCCCTCAATGCAGTTGGAAACTCATTTTCCCTTGCTTTCACATATTGGAATTCATTGTCTGTGACTCTGTGTGTGATATCTAGCCCCCAACCCCCCAATTTCTATAAGAACAACAATATCAAACCAGCAGAGCTAATCCAATCAGAATCTCAAAGGTAAAATCAAATAAACCAAAGACAAAAGCAGAAAATATACATATACATATACATATATATATATATATATATATATATATACATTTCTAGGAAAATTGAAGTATAGGGAAAACCAAAAGAGCTAATCAACTGAAATTTGAAAAACAAATCAACTAAAAAAAACATAAACAATAGAAATAGACAATTTGCTTAAATACCCGGAAAAATCAAAATAAACGGATAGAGAGAGATGAAGGATACCCAATGAGCAGATTTGCCGAGGGCAGCAAAGGCGAAGCGATGATCGGGGTTAATAGCAAGCTTGGCATTGACAAACAAAAGTATAGATTGTTTAATTGTTTCCAACCTTGTGAAGGGTCTTCCGCTATGGCTCGTACCTTTCATTTCCACCATTGATTCGTTGTCTACATCGATACAGAAGAGTATGTCTTCGCTCGAGAATCGAGTTGGCTGTAATATGTATCTGCCTGGTGGTGGCGTTGAGCTTCGCCCCTCTCTCCCATCCATTTTAATTTCTCTCTCTCTTTTACGGACACAATCACTCTTCTGTGCTTTGGGAATGGGCGATCTATGTTGATGGTAGGATTCGCGCAGAGATTGATGACGACGGAAAGGAATGGAAAATGAAATTACTATTGACACTCCATCTATCACTACAAGCACTCCAAATTTGTATAAATTACATTTTATAATAGCGGGTTATTCACACCCCAAATCCTTTAAGTACACCACGCTTCGAATATTACAAAAATATCATTCAACCTAATTATTTTCAGTGGAACACCCCTAGTAGTGTTTGGTAGACACTAATGATGTCGGTTGACTTTAACCAAATACCTTTAGTGGTGTTTGCTAGGCTCTGACTAAATATCTTTCAGTACATAAGGAACACTACTAAACTTGTTTGATCCTGATTTAAGAAAGGAGTGACGGAAGGAGGAGGGAAAGGAAGAAAAAAAAAAGTGCGAGGAGGGAGGGACAGAGGGGAAGAAAAAAAACAAAGAGGGAGGGAGGGGATGAAAAAAAAAAAAAAGAGTGCAAGAGAGAGAGAGAGGGAGTGGGTGTGGGTTTTGGGGGTGTCTGTTCTCAACTGGGAGCGGGTAAAATAGGAAAATAGAAAAATAAGGGGGTTTGTTTAGTAGTTAGGAGGATTTAAAATTGAGAGTTGCTATTCACACCCACATTTGCTAAGTACACCCCTTTCATATATTTCAAAAATGCTATTATAAATTTGGACTTAAATGCTCTTCATTTTTTTAGGTAATTTTTTTTTCATTGCTGTTCGGCAGCCTTACCGAACACACCTAAAGTTGTTCGGTAGGGGTGCCAAACATTTATAGTGATGTTCGGTAGGGGTGTCGAACACTCCTATGAGGGTTCGATAACACAGTGCTAAACGAATCATTTATATAAAAAATAAATAAATAAAAAAAGGGGCAGGTTGCTTGACTGGGTGTGGTGGGGGGTGGGGAAAAAGGAGGAATGGGGGTAGGTTTTATGGAGAAGGTGGGAAAAAAAAAGGGGCTGGTGTGGTGTTTTGTGTGTGTATGTGTGTGGTGTGGGGGGGGGGAAGAGGAGGAAGGGGTGTGTTTTGTTTGGGATATGGTGTACTTAGTAAATTTTAATTAATTTTGGAAAAAATATTGGTAAGGTTAAAATAGAAAATTAGGGGGGGTTACTCAGCAATTTGAGGGGTTAAAAATATTGGGAGTGGGGTGTAATTAGTAATAGAGTGTACTAAGTAATTTTTGAGGTGTAAATAGCTATTCTCTTTAAAATTTAGGGGTGGTATGCTTAGAGGATTTGAAGGTGTGAATAGCCCGCTCATTTTATAAACACCTTTTAAAATAAGGGTTAATTACACCACTAGTCCCTTGACTATGGACTATTTCACCATTAGTTTCTCAACAATTTTTTTTTAAATTTTAGTACCTTAACTATGAAAATTAGACACAGTTGGTCCTTTTGTTGGATACCGTTAGTATTTTTCTGTTAAATCCGTCATATGCCCATCACGTGCCTTTAGTTAAGGGTATTTATAGAATTTTACGTGCAAAGATATTTTTTAATACTTAAAACAATATATTCTTTTCTCTCTCTCCCCCCACCCCCCCACAACATCTCAGCCCCCGTCCCTCCATTTTCTCTCTCATAATTCTTTACCCCCATCATCACTTCTCTTTATCTTACATTTCTCTTTCTCTCTATCTAATGATCCATTAATTAAATTGTAACGTACCCTAACTATGGAAGGGGTATCTGCAAAAGTGTGCAAGGGGATCAATGGTTACTGGAAAAGACGAGGCTACTAGTGCCTCAATAGAGCTACTGGTCGACGACATATGTCCCGGGTTAAGCTGGGCTAAGCCGACTCCAACCAGAAATGACGCTTCTAGAGGTTTAAAATCACCCCTAGGCTGAAGCTGAGGATCTCCCGAAAAAGTTTTTTATTGGGCTCCACAACGCTTACGTCAGGAAGGATGATGATGAGGATTGCCAGTACCTCCGTCGGTTACAACGACGAATTAGTGGCGTTTACGGCGGAGATGAGATTAGTCAGTTTGGGTTGGGGTCGGTGAAGGAGTATGACGAGAAGATGATTATTGAGATCTACAAGTCGTTGGCGGTGGCGCAGGGGTTGGTGCCTCGGGATCCAGCTAAAATTACCGTGCAGATTTCTTGCGCAAGATAAATGTATGTTGGGTTGCTCAATAACAATAGTTTACTGGATTGATTCTTTGTCATCTTTAGTTTATTTACCTTTAATTTTCTTGTAATTTTGATTATGAGAGAAATACAAGTGATTGTGATGAAATTGTTCATTTCTCTCCATGAGAAGGAGTTAATCAGATGGGGGCTGAGATGTTGGGGGTAGGGGCAGAGAGAAAAAAATATTTTATTTTAAGTATTAGAAAATATTTTTGCACATGAAATTCCATAAATACCCTTAACCAAAGGCACGTGATGGGCACATGACAGACTTAACAGAAAAATACTAACGGTATTCAACAAAAGGACCAACCGTGTCTAATTTTCATAGTCAAGGGACTAAAATTTTAAAAAAAATTTGTTAAGAAACTAATAATAAAATAGTTCATAGTCAAGGGACTAATGCTGTAATTAACCCTTAAAATAATGACAATAGTCACAAACTCACAATACTAGTACTTTTTTTTCTTTTTTTTTCCTTTCCATCCTATTTTGTACTTATTAATATTATTATTTTTTTTTGGTAAGCATCCTATTTTGCACTTCTAATGTATCTTCAGTTGACTATTTTTTCCTTTCCATCCTATTTTGCATTTCTAAAGTATCTTCACTTGACTAAAATCTAACTTGATTTTAATTAAGAATATTAGATTTAGTCATCTAAAAAAAATAACTATAAAATATTAAGGCTTGCAAAAAAAAAAAAAGAAGCGGTTAGGGTTAAATCAATATATAATAATATATTGCTATTTAGTCAGTTGTGTACTACCTCCTTCTTGAAAAAAAAGAAAAATGATAGGAATACGTTCTGTTTTGTATAAATTTGTCATTTCAATCTAAATGTCAAACATATTGACACAAAACTTTCATTCTTTTTAATCGAATCGATTAGAAGCACTACCAATACTCCAAGAAGACCGAAGACCTCATAAAAAGCCATCACTATCCTTTATAGGAAAAAACATACAATTTGTTGATATATAATGCATTCTCCGAATAATTCAAATCGAAGCAAGAGAAATAGACTTCTACCAAGATAATTGGAAATTTAAAAAACAGTAATCCCTAATGAACCCCAAAAAAGATACAACTTGATAGTTTTCACCATCTCTCTAGGGTTAAGCTCGAGGATTTGACAACAATCTTAAAAAGGCCAACTTACATTTAGAACGTTTGCAAAATTTGTATAACACTATTACTGTAATTGTTAACATAGAGTTAATCGATGCTTATTTCTCAGATACCATAATTGCGTTATCTCCAAAAAATTAAGTTTATAGCCTGTGGGTCTTTTTTCACCACATATCATTGCCTCATTAGGCTTTCGCCCATTACGAAGAATTCCTTACTTCTGGCCAGTAAAGTTTGGAGCAATGTTTTAGTCCCATTATGGTTGGTCATCCTCTAGGCCAACTTGATCATCACTTAGGTAGTTAGGTTAATTGTTACCTCACAATCTGTTCCTCGGGCGAATTCCTTCTTTTTCTCCTTCGCTTACACAATGTATTATGAGCCATTTTCAGCTATTATCCCCTTCCCAAGTATGCATGTTCTTATGCCATCTACGACATTTTGAGTTTTTTCCAAGCTCTCAGACTTTATAAATCAATCCCATTTTGAGCTAAGCTCTTCGAATGAAAGGGGGGGGGGCTTACAACACTGTTGGGTTAGGCAGAGATAAGTATTATTATTAATTCCGGTGTTATTAGCGTCCTCGCTATTAATTCCTACTTATATATAGGAGGTAATTTTGGAATAAAAAATGTTAATCACATTTTTTTTTTTAGTGAGGGTGCTAATAATACCACCCTCTCCCTTGATATTATTAGTGAGGGGATAAGAGCCTTATCCGGATAACTCGTGCTAATAGTCCGACCACCTATTACGTACTAAATATCCGAAAATTTGGCTTATTAATCCTATCTGACCTTAATCTTGACTACCAAACGGCTCTTTTATGTTTAAATTTGACTTTATTAGTTAAAGTCTAGTTTTTTGGTTTAGACTTGACTCATTTTCTTTAACGGACTTCAGAGCAAGGTATTTACAAAGAAGTCGGGTCGAGTACTTTGACTTACTCTACAACATCTAGAGAGAGAAAGAGAGAGAGAGAGAGTGAGAGAGAGAGAGAGAGAGAGAGAGAGAGAGAACGAAGAAAAATAAAAAGTAGTGTATGCGTTACGTATTTAATAATTTTCTTTGGATTTTGAACTCTCTCATTAGTCCCACCATCTTCTTTTTATTTTTTTCTTATTCCTTTCGTTTCTTAAAAAAGGTCATCTTTTTTTTATTGTTTCAAAATAAGTGTTCAATTTTTAATTTTTTTCTTTTTTAGATGTTGCCCTTACTATTTACCCTTAACTTGGTTTTTACTTGGAGTGATGGGTCTCACGCCCCCATATAGGTATCATAAAAAAACACTAAATATCCTAAAATTTATAATAAATGATTATTTTTCAATTGGTATATTGAGTCAAGCATGACTGTTTTCGATTAGGGAGAAAGTATATTTCAATCGTTACTAATCCAAAGCCATTTGTGCCCCTAGATGGTTATAAAAGTGGGATAGAAGACTTGAAGTCCAAAAGTAGGGCAAGTTGTGTCAAATTAGGAAGGTTTAATATACAATTTGGTCCAAGAACTTGTAATATTTTTCTGATTAAGTGTCAGATGTATGATATTTCCTATTGTGGGCTTTGAACTGAGCATTTGGGCTTAAGGTTAATCCATCAACTGATGGTAGTTAACAAAAACATTAAATTTAACTAAAAAGACCAAAATGCCTTTACTAATGATGATTGGGAATCCATGTGGACAATAATGTTGTGGTAGAATTATTGAACAATATAGGGAAATATAAAAAGAAAATAAAATAAAAATCTACTTTAACTTTGTGACAACGAAATCGACGAGATGTTAATTGATACGAGGATTGCTATTTACACTCCAAAAATTACTTAGTACACCCCATTACTAAGTACACCCCACCCCAATATTTTCAACCTCTTAAAATACTAGGTACACCCCCCACTAATTTTCTATTCTACCCTTACCAATGTTTTTCCCAAAATACTAAGTACACCCACCCCAAACACACTTTACCCCATCTTCCTCCTTCCTAGTACACCCCACCCCCTTCCTCCTCCCTTATCCCCCCCAACACACAGCGCCTTCTTCCTTGCCCCCCCAACACAGCTCCTCCTTCTTCCCCCTCACCCCTGCAATCCAGCGCCTCCTTCCTTCCCCCCACAACACAGTCGCCTCCTTCCTCCTCCCTTCCCCCGCCTCCTCCTTTTTTTTTAAACAGCTTGTTTGGCACTGGGTTACCGAACACCCATGATGGTGTTCGGTACCCCTACCGAATATCACTATGGGTGTTCGGAACCCCTACCAAACATTACTATGGGTGTTCGGTAGGGGTGCCAAACAGCTTAAAAAAAAAGGGTATTTAGGTCTAAATTTATAATGACATTTTTATAATTTTTGTTAGGAGGTGTACTCAGCCTTTCTATGTGTGTAAATAGCAATCCTCAATTGATATAACTAGATTAAAGGAGGGGCAGAAGGTTTTAAAGCAAGAGCTTCAAGGTATGAGCAAACGGTTAGAGGCAACCGAGCGGCGGGCGGAACAAATGCTGGCGTTTTTTGTATAAAGTCGTTGAAAACCCTGAGATTCTTCTATGCATGATGCTGGATAAAGATCAACGATCGAAGAGAGGAAGCGACGACTTTTGATTTCATCTTTGTCTTCGCCTTCTTTGTCAGGTGTTGAAAATTCTAATTCCCTCAAAAGTAAGGAGGAAGATGAGAGAGAGAGAGAGAGAGAGAGGGGGAGAATATAAATATATATAAGTGATTGTTGAAGAAGATAGGGTGTTAATTGATATAGATTAAAGATCAAAGTTCGAGATAGCTCGATTGCAGAGATTTTGAGCTAATTTTTAATGAGAAATCATGTCGTCAAATTAAAGACAGTAGTTATTGGCATTGGAGACGTCGATTTTTTTCTCGTGGCATTAAATTTTGGCGAAATTTGAAAGTCACCGTCGGCGATGTTGACGTGGGAGCTACCGACGATTAAACCCTTAAGCGACGAAAGAGGAATTCTTTGCAGTTTCTCATAGGGAGGGAATCCTCAAGCAACGTTGTGCTTTTCCTATCAGAAATCATGGGAATGTATATTGTATCTTCTATCCTTTTGATTAGAAAAAGCTTGGCTAATGAATACATGATTATCATAACAGATGTATTAGGTGGAGACATTCAATTTGATTTTTACCATCGATGGTTCGATGCAATCTTTGTAGCTAGTGCTTTCATTTCTTTGCTTTTGCTCTGCACATTACACGTCTCGACAAACACCCAATTGATTGATAAATACATTTGTCTCTAGAAAAGGTATATAATTACCATAAATTTCTACCTCCAGTAGAAGAAATATAAAGGCACTTCTGGACTTTGATGCAATGAGCTATAACGAAGAGCAATAAGAGATTGTATGAGTTCATTTCACTCATAAACTGTAGTGTGAGAGGTGCAGTGTCTTGGATTAAAAAATATGTTAAAGTTTGATATTATATTTTATCAATTGAATCAACTCTCCTTCAGAGTGTTTTTAAACATTTGAAGATGCAACAATTATAATCAATGCCTAAAAAATTAATATTGTTTGGACATTTCGATTCTCTCACAAACATTTTATTAATATGCTTTTTAAAATATTGTAATAGAAAATCTCGTATCAATATTTTATTTATTTAATAATTACAATTAAAGTTCAAGGGCTTTTATTTCCCCTTTCCTCCCTGTCAAAATAATTTCATCTCAGCATTATTTTTCATATGAATTTCTAGTCATCTATGAATAAGGGCATTATAGATTTTTTTGTTAAAATTTAATGTTTCTGTTTTTAAGTCCAAATATTCAGTTTACAGGCCACAATAAAAAATAGAGGATTGCTATTTACACCCATGAAATTGCTTAGTACACCCAATTACTAAGTACACCCCACCCTAATATTTTCAATCACTCAAAATACTAAGTACACCCCCTATTAATTTCCTATTCTACCCTTACCAATATTTTTCTCAAAATACTAAATACACCCCACCCTAAATACACCTCACCCCATCCTCCTCCTTCCAAGTACACCCCACCCCTTCCACGCCTCCTTCCTTCCACCCTCCCCCACCCCCAACACACGCCACCTTCCATCCCCCCAACACAGTGCCTCCTTCCTTCCCCCAACACAACCGCCACATTCCTCCTCCCTCCCACCCCACCTCCTTCCCCCACCCCACACACATCCCACTCCCTTCCTTTTTTTTTTTTTTTTAAATAGTTTGTTCGGTACTGGGTTATAGAACACCCATAGTGGTGTTCGGTACCCCTACCGAATACCTATAGTGGTGTTCGGCACCCCTACCGAACATCACTATAGGTGTTCGGCACCCCTACCGAACATCACTATGGGTGTTCGGTAGGGGTGCCGAACACCCATAGTGATGTTCGATAGGGGTGCCGAACAGCCTAAAAAGAAAAAGAGTATTTATGTCTAAATTTATAATGACATTTTTGTAATTTTTGTTAGGGTGTACTAAAAAAATTCTATGGGTTCAAATAGCAATCCTCTAAAAAATATCATACTTCTAGCACCTACTCAGAAAACCTTTCAAGTTAAAAGGGACCAAATTGTATATTAAACCAAAGAAATACGAAAGAGGAATCCAAGTTTGCTCCATTGTCAAGCAAAGCTCTTCTGGTATCTTCTTCCCGTCTGCTTCTTCTTACCAGTAACAGTAACACCAATTGGATTGCTCATAGAGAGGGAGAGGGATGGCTTGCTTGCACGATCACAGCTGCGAAGATCACGATTGCTCGTCGGATTGGTCTCTCTACAAACACATTGACCTCTCCAAGGTTTTAATTTTCTCTCCCTTACCCCTTCTCAAACAATCCTTTCTTCTTCTTTCTGCTTTATTATCCCTTTCGTTTTAACTTTCCAAAGTCAATTATACTTTAATTGCGTTAAAAATGTTAATTATACATTGAAAAGTGAATTTTTTATGAGAACGGAGGGATTATTTTGTTTATGTTGCTAGCTACAGTTGCTCAGTGACTTGAAATTGCAAATGTTGATATTGTTGATTGCTCGCTTTCTTGTTCGGTTGTGTTGACTACAATTTCATTGCTCATAAATTTGCCTAATTTATATGTTTATTTATATGTTTATAATGGGTGCAATTTGTTTCGGTCCAAGAGATGCTGTTCTACTGAGTGGATGTGATATCCCACATCGGTTAGATGTGGGACTTGTGTGTGCTTTATAAGTGGCCACCCACTACCACTGGGCACCAACCTATCCATGGACTTTTGGGTGACTTGTGGTGGGCTAGTTGACCCAAGGTGCTTAGTGGGCTAGTGCGTGGGCTATGCGTGGTGGACCGGGCTTCGGGCTCGGGTCGTTACAGTGGAATCGTGGAAGTTGAATCCATATTTCATTTCAATCTGTTTTTTGTTTAAAAAACAATGATTTTGAGATTTCATACCTTGGACTTCTGTTACATACTACCTCCGTCACACTCATTTTGGGACGGAGATAGTAGTATATTTAACGGTCATTCTATATCTTTGAGGTGTCGATCTCAATGGCATAACCTCTATTCCCAGTGAGCATACTATTTATAAATTCATACACTTCTTATGGGTACTCGTTAGAACTAATCCTGCTGTCACCCAGTGAGATCCATGACAATTCCTGTTAGGAGGTACCACCTCTGTGATTCAAAAATTTTTTTTTTGATAGGTAGCCTCTGTGATTCAAAATTGTCAGTGTCACATTGCTACCATTGTGCTGCGACACATATATAACTGACTAATATGTATGAGCACATTGGAGATAGAAAGGAATATTGTATAAGAGAATAATTAGAGAGAATAACTATGAAAAGCATGCTGAATTTTATTATTCATACTTGAAGTATATATACACAAGTTTTCCTTGAGGAGGAAGGAAAATATTTCTAGTCTAAAATAAGAACCTAAAGAATTAGGAAACTAAGTACAAGAAAAATAGGAAACTAAATATTCGAGAAGTCTTCGTCTGGTTTATCTCTAACATGCCCCCGCAAGATGGACGAGCGGGTAGTGAGACCAATCTTGGACATAAGAAACTGAAAACGTGCCCCGACCAAGAGGCTTGGTTAAAGCATCCGCTAACTGATCATTACCCGAAATAAACGAAACACGCAAGCTAGCATTTTGAACTTGTTCCCGAACAAAATGATAGTCAAGGCCAAGATGCTTTATTCTTGAATGAAATCGTGGATTCGCAAAAACATAAGTAGCACCCAAATTATCACAGTATATAACCGGAGAAGTTGACGAAGGAACCATAAGTTCATGGAGTAGATTCTGGACCCAAAGAACCTCTGCAGTAGTAGCAGCGACAGCCCTATATTCAGCCTCAGTAGAAGATCGAGCTAAAGTACGTTGTTTCCGAGAACTCCAAGAAATGGGAGTCTTACCCAAATAAACAATATACCCAGTAGTCGAGATGTCAGTGTCCCTGTCCCCAGCCCAGTCGGCATCAGAGAATGCATGCAGATTGAGAGGAGAAGCACGAGTGATGAGCAAACCATGGGAAGAGGTACCAGCTAGGTAATGAAGGAGACGCTTCAAAGCACTCCAATGTTCTTCGGTGGGTTTATGCATGTATTGAGAGAGCCGGTTGACCGCAAAAGATATATCAAGTCTGGTGAGAAAGAAATACTGCAAACTCCCTAGAAGAGCACGGTACTCGGTGGGGTTAGACAAGG
Organism: Platycodon grandiflorus; assembly: GCA_016624345.1. Taxonomy (NCBI): domain Eukaryota; kingdom Viridiplantae; phylum Streptophyta; class Magnoliopsida; order Asterales; family Campanulaceae; genus Platycodon; species Platycodon grandiflorus. The sequence goes on along the minus strand of CM028367.1, from coordinate 31,641,057 downwards.
GAGTACCACGGTCAACAGAGAGAGGTGGGTGATCAGCCATTGGGGTAGGAACAGGTCGAGCTTCAGCCATATGAGAACGAAGAAGAAGGTCATGAACATACTTTTGTTGGCTTAGAAGAATACCATTAGGATGAGGAAGGACCTCGACCCCAAGAAAGTAAGAAAGGGAACCAAGATCTTTTAGAGAAAACCGAGCGAAAAATTGAGAGATAAAGGAGTTGAGAAGATCAGTATTAGAACCCGTTATAATGATATCATCAACATATACAAGAAGGTAAAGAGTACCAAGACTGTGAGAAAAGGTGAACAAAGAAGAGTCAGACACACAGTTTTTGAAACCAAGAAGAAGAAGATAAGAGCGAAGCTCATTATACCAAGCCCGTGGGGCTTGTTTGAGACCATAAAGCGCCTTGCGAAGTTTGCAAACAAAGGAAGGGCGAGAAGGGTCAGTAAAGCCAGGAGGTTGTTCCATATAAACATCCTCCGTAAGATTTCCCTGAAGGAACGCATTATTGATGTCAACCTGACGAAGATCCCAACCATGAATAGTGGCAAGAGTGAGAATAGTGCGAATGGTGGCAGGTTTGACAACAGGACTGAATGTCTCAGAATAGTCAATGCCAGGCCGTTGATGGAAACCCTGTGGCGGGTCTAGCCTTGTGGCGATCAATGGACCCATCAGAATTATACTTGGTTCGAAAACCCCATTTGCATCCAACTAAATTTTGAGAAGAGGAAGGAGGGACAAGATCCCAAGTATTATTTTGCATGAGAGCATCGAATTCAGCTTGCATGGCGGCACGCCATAATGGGCTTTTAAAAGCTTGGGTGATAGTATGTGGTTCAACAGAAGAATGTTGAAGAGATGCGTGAAGGTTGAGCTTGGTAATAGGCTTGTGGATATTATGCTGAGACCGTGTAACAGGTTTGGAAGGAGGTGGAGGTGGGGGTGGAGGCTGTGGAGAAGAGGCAGCAGCAGGCGAATTTTCGGCAGGAGAAGTGGAGGCTGAAGGCGCTGCGACAGGAGAAAGAGCAGGCGGGTGGGACGAAGGAGGAGAGGGAGGAGGGGCTGGAGATGGCGGCAAGGGAATAGGTGTAGGCAGAGAGGGAGCCGAAGTAAGAAGAGGAATGGACATGGTGCACCATTCATCAACACTGGGCAAGGAGGATTCAGTATGAATAATTTTGGCAAAGGGAAATTCATGCTCAATAAATTTAACATGACGAGATATGAAGATTTTGTGAGAGGTGGTGTCAAGGCAGTAATAAGCACTTTGCGTGGAAGAGTAACCAACAAAGACACATGGAACAGACCGAGGTTCAAGTTTGTGGTTTGTATAGGGACGAAGCCATGGATAGCAAAGACAGCCAAAACTGCGTAACTTGTGATAATTAGGATTTTGGTTGTGAAGAATGGAATAGGGAGAATGAAGGTTGAGGGTGGGAGTGGGCATACGGTTAATGAGGTAACACGCAGTGGAAAAGGCTAAGGACCAATATTTGTGAGGCATGGAGGAGTGGGTGAGGAAAGATAGTCCAGTTTCCACAATATGGCGATGGCGATGTTCGGAGTAGCCATTGTGTTCGGAAGTGTGAGGAGGGGAAGTAAGGTGTTGGATGCCATGAGAAGAGAGAAGAGGACGAAGGCCAATGTATTCACCACCATTATCACTATAAATTGTTTTGATGGGGCGGCCAAAAAATCTCTCAACTAAGGTTTTAAAATGAGAGAAAGTAGAGAGAGCATCATTTTTGTGTCGTAGGGGATAGAACCAAATGTACTTGGAGTAGTGATCAACAAAAATAATATAGTATTTGTATCCATCATGAGAGAGAAGAGGAGAGGTCCAAACATCACTATAAAGAACATCAAGGGGTCCAAACGACTGAGTAGTATTATTAAAAAAAGGCAATTTATGACTCTTGGTACAGTCACAAGAGTTGCAATGAAAAGTACTAGAACAAGGAATATTTAATTGAAAACTATTGCTAATATGACGTAAAATAGAATAGGAGGGGTGGCCTAATCTATGATGCCAATTTGCAGTAGACGAGACTGAAGCAGAGTGAACAGCGGATCGAATAGGAAACCATTCATAGACGCCAGAATTAGTTGGTCCTTGGAGAAGGGTTGCCACGGTTTGAATGTCCTTCACAACAAAAGAGTTGGATAAGAATGTGATAGAAGCATTGTTATCTTGACAAAATTTAGAGATTGAAATAATATTGCGAGACAAAGAAGGAACATGAAGAATGTGATTGAGTTTAAATGAAGAACGAGGAGTAAGGAGAGAAGTAGAACCTATATTAGAAATTGGGAGACTCGATCCATCACCTATAAAAAGTTCCTCTGTGCCATCATAAGGACAATGGAGAGATAAGTTGCTAAGATCGTTGGTAGCATGGTGGGTAGCGCCACTGTCAAGAAGCCAATTTTGTTGCGGGTGAGGAGGGTAGGCGGTGGCAGCATGAACGGTAGGGGAGGGCCGAAAGTAAGAGTTGCTGAAATTTGGAGAAGAGCGAGGGTGGTAGTTGTTCTTGGGATTGTAGTTGTTGTAGGTATTGTTGTTGTTGGTTCGTGGCGGAGATGGGACAGTAACATGAGGACATTGGGTGCGGAAGGAGGGGCAATGGGAAAGGAAGTGGCCAAATTGTCGACACCATTGATAACGGCCCTTGTATGGTTGGCGGGTTTGGCTAGAGGAAGAGGTGTTGGCTTGGTTTGGTTAACGAGAGGTAGAGGGGTTAGTTGGTGTAAAAGGCCGAGGGGTAGAAGAGGTGGTAAACGGCTTGGCCACAAAGTTAACGGAGGCGGGGAAAGTAGAGGTGGAACGGAATTTGAGTTTAATGAGAAGTTCGCGATTTATCAATTTTTCATGAAGTTCATCAAACGTGATCGTGGTTTCTCGGTTTTGCATTGCACTAATCACGTTTTCAAAATCCGGATCAGTGAGTTGATCAAGGATACGATCAATAAGATCATCGGGGTCAAGAGGGCGGCCAAGAGAAGTGAGTTTGTCCGAACACGCTTTGAACTCTTGCATGTAATCGGAGATGGAACGAGATCCCTTGGTGATATTGCGTAGGTGATCCTTAAGTTGTTTGATGTGGCCCTTAGAAAGATTGGCATAAGTTTTGGTGAGGGTTTTCCAAGCATCAAAGGTGGTTGGACAGTGGGAAATAAGAGGGACAAGGGAAGGAGAGAGGGTGCTGGCAAGAGATCCAAGGAGCAGCTGATCTTGGCGGTACCAGGTTTGATAGGCAGGGTTAGGGGTAGAGGTTTGTGTTGAGGGTGTTGCGGTGGTGGTTTCTGTGGCGGGTTTGGCAGCAACATATTGGGATGGGGCAGGGTGGGAGCCATCCAAAAATTTAAAGAGGTTATAGCCATTCAAGGTGGCTTGAATTTGAGTTTTCCAGGATATAAAATTTGTAGAGGTGAGTTTAATGATGTGCACAAGAGAGACCACAATGAGAGGCACAGTAGGCTCGGCCGGATTTGGAATGGTGGTAGCGTCGTTGGACGCCATTAAAAAAGAATTTGGAAGAGAAGGATCGTGAACCCTTCTGATACCATACAAGAGAATAATTAGAGAGAATAACTATAAAAAGCATGCTGAATTTTATTATTCATACTTAAAGTATATATACACAAGTTTTCCTTGAGGAGGAAGGAAAAGATTTCTAGCCTAAAATAAGAACCTAAAGAATTAGGAAACTAAGTACAAGAAAAATAGGAAACTAAATATTCGAGAAGTCTTCGTCTGGTTTATCTCTAACATATTGTTCTTATATCAGACTTGGGTTTCATGTACGAGGGATGATTGTAGAATTTACTGGAACTTGTAAGATTAACTTTTGAGTAGACACTATCATTTGGGGGTAGAGGTGGCAAACGGATAGACAGGCGGGTATGGGTAGCACCCGTGTGGGTGACGGGCTTAAATGGGCGGGCAAGTGAGTGCCCAATTCATTACATGTGCATAAATAGGCGGGCCTCAAATGGACTATGGGCGCCCATTTACCCATTTAAATAAAAATAAAAATAAAAATAAAACAATACAAAAATTCACCACTTAACAACTAAAAGTTAAACCATATAATATAAACATACCCTTACAATTTTTCAAAAGATCACTACTTCGTTGACCGAGCTCAAATACCACAAAAGCATAATAATACTACTAAGAACAATATGACTACAAATACTAAAGCCATATCCACCATTGTTCATGGAAAGGTACAAGATCACCCAAATTGAACACATACACCAAACAAAGAAAAAAGAGCATAAATCATTACACACCATTTCTGGTAAATAACTAAACTAGAAAAGTTACGGAACACGGGGAAAAAGCTAGTTAGCACCTAGATGGGTATCACTGTGCCACTTAAGCCTATATACGCCCACCAAAATTAGTGGTCTTAAATCAAAGGGGATGTGGACAACATTGATGCTCTACCTTTGTTATTTGGTTGCAAGATTGGGACTCTTCCTTCTTACCTAGGATTGCCTCTGGGAGCGCAATTCAAAAATAAAGGTATGTGGGAGTCTTGGAGAGATTCGAACGTCGGTTGGCGGGATGGAAGAAACAACTTTTGTCTAAGGTAGGGAGATTGACATTGGTTAAAAGTACTCTATCTAGTTTGCCTACTTACTATATGTCTCTTTTTGTGATTCCCACTTCAGTTCGCAACAGGCTTGAAAGGATGTAAAGGGAGTTTCTTTGGGAAGGTCACGGAGAGGATCGTAAATACCATTTGGTAAAGTGGGACTTTGGGAGAGGGTTTGCTTCGAGGTGAAAGGGGGAGATCTAGGCATCAAAAACTTCAAACGGTTTAATGTGGCTTTATTGAGCAAGTGGCTTTGGCCTTTTTTGGTTGAAAAGCTTGGGTTATGGAGAGTGGTGGTGGGTAAATATGGGGAGGGTGATCACAAGTGGTTTCCCAAAGTCATTTCTAGTTCGTATGGTTCGGGGGTTTGGAAAGGAATTCTTAAAGGGTGGGATAGTTTTGTGAAACATATTCGTTTTGACGTCGGGGATGGCTCCACTATCAGATTCTGGAAAGACAAATGGTATGGGGAAATAGAGCTTTGTAGGGCTTTTCCTAATTTGTTTAACTTGGCCCTAGTTATGCAAGTAACCGAGGGTAGGGTGTTTTGGAAGCTTAATTTTCGGAGGCATTCCATGATTGGGAAATAGAGATTTGTATGAACCATAGTTATTAAAGGCGATCGCCTGGCTCGCCTGAGGCGAGAGGCGAGGCGAGGATATGTCGCCCGGAGGTACCCAGGCGAGGCGATGTGACAAAGGCGACCCCAGGCGTACGCCTTTCTCGCCTAATCGAGAGGCGAGAGGCGAAGCAAGGCGACCTAAGGCGAACCCAAACTAAAATTTGACCAGATTTGAATTTTTCTTTTTTAAATCTCAACATATTTTCTTAGATCTAGACAAATCAACCTAATATTTGTCCAATCCAAGGCCACAAATGTCTTCGCCTTGAGGAGACGCTCACAGATCGATACTTTTCACCGCCGGATCTCGCCGGAAAATCTGGCCGGCGCCGGAATCTTCGCCGGAGATGTACAGAGAGGGTCGCCGGCACCTGCAGAGGTTAGATCCAAAGTGTTTGCCTAGTTTGAAGTGGATCTAGAAGATTTTTGTCTATATTTTTTAGAATACACCTATTACCTTTTGATTTTCAAGAAAAAAATGTAGTTTTTCGTATAAATACAAAACCTTAAAGCTGAAAATAGTGTTATTATTACCATTTGTGGATTGAGTTACATGAATTACTTTTATTTATAATTATTTTATGAAAAAAATTACAAGATATAACACTTTAAAATTATTTTTTCTTAATTATTGACTTGTTCGGCTTTTGCTCGCCCGCCTCTCGCCTCGCCTCTCGCCCGAAAAAGGCACTTCTCGCCCGCTTCTCGCTTTTCGCCTTTAATAACTATGGTATGAACTTCTTTGAAAGGATTTATAATGAGGTTTCAGCGAGGATAAGGTGAGGTGGGAAGGTTTTAAGAGTGATTTTTTCTTCATCTAAGTTGTATTATAGATCTCTCTCAAGCACGGGCAGCGTATCTTTTCCTTGGTAGTCTGTTTGGAGAACCAATGCTCCTAACCGCGTGGCTTTCTTTGTTTGGGAGGCCTGTCACAAGGCGATTCTTACGGGGGATAATCTACGACGCCGTTAGAAAATTTATATTAGTTGGTGTTATATGGGCAAAGGTAGTGGTGAGGATACTAATCACCTTTTACTCCATTGTCCAGTGGCAAAGATTTTGTGGGATGTGGTCTTTGCCATGCTCGGGGTGTCATGTGTCATGCCGAGTTCAGTTAAAGAGCTCTTTTTGAGCTGGTCTCTTTTAATCACAGGAGGAGAAATCATGTTTGGGAGGCGGCGCCTTTGGGGGTTTGCTGGACAATTTGGAGGGAGAGAAATAGAAGAGCGTTTGACAGTATTGAAGGGACCACGGTACAGTTGAAAAAAGTCTCTTTTGTATGCTCGCCTACGGATGTTTCCGGTTCTACCTACGATTCTTTTGTTAATTTTGTCAATAGTATGAACCTCAATTAGTCTGAGTGTATATTTCTAGTGTACATAGGACATGTCGCCTATTTTGACGCATTTTAATATATAATATTTTACTTATAAAAAAAAAAGGGCATGCCCATTTATGCTCATTAACAATTTATACGTGCCAATACCCATTAATTAGTGGGCGAATTTGCCACCTGTATTAGGGGGCATATTAAATGGAAAACTTATCTCTCAAAGTGGGATGGAGGGAGTGTCTCCTTTGAACCGAGTATACATCAGACTCTACAATGGTTCACACCTTATATAATGAAGGATGAATTTGGAATATCTGGCATGTGTCAACTTATACAAACTTATATTTGAAACATTCTAAAAGGAAAGAGGCACTCTATAAGTAGGATGGAGGGAGTATTTTTCATCGTACATGCCTGCTAACTCAAATTGTACATTAATTTGTTTTGACAATATGCTTGTTTTATGTACTGGTTATATCTGAAGGAAAAAAAGAAGAGAGTAGCTCCTGCTTAATTATCTGAGTTTTATGTTTCTTTTATACACGTGTCTACCATTTGCAAATGATACCTGGCACAAAATTGAGTTGAACTTTCAAAAAGAATAATTAAAAGCCTGTGTACGGAGTACGGAGGCATTAGCATGCCCATGGTTAGGATATTATTCCATATGCAAGTGACAACTGGGCCGGCCTTGGGCATAGGCCCACTAGGCGACCGCCTAGGGCCCCCAATTTTTTTCACTAAAAATGGGCCCCCAATTTTTTTCACTAAAAATGGGCCCCCAATTTTTTTACTAAAAATGGGCCCCAAAAATTTTTCACTAAAAATGGGCCCCCAATTTTTTTCACTAAAATGGGCCCCCAATTTTTTTCACTAAAAATGGGCCCCTTAATCTCAATTAATAGTCCAATAAATAAATTTTTTGACCCACATCTTAAAGTGCAACAGAAGGCCTAGAATAACTAGTCTCATATATTAAAGTTTTATCTCTATTATAAGTAAAGTCCACTTCTCATTTGAAAGCCCACATCTACTACTTAGACCCAAATTAAAAGAAAATCAAGTTTCTCTTAAACTATTATGTACGTGTGGTGAGAGAGAGATTTGAAATTGAGAGTCGGGATTCGTTAATTGAAAATTGAAGTGATTTAGAAGAAAAAAAAAGAATGGAAAACACAGTACCATTGAATCTTTCATTGTTGTTGATTTTTAAAAAGATACATCTCTAACTCTAATCTCTTTCTTTTGAACTAATTTAAAATTTGTTTAGTTTTCTTTGCTTTTTGTTTTATATAAAATCTGTTGCAAGATGTTTATCTAGGTAATTAGGTTTTAAGGTTTAATTATTTAGGTTTTGCACATTATATTTGCAATAACACAACTTGATTATCAAACTTTAATTAGTGATTTTTCAGCCAAACATGCTAAAAGTGTTATGTTTAATAACACATACTTTTTTTCTGCACCCTTTCTTTTGATCATTAATTCTTCTTTTAAATTAATTTACTGCGATATGAAAAAGATCAATTTTTTGTAGATTCTATTTTTTTTTTACATGTATATGGCTTGGGCCCCATTTTTCAAGTTCGCTGGTCGAGTTAGACATTTTGGTGGTATGATACGTGTTAGGCAACATGCAGTGGTTGATACAGCTAGTCACCGTGCCCGTCACCTTTTTTTTTTTTTTAATAAGTAAGTAAATAAATAATAAATATATATATATATATATATATATATATATATATATAACCATGCGTCAAAGCAGGTGATGCGTCCTATGGAATATATTAACATTGACTAAACTGCATCGATAAAGATCAGTTGAAAAGTAGACTAGAAGCAAACAAAGTAGACAAGAGTTGAACTTTGTTCATTCAACTGGTTTGGGCTATGTCCACAGGCAATGGACGATACTTCCAACAGTGTAGAGATTACAATAGAGGGTCCCTCCACAAAATTATCTGCTTGTTTGAGAACACTTTGCCACCCCCAACCCAAGCTCTCTAAGGAATACACTTGGAATACTAAACTCTCTTCGATTGATGGTGCAACTGGATTCTTGACTGTATTTCCTAGGTTTGGTTCTCAGCAGCACTGGTAAATGGGAAGCCAGTCGGACTTTTGCTAACTCAAGAGGTCTAAGGGAATGCGCTATCCCCCATTATTGTTACCTATGGTAATGGAAGCTTTAAGTAGTTGATGAAGAGCGCTGAGGCGAGTTTGAGTGTGCTGGTGATGTAGCTGATGATGTTTGATTTCACGTGTTTGCGGACGAGAATCTGATATTTGATGGCATGATTCTCTCGGCTGGGTTATCTGCAACTTGTTCTTTCAAGTAATCTCAGGTGGAAAACACAGCTCAAACTTGGAGATTGAAACAGTAATTTTGGCAACTTGGTATGTACAGATGTACTATCAGTAGTATGTAAATGAAATAAGTAGAACAATTAAAAACCTTTTCTGTCCCACTCATGTGTATGGGAGCTTGCATAGGTATGTATTCCATTTCTGATGGGGTGTGCAGGGTTGCTCAGAAGAGTGTATATTTGCAATAATTGCATTTCATGACTAAGGCTTTTCTTCTTCTCCAATGAATTACTCACAAAGCTCTTGTACTCAAATTGGCTGACTAGATAGCAGTCTTATCTGCCTAGTTGTTTAACTGTATTTCTGTAACCCACATTTATCCCACTTTAGAGAATATAACAAAAGAGGGCTACTATCTTGTGTGTCAAAGGTATCCGCGTTGAATGAGGCTGCTCCAGGAAGTGTCAAGTCAGTTTTTAAAGCTTGGGAGCAGCGCTTAAATTCTTCTGAGGTAAGTGTTACTTAACAGGTTACATTGTTATAATTTTTTTATATCCTTTTTTGCTTTTGTTTTGCTTCTGTTTCTTGCCTTAGCTTTTCAAACTACGAGTACAAGGAGATATCCAGGTCCTTGGACTGCTTGTTTGTCAACTCCCTCTAAATATGATGCATGATCGCATTCCATGTTTGGTTTGCTTGCTGTTAGTGGATTTAATTATCACAATCTTTACATTGATGCTGTTTTAGAATAAATATATGTACACATATATGTCTATGAATATTGAAATTACTATCAGAAGCTAGAAGTAGCTAATTCAAGTAGCGTGATAGTGATTCGTAATGTTGTATATATCTAAAGTTTTTATGCCATGTCAGTTCAATGTTCTATCACTTACACTTGATGTACTCTTCTTGACACGACTTTTACTGTCAACATTTACTGCGTTTATCAAGATGTCTCTGGACAATCTTAAATTTTAATTACTCGTGCTATGAAAGTTGTGGCACTTTGCCAATAGAGGTCAGCTAATCATTCTCTCATTGGAGAGAAGACCAAATGACCAAATTTTCTTAGACATAGCAGTTGATGTAATCTCCTGAAAAATCTGGTCTCATCTGATCTTCGTCAGAACTAAAAGATAACCATATCATACGATGCTGCAGGGGAAATAATTTACATTCCTATGGACTAAATCATCACTTTGATTGTTTCTTCTTGTTCTTTCCTTTTTCACACGTGTACATAGCTAATATAGTAGTTGGCTTAACTTTTTTTTTTTTTGCTTAACTCATCTCAATAAAGCATTGTTCCAGCTATTTTGGGAAGGTTACATGAATCCTATATTCAGTTATCTCTTGGTGGAATCTCTAGCAACTAAAAATGGCTATGCTGTTCAGTCTTGTGGAAATGATTAAACAGTTGAGAACTGTTGCAGAGTGCTACAACTAATGATCAGAAGATCTTACTCGAAATATTATGAGGCCAAATAGGCCATGGCTCATAAACTAGTGGACATCCAAAGTAACTTTTTGTCAAGTCTTCTTGAACCACTTCAATGTTCCTCTCCGACCTATAATTTTTCCGAACCTAGATAATGTCTAACTAGTGCTGAACATCTTTCAATTCACATATTGTGTACTGCTTTCTGAGAACAATAACTAATGGGAGCTTAAAATCACGTTGGATGAAATGGATAAGTGCATGCGGAGTATTATGTGATGGGTGTATACTCATTAAGTTGAAAGGAAAGTTTTATAAGACAGTTCTTAGACCAGTGCTACTTTATTGGATAGTGCTCGACTAGAAAGAACATGTTAACAAAATGTCTGTAGCCGAAATGAAAATGTTAAGATAGATATGTGGTAAAACTAGGAAAGATAGAATTTGTAATGATCAAATTCATGAGATGGTTAAGGTGGTCCAAATAACAGATAGAATGATAGAAAAATTGCTTAAGATGGTTTGGACCCATGCAATGTTGACTGCTTAGTGCACCCTTTTGGAAGTGTGATAGTATCAATTTCAACAAGGCTAGAGGTAGGGAAGACCAAAACTAACATAGACATCCGTAATAAAAGAAGGATATGAATGAGTGTGACTTGTGTGATGACCTTGCATTGGATTTGACTGAACTGAAAGGGGAAAAAGGGTTCATGTAGCCGACCTGAATTGCTGTAAACAGCAAGGGAGCTAGAAAAGGGAGATAAGGGGAGAATGCCCAAGATTTTGGTTATATTATGATTCATTAGGAGGCTGCCATTCTTGAACATGACAAAAGGTATTTATAGAGTACCAAAGACCACTTAAAGGTCTCAATTCATGCACTTACCCCATAATAGTAATTCAAACCTAAAAGACTGAGCAAAAACTTCTAGACTTCCAAGACCTCTTTGGAAAACCCAAAAGACAAATGACCAAAACCAAGAAAATCAGCTGGGAAGATAGAACTTCCACATTAATGGATATAATATAAAATGGTCCATATTGCTGCATTACGACCCCTAGTAATTGGGACAAAGGCCAAGTTGAGTTGAGTTGAGTTGTATGGGTGCTTAGTATGCGAGGTACTAATTGGTGGCAGGAAAAAGTTTTTTTTTTATTTATTTATAAATTTAGAAGAGATTTTGATCAATATGAATTTTGTCGTCTTATTATCAGTTCTTTGTTATATTTTCGATGCTAAACTTAGGGCCTGTATGAGAAATGACTTATAACCGATGACTTATGATTGATGACTCACAAACCGGTGTTGTTTGATTTAACTTTTCGAAGTGCCGATGAGCTGTGTTAAGTTAGTGTGTGACTGTTTTATTGATAAGTTGAAAAAGTGCTGAATGAAAATATAAGACTAAAATACCCTCTTCATTAAATATTATTTGCATCATTATTATTATTTATTATTAATATATATTATTAAATTTTATTTTTATTATTCACTATTATTTATTTATTATTACATTTATTAAAATTATTATTATTATTATTTATTAAAATTATTATGTAGTATTTTATTTTTATTACTATTATTATAATTTATTATTAATATTATTATTATTTATTATAATACTTATGAGTATTATTTGTTATTAATATTATATTTATTATTATTATTTTTTACTATTATTATCATTAATTATTAATATTATTTATTATTATTATTATTAGGGATAATCTTGGGATATAGAAAGTTTTACTAAAGAAGATGACTTGTTTTTGAAAAGTAGAAATAAACATCATGCCTAGTGCTTATAACTTATGGCCTTACAAGAGCTTTAAGTGGCTTGCACATGACTTATAACTTATCTTCCCATAAGTCAAATCAAACGCTTTAAAAACAACTTATGGTAAGTCATAAGCAATGAGCATCTCCCCATAAGTAAAATCAAACATGCCCTTAGAAATATCAATTATCACAATAATAGATGAAAGACTTTCTTACTGCTTAATAGAAATGCCGTCACCTTCACTGTAATGATTATAGGATTTACAGGTATCTATCTTGTGTCACTATTGCGTATTTAACTAGTTACCCAATAACAACCTGGATGTTTCTTTGTCCTACTCCTTGAAGCCCAGAATGTAGTGGTTTATCCAAAATATCCTTTTTTGATTAAGAGAACTACGAATGATTGTGCTACATTATTTTCTTTTGGTTCTCTTTTCCATTCTTTTCCTTTTCGGGGGTGAGAATTTCTTGATCAACCATTTTCTTCCTTTTTTTAAAGATTTTTTTTCTTGCTTGTAACAGGGTCATTTGGAAAGCAATGAAGGTGATCCTGAGCTAATTGTTTTTATTCCGTAAGTGATTACTTCCTTGTTTTAGCACCAACTATTTCCTTCAAATTAGAAGTTGTCCGAACTTGAACTTCGGTGGATAGTTTTCTTTTATCGACCTACCATCAGTCTGCCAAATGTTTTCCTTGATGGTTTTTACCAATTCATTGCTTCTGTATAGGTAGCCCTATATTTATGGCAGTTAAAGATGTATCCTTGCCGTTGTTTCAATATATGCTTGTTGAAATGTGTAGTGTATTTTTTATTTTCGATCCTTTTTTCTTCTGATACAACCTATCTTGCCTCAACAAAGTCTTATCCAATTACTCTGGTCAGTAACATATTCATTTTATTTTTAATGTTATTTTTTCCCTTTATCTTCAGCTTTGGTTATGGACGATTATGCAAAAGCCATGCCACTATTCTTAAGTTTCGCAACCTTTCGGCATTTACTTTCTCTTATTGCGAGATATTCTGACTAAGAGAGTGTTGGAATTTGCAGATCTGTTGTTTGGATAATTTTTTGACTCCATTGAATTCGTAAAATTTTAGGAATGACAAGCATGTGCAATTACCAGATACTTCACTCCACTGAGTGTTTGAACCCAGTAGTTTATAGCCTTTGTGTCAGGTTTCAACTGTACAAAGTTTCTCTAGCTTACATCCTAGAAAGTGATAAATGGTTAAAGACGTGCTAGTATGTCTTTGACTACTGTCTTTAACCCTTTTTGCAAGGAAAATGATCTATAAACTGAATTTTTGGTACAGAACTGTATAGAAAATGCTTTGTGGTGTTGTACTGTACAACACCTTGATGCATTAAGGTGTACCATAACTCATTTTTTCTGTACGATTCTGTACAGAAAATTCTGCTTATATAGCATTACTCTGCTGCAATCATCCTTGGCTCATTTGATTTAATCCTAGAACAAAAAAGGCTTTGTTTTATTGCTTATCTTGAAATTTCTAAGAAGATGGTTTGGAAAGTTTGTTAGGGCATGAATCTTAAAATTCAATCCATATATGATTTGTGACTCCTGTAAGATTATTAGTTTTTTCATGTATCCCTATTTGGTGGATATGCCTTTCTAATGTTAATTTGATCCGGTTTGTTATAGATTTACCTCAGATGTTAAGATAAAGAGCATTTCAATTGTTGGCGGTGCTGATGGAACAAGTCCTTCCAAGATGAGAGCGTGAGTACAGCTTCATTCACATTTCTTACCCTGTTCTGATACAGTTTGGGAGCTATAATAACTACTCAAATACTTCTTACCATACAATTCAAGAAGATCTTGCATAATCTCATGTGGTGTTCTGTTCTTCCTCCATCACCCCAATCACTTATGTTTTCACATCTGATGAAATGCGCAATGAAAATTTACTTTTGGCTCAGATTAAGAATTTCCTCTGTGAATGCAGGTTCATCAATCGAGATGGAATTGACTTCTCAGATGCTCAGAGTATGCAGCCTGTTCAGGTCAGGCCTTGGCCTAACTTGTCAAGGATTTCTATGTAGCCCTTTCAACTTATGTTGACATTTCTTTCTTGCATTAAGGAGTGGGACTTAGCGGAAAATTTGCAAGGAGTATTGGAGTACCAGACAAGGTGCATACTTGCTTTCTTTTTTTGGACTTCCATTTTCTACATTCTCTATTCTATGTATGAGATAGGAGTCTGGCAAAACTATTATACTCTGTTAAATGACACTTCACTAATAACATTGTCCCTGTGGTTATAATACTTGAATTACCAAGTATGAAGATTGAAGCGTAATCAGTAAACCAATACTTATTGTCGACTTTCATTGTTCTTGGAGTAGAAGAGTGGGTTTGGCTTCCTCCCTTTGCACTGCAACCGTAGGCATTATCAACATACTAATAATGATTACTGCCCAATCCATCTGTCTTCCTACAAAAAGGTTGTTTTTGATTATATAGGTTTAAAAACGGAAGTGCAGAAAATAATAAAAATTGAAGAAGCAGAAAGCTATCCTCAAGGGATTACTGAGAAACAAAGTAGGCTTGCAATGTACAAGTAATTTCAAATGTTCCATCTTCATTCTATCAATTAAGGTATAAGACCTTTACTGACACTGATAGGCTAGTCTGGGAGTGGACTAGATTGACACCTAACAAATGATTCTATGAGTAATACTAATACCCTATAACTACAATTGAACATTGAAGCGTCATGGAAGATGTAGAATAGTATTGTGTAACCAAAAAAAAAAAAACAGAAGAAAATTGTTAATAGTTTGTTCAAGTGTGGCTTTCTGATACCATGTTGATGCATGTATTGGACCAGATACTCTAGGTTTCAAGGTGTTGGCAATCTTACGTTGCATTTTCCAGATAATTATGGTGGCGAGACAACTCAAATACATTACATTGGCTTGAAAGGTGAAGCCACTCAGGTAAGTTCTGTATAAAGTTCTGGCTTCCACAGATATATTGGTGCTTAAATGATATATACCTCTTTTTGAATTAGCAGTTGAAGAGGGATGTCGTAGCGACAATCGTTTATGAACTGATGCCAAATCCTTCTGATCACAAGTGAGTAGCTTGTAACATTGTAAATAAGTTCTGCCCATAGAGTGGCTAATTTTATGCACGAAGAAGTTTTAGTCGATGGCAGTTTATGGTGCTGAAATATGTTTGTCTCGCAAATCTAATGATCAAATGTTTAATGTGAGCTTTGTTGTGTCATTTAGCTTGTAAGTGTGCGACCTGATTAGAATGATCATGTCTTATAGACAGGCTCAGCTGGATGGTGGTTATTAATGCCAATGCCTACTTCTTTATTGGCTCCTGGTTGCATAAACTATTACTTGCAGCTGTTTGTAGGTCTTGTCAATGGAGGAAACGTCAAAAATAGTAGTTATGATGCACAAGCAGTTAGGAATTCTAAATTATCCCTTTAATGTATCTTCAGTTAGCCCTCTTTTTAGAACTTGGGGTATTTACTTAATTTAATTTGCACGGTTAAGGTTAGAGCTTACTTTTTATCATGGGTAGCAATTGTGATGGAGAGACAGATATTTGGATCAATTATTTGGGATTTAGCGCATGCCCTTTTCCCTTTGGTTGCATATGGTTGCTTAGATCTCAATAATTTTGCCTTAGGACCTTGAGTGTTGGATCTTAAGCAGTCCTGCATCATCATGCTTTAAACATCACTAGACAAGCGTGAAAGGCTACACTTTCCAATGATCTCATGGCCCATGTACATGTTATGTTGCAGATATTTATACACATTAGAGACTGCCAGCTTGAACAGTAGGTCTGACCTCTACAATTAAGAAGCCCTTTTGGTTCAAGGGCGAGCGTTCGTTGGTATTTTTTAGTGTCACACTTATAATTACTAATTTTGGTTCCTCTTGGTGATATAAAAAGGTGAACCTTGTTGTAAGGTAGCTGCACTATGACCAGGGCAATCAACCAAGGAAACAGCCTCACAAGCAGGATAAGGTTGCAACACAAGCCCCTTTCTAGAGCCCTGCTGTGACTGGCGCCTTGCAGTGGGCTATCCTTTGGTGGTCTTGGTTATATTAGATGCATAGGCAACCTGTTAGTCAGAATCTCCCTAGTTTAACAGGATAGAAATTTCAGGCTCTGTAATATTGCTTTGTGAACTGGCTTAACTAGTATGAGGGTCAAGAATCTGTGTGTGCATTTTGCCATTTGCTAATGATTAGTACCCTGGAACAGTTTTCTCATGTTTTATTAAGTTTCATTCAAGCATGGCAGAGCACTGACTTGTTTTTCCGGCATACATAAACTTTCATCATATGATATTATGATGTATACTTACATTTATTTCTCTTTTATTTATAATTTGATATTATATGTCGTGCTTCTGGTTCATTACAAAATGTTGGCTTGCATGCAGGACGAAAGCTGAAAGTGGAGGGGGCATGTCGCATGTGGAATGAGGCAAGCTGGTGCCTCCTAGCAATAGTTCAACTTTCTCTATGTAAAACTTTATCAGCTAACGTCACAACTTCTGTGAAAACAATTATAGAATGTTTATCCTTCTAGGATTGTAATGCCCAGTTCACTTACCCTTTCCTTTTACATTTTCAATTTTCAATATCATTATCTAATGTTTGATTTTATATTTTTGTATCTAAAACTTTTTAACTCTTACCATATGAAAAGTTGTTTTTGACTTGAGGTATAGTTGAAATAACCGGAAATATTTATTAATATAAAACATGAATCCTCTTTTGTGCCTGTTCTGGAAATAAAAATAGGAATTATCTCCCCACCCACCAAACGGTATTTAAACATGAGTTTCTCTAGGATCCCTTTCCTATTAAAAGAGCTCTTTTTCATCTGAACTGAAAAATCTCTATTGAAGATAGATTTCTGCAGATTTCCAAATGAAGATCTGGAATGCCATTCATGCTGAAAACAAACAAGTTTCTGGAGCCATTTAAAATCTTGAGTAATTGCGGGCTGGTATTTTTTTGTAGGATTTTCAACTGTTTTAGTCCACAACACTTGTTTTCAACCGTTTAAGTCAATTTTTTTTATTTGTAAATTGATTAATTGTTCCAAAACTACCTCGTAACAACCTAAACAATGTTTTAAGCATTGTCTTCATTTAATTTTCTCCCGTAAATTCTCCCTTCACTTTCAATCATTGTTTACTTTTGCTACAGCCTTCATCTCTCTCTCTCTTTTTCTCTCTGTTTTTTTCCATGTCGAGTTCATCATAAAAAAAACAAGACTCGTATAATTTTCAAAATTATTTTAATTCTTTGATGCATCGCAAGTGTAATGTTATACATTGATATACAAAACTAGTACTTTTTGTGCATCGCGACACAATAATTTGTGCATCGCGATGCATTAATTTTGGAACGGGCGTGAAGGCCAAATTATGGGTGTGACGTCCAAAATTATGGGCAAGGAGGCCAAAGTTATGGGCGTGACGCTCAAAATTATGTGTGGTCCCCATTTTGAACTCTTAAGGAAATTTCATGTATCGTGCAGTACTATTTAGTATAATTTTGTGCATCGCAATACACACTTTGAACTACGATGCATCTATTTTGTTTTGCGATGCATAGCGTGTCAGTTCGTGTTTTTTAAGGGCATTGACGACATTTCGCAACAAAAATATCTTTTTCCGATTGAAATAAGTACAGAGGACTAAAACGGTTGAAAATTCATCAAAGAAAACCCCTAAAGTTCACCCTTAAAATTTCCGTGGTCCGCCTATTTTTTCTTTTTGGATTCTGTGAAAGCAAAGGCCAAAAAACAAAGGGGAGACAAACTGAGTCCAAGCCCCAAACTTTACTCTGAATTCAATACAATCGACTCTCTAATAATTTCTCATTTCACATAAAGTAATACTCCACCCGTTCTTAAATAAGTGTCCTGTTTTGATTTTTGAGAGTAGAATTGATTGTTTTTCAAATAAAATTTTGACGTTAATTATTTTTTTTAAAATTTATAAAATATGTAATAGGTAGTATACAAAAAGTCCTTAAGGGGTGGCCAGTTTGGCTTTCTGAGTGTGGTCTCGGGTTCGATCCCTTCCCACGCCGGACAAAAAAAAAAAAAAGGTAGTATACAAAAAGTTCTACAAAGTATAAGACACCTAATATTCCTTATAGACAAGCGAGGATTATGCTTGTTTCCATTTTTATCGTACTATATGATGGTACTTACAATGTTTTCTTTCTTGGTGTTAATTAATAAAACAATTCCTTCATTTCACCTTAATTCACCTTTATTTTCACTTATTTGTTGATATATATTTGAATTTTTTTTTTGTACTCCCACCCTCCAAAATGAGTATACCTTAGTATTCACACTGTAGTAGTGCAACTGCACTTGAGACATGATAGATAGAAATGGTAAATTCAGTAATTTTATTTAAAATGGAATATTCATTTTGTGAGGCAAAGTAATTTTAAAAAGAGATACTCAATTTACGGCGGATAGAGTTTCAAAAAGGATACAGTATTTATTTTAGGACAGAAGGAGTAGTCAGTGATCTATATTTAGTAATGGTTCCATCTGAACTTCCATTTGGAGTTGTCGAGGGCACAGTGACTTGAGATCAGGTTGGACCTTTTCTTCTCTTTTTTGGGTGAAGATCAGGTAGGACTTTTGTTGGTTGGGTGTGGTAGTTTAGGTGTGTAAACTTTCTTATTGTCTTAGTAAGTTAGGTCTTTCACGTTGAGCCTGGGGAGTTCTAGTTTTCACCTCAGCTTCTGGATAACTGGCGGTGCAATAATAAGTTGGACTTTACTCAGTCAACTGCTGTGCTTTTTGTGTGTGAGTGGTTGGTAGATGAGATCGATGGTTTCCAGAAGTCGGACCGTGTTTAGGTATATCTTCATGCAACATGCGACTGATTCTAGACTGCTGGAGCATTTGGAAATTTGCGGTGCATGGAGAGAACCTGATCAGTGACGACGGCCATTATTACTAGTGATGAATTAAATCACACTTCTGAGCTTGATTATTTTGAAGTTGGCTGCTATTTGGACAATGCGGGTCTCTTCTTACCTTATTCTGCTGTAGTTAGCTTGATCAAGTTACAATGGGTGATGGATAACGATGATTTGTCATAGCATGGGAAGCATGATATATATATATATATATATATATATATATATATAGAGAGAGAGAGAGAGAGAGAGAGAGATGAGATCACCTTTATGTGTATAACATATCCAACAACAGATCTATATCTAATACAAACAAATGTTCAAGATTGCAGCCCCTGGGCTGAAAAATATGGTCGATAGGAACCAAATCCACTTCTTCAGAAGGAACAAGAGGGAGTGACTACAGCATACACCACACTACTAAAAATCTTCTGTCAGTTGTGGTTACAGATCTTACTACTCGACTGTGAAAATAGATTCCCATCGCTACTTTCCATTGAGCTGTTAAATACCATCTCCTCTGATGTTCAGTTGAACCCCAAATCAAAACATATCATCAGCTCCTACGATGTCAGGTAGAAATTTGAATGAATGGTTTAGCCTAGTTGGCTGTACCACCCTCCCAAACGAATGTAGCTCGAGTCCCACTAGTTGCATTTGCAGCAACCGTTGCCCCTTTCCCGAGGGTAGTAGGATTGAGTAGCATTTTATTAAAACCAAAAAACCATGACAATAAATAAAGTAGTATAGTTAAGGATCCTATAAAATAAAATCACCCACACACAAACACACTAATGATGTATTTTGAAATAGCAAAAAGGAGGATTAAAAACTTTATCATGCATGCTCCCCTGTCTCAGGCAAAATGAGTTAATTTTCAAATGACCTGAAAAATGGGTCTTATTTTTAACATTGACCTCTGTATACAAGGTAAAAAACTTGTATATATATGGAAGTCGTCGTTAATATGTTCTACTTTCTGAATAGGAAGCTTTGAGACAGTAAGTATCTGTTATATTAGCGCAAACATTTGAAAATGCATCTAAAAGTGAATACTTAAGATATGTAGTAATGTTTGGTCATGTTGCTTAGGACGTTGGTCGAGTGCTTTGTGGCCTAGGAATCCCAAAGGGAATCATCAGGTATCTCTTCCCAGCCATTCATATCAGAGTTAGTAGTATAAGTATTACTAGAAAAAAACATACGCTGCTCTAAGCCAAGGGCATTGGCCAACTCCGTCCACGTTTTTGGTGAATCCAGTGGTGATTCGTTGATGGCCTGAATTTGGCTAGGGGAAAGTCCTATATGACTCGAGCCAGAGCTATCCTCCCCTGCAGCGGAAGATCCAACACGCGAAGCAGCTTCTTGAGCTGCCAAACGTATATCTTCAGCACTCGAGCTATCTGGCCTGGGGAGACTAGTAGCCAATTCTGGGAAATTTAGCCTCGCACTATCCCCCCTAAGGTGCAATGCAGCTGAATCATATGCTACGGCAGCCATTTCAGGTGTTTGGAAACTCCCTAGCCAAATACGTGTCTTTGTGCCAGGCTCTCGTATTTCAGACACCCATTTCCCCCATTTTCGCTTGCGGACGCCTCTATAGGCAGAACTCATACCTCCAGCATAATTAGTGCTACCTGCATGCTCTGCCGCCATTGTTTGTTTTATGTCGAAGTTTTCGAGATAATATATGAAAGAGTGTGTTATCCAACCACGCATATATATAGACGTGGATATAATCCAGTCATTCTGAGGGTGATTTACATTTTACGGGCATATTTAAACTGGAGGGGAGCTTCCGAGTAGCTTCAGAGGGTTTCTGCAGATTCATACGAGTGGGGGATACATGATTGAATCTTTTAATGTCTGCATCATCCACAGGTCTTTGAAGTGCTGCCATTATTTCCTTTATATATATATATATATTTGTATGGCATTATTTGCAATCTCTTCAATGTTGGATCGAGATGACCTTTGAACTTGAAGCAGGTTGGTTATCTGGTGGTGATGTGGGTTGAGTTGGTGCAATTTTCCTGTTTATGAACGCGGAATTCCTTGGAGGTGGCTGATTATCTATCTGCTGGGGCCAAAATGAACCCATTTACTTTATTCCATTGCTCATCCTCGGAACTACGTACCAAAAGTACTCTTTAGAACAAAATTGTGTATCCTAAGTTCGTGTTTTTCTGTTAGTGTGCGCTACCTACTCTTTCTGTTGTCTAGTCGTATCGAACTTTATATTTTTTTGTGTTCGGTATTGAGCTCATTTTTTTTTTTCAAAACAAGATTTCATTTTATTAGTGTATGAAGTACGAATCTTTGAGCACAAGGTAATCATAAATGTAGAACTATAAACACCTTTTCTTGTATTCGGTGTTGAGTTTGAATTTCTTGTCAAGCAAAGATCCCCATCTTGCTTCTATTGAAGTACGTACAAGCTTATCAACACGAAATATTTTACAAATGCACTACTTGTTCCGCCAAAATAATTTTTAGGGCTTTGGCTGCAAGATACAATTCCATGGTTCAATTCCTGGCAACATTTTAAACAACTTCTAACGTTAATTCTGACCTCATATCCCTTCTACATCCACCTGGGCAAGTCTTAATCCGTCAATTAATTGCTCTCTCAGTTCCGGACAAAGAGTCCACTGTTTTATTTTGGAATAGTCTTAATCCGTCAATTAATTACTCCCTCCGTTCCGGGCAAAACGTCCACTATTCTATTTTGGGATGTATCACTTAAAGAGTCCACTTTCAAAAATTATGTTTACAATTTTCATATAAACTTTCATTTTTTCCAATGACACTAATACATTATTTAATTATTAAACTTTTCAAACGTGAATTCTTTGGGTGGAATGGAGGGACTATATGCAAAAGCACAATCTTTCAATTGGTGATAAAAATAAATTAAATTTTTTTACTATAAGTAAACGAGTGTTGTGTAGGCAAACAGCTGGATGTGGCCAAGCTCCCACTTGCACCACTATCCCCTCTTTGCATTTCATCAATCCTTCGTTTGAATATTTTCGGGTTGAATTACCACTAAGCAACTCACTAGATTCGTAAGGGTGTGTTTGATATACGGGTTTTAAGGTTAGTTTTTGGATTTTGAATTTTCATTCTGTAATAATTGAAGAAAAAACAAGAGAAAGATAGAGAGAAGCCGGAGTGATCCCAAAAAAGAGAGTAAAAAACCAAAAATTAAAATTCGAAAAAGTTTGGTTTGAGAAACAACCCTAAAGTATCCATGTGCAAAAATGTTAATATCACAAATTATACTCACTCCGTCCCTAAATTATTTTCTTGCTTTCCTTTTTAATCCATTACAAAATAATTGTCTTGTTTGAAAATTTTATTTTTAGAATAACAATTTTACCATTTTATCTTTACTTTTTCTTACTACTTTAATTATGAGTTTCATGCACATGATCAGCATTAAAGGAAATTACACACTATATCAATATTAATAATCAAGTTAATTAATTTTTTTGATCTATGTGCCGGATCAAACAAGACAATAATTTAGGGACAGAGGGAGTAATTAATACCCTATATAATAAAGATAAACCCTTTTACATCCAAGTTCAAATGTAAAAGTTGAGGATATATACTGGTTGAAATTCAGTAAAGTAAAATTAACTAAGTTTTCAATGTGTTAACTCTTAATTAAGATCGTGATTAGTAAGTACTGTAAAACTCTTTTCTTATAATAGTTCCTACATTGTAAAGAAGCAAAAAAGATTCTTTGTCTCTGCCGACAATGATACTTTTAATTATACTTTTTTACCAAATATTTATATGATGATGTTTAAGTTTTTCTCGTATTGTGTCGAGTCTTTTGACGAGCTATGCCGTCACTAATTTTAACCCAAGGTATAGGCGCTAAACGCAACACTCCATTTATGCTAAACGTAACATTCCCTTGAAAAATTACCCTTTTGCCCTTAATTTATAATTTCCAATAATTTCCAGCTGCCCCCCTCCAACTTCAACATGTACAATGAACCCCCCTCCCTTAATTTATAAAAACTTCCCAAATCTGGAAAGTTGATAAGCACTTTCTTACCTTTTTTCATTTCAAATCTGGAAAGTTTTGTACACTTTCTTACCAAATCTCATCCTCATTACCAAATTTGGTATAACTATCTTCATTTCTCAAAAAATGGATCCAAATCAGGTTAGTTTAATTTATGTTTAATTAGATTTGGTATTGCAAATTTATATGCTAATTAGTTATAGTTTGTAGGTTAATATTGTTTAATTAGTTTAATAAATGGATTTTTTTTCTGGAAATGATGAGACTTGCCCAGCCCAAGCGGATTGAATTAACGGATCCATTAAAAAAAATTCATTTAAACCCCTTAAATTCAAAATTCCGTTAAAAACTTAACAGATCCGTTAAGTTTTTAACGGAACTACTAGGAATCCGCTTGTACTAGGTGGATTGAAGCAAAAGTTTCGGCCTGACCCGCCGGATTTAAGCCGGAGTTCCACCGGCGGCCTGAGGATTTTTTTTTTGTTTTTTAAAAAATTTTAATTTAAATTATAATTTTAGTTTATATATATATATATAATTTTATATAATTAAATATTAGTTTCTAAATTATGCCCTTATTTAATATAATTTAAGTTTAGTTTATAAATTAATAAATTAATAATATAAATTATATATAATTAAATTTTAGTTTTAAATTTTAGTTTTTAAATTATAATATATAATATATAATATATAATTCTATTTTATTAATTATTAATATAATTTAATTTTAATTTATAATTTTAGTTTATAATTTAAAATCTTGTATTTAATATATAATTTAATATTATTTTATTTTAGGTTATACTTTTAGTTTATAAATTATTTTATTTTTGATTAAATTAGTATTAAGTTTATTAAATAGTATTTGAACAATTTCACATTAAATATATTATTTGACATATTTTAATAAAATTATTATATATTAATAATTACACGATTTTAAATAATATTAGCATAAATGATTTTAGAAAGAAATTAGTATATTCGTTAATGAATGTTATAATTAGTTAGTTTATAATTTAATTTAATTTAATGTTATGTTTTGATTAAATTATTTTTGATGAATAAATTAGTATTAAGATTTAAAATATTAATTGCACAAATTAAAATTTTACTTAAATTAAATTCATTTGTGTATTTTTTTAATGTTAAAAATGCTACACTTTAATTTTCTTTCCCTTTAGTATTGTAAATTTTCATTTAATCCTCTGAGATCACATTTTTAGTTTGTTTATACTCTCCTACCTAGGGGTTTTGAATTTATTTGTTGTTAAAGACTTAATTTCATTTTATTTAATTTATAACTGATAAGTTAAACTATTAAAATCAAATTTATTACGTTAATTTGGCTAATATGTTAATTAAACTATGTTATTCATGTAAAAGACATTTTATGTTTATTTATGATTTTGAAATTTAATTTGTGCAATTTGTCTAATATTTTTTAATTATTTGTCAGACATTTAATGAAGGAGAAGAAGACATATTTTTAGGTTCGGATCAAAGCGGAGTTTTTACAACAGACTTATTATTTACAACTCGAGAGTTGGCGAACGAATGGATTATGGATGCTGCTCATGCTGGAAACAACTATTTAATCATTAAGCGAACAAGAATATTATCGGGTGACCGCATTGGTGTTTGTTATGGTTGTGAGAGGGGCGGAAACTACAGATATACTGGCATCCTTGACATGGAGGATAGAAACCTACGAGGGTCGAAGAAAACAAATTATCCGTTTGGCATCAAACTTATGCAACAATGATAGAGTTTTTGGAAAGTTAAGTGGGCGTTAAATGTAGACACAACCACCCGTTAACTGAGTCTGGTCAGTGGCATAGATCGAGATCGCGCTCCAAAGATGATATTCTTGTTGGTCAATTAACCTCCGACCATATTAAGCCGAAGCAAATTCTAAAGCACCTTAAATCTAAAGATCCCAAGAATGTTACCAACATACGACAAATACAGAATATGGCACATAAGTGGAGTAGAAAAGTTTTGGGCAAATCAACTCCAATGCAGTTTTTCTTCAGGCAAATTGAAGAACATGGATACTTTGAGTGGAATAAAAACGATGATCATAATCAAGTTCTAAAGAATCTGCTGATTGTACACCCAAAGTCCCTTGATTTAATTCGCAGGTTTCCACACGTTCTAATAATGGAACATACAACACCAACAAGTACGATATGCCTTTGTTGGAGATTATTGGAGTGACTCCAACAAGCAAAAATTTTCACGTTGCGTTTGGATTTCTTAAGGATGAGAAGTCGAAAACTTTCAATTAGGTGATAGAAGCACTTTCAATGTTGTTTCAGTTCTTGGCGTTGCTCCAACAGTTATTGTCACTGACAGGGAATTGGCCTTAATGAAAGCGGTAGAAATGTTCTTTCCCAAGGTCAAAATTTTACTGTGTCGTAGACATATCGCCAAGAATGTGGAAAAACACTTAGTACAAATGGTAAAAAATAAGGACTATTCCAACGCATTTATGTATAGGTGGAATAACTTAGTAGATTTAAAAATGGAGATGGAGTACAATCAGCGTGTAGCAGGGTTAGAGAAAGTATGGGGCCGCGCGCACATAATTAGATATTTGAAGATGCAGTGGTTGGATCCATATAAAGAGAATTTTGTAACCTGTTGGACCAAATATTTTATGCATTTCGGCAATACTATAACAAACAGGTATTACTTGTATTTTTTTAGTCCATTAATTACTTTTACAAAGCATCAGTTGTGTAATTTAAATACTTATAAATTAGTAAGAATTATGGATTTTTGACAAGGTGGAAAGCACTCATTCGCAACTAAAGACGTGGTTAGGCACAGCTACTATGGGTTTCGATACTCTATTCCCGCACATTCACAGTGCAGTCGAGCTGCAGATTAATAAGATAAAGTTCACCCTTGAGCATGACATAACAGTCAGGCATCAATCACTAAAGATCTGATTGTGCTTCGCCTACTCAAATGCAATGTATCTCACGTCGTACTTGAAATCCTCAACACAGAGTGAAATCGAGGTAAAACTCAGTATGATCAGCTGGATTATCCGATTTTAGACGAAGATACTTGTGGTTGTGTGCTATGAATTTCAAATGGTCTACCATGTGCTCATGAGATGCGTCAAGTGGATCAAAGTGAAGGTGTCATCGATCCCGTCGATATTCATCCTTTTTGGAAGACTCTATAAATTGAGGGGGAATATACGACGTATACGACAAGACAAACTTCTTCAGATCTAATGAATAGTATTTTTGATGAGGCGGATCAGTTGGATGACACGAGTAAGTCGGTGTATGCCAGCAAGTTTTATCAAGTGATGCATTGCTGGACTTATCAAAAAGGTAGCCCACAGGATGTGCCACATAAAGGCCGATCGAGGGGGAACTCGACCAAGAGGGAATTATCCGACTGAGAGCACACGTCAAAGAAATACTCAAGAACAGCAGATACTGATCCAATGTCTACATCGATACCAAATTCTGGTCGAGGTCGAGGTCGAAGTCAAAGTCGAGGTTAAAGTCAAAGTCGATGTCGAAGTCAAAGTCAAAGTTGAGGTCGTCGATCGATGAGTACCACTTCACCATAATTTTCATTTGCATCTGAGGTCCCAAGATTCATTGTTGACCTCATTGAAGATTATAATGATGTGGTGGCTGATGGAAACTGTAGATTTTGGGTTATTGTGGAGTTTATTTATGGTAGCCAACGACATTGGCAACGTGTGAGGAATGGTTTGATTACCGAGCTGAATCATCACGAGGAGTTTTATGATATAGCTTTAACATTATTTGTACTCCAGGACGCCTTGCGAATCTGTACACACCTCGATGGTCCGTGCGGTTAGCGACATTGGTTAAGTTTGAATAAACTTGGATACGCAATTGCAACAAGGTATCAGAAAATTGTACAGTATTTCTCAATAGAACATTTTTGCACAACGTTCTTGCCTTTACAGTCTCGTCTCCCAAGGCAGCAACTCCCATCTCACTATATTAACTTTGTGTTAGTATACCACGGTAATCACTTCTTACAGCTTCACCTGCCTGACAATTGTCTGATGCCTAAGTTGTATACAGGTTGGGAGTCAGTTTGTGATCCCAACATTCGACATTGATCCAATTTTTGGATTGACCGTAAAAATAGTTTCGCTGTAAAGTGGGCAGATATGATGAAACCTCCACGTCCTATGTAAAAATTATATTTGTCGTTTGAATAGTATCTTATCTTCTGTGTATCTGAATTTTTTCCTTTCCTAAGTCAAAGTTGTTTATAAACATATGTTTTGTTACTAAAATAAAAACCTAATATTAAAATTAGTTCAATTCATCAAGTTGAGAAAAACTAAAAATAGTACATAAACTTAAACAAACTAAAATATTACATCAACTAAATATAGTACATAAACTAAAACAAACGAAAAAAAGTTCTGCACAAACTCAAATCTAACTAAAGATAATCATGAAAGTGCTAGCAAATCTCTTCAAGCGCTGAATTGAACTCTTCCGGATCGTATTGTCCTTTTAGATATTGGCCGAGGTATTTCACACGAGCACCTACGTAGTGTAGTTGCTACAATAAGAAAAGAAAAAAAATACTCAAACAATTTATAAAAATGAAATAAAGCAACAATTTAAGCCGAGATGAAATAAATCAACAATTAATAACTATTGATGAAATAGTACTCACAGCACCTTCAGGCATCGAGTAAGTTCAAAATCCCCAGCGGCATCATCTTAAAAATCATTATCAAACCGATCAACCTGTGGGTGAGATCGTGGTATAAACCACTCTAAATACTCTAGTGCAACGTCAGCGGGAAGGCGGGCTCTTGTTGAACGTAACATTTCAGCTGTGATGAAGTGAAGACGCCATTGGTCCCAAATAGTCCTCATCTTGTCGTGTTCACATACATACTTGAGGGGCTTTGGACCTCTGTGCACTCTGTTAGGGACGAAGGGCAGAGGCGGAATCACTTGAACGTAACCAAACTGACGCAAACACCATGCAGAGATGTATGACTTTGTAATGGTCCTACAATGAATTATGCCATTGAACATACTAATCGGGACATGTGCATCCGGTTTATTCCCAAATGGAGTCCATTGCACCTGTTATAATTTAAGATCTATGAACTTTAAAAAATAATATAAGTTACAACTCCAATATATAATATTTTAAATAATATTTAACTTACCTCTTAGTCACTGTACCTATCAAGTCGTCGCTTGTAAATTTCCACAGCATTAGGGTCCAATCTGCGTCCGACCTTGTTGACCCAACGACATGCATAAGGCTGCTGATCACTACTCCAACTAGCTTTTCTAGTCGGTTGAAAAGCTGGGAAGTACTCATATATCTAAACCTAACAATTCCACACGATATAAAATAATTATAAATTACAAGATAAAATGAAAATAAAAAACTTATAACCTTAAAAAAAAAAAAATTGCACGTACCTGCAGCAATGTCATATATCCTCCAATCTGAGCAGTGTCAGCCCGTGATGTTACACCCATCTGCCGGTATAGATAGGTAAGTGCTGATGTACCCCACGCGTAGGTTGAAACCTTTTTTACTGGATTTAAGAACTTCAGAAAATTAACACTAAGCCGCGATTTGTGTTTTTCCATAAACAAAGTGGCACCCAACAACCACATCAGGTAACCAGTCGCTCTCACACGGGGATGTGCCTCAGGCTGGCTTGTTCGTTTACACAATGTGTTGAATCTAATTGTGTCGCACTTTCACTCAGCCATCACCTCTACAAGAGTCATACCCAATAACCACCCTAACTAGCTCTTGACCTGTGGAGTTGTGCCTCTGAAAATTACTGATTTTCCTTCAACTGGTACCTTTAAAAGATACCAGACATCGTGATGAGTGATCGTCAATTCCCCAAAAGGCATATGGAAACTATTTATTTCTAGGTGTCATCTCTTAATAAAAGCCGAAATCAATGGCATGTTCAGCTCAGAATACATACAACCTCGTAAGTGCAGGAAACCTGATGTCCTGGCGTAGTTCCGCGCTTCATCCAAAATATCCCACGTAATCACCCGGTCAGAACCGGTCATTCCTTTTAAGGGTTGTCGTTCCTAATGAAAAAAAACTCCATACCTATTAGCATAAATAATTAAAATTATATTTTATTAAGAATGAATTTTTTTTTATTACCTTGCCATTCCATATCGCATGTGCGACGTGACCACGAAAGTCAACCAGTAAATCAACCATGGTGGGCCCACCAGGAGTGGATATGTTAACCTCCAGTAATCATAACGATGACCCTGTCCTCTGCCTCGACCTCCCACTCGTGCCGGTACTGGATCTCCTCTCTGTCATGTAACTCCTCTCCATACTACAGTCTCCTCATCATCCTCATCCTCATCCTCATCCTCCTCTTCCACCTCCTCTTCCTCTTCCTTTTCATTATTCTCCTCCTCCTCATACTGCTCAAAACCCCCTTCTCTTTAAAACGGAGTAAATTTTTTTTCGGTCATCGCCTTACCCTTTCTCTTTCCGGGAATCCTAACTCGACTATTGACAAGGGGCGAGTCAGAAGTTGACTCTAAGTGATGCAGCGCCCTGTCCGCCTGAAACCTAGCCTCGATCTCAAGAACCTCATCAACATTTGAAAAAATAGGGGGAATAGGAACGTGAATAGGTACGGGAACATGATCCCAAAGTGGTGCATAGCCGAGTGAACCAGAAGTGAAAAATCCTCATCAACCCCAAGATCACGGTCAGTTTGTTGCTACGACAATTGCTGCTGATACTCGCGTTGTAACCTATTCCGTTGTTGATGTCTAGCAATGACTCGCGACATTTCTCTGCGTCGTGTAGACGCAGCGATACATCAGCCTTTAAGTCTACCTAAATACTGTGAGTAGTCATTATCACCTGCAAGCCTCTTGCTTAAATTTCTATCACCACCGGCTCCACTCCCACCTGCGCCTGACATCTACATATCGCCGTAAAAACATGACATTAACGTAACCAATATTAACGTAGTACAAATGAAATTATATATGAATTTAAAGTAATACAAATAATAATTACCTTTTCAAATGTCTATTTAAAGAAAAAATATGGCAATGATAATATAACATAATAAAAAAATATAACGTATAAATTTGATTTTAATTACTAATCAGTTATAATTACTTATCAAAGTATAAACAAACTAAAAATGTGATCTCAGAGGGTTAAATAAAAATTTACAAAACTAAGTTGAAAAAAATTAAAGTCTAAAATTTTGTTAAATTAATACAAAATTAATTATAACCTTCAAAAAATATAACACAAATTAATTTAATTTATGTGTAATTAACATATAATAATTCAATTAATATATAATGTCATAAATTTAATTTGTGCAATTAGTATCTAATAATATTCATACTAATTTAATCAACAAACATAATTAGGTAAAAAAACATAACATTAAATTAAATTAAATTATAAACTAAATTTAAAAAAATTATATTTATAACATTCATTAACATAATTTTAATTGTTTATGCTAATATTATTTAAAATCGTGTAATTAATATATAATAATTTATTAAAAATTGACAAATAATATTTTAAATCTAATTTGTGCAAATTATATATAATAATCTTAATACTAATTTAATCAACAAGTATAATAATTTCTAAACTAAAATTATAATATTTCCATAAATAATACACTTAATTATATATTAATTACAAGATTTTAAATTATAAACTAAAATTATAAAATAAAATTATAAATTATATTAAATTATATATTAATAATTAATAAAATAAAATTATATATTATAATTTATAAACTAAAATTTAATTATATATTAATACTTTATAAACTAAAATTAAATTAGATTCAATTATATTAAATTAGGGCATAATTTAGAAACTAAAATGATAAAATAAATTTCAATTATATAAAATTATATAATAATAGTTTATAAACTAAAATTTAATTATATAAAATTATATATATATATATAAACTAAATTTATAATTTAAATTAATTTAATGATTTGAAAAAAAAGAAAAAAAATCCTCAGGCTGCCGGTGGAACTCCGGCTTAAATTCGGCAAATGTGGCTGGAAATTTTGCTTCAATCCGCCTAGTACAAGCGGCTCCTAGGAGTTCCGTTAAAAACTTAACTGATCCGTTAAGTTTTTAATAAAATTTTGAATTTAAGGGGTATAAATGAATTTTTTTTCTTTTTAATGGATCCGTTAACTCAATCAGCCTAGGCTTGGTGGATTTTTGGGATTAAGCCGCCTGGGCTGGGCGGGTCTCATACATTCCAGATTTTTTTTCATTTATAAAACATTATAATGCTAATTAATACAATAACAAGTGCAAAAAAAAGATATATAAACAGAAAGGTGTTGAAAACATACCGTATTTAAAAAAATATGTCCGAAACTCGATATATCAGCAGAGTTTAGAGAGAGAGTTAGAGAGAATTTAGATAGAGAATTGTGAAATGGAAGCTCGGGAAATAAAATATGAGGATTTTATTTATAAAAGACATAAGGGGTAGTTTATGATAATTAAGAAAATATAGGGGTTATAATTGTAAATTTAATTTTTAAAACAAAATAAGGGTATAATAGTAATTTTAGGCGTGGTGTTGTATTTAGCGCATTTCTGAGTGTTACGTTTAGCGCCACTCATTGCTTTATACTACCTTACGCGATGTATTTGTATTTTGTTATGTACTCCTCCGTTCCACCTAAAGAGTCCACGTTTAAAAGTTTAATTATTAAGAGATATATTAATGTCATTGAATTTGGTCATAATTAAAAAAATACTTAAGTACAACCAAGATGATTACAACACAAGTGGATGGTAAAGATGAAAGATTATGAAAATTGTAAGCATAATTTTTAAAAAGTGGACTATTTAAGTGAAACATCTCAAAATAGTATAGTGGACTCTTTGTCTGAAACAGAGGGAGTATTATTGTGCGCTGCATTAGTTGAAAATTACATTACTGATTGGCCCCATAGTAACATATATTTTTAACGGGAAATTGCTAGCGGGTCCACTTTCTCAAGTTTTTAACCGCTCCAGTACACACTTCTTCTTTTTATAATCAACAAAGGACACTGTGATAATATTGTTCCTTAAATGCCCCGCAATAACATATATGGTAGCTTCTCCCTAAACTTTCTTCAGTGAATCTTCTTTTCTTCTTAAAATTTCTCGGTAAATCTTCTCGATAACTTCTTCCTAAAATTTTCCGGTGAATCTTTCTTTTTTCCTAAAATTTCTCCGATGAATTTCTGTTTCCATTCCAATAGCTTGTAGTGAAGAAAGTTGATTTTCGTGAATATAAGAGGTGATCAATTGCTGGAGTCAAGGCTGTCTAATTTGGAGATAAATGTGAAGAAACAAAGTGAGAGACAAATCAAAGTCGATACATCCTGATGCATCGCGATGCATGATTTTGAATTATGTTTACATCGCGATGCATGATTTTTGAATTGCGATGCATGAAACTTCTTCTTAAAATTTTTTCGGTGAATCTTCCTTTCCGCTCCAATAGCTTGTGGCGATATACGATAGCTTCTTCCGAAAATTTCTTTGATAAATCTTCCTTCCTAAAATTTCTTTGTTAAATCTTCCTTTCCATATCAATTCAATAGCTTATAGGGATGAAAGTCGATTTTCGTGGATATACGGGGTGATCAACTGCTTGTAGATATCTTCCTCCTAAAAATTTTTATGGTGAATCTTACTTCCCAAAATTTCTCCGGTAAATCTTCCTTTTTATTCCAATAGCTTATAGCGAAGAAAACTAATTTTCCTGGATTCTGAATTGCGATGCATGACTTTTTAATTGCGATGCATAATCTATAATGCATCCCGATACACAAATAGACCGGTTTGAAGTTTACCCATGTAAATGGATGCATCGCAATGCAGAAAATGATACATCCCGATGCATCGACTTTGAATGGCCATGGAGCATGTGTCTGATCAAATTTCATTAATGGCATTTCTGTCATTTTACCCCAAGTGTCTTTTTCCGGTTTTAAAAAAAATATGGTGGACTGGAGCGATTACAAATGTCAAAAAGAGATCGGCCTGTAATTCACCCTATTTTTAAAAATATGATGCCCGGCCCATCATAATGAGGTATACAAATAATACGCGCGTGTAATTATATCGCACGCATATACGTACGTAGCTTGGCTGATTTTCTTGGTCCGATATCTGCTTCTGATTCCTCAATGAATTAAAGTTATATTGAACTTAAATGAAGGAGTGAGTCCGTCAAAAAAAAAAAAAAATTTGTAAGATCTTTACGAAACATGTTTAGAACCCTAATTAAAGTTAGTTTTGTGAGGTACCATATTGGGTGACCTTATGCCCACTCCACTTTTCAACTTAAGCGATTCAAGTGATGCTTAATTTTACTTGTATATAATGCTTCGTATACTGTACAATAAAATGAATCGGTAGAAATTTGGATTGGAACCGCGGGCCCTACTTTAATTTTAGTAATTTTAGGGGAGTCAAATCTGAAGTCACCATTAAGGATCCATAAAATGGATAATGCTATTCTCACTCAATTAACTTTTTAACCAAAAAAATTTACGTTTTATTTTATTTTTCTTGTACACGATATTTCTTGCGCTCTCAAGTAAAATTGCTTGATATAAAAATGAAGTAACAATAAAGATGAATGAATGAGAGAAATCAAAAGAATAAAAGAAATTAAGATTAATTGGGTCTAAGTTAGCTAGCTGAACATTAAAAAGACATATAGGGAGTATTAATAAACTGTAGTGTAGGAGGTGATCTCGTGGAGCAATATAAAGTGAAGAGGAAAACAGCTGCCATGCATTTGACCAGGCATAGACCACAAAGAGGTCAAATAGTCAATAGATAATCTTGAAAGCAGAATTTGTTACCAAAAGTCCCCTAGAAGAAAAAATTGAGTTGGACTGGGTAGCTTTTGACTGATAGGATATATATATATATATATATATATATATATATATAGTTATCACAAATGAAATGAGCATTCTGACGGTGAGTTCCAAGATTCACGTGTGGATTTCGTAGGGTCATTATCCTCTAATGCCGGTGCCAGGCCGTACCCCATCTACAGTAACAAATCCAGAATTCCTTGCATGGTCAGTCAATATTTGGGTTTAGAACAAATTTGAAGAAATTCAATCAATTAGTTACTATTAAGGTTTGACTAACATCCTTAATTTAACAACTTACTTGTAGTACTTTGTATTTCTTTTTTATCTATGTAAAAATTTAGAGTCTTGATGATTTGATAAATAAATCGGTATCTTTGAAAAGTCACGCCTCCTTTTTTCAAGAGATACATACCTTATTGACAAGAGTTTACGCTCTCTTGTTATCAAAAGACACGTCCTTTCACATGGGTGTGAGTTTTCTTACATATATAGTGTTAGCATATATTTATATTTTCTTAGTTGGCCCATACAAGGGTCTTTTTGTATTTTATTTTAAATGTACATCAAAAGTCTTTGTTAGTATTTTTTGGTTGGTCAAAAAATTTTAAGTGGTAATACCCACAAATCATTTAACTAATCAAAAAATGTCGATTGTGATTTTGGTGCACATAGCATTACTTTTTATCTTATTAGGTTATCTAAGTCATTTTTCTGTTTTGTAAAACCTAAATTTTCTATTCTTATGAGATAGCCTCCTTTTCTCTTCTCTTTCTTCTTGATCTTCGTCGTTAACGAGATTATCAAATCCTAACATAGAGGTCACTAGATGGATTCTAGAGATCATCCAAAAGATGAGTAAATTCATATCATTTTAAGAGAACAATAAAACGAGACATTTGTGGTGAGACTGTATATTCATTTCATTAATAAACGAATTTTAGACGGTGAACAAATTTTATTTACTTAAGGAATTCAAGTACAAGTTCGAGCACGAGATTCTAATCACCAACGATCATGTAAATAATCAACTTAGTTTGATTTCTCGCACAAAAGTACGTGTTCGGTTCATGATTTAGTATTCGAATTCGTATTCGACTAGCTTCCATACTTAATAGGATTGTAAGAATTTATTTTCTTGGTTTCGATGGAAGGCTCCCGATAATTTTTAAGTATTCATTATTATTTTGTTTTACTCTATAAATGAAATTAATATTAACAATAAGAATAAATAAATAAAATCAATTGAGATTTTGTTTTGCCCCAAGTGGCACGACTGCGCCGATTACTAAGAGTCTGCCCAAAGTTTCCACGCGAGCCATTTAACCGTGCCACTGAGCCTTCCTCGCTTTCCACACAACTGCACTCCACGACCGTGCCAACCTGCCCGCTCGAGCCGTGGCACCTTGCGCGACTGCACCAGCACGATACACACAGTCCATACCCACTCGCTCCGCTCGTTATGCTTCAGGGAATTCGCCATTTGTATTAATTAAGTTGACCGAAAAAAGTTAAAAG
The DNA here is from genome assembly GCA_016624345.1 of Platycodon grandiflorus. Lineage (NCBI taxonomy): Eukaryota > Viridiplantae > Streptophyta > Magnoliopsida > Asterales > Campanulaceae > Platycodon > Platycodon grandiflorus. The sequence continues at coordinate 31,605,488 of CM028367.1, read as the reverse complement.
TGGACTATTTGGTTGCAACGGAAAGAGTAATAATTAACATATGCTCACAAGAGATAATTGGATGTATTACATTTCTTTCGATCTTGTATGTAACTTACATTAGATTATTATTGACAATTTCAAGATATTGTTGCAAAATTATAATAACTGACAATCATTCTCAATGCTCGATCACTTTGAAAAGCACCTAGATGCTAGATCATACAATGAGGTAGCATGAGCATCTTACAACAATGTCAAATATGATTAGTGAGTTAAAGACGACGAGCTATGAGTTGACCGATGAACAACAAGTGCAGGCTAGCTATTATTTGATCTTTGCCCCAATCTTGGGATCATTTACGAGTTAATCTCACCCATAATGATAGCATAAAGACATTTAATGATGTTTCTTGCCATATTGAACCTGAGGAAGACCGTTTTCTTGCTGATCGACAAGCCTGTTGGGAGGCATATAGTATGAACTATGAACTCTCAATCCCACTGTTGTTGTGTTTGTAATTCATAATTCGTGTTGGGCTTGGAGAGTTGTTTTCGCTCTCGGGAGTTCTGGATAATTGGCTGGAGCAATTAGTTGGACTTTACTCGGTCAACTGTTGAGCTTTATTTTGTGATGCATGGTTTCCAGAACTCGGTGGTTTGGGAAGCCTTCATGCGATGTGACTCGACTTCTACTTGGGTGTTTCAAGAGTGGTTTTGATGCGCTGGAGCGCGAGCAATTTGGAAGTTTGATGTGCATACAGAGAATCTATCGGCCATTACGAGTTTGATTGCTTTTGAACTAGGTGTTTGTTCCACTCTTTGCGAGCTTCATCAAGTAATTACAATAGCTGATGCATAACGGTGATTTGTCATTGCATTGGAAGTGCGTGTACGTGCGTGTGTGTGTGTGTGTGTGCGTGTGAGAGGGATGGTCATCTTTGTGCACAACAGATCCACAACAGATCAATATATAAAACAAACTCAAATAAATATAAAACAGCAAGCAAACAAACAAACTCAATCCTTAGACTGAAACGTAAAGTCGATAGAAACCAAATAAATCCACTTGTTCAGAATCAGAAGGAACAAGAGGAAGTGATTACAGCACACACAAAACTGCTAAAAATCTTGTGTCAATTGAGGTCTCGGGATCTTACTACTGTAACCGTGAAAAGTACATTCCAATCAATTGAGCTCTAAAAAACCAACTCCTTTGATGTTCATCTGAATCCCAAATCAAAACATATCATCATCATCTCCTACAATATCATTGTCAGGTAGAATGAATGGTTTAAGCCTAGATGGCCATATCACCCACAAGAATCTGACTCGAGTCTTACTAGTTGCATTTGCAGCAACTCGTTCCCCCTCTCCCGAGTAGGGTGCCGAAAAAAATCATAACAACAAATAAAATCTATATATTATATGGTTAAGGATCCTATAGAATAAAATCACCTACACACACAGTAACAGCAAAAGGGAGAATTAAAATTTTTTAAGGAGTTAATTTTCAAATGTTCTGAGAATAGGGACTGACCTCTATACTAGGTAAAAAAACAAGCATAGGGCCGAAGTCGTCGTTAATATGTTCTACTTTCTGAATAGGAAGCTTGCGTCTAAAAGTGAATATTTTAAAAATATAATAAGATAGATACGTAGTAATATTTGGTCATTTTGTTTAGGACGTTGGTCGAGTGCTTTGTGGCCTAGGAATCCCAAAGGGAATCATCAGGTATCTCTTCCCAGTCATTCATATCAGTGTTAGTAGTATAAGTATTACTAGAAAAAAACATACGCTGCTCTAACCCAAGCGCATTGGCCAACTCTGTCCACGCTTTTGGTGAATCGAGTGGCGACTCGTTAATGGCCTGAATTTGGCTAGGGGAAAGTCCTATATGACTCGAGCCAGAGCTACCCTCCCCTGCATTGGAAGATTTGACTCTCGAAGCTGCTTCTTGGGCTGCCAAGCGTATATCTTCAGCACTCGAGCTAGCTGGCCTGGGGAGAGTCCCAGCCAATTCTGGAAAATTTAGCCTAGCACTATCCCCCCTAAGGTGCAATGCAGCTGAATCATATGCCATGGCAGCCATTTCAGGTGTCTCGAAACTCCCTATCCAAATACGCGTCTTTGTGCCAGGCTCTCGTATTTCAGACACCCATTTCCCCCATTTTCGCTTGCGGACACCTCGGTAGGCCGAAGTGGTACCTCCAGCATTAGTGCTAGCTGCATGCTCTGCCATTGTTTGTTTTATGTCAAGTTTTCGAGATAGTTTATGAAAGAGTTTGTTATCCGACCACGTATATATATAGACGTGGATATAATCCAGTCATTCTGAGTGTGATTTGCGCATATTTTAAGCTGGAGGGGAGGTTCCAAGTAGCTTCAGAGGATTCTAGTTCATACGATCGAGTGGGGGATACTTGATTGAATCTCTTAATGTCTGCATCATCCACTGATCTTTTGAAGTGCTGCATTTGTTCTTTTATATACTATTTGTATGGCATTATCTGCAATCTCTTCAATTAATGTTGGTAAATGATCATGTATTTCAAATTGAAATTTTTTTTGAAGTTGAAGTAGGCTGTCTGGTGATGATGTGGTTTGGGTTGGTGCAAGTTCCCTGTTTATGAACGCGGTTTCCTTGGAGGTGGCTGATTATCTATCTATCCGATGGGGTCCCAAATGAACCCATTGACTTTATTCCATTGCTCATCCTCGGAACTAACTATGTACCAAAAGTACTTTTTAAAATAAAACCGTGTCCTAAGCGTTGAATATCTCTGTAAACTTGTATTTTTTATCGCTGCAACTCTGTAACTTTTGCATTACTCTTTTAGTTGCCTAGATAGACCGACTCTATATTTCTTGTATCTATTTGTTAGGAGTGTGAAGTACGTACAAATCTTTTCATGCAAAGTGTAACTACATAAAATGCAATACTTGTCATGACAAAATGGGTTTAGACAACTAAGATTGTTTTGTGTATATGGTGTTGACTTTGCATATATATGTTTTCAAGAAAAATTCAATTTGCTACAAGTACAGTACGAGCTTTTTAGCGCAAAGTACAACGTTATAATACATTACTTGTTTCAGCCAATGTGGCTTACAATTCCTTTTCCTATTAGTTATGATTAGGTTTTTTGTGCTATATATGTTTTGCTCCAATACTTCTATTCTTGGTTACAAATACAGTAATTCATAACAAATGGTTGTCTTTTTAGATACATTGCTTTTTGTCAAAGTAAGATACAACAATAAGATATACTAACTTAATTTTTGCGATATTTTACTCGGAAAAATTTATACTAAGAATTATGTATTTTTTAAAAAAATTAAAAAATATTCGTCAATTTTATATTTAAAAATTATCATATTTGACAAAAAAAAAAAAGTGCAACAATTTAAAAAAACGGAGGGAGTATTATTTGCTTTAGCCGTGGAACCTTTTCAGACCTCAAACTCAAACTATCCGCCACGCAAGTCTTAATCCGTCAATTAATTTATAAAACAATATTAAATTGGTAGTAAAAAAATTATAGGTAAGTGAGTGAGTGTAGGGAAACAGCTGGATGTGGCTAAGCTCCCACTTATTTGCATTATGACACTCTTCCGTCAGATAGATATTCTTTGGGCTTAATTATTTACCATTAAGAACCTTTAAGATTCACTCCACGTGCGAGAATGTTAACCCTAAACTCTAATTATTAAATACACATATTTAAGTCTTCTAATTATTTATCTATTTCTTCGATTTCTCACTTCTATGACCATGCTTATCTTTTCATCCAATGGTCAACATTAGAATATTATAATTGCAAAAAAAAAAAACAGAAGGAAGCAGTAAATTTGTAAAAAAAAAAAAAATCAACCACACAATGGGGTTCACTATTTAAGTCATTCACGTAATTGTGGCAAGTAGGGGTGTAAGTCCGAACTGCTGTATCGAATTGAATCGGCCAGTTTGGTTCGATTTTGGGTTAGGACGATTCGATTTAGGTTTGAAAATTTTATAAACCGAGCAATTCGGTTCGATTTACGGTTTTTAGTGCCAAACCGAACCGAATCGAACCACCACTATTTAATTTTTATTTTTTTATTTATATATATATATTATGTAGTAATTAGTAATTGAATTTAATAAAAAAATTATTGTTGTTTGCCTAAATTTTGATTGAATTATTGTAATTTTAAAGTTAATTTTTTGACTTTTAATTATTTAGTTTGTGTTAAAAGTATTTTTTTGATATTAAATAGTTTTTTCTTTTTTAGAATATTTAAATAATTAAACCGCGGAACCGAACCAAACCGACCAGTTCGGTTCGGTTCGATTTGAAGTTTGTAGCGTTTCAGTTCGATTTGAAATACACAGAACTGTTAAAGGGTGGTTCGGTTTGCGATTTTGGCTCCAACCGAACCAAACCGAACCACCTTCACCCCTAGTGGCAAGCACTTAATAAGTAATTTGTATCGAGAGAAAGTTTTTGAACCATACTTTCCTGTGTTCTTAATTATTGATTATCTAGTCATACTCATTTTCTTCACTTTATCTTACCATAAAGTTTTCAAAACTTAATTTTTAGCATAAGTTTTCTGACATTCACGCGTTATTCATAGAAAAATCAAATATGAAACGTATCTTGTACTACCAAGCACGTATATCAATCAGTAGGATGCATGTTGCTCTAGCTTAACCATGAGTTTCAAATTCAAATCATGAAAATACAGTTGAGTTAAAACTTGGTAGTCCTCGTAGTCATGGACCTAAGCCACGTCGGAATACCAAACAAATGTATTGAACTTATCTTTGGAATATGCCACTTTTTATGATAATTTAATTACTCTATTAATTAACATGGCATAAGATTTTGTGAGTGAAACTTAAAATATGGTAATACATATACCCTTTACACTCCATGTACGTTCAAATGTGTAAAAGATTAGACGGTTGAAACTCAGTAAAGAAAAAGAGGTAAAGAACAAAGCTAGCTTTAATTAATTGGCTTAATCCACATCATGATTATTAAGTACTAAAAACTCTTTATAATAACAGATCCTACTTACTTTATAATGAAGAACGTAAATTCTTGTCTCTGCCGACAAAGATACTTTGGAACTTACTTTGTTGCTAAAAATTTATTCTCCTTCGATTCCCAAAATAAATGTTCATTTTTCTCTGTGCATGATATGAACAAAAATAGGCACTTATTTTTCGGCAGGAGAGAATATATACTAAGGATTCCTTGTATTATGTGTAATCCCTGAAAATGTTTTAATTTATTTTTAGACATACTATATTACTAGCTAGGCCAATTAAAATCCCTTCAAAATGACAAAATTATTTCTTTAGCTACTAGTCTACTCTGCTTGCGACTTGCATAAGAGTACTCGTACTTTTGACAGATCTATCTAATTCTAAACTCTGATGAGTAGGACTGCAATACTTCAAAAAAGTATAAAATATCTTTTAAATTTTGTGAGATCTCTATAAATATGTTTATTACATTGCTTAAAACATTACATTCAAATTTATTGCAGAGGTACACTTTAAATTTTTTTTGGTCAAGTAGACTAACTTTTGAATGAATATTGGAACATGCTTTTTCTTAGAAAAAATAAAACTATAATTAAATCTTTGAAAACAACACTAAAAGTATTACTCCCTCTATTCCACTAAAAAAAATCCACGTTTAACAAGTCTACTAAATACAGGTTATATTAGTGGTATTGGTGTTGATCAAACTTACAAAAAATATTTGAGTATAGTTAAAATGTTTATAATACAAACGGAGGGTAAACTTGAAAGGTTATGATGATTGTACACATAATTTTTGAAAGTGAACTCTTTAAGGTTGTGTTTAAATGTCAGGAAAGTGCGGTAAAGGAAAAGAACGAGAGAAGTTAAATTGCATCCTCTATTTTTAGCAGGATTAATTTGGCATCGCGGGAAAGTTATAATCTTAATTTTCTCATATCTTTCTTCTTAGTCAAACACATGCTGGAAAATAACTTTCCAATTTTTTTTTTTTCCGACTTCACTTTACCACAACTTTCTTGAAAATTCTTTTTCCGCATGAGTTTCCTAACATTTAAACGGAGGCTAAGTGAAATATATCAAAATAGCTAGAATAATGTACTCTTTGCATGGAATAGAGATAACGTAATTTATGTGCTTTATGATGTTTTAAAAATTAATTAAATCATATCATTGTCAAATATCGATACAAAAATTGATGAAATTGACCCAAAATATCAAATGTAACACTCCAATCGGGATGAAGGGGGTAGTAATTAATTATTTTCAGTTTTGTGAAACTACCTGATTTTAGTAATTTCAGAGGAAAAATGTTTGCAAAAAATTCAAAGTCTGTCAACCCAAATCCCAAGTCACTATTAGTTCCAAAGGTTGGTTAGATTCTTGATTCAGGGAACATGCAGAAGTAGTCATGGAACAATTCCATGAAGAAAGAGCTGAGGTGAATTAAAGTAATAAAAAGAAAGTCAAGATTAAAATATTTGATGGGTCTAAGTAAGGTAGCTGAACATTGAATTAGGCAAGTAAGATTAGTATTGTATTATTAAACTGTAGGTTTTGGTGATCTCGTGGAGCAATATAAAGTGAGGAGGAAAACAGCTGCCATGCATTTGACTAGAGATAGACCACAAAGAGAAGATAACCGGATTTAAGAGAGATAATTATATATATGTATATGAATTTGCGTGATCAGTGATATTTATTTAGGTTCAATTATTGTGAGTTTAACCTTTGAGATCAATGTTTGGATCGTAACTCTCATATGCATGAATTTAGTAGGAATGTACTTTTAAACCGATCCTAAAAAATAAATTAAGTTAAAATATGCATAAACTGAACGCAAAGAAAACTGACTTAAAAGAAAAAGAAGTAGGAGAGTTTTTTTATTTTTCTTTTTGATTTCTCAAAGGTGTCTCGAGGTCCTGAAAGGCTAAGATTAATCTTTCGAGCTGGGGAGTAATTAATACAACTATGTTTTCATAAAACTCAAACCTGACATTTATGATTAAGTTAGAACAGTCTTCTTTTTAACTAATCTACTACGTTGGTAAAGAAGCAGGAGATGGAGAGTCATTAGACAAGTATAGTATCTGAAAGCAGAATTTGTCTCAAATGTCCCCAAGAAGACAAACAATGTACTGGGCGGGTAGCTTTTGACTGATAATTATAGTAACAGAAATGAGCATTCTCCAAGTGCCAACAGATGGTGAGTTCCAAGATTTCATGTTGATTTTGTAGGGTCATTCCCTTCCAATGCCGGTGCCGTACCCCATCCCCATGTACACTAACAAAATTAACATTGTTCTGAAACAGTTATCGAGATTATTATAAGTAGAATTTTGCTCTCTTCATATTTTTTTTTTAAGTTAAACTGAAAGTAAGAACGGTGACTTAGGAATAGAAAGACTAAAATCTAATATTTTCCGCAAATATTAAGAATAGTAAATTTAAGTATTTGCAAATCTGAAAAAAATTGAAACTTTGAGAATTGATGAAATATGCAAGAACTTTGGAAATAATAATAGTATGTTGGTCAATTTTTAGTAAATCATGAAACATAAAATGAAGAGAAAATGAGAGAAAGTGGGGGACAATGGGTGCAGAATTTTCTTGTGTTTTTAGTAAGTTGTCACTCACATTGTAATGAACGAGATGAGCTCTTTATATCAAACTACGGCTAGCACTAACTAATTAACCGTCCACTTACATCATCATTACACTACTAAGCCCACTAATATTGGTACAAATGTATAAAAATATTTTTACCATTCATATCTTTTGTATACCAAATTTTATCGTAACTTTAAAAAATGGCTCGTAAATAAGACTAAGGGTCTAACTTCTTGATTTTGAGAGTCATCTCTACGACTTTCTTTCATTTCCAATGAATGTTCAAAAGCTAGACTTCTTGATTTTTGAGAGTCATCTCTACTATTTTGGGGCAAATTTAACCTACTAGAACCATTTAATTATTAGTTCGAAGGGTTGGCTCAGTGGCTTGACCACCGCTCATGAGTTCCTGTGTGGCACAATTTATTTATCAAGATGTTTTATTTTCAACTCTCACTGGGTACAAATTTTCTTAGACCAGCAGGATACTCAATATCGAGCGAGATTAGTCTCATAACCATATAGTATGGAAATATTTTGTGGAAGATAAAAAAATAATATATATATATATATATGAATAATTGCTGGCGGATCCCCTTTTACCGATTTTTAATCGCTTTAGGCCCTCATTTTTGTTTCCAACCGCTTAAGTGATAAATTGGTCAATTATTTCAAAACTGTCATCGTAACAACCTAAACAATGATTTAAGCATTGTCTTCTTTTATTTTTCTCCTGAAATTCTCCATTCCATTCTAATCTTTGTTTACTTTGCTTCAGCCTTCATCTATCTCTCAGTTTATTTCAATACCCAGTTCATCATCAAAAAACAAGACCAGTATAATTTTTAAATTTATTTTAATTCTTTGTCTTTGTTGTATTAATATGGTTCGCCAATTGCTGAATATTGCCACAACGAAACAAGGATCGACCTGCTCGGTCAAGTCGCAGGGGTCAAGGAGGCAACGCCCCTCGTAGGGGTTTGGGGGCAGTGCCCCCGAAAGGGAAACGAATTTCAACCCCATCCCGATGTGAAAATTCAAAAGAAAGTGACCACCTTTTTAAAGTGTCTTGATGAGTTCATTTAATCTTTAATTCCTCAATATTCACAACATATTGTGCATCGGAAATAAAAGTTGTCCATCGCAATGCATGAAAACAGTACTTTTTAGTACAACTTTGTGCATCGTGATGCACACTTTAATGCATCGCAAGTGTAATGTTGTGCATCGCGATGCACAAAAATAGTACTTTTTACACTTTTGATGCATGACAAGTGTAATGTTGTGCATCGCGATGCAACAATTTGTACATCACGATTCATCAATTTTGGAACGAGTGTGAAGGCCAAAATTATGGGCGTGTCGCCCATTTTGAACTTTTAAGGAAATTTCATGCATCACATGCAACAAAACAATAATTTTTAGTACAATTTTGTGCATCGCGATGCACACTTTGAACTACGATGCATCAATTTTGTTTTGCGATGCATAGCGTGCATGTTTCGTGTTTTTTAAAGGCATAGATGATATTTCGAAACAAAAGTGCATTTTTTCGGTTTGAAACAATTATAGGAAATTAAAGTGGTTGAAAATTCATTAAAAAGTATTGGCCCAAATTTCGCCAAAAAAATGTATTTTGGTCAATCTTCCTTGAGCAAAACTTGAGAAATAACAGTTCTAGCATTTTTGTTACGAAGAGAATTTTTGTTGCTATATTTTGGACTAGAAGCCCATTCCAAAAAATCGTATTGAGTTTAGAATTAAAGGACACAATACACTAGGCTCTTCAAATGGGCCTTCAAAAGAGGGCTCTAGACGTTTAGTCAGCCCAACCATGGGCAATACCGCAGTAGGCAGTCACAAATTCACAAGACCCAAAATCAAACGGCGAAACCAAATTTTCTCTCTCGGTGTCTCTCTCATATCGAACACGGCGCTGCGCAACCGCCGCTGACAAACACCTTACCGGAGCTCATTCACAGTTCACATGGTACGCCGTACACTCGGTCTCTCTGTCACTAGATCTCGATAGAAGTTTACCGTGCAAACTCCATGTTTCTCAATAGATTTTTGTTTGTTTTCGCATTGTGGGATTTTTGAAAGAGTAACGAGTTAGAGCTGAAAATTAAATATCTTGTTGGTATCATGTGTAATGACAATTAACAAAGTTAAGGTCAATCACTATGGCATTAGGACAGTTGTATGACACAGTTTCTAGGGTAACAAACGGAGTTAAAGATATTGATATACGATGAAGAGGGAGAGCCAACAAATAAAGCAGCAAATGTTGTGTATAAGGAAATTTTTCAAAATTTATAATATTACCGATACATTGATGTATTTCTATTTAAGTAGTTATATTCAACATTATTTTTCTTTAATTAATTCTTTTTATTTTATTTTTTTCTTCGTTTTGCTTGAATATAAAAGATATAAGTCAGTGATTTCAACGCACGAGTGTAAACTAGTTATAATAAATGAGAATCAATCTCAATGCCTATAAGAAGCACCTAGATCATACAATGAGGTAGCAATGTAGCATGAGCATCTTACAACTATGTCAAATATGATCAGTGAGTTAAAGACGATGAGCTATGAGTTGACCGATGAACAACAAGTGCAGGCTAACTATTATTTGATCTTTGCCCCAATCTTGGAGCATTAATCTCACCCATAATGATAGCGTAAAGATATTTGATGATGTAATTTCTGGCCATATTGAACTCGAGGAAGACTGTTTTCTTGCTGATCGACAAGCCTGTTGGGAGGCATATAGTATATATGAACTCTGATCAATCCCACTGTTGTTGTGTTTGTCTTTCATATTTCACTTTCACTTTCCCTGCTGAACTTCACTCCAGATGCAACACATTCGTTTCTGACAATTGGTTGTTATGATGGATCAAAATTTATTCAATCAAGTTTAGTCATGCTAGCTAATTAATTAAGTTTTTATATATGTTTATTTGTAACTCAAATAAAAAAGGTCTTTTTTTTTTTCTTCTCATTTTCCTTTTATTTATGGATGAAGATCAAGTAGGACTTTAGTTGGTCAGGAATCAGGATGCGTGGTTGTTTAGGTGTGTAAACCTTTTATTTGCTTGGTAAGTTAGGTCTTTCATGTTGGGCTTGGAGAGTTGTTTTCGCTCACGTGGGTTCTGGATAATTGGCTGGTGCAATTAGTTGGACTTTACTCAGTCAACTGTTGAGCTTTATTTGAGTACGTCAACTGTGATGCATGGCTTCCAGAAGTCGGTGGTTTGGCAAACCTTCATGCGATGTGACTCGACTTCTATTTGGGTGTTTGATCAGAGTGGTTTTGATGCGCTGGAGCGAGCATTTGGAAGTTTGATGTGCATACAGAGAATTGAAAGGCCATTACAAGTTTGATTGCTATTGAACTAGGTGCTAGTTCTACTCTTTGCAAGCTTGATCAAGTAATTACAACAGCTGATGGATAACGATGATTTGACATTGCATTGGAAGTGCATGTGTGTGTGTGAGAGAGAGAGAGAGAGAGAGAGAGAGATGGTCATCTTTGTGCACAGAACAGATCCACACCAGATCAATATATAAAACAAACTCAAATAAATAGATAAAACAGCATACAAACAAACTCAATCCTTAGACTGAAACGTATAGTCGATAGAAACCAAATAAATCCACTTGTTCAGAATCAGAAGGAACAAGAGGGAGTCATTACACCACACACCAAACTGCTAAAATCCTTGTGTCAATTGAGGTCTCGGGATCTTGCTACTGGCTACTGCAACTGTGAAAAATAGATTCCAATCAATTGAGCTCTAAAAAACCAACTCCTTTGATGTTCATCTGAATCCCAAATCAAAACATATCATCATCATCTCATACAATGTCACTGTCAGGTAGAATGAATGGTTTAAGCCTAGTTGGCCATGTCACCCACAAGAATCTGGCTCGACTCTTACTAGTTGCATTTGCCGCACCTTGTTGCCCCTCACCCGAGTAGGGTAGGATTGAGTAGCATCTTATTAAAACCGAAAATTATATATTATGGTTAAGGATCCTATAGAATAAAATCACCCACACACACAGTAACAGCAAAAGGGAGAGTAAAAAATTTGTCATGTTCCCCGTCTTAAGCAAAAGGAGTTAATTTTCAAATGTCCTGAGAATTGGATCTTATTTTAAAGAGTGACCTCTGTATACTAGGTAAAAAACACACATACGGAAGCCGTCGTTAATATGTTCTACTTTCTGAATAAGAAGCTTTGGGACGGAGTAAGTATTTGTTATATTAGCGCAAACATTTGAAAATATGTCTAAAAATATAATAAAATAGATACGTAGTAATGTTTGGTCATTTTGTTTAGGACGTTGGTTGAGTGCTTTCTCGCCTAGGAATCCCAAAGGGAATCATCAGGTATCTCTTCCCAGTCATTCATATCAGTGCTAGTAGTATAAGTATTACTAGAAAAAAACATACGCTGCTCTAACCCAAGCGCATTGGCCAACTCTGTCCACGCTTTTGGTGAATCGAGTGGCGACTCGTTAATGGCCTGAATTTGGCTAGGGGAAAGTCCTATATGACTCGAGCCAGAGCTACCCTCCCCTGCATTGGAAGATTTGACTCTTGAAGCAGCTTCTTGGGCTGCCAAGCGTATATCTTCAGCACTCGAGCTAGCTGGCCTGGGGAGACTCCCAGCCAATTCTGGGAAATTTAGCCTCGCACTATCCCCCCTAAGGTTCAATGCAGCTGAATCATATGCCATGGCAGCCATTTCAGGTGTCTCGAAACTCCCTAGCCAAATACGCGTCTTTGTGCCAGGATCTCGTATTTCAGACACCCATTTCCCCAATTTTCGCTTGCGGACGCCTCTGTAGGCCGAAGTGGTACCTCCAGCATTAGTGCTACCTGCATGCTCTGCCATTGTTTGTTTTATGTAAAGTTTTCGAGATAGTTTATGAAAGAGTTCGTTATCCGATCACGTATATAAATAGACGTGAATATAATCCAGTCCTTCTGAGTGTGATTTGCGCATATTTTAAGCTGGAGGAGGTTCCAAGTAGCTTCAGAGGATTGTAGTTCATACGATCGAGTGGGGGATACTTGATTGAATCTCTTAATGTCTGCATCATCCACTGATCTTTGGAAGTGCTGCATTTGTTCTTTTATATACTATTTGTATGGCATTATCTGCAATCTCTTCAATTAATGTTGGTAAATGGTCATTGATGCGCTCAAATACACTACCTCCAAAAGTATACTCCCGAAAGGGTATTTCAAAAGATGTACGGCCAAGCCCACACGCGAAAGATTGACACAGGTAGTACCAACCTTCTATTTACTATATATAGGGGGCTCCACTACAAAGAAATAGACTTCTTCACTAAGTCTCCTCTCTCTCCCTCTAGAATCTCTTTCTCTCCACGCACATGCTCAGCACACTCTTTTATACAATTATAAGATAAGATAATAATTAGTACACCGAAGGGTTTGAGTCAGACCACTTCCAGCTCTTAACGGTATTTTCTTTGATATCACAGATATTATCCGGTAGTCAAGTTCCAGCAACACATGTCTTTCGAGAGCCGGGACATCCTACTAGTTAACTAGTTACACACGTGAAATCGACGCTGTCACCGGAGTACAGTTTGGCGTGATCAATCATGTATTTCAAATTGAAAATTTTTTGAACTTGAAGTAGGTTGTCCGATGATGATGTGGTTTGGGTTGGTGTAAGTTCCCTGTTTATGAACGCGGTTTCCTTGGAGGTGGCTGATTATCTATGTGATGGGGTCCAAATGAACCCATCGACTTTATTCCATTGCTCATCCTAGGAACTATGTACCAAAAGTACTCTTTAGAATAAAATCGTGTCCGTGAGCGTTGGATACTATGTAAATGTGTATTTTTTATCTTGCGACCCTGTATGACTGTAGCATTACTCTTTTTGTTGCCTAGATACACCGAACTCTATGTTCCTTGTATCTATTTTTGTAAGTGTCAAATACATACAAATCTTTTCATACAAAGTATAATTACATAAAATGCAATACTTGTCACGACGAAATGGTTTAGACAATGAAGACTGTTTTTATGTTTATGTATATGGTGTTGCCTAAGCAAAATTCAATTTGCTACAAGTTATGTGCGAGCTTTTTAGCACAAAGTACAACATTATAAATGCATTACTTGTTTATGTCAAAATGACTTACGATTCCTTTTCCTATTAGTTACGCTTAGGTTTTCAGTGCCATGTTTTGCTCCAATACTTCTTTCTCGGTTACAAATTTATAACAAATGGTCATCTTTTTTGATACATTGCTTTTGTCAAAACAAGATACAATTTTTTGCTCGAGAAGATTTATACTCCCTCCATGGCTCCATCCCTATATTATTGTCTTCATTTTCTTTTTTGTCTTTTTCAAAATAATCTTGTTTGAAAACTTTCTGTTTTAGGATATCACTTTTACTATTTTACCCTTACTTTTTTCCCTACTTTAATTATGTGCCACATACACATAGGCATTATATTAATATTAATAATCAAGTCAATTATTTTTTCTTAATTCGTGTGTCAGGTTAAACAAGACAATAATTAAGAGAATGAGGGAGTACTATTATTTGCTTTAGCTATTGAACCACTTCATGACCTCAAACTATCCACCGCGCAAGTCTTAATCTGTCAATTAATATATAAGCAAAGCCAAACTATTCAATTGGTAATCAAAAAAAAAAAAAAATTATAGGTAAACGAGTGAGTGAGTGTAGGGAAACAGCTGGATGTGGCTAAGCTCTCACTTCTTTGCATTTCATCACTCTTCCGTTAGATTTACCATTAAAAAACTTCTTACTCCACGCACTCCACGTGCAAGAATGTTAACCTTAAACTTTAATACTCTTTAGTATTAAATACACAAATTTAACTTTTCCTCACTTCCTTTTCTTCTTATTTATTTATCTATTTTCTTCATTTTCTCACTCCTATGACGATGCTTGTCTTTTCATCCAATGGTCAACATTACAATTTTATATTACGACTTTAGGTCGGTTCATTGCCAAGGCAGCAGAGAGGAGTCTGCCATTTTTTACCAAGGCAGCAGAGAGGAGTCTGCCATTTTTTAAGGTGTTGAAAGGAAGTACGAAATTTTTCTGGAATGAAAAGTGCAACAAGATATTCGTCGAGCTTAAAAAGTATCTCGGCAACCCATCGTTACTCTCCAGCCCAACACCCGCCGAGGTCCTATATATCTACCTCGTTGCATCGGACTTCCTGTAGCAACAGTGAATGATTTCCTATAGAGTGCTCCTCCAATCACAGTGTACCTCGCAGCCCGTTTTCTCAAAAATCTGTGTCAGGCTTTTATCGTCGAACAATATGCCTAGCTCGATATACTCCTAGATTTCATCGATCCAGCACTTAGCAGTCGAGGTAATGGGCATAATAACCTCCTTGGTGATGGAGGGTGATTCTAAGAATTCAACCAACACCCCTCCAGGAAGATCCTTAAGCTTACCAGAAGCTATCTTTGACAGATAATCAACTCGGGTATTGTTTTCCCTGTGAGTCTGCTCTAACTCCCAATACTTGAATCTTTCTAACAATTTTCTCGCCAACTTGCAGTACTTGAGTAATGTGGGGTGAATAGCCCCGTACTCCTCCAAAATTTGTTTCACGACAAGCTGAGAGTCGCTGAAAATAACCAAGTGCTCCACACCGACTTCTTTGGCTAGCTCAATGCTCGCGACAAGTGCTTCATACTCTGCGTAGTTGTCGGATGTCGGGAACTTAAAGCGAATTGCTTTACTGATTTCCTCGCCTTTTGGCGACATCAAGGACAACCCTGCACCACTACCATTTTTGCTAGCTGAGCCATCCACATGCATTGTCCAATAGTTCTCTGGCCGAACTGGGGAGTTGGACTTCATGCCTTTTTAGGCGAGCTAGGGGATTTTTTCGACGTGCTCGCTTCTTTCTGCTCGGTTTGGCCAGGATCATCCTTGACAAAGGATGTCTCTGCGATGAAGTCGGCTAGAATCTGAGCTTTGATCACCTTTCGTTGCTCATAAGTAATGTCATAGCCCGACAGCTCGACTGCCCATTTCATCATCCTTCCCGCAACATTGAGTTTGTGCAGGATTGTCCTCAGGGATAGGCCAGCGTATACAATTAAGGCATGGGCCTGGAAGTAGCATCTTAGCCTTCTAGCGCTAAGACTATCTTCTCTACATTCAAGTACATTGTTTCCACGTCGATTAGAACATAGGAATCATAGTACACTTCACCCTCTCAGCAGTAAGAGTTTTGTTCTCGGAGCGAGAACTGTTCAGCACCTGGGCAAATAGATAAAGAGGAGAACCCATCTAAGAAAGGAATGATAGTTAGTAAAGATAGTCCTCAATGCAAGAACAAGGCTAAAGGAATGAGAATTACCTCGTTCATGTCAAAACCAACTCGCCCAAGGACTTGCGCAGGGTTCATAGTCCCAAACTCATCAAAAACATCATTGTCCAAGCAGCGAAGGATAACGCCTTGCCCGACCACCATGGCGTTTGACATCCTATCCATCTGGGAGATATTTTGAAGAGCAGGGACATCCCCGATTGCATTGCCGAGCTCGATTCCCTCAGCTCGGGTCTCTGGGAGCTTGAAGTCGCTCCTCAACCAGAGAGCGACACCCTCTTCGGGATCAGCTCAAGGGCTATCAGTCTGCAGTGGGCTCGAAGACTTGGGTTCAGTTTCCTTCTCTACGGTAAGGTCCACAACTTTGTTGACAGCCACTTCCTCCAAGACTTCCACCTCCTCACTATCTTAGTCGACCAAGCCGACGACAACGAAAATTTTCTTTCACTTGCGACATGATAGCTCACCAGAGGATGACGACGCCTTCTTGCCGGTCTTAGCAGTAGCCCGAGGAATCTCAGCCTCCTGGTTTTTGTTAATCTCCTCAAGGGCGTCAAGAGAAGCCAAAAAATCATCGACTTGAAACATAGCTGCAAGGAAAAAAAATAGCAGTTTGTTACAAGTTATGAGTTGCAAGGGAATAATAGTAGTTACGATGTAAGGATAAAGGAAAAGCTATTACTAGGGTCACAGTCTGTGGCAGTTCGCTTCGGGCAGAACAGGCAATTCTCGCCAAATTATAGGTCTCTATGAAGTGGCCAGCCCGAAAAGCTTTGCACCTCGGGCACAGAATAGAGAACACTCACATTGGCGACCACCTTGCTTGATAACCCCATAACTCGCACCAGGGACTCGATCTTTACAATGGTGACCCAGTCATAAAGCTGAGCAGAAGTCTTTCCCTCGAAGCAGAGGTCGCGCTCTATGGCAGCCTTCGCCTTTTCTTCGTAAGGAGTCAACTGATCCATGGAGAGGTCAGGGACATCGAAGGCTTTGTTCGGATGGGAAAACTCCAACCCTTCTTACATTTGACGAGGATGACCTTATCAGCTCAATCGCTTACTTTACTTGGGGTGTCGGTGAAGAATTTAAAACCATAATTCTTGGTCTTGCAATGCAGGCGACCTTAGGTATTGCCCACCAAGAAGTAATGACGGAAGAGGTTAAGGGTTGATTTAAATCCGTGTGAACAGGGTACCACTATCAGTGGCGAAGTCAGTAGAGATGGATTAACAGAACCACCGGGAAATAGGGTATATGTCACGTCTCCTCTTTCCTTTCTAACATTTTCTTCTCCCACATCTCCAACATCTTCCTCTGTATTCTCTCCAAAACCAGTATTTCTTTCAAAATTATAGTCAGTCATCTGTATAGGAGATTGTTCTTGTTCCGGTGAGACGCGTGGGGGATCCTCAGGCTGTTGTTGTTCACGCTGACCTCTTTCTCTTCTGTTTGAAGCAGTGGGTCTTCTTCTTTCATAGACATTTGCTAATTTACCTGCAATAATCACAATATATCAACAGAGATTAAAGAAACTAACTTGTAGAGGAAATTGGGAAGGTATGAAGGAATACCACATACTGTTCGGGAAATACTTATAGAACACTGCAGTGGTGTTCGGGATAAATTGTGGAACACTGCAGTGGTGTTCGGGCTAAGTTGTGGAACACTGCAGTAGTGTTCGGGACATCTGAAGGAACAACACTGTGGTGTTCGGGCTGAGTTGTGGAACACTGCTGTAGTGTTCGGGACTGTTGAAGGAACACCACGGTGGTGTTCCTTCAACCAGTCCCGAACACCCCTTCGGTCAGTTATGACATTTAACAAAAATTAAGAAAACCCAGCGTATAAAATGATATTCAAAATGAACAAATTGAAACCATTTGAACTTAAAAATAGAAGAATTTCATACCTAAGGCTTTCTTCATTGTGAAATCAAAGTTTCTAGGTCTTCTTCTTCTTTTCTTCTTCTTCCTTCTTCCTTCTTCCTGGCTTCCTTCTTCCTTACTTGTTATTGCTGGGTTGCTTTTGGGGAGGAGTTAATAGAACGGTGTTCAGTTTAAAATTGTTTTGAGTTTGAAATTGTTGGTGTATTGAGAAATAGGGGTGGTGGGTGTGATGATGGTAGGTGGGTGTATTGGGAAAGAAATAAAGAGTTAAGTGAGAGGGGTAAAATTGAAAATGTTGGGTGGTATATTTAAAAATTATGTTGGTGTAAAATTAGTGGAGGGGGTGCATTAAGAGAAAATGGTGGTGTTAATAGTAAACCTCTTCTAGAAATCTTTCCCATTCTTTTGACTTTTAAACAGTGTCATCCAACAAAAAATATATATATATACTCCTTTACCCCAAACTGATATCACTCATAGAATTCACGTATCATAGACAATTGCACACCGAAGAGAATTGGTACGAGTTAACCTTACCTCGAATCGACAATTTTTTCCCGCAACTTCGTCCGACGATGATTTTGTTTGTCACCAACCTTCCTTCTTCCAAGACTCGACTCGCCCGACGATGATTTCATTTGTCACCAAACTTCCTTCTTCTTAGACTCGACGTGCTCCCACAGTTTTCTAAATTTCTGGTAAAGACACATTGTTCCAAACTCCCTTTTTATAACCTCCTACAATGGTGATTTCTCTCCCAACACAACCCTATCCACTGAATCTTCACAACCTATTTTGACTGTCGCTCTCCCGAAATACATGCTACTACCGAGATTCCTCTCCCCTTTTTCTATTATTAATATTATATATATATATATATATATTATTATTATTATTATTATTAGTGTCATACACCATGGTGGCCAAGCCCAAAAATTAATGCGGTAACAATTGGTCCAAATCAAACCTTAAGCACATACTGAAAATGGGCCAAACTAGCTTGATAAATTTGGATTGTGATGATTCATAATGGAAATAACATACAACATAGGCAATAACATACAACATATAGGCAATATTTCCAGTATCAAACCAAAAATAGCTTCGCTAAACTAAATTTTAGAAAGTCATGATGGAGTAAGTACTCAGTAACAGAGTTGCTCATAATACTTGTTAGTTCCTGTGAGCGTTCCTTCAACTTCAAGTAGCCAAGTCCTACAAGTAGGTTCAGCCCGTTCAAAGGAGCGACCCAGGAAAAGAGAACGGAGAAAAGGGAGGAGCAGGTGAAGAAATCAAAAAAACGACATCAACCAGAAACACCAACCCAGGTGTATACCAGAATGAATGCAGCAGGCTGATACCAGTCACGATATTTAAGCCAGAGAGGAAGAGACTAAACTGACCTTGAATCCACCATAATTTAGATGATCAACCCAAAATAATGAAAGTAGGACATCACCGAATAATGCATAAATGAAGTCTCAAAGGAGATAACAGACTAAGTGAGAAAATAACTTGTCACAAAACCTAAACATTGGCCACTAGATATACTCCCCAAAATTTGCTAAGAAGCACTTAAATACATAACAAAATGAACCAAATAACCCACTATTCAGAGCACACTCAAATTAAGTATGGTGTATTGATCTAGAAGTGGTCACTTAACTATATTACAATCTTGTATCCTCAATGAGAAATAGTTAGCCCTCAAATATTCTCCATAACTCAGTACAATTGCCTAGAAAATTAGGGTTAGAACCATACCAGGGTGATGCTGAGGGTACACAACCAATGGCGGATCCACCCTTTAGGGTGTGGGGGCAAGTGACCCCACTGAAATAAAATTTTTTTTTTTTACTTTGTAAAACGGCGTCATTTTACATTGTGACTCCACTGAATTTTACATTGTGACCCCACTGGATTTTTTGATTGTGCGAAGCTGTGATTTTTTTTTTGTCTGTGTAAGAATAGAACCATTTCCTACGATATTTTTAAGGTAAACAGTTCCTTCAATGTAGAGATTATCGTAATTTACTCAGATTAATAACTATATTCCTCTCTTGTATGTTATATTGAGGGAGTTATTTAGAAGCATTACAAATGATGATGTAATTAAACGTTTTCATAGTATGAAAATGCGTAGAGGACAATTATAATTTTTAAGTTTTTTTTATGTAATAGTTAACGATAAAATTTGTGACCCCACTGAAAAAAATTCCTAGATCCGCCACTGTACACAACGTTAGTGACACAGTATCAAGATGGTGTCACCAATGATCCAACTACCACTAACCCTACAATACTCATCAAGAATATCAGTAACAATATACAGAGTACAAGCAAACTCAGCACTAGCAAGCTACAGTCTCAAAAACTTCCACCTTCAGCATTCAACCAAGTATGACAGTAGTGCTTAAACAAAGACATATCCTCAATATCAAGAAAAATACTATAGTCTCCATTACCACCACAACAAGGCTAATGCAATGCCTGCCTTGAAAAAGGAAAACCAATACATCCAATAAGCCAGTATAAGACTTGGGACAAACCCAATAATCATATGATATTTACAAAAATCTAACAATTTGAAACACGATTTAGTATTTCACCAACCACAACTCTAATAACGGCAGTTATAATATGTAAATGCAGGTTAAAATATTCAAATAGCCCTGCAGTGGCAATCCATATTTAAAGAGACTGTTTCCATGCTTGATGGATACAGGGAGAGACAAATTGCAGCATAAATTACCATTCTATACAGGGGTCAATCTCACAATTAGAAGGAAGCATAGCTCAGATTCGAGATAAAGCAGCTGTCTATAACTCCATGAGAGAATCATTTTACAGTAATAGCGCCAGCAATTCAATGAGGAACCTGCTCCATATTTGTAAAGGTTTCAATTTGCTAGAAACCATTGAATATACATTTGGATTTGCTTCAAGAACCCATACAACAACCAATTCAAACACCTTTTTTCTAGTCTATCAACTAGGTGTAACAAACAGGGAACTAGAACTAGAACATACATTTCACTTGCTAGGTTTTCACAAGTATACATACAAACTCTCCAACAATGAGACTTTCATACAATGTAAACTGCAATTGAACTCTTTAGAGGCTTCCAATACAATAACATTGACAAGATGATTTCCCGTAAAAGTGCAAGCCATCCTCCAATTGTCGGGTTGACCGTCACAGCTATTTCCGTAGTTTGAGCCCATGACACCAGGTCTAAACTTCAACTTAGCAAAAATATATTAAATAAAACGAAACTAGATTATTCAAGGCAAGGGAGGGGGAAAACGCTCAGAAGCCAAGCGTAACAAAAAGATTTCATTGAAGATCTCCAACACAAAGTTGGGGGTTCTTCTTATATGTTAACAGCCTCATCACCGCATCTACTCACTCACTTGCTGCTTAGAAATACGCACACCATTAAATAGCTATAGCTACAGATTGAAAATTATTTTGAAAACTTTGAGAAATCAAATAGAAAAAAGGTTAAATTTGGCTACTTGTAATTTGAAGGAAGATGGGGGTAATAATAACAAGTTCCTCCAATCGTGTTAAATAGCTCTCGTTTATCGGCACCGTGCAAAGGGGGCTTGTTATTACTTTTTAACAAACATAACCCCCGTGTCTAAATGCCTCATTGCCTGCTTCATCTTTACTCCTAAAATTACCATTTAAGATATTTTTCAATTTCATTCAATCAAAATTCAAACTTTTAATCTTAATTTATCTAGAATATTTCAATATTACGGTGGAGTATAATTTAATTTAAGAAATTTAACCGGTTTATTGTGTCATGAAACCATCTAAATTGATTTCATGGATCTTCAACCGGGATGATTAATTTTGGCTCCAAGCGGCAGTCGGGTCGCCATCAATCGGCGCCTGCTGTTGACTCAGATATAGAGCCTTTCAATTCTTTATCCCCCTCTCTCACACAAACTCAGAGAAAGCAAAGACTAAAATGGAAAAATATTAACAGACAGACAAACCTATGGGTGTGCCCCGATATGAAGTTAAGAAACAATGGGGATAATTGAAAAGACTCGCCGCCATTGATGTGAAGCTAGGCGAAAGGAAATGACGTGGTGACTGTGTCTGTGTGCGAGCGGCTAGGCGAGCTGCCATCGCTACTATGGTGGGTTGTACCGATTCTGGGAGCTTGGAGTTTATATATACACGTTTCTCAAACCCTAAATTGCTTAGAGGAGTAGAAAATTACGAAAAAGGGTATGGTTATATGTGATGTCACGGATATGTTCACAAAATAAAGACATGTTTGGATCTAGATCGCATAAACATAAATCAGTAGCGTGAAAGTGGCTTAATTCTAAAGATTGGTGACAGTAGAAGCGTTTTCGGAAGCCTACGTGAAAGCAGCTAATTCTGTAGAGGAATATTATGTGTATTTAAAGTGTGTATCAAAATTATAATTGATATTTTTTTATTGGTTAAGTAATTTGTGGTTTCTACCACTTATTTTGTCTTTAATCAATTAAAAAATGTCAAATGTAATATTGGTGCATATTTGGTGTACACTTTAGATATACATAGCATTACTCAATTCAAAAAATTGGTGCGAGTAGAAGCTTTCGAACATTTATAAAATATAAATAAATATATATATATATATATATATATATAACATTTCATTCTAGTGAAAATATAAATGTGTATAGTTTTGCTACTATGCATATTAAAGACTTATGAAAATTGTTATTCGCACCTCCTTTTCTCCAAGTACACCACTATTTTAAGTTCAATCCCCTAAATTATAAATCTCTCTAAATACTAAGGCTCCGTTTGTTTTAAGGAAAATAACTTTCGGAAAATGATTTCTGAAAATTAGCTTCTAAAAAATAAAAATGTAATATTTTCAGGCGTTTGGTAAATCTTTTGAAAATATGCCGAAAAATATTTTCGGGTGTTTGGCAAACACATGAATTTTTTTACAAAAAACATATCATGCATACATATAAAAAGTTACATTTCCTTCGTCCTAAAATTAGTGTCCCCTATTGAATATACACTTATTTTTTAAAAGATTTTTTTACTTTAAATAATTTTTTAGTAACCCTCAATTATCACTAGTGGTATCAAATTAATGGGCGTTCATCTACTTTTTAATCTCACAAATAACAATAACATAATTGATAATTGACTTGAAAACACGTTTCAAAAAAAAAAAAAAGAAAAGAAAGGGATAATTGTTGTGGTATGTCCCGAAAAAAAATAATAGACACTTATTTTAGGACGAATGAAGTATTTATTAAAATTGAGTAGTGTAAAGGTGATATTAGGCTCCAATTCCAGTCTCAAATTAAAAATTCTATGATCTCAAATATTATACCAGAAGCTTCATGTACTCTTTGTAATACGACGGATTTAATTATAATTTATGTGCTCACTTTGTTGCATGTTAACATGTTGTCATAAGTGTTTAGATTTCTTTAGTAACATGTTAGAATAATCATGACTTGATTCTTGATACAATTCCTAGTTTATACAACATTTACTTTACAATACATTAGTCAGTATATTTCTTGTAATTATTCGTGTTAATTATGTCTTGCATTTCTAACATGGTTTAGGACTTTTCGGAGACCTATATTTAGTGTATTGACTTTACCTAAGAGTTAGAATCATCTTGAAATTATTTGATATCATTTTAGAGTCTTTTTAAAGCATATTTCGAGAATTTGGTGCAACAGGGGCAAGGGCGAGCGTCTGGGCAAGTGCCCATGAGGTAGAAAGTCTTGATTTTAGTTTCGGCAGGCTGAGCGAGCGCCCAGGCGGGGCCTAGGCGGCCGCCCCGTTTCCAGAACAGTGCAGTTCAGTTTTTGTTGATTTTGCAAATTAGACCATTTCACCCCTTGATCCAACTTAAAACGTCCCAAGGGTGTTTGACTCTCACCATTTATTGATTTAACACTTAGGAAAGACCCTTGACTCTCTTGATATCACTCAAAACATCCATGGAAACTTAGAGAGCTTGTGTGGGAGAAAGAGTGTGAGATTAGTGTGTGTGTTTCTATCATTCATCATCCAACCATTGGATCTTACATGCAAGACCACCATTGAGTTGTTAAGGGCTAGGAGATCAAAATAGAAGGCTTTGATTTTGATTTCCTTGGTTTGATTAAGCATTTTAAGGTAAGTTACTAATTCCCCTTTCGTATGCTTAGGAATTGTTACATGTATGAGATTTACAAACATGCATGACTTGTATAAATGTTATTTCCATGTCTAAATGTTATGTTAATGTGAGTAACATGTTGTTGTGCTACATACCTGGTTTGGATGATGTGAAACGTGTAGAGAATTGATTCAACCATGGAATTGAACTAAGAACATATTATAGACTTTAAATGAAAAATTCTGCATATAGCAATTATACCCAAATTTTGAAAAGTATAGTAATGACTCTAAGAAGTTGATTTTTAGCAAAAGTATCAATTACCGAACAACATGTTAAAATCCTACAAAATTTAGAATTCGTTTGATATAAGTTCTGGTCCTCTGAGTAAATGATACTGGTAAATTAGAAACTAGTAATTTAGGCTCTAAAGTGGGTATTTAAGTGCGTGAACAATATATTTGATGTTGATTCTTGGTAGAATATTATAATCTATGTGATATGTATCAAGTTCACTACTTTTGAATTTGATGGTTATTTGCATAAAATGAGTATTACACCAACTTGTGCATTGCATTGAGTCCAACTGGCATTTGTTGTTTAATCAAGGTGGGACGACCTATAGTTTTTACGAATTTGTTTCGCGATCGCTATAAGTCGTCGTACCGGAGTTCCCTTTTCTGTTGGCCACAATTGAGAAGAAACTCCACTGTTGTAGCAATACGCATGACTTTGGTTTGATAGTAGAACTCGATAGGTTTATCGGGGACGTCGACACTACGTACACGGGTATCGAGGACACTTGGTTATTCTGTGTATTGCAGGAGCAACACAAAAAATGGAGAACGAGAAATGATATCCTTTACAACGTGGTTTATTTTCGAGCACTTATGTGAATAATCAAGGTGATATGTGAGATATGAAATGTGAATGTCAATGAAGATGACAAATGTTCTGTTTGGTATAGAAATGCTATTACCATGTTATGTTTATCGCTTTAGCATTATGTCATGTCATATAGTTGCATTTAGTAATTTATTGAGTTTCGACTCATCTCGTTTGTTAATTATATGTTTTTCCTTAGATCCGAGTCAGCCAAGGAGTTCGCGGTAAGACCGGAAAGGGTTCACGTTAGCTTGCAGGTTGTCTTTGTTTGGTAGCTCGAGAATCTTGTACCTAGTTAGTTATTTTCTTTTGGTAAGGACGGACAGTTTTGTGAAGTTTTGTAAACTTTACTATGGGTAGTACTACTTTGGCATTATTTTATATATTCGTTTGGTAGTCGACATATGTATGTCGTACTTATGTATAACCTTGTTGTTAGTTTAGTTTCTTTCCCGAGGAAGTTGTAGCTCGTGGTTTATGTTTGTTTATCCGGTATGTTGTGGCCATAGAGGTTGTTGTTTGTTGTTGATTAGTTATTTCTTAAGTCTTAGACTTGTGGTTTTTATTTATTGGGTTTCGGCTGTAATGTCGCCAAATACTTGTTTATAATTATATTAGGTTTTATTTGTTGTGTTTCTTCGTAAGTACGGCTGGTTACGCCACGTGTTTTTCTTGTTTGGTTTGTGTCGTTTTGTTGTTTGGCGACCCGACCTTCGGATTTCGTATAGAGATCCGGGTTGAGGCGTCACACTCTTCAACTAAATATTTTATTTCGTGTAGTACTATCTTTAAAAATTAAAGTATTAAGAAAATAATTTATATTTTTAAATCAACTCACTAAAGAATTTCAAACATGATATATATAATGTTTTCACTCTATCTTAGTATTTCTAATTGAAATATCAAGTTAAAATATTTTCAGAATTCAATTACTTAAATCTGTAATATTATTGTTATTTTCTTGTATCAAAATGAATATTTACTTTTATTTGTGATCGTGAATAAAAGTGAACATTTATTTTGGGACGAATATGAATATATTTTTTAATGTTATAAAAGTCCATAAATCTTGACAATATCAACAAAATGTTATATAAATAAAACTTTGTTTATAGAATCATTTCAAAATATTACGGTAAAATATTATGATTATTTTTCTTGAAAGGAAAGTTAGAAATTAATATAGCACATCCAAATATGCAAAGGTGATATTAGGAGAAAATAAGAATGAACACATTTTGGAAAATGATTTACGGAAATTAAATCCGTAAGTCATTTTCCTGAAAAGAAGGCTTCATTTTTCGTTGACTTGTAAAACATCTTATACTGACTACATTTTTCAAATGTTACCAAACACCGTAAAATAAGAAAAATATTTTTCGCAAATCATTTTTCGTGAAACAAACGGAGCCTAAGTACACCCCCCCTCAATTTTTCATTTTACCCCACCAAACTTATTTTGAATAAACAACCTATTACACCTCATTTCATCCTTTGTTGAGACACTCACCCTCAACCCAATACCCAAAATAACAAAGACACCCCTTTCATCCTTAGTTATATACCATTATACACTTAAATATCACTTGTTTTACAAGTTGTATGATAAATAATTTTTAGGGTTAAGTTAACTATGATTTTCTTTACAATTTGAGTTCAAAATTAGTGTTCTGTGTAAAAAAAAATTACATTTGAAGTTGAAATTCGAAGTAACCTGGGTCTATATTGTTCGGACATTGGTTGATTGAATACCTTTAGAGATGTTCGGTTGATACTGACCGAATATCACTAAAAGTGTTCAGTGGTGATAGAACACATTTAGGGTTGTTCGGCCATCAGTGACCGAACACCCCTTAGTGTGTTTTATCACTACTGACCGAACATTAGTAACCCAGGTCATTCGTGTGTGCTTCTTAAAATGCGGAAAATTAAGCCAAAATGTATAGAAATACTTATAATATTTGTCCCCTTCAATTCTTTATGCTCAATGATTGTGTTTTTCAACAATGTAGATGATTTGGAGATTTAGGGTTTAAAGAGAGATTTGGAAAATGTGTGAATGAAATTAAGTGTAACGCTTGAATGTGTATTGTAGAAATAGTGTATGGGTGAGGGGTGTACTTAGAGATGTTAGAATCAAATAAAAGTAAGGGGGTATACTTAGTAAGAATAAGGGCAAATAAATTAAAATTTATAATGACAATTTGGTAATAATCGAAGGGGGTCATTGGAGAAAAGGAGGGGGTGAATAGCAAATCTCAAGACTTATATGTCATACTCCCTCCGTCCCTAAATTATTGTCTGGGTTGACCCGGCACACGGATTAAGAAAACTCAATTGACTTGATTATTAATATTGGAATAGTATTGAAATAGTGTGGTGTTTCCTTTAATGCCTATGTGTATGTGGCCCATAATTAAAGTATGAAGAAAAAGTAAGGGTAAAATAGTAAAAGTGATGTTTTAAAAAGGAAAGTTTCAAACAAGACAATTATTTAGGGACGGACAAAAAAGAAAAGGAAGACAATAATTTAAGGACGGAGGGAGTAATAAATAGTGGTAGTACTAGTTAAGAAACAAACAAATTTCATAGATGAAGGGCTTAACTAGAAATATGGGATAAAAATGTGGTTATTTTAGTCAATATAATCTTGCTCTCAACCCCATAGGATGGGTAGAGCTGTCAAAATGGGTTTGGCCCGTTGGGCCAGCCCAAACCGCCACCAAAATTAAGCGGTCTGGGTTGATAAAATTGCAAACCATTTAAAAACGGGCCAAACGGGCTGAGCCCGCACGGGTTGTGGCGGTGCGGTGTGGGTTAGAGGCGGGTTGGCCCGCCAAAGTAAGGTCAAAACTGGAAATAATGATTTGAAAAAAAAAAAGAAGAAAACTCTAGGCATACTAAGAGGCAGGGGCGGCGCACATTCACTCACTCTCATTTTTCAGACGCAGTCCCCCCTCACTCTCTCCAGACCATTCCAGTCTCCATCTCTTTCTCTCCGTCTTTCATTCTCTCTCATCGGAGTCCACACTCCACAGCCACGCTCACTTTCTCCGCGTCCGTGACTCCGTCACACCTTCACGGCATCACCGTTTCGTCAGTGCGGCGTCTCATCACTCTCCGGCATCTCTCTCTCCAAAAAATAATCTCTCAGCCCTCACCAACGATGTCGCCTCCTATCTTTGTTGACGAGGAAGATCAAAGAAGAGGGAGAAGATAAGAATTGTGTGTTCCGATCACCTTTTGGGCTTATCTTCTTCTTTTAGCCGGCGTACTTCCAGATCTAGTTTTGCCTTCTCTTTATTGATCTTGTCAATTCTCTTCGGCAAGAGCTTTTTATTCCTGAGGAGGGAGTATTTCTGTAATTGAGTATCAAGTGAAGTGAAGGTTCAAACTTCAACCACTTAAACTATTAATTGGGTATTTGAGTGTGTTAAATTCTTAATTTAGTATTGGTTTTTGTATGTGGTGCTCTTTTGTTAATTGGATGTTTTATGAATTGTGTTTATGTAAACTTGTATTTGGGGTTTTTGTTAATTTCAGGTTTTATATATAATTTTTATACTGAAATTGTCAAATATTAGTTCAATAATGATTATATTAATTTTTTGATTAATGTATTACTTTTTTGGTGGGTTGGCCCGCCTAACCCACAACCCGTGGTGGGTTGGGTTGGGTTGGTACTTTTCAAGCCCGCTACCTTGGCGGGTTGGCCCGCACCGCACCACCAAAAGACGGGTTTTAATGACCCGCGGTTTGGCCCGCCCCACCAGCCCGTTTTGACTGCTCTAAGGATGGGGAATATAAATTTTTTGCACCAGTTATTGTGAACAAATATATACTCCCTCCGTCCCGGATAAATGTTCCTACTTTCTATTTTGGGATGTCCCAAATAATGTTTCTAAAGACTTTTGATCTACCTATTATCTATCATTCTTCCTAATATATCCTTAAAACTTCATTTAATATAACACATCTCAAACAAACTCAATTATTTAAAGTAGTTGAACTCAATTAATGTTTATGGGTATTATGGTCAGAATACATTTTATAGCACATCATTAATTATGTTTCTTGATTCCTGTGTTTTATCCACTAGGAACATTTATCTGGGATGGAGGGAATATATTTTTCGAATAAATGGTTGTGTTTTTCAAACAAACATGTGTGTTTTCTGAATAATAGTATGTATATTTAGAAAAAAAAATAGAAGAAACAAAATAAATGTGATGCACCAGCTGCGATTGAAGGCTTCTCGACCATTAAATCACAAGTAGTACAAAATACTGGTTAAATGACATTCCTATACTGTGCATCTTTATATTATCTGCCTCCCCCTCCTCCTCAACCCCATTTCCCTCCTCTCTTCCTCTTGGTTCAATAATAGTTGTCTCATGTCCCGTTTGATTAGCTTCATTTTCGAATTAAAATCATCCATGAACTTGTTAATAAAGACAAGTGAAATTTTACTACTCTATATGTAATTTACGGTGGTTTATGACTTGAAAAAACCCTTATTCTCTTATCAATCTTTTCATTTTTCTTCGATCAAATATTCAGTACTTCCATGGTTACAATAAAAAAGTGAATTTAAAAAGATTAATTAACAGTTTAAATGGCAAAGATTCATTGATTATTGGTGATTTGGCTTGAGAAATTACGAATTCGAGTGTTTGAATTTTGATTTGCGAATTAAGAAATCATAGTTCGTAGATTATTGGTGGATCCACTCTAAATTCGTTGATTCGAGCTCAGAGCACCGGAGAAACAGCCTCATGTGGCGGATTTTGTGTTGTAGATTAGCAATTTGTATTTTGCAATTTTGTAATTACTTATATGATTTTGTAATAATTGGATGAAGAAATAAGAGAGTTGTAGAGAAGAATATTGGGGGACCAATAAGAAATATCATGAACATCAGGAAAAAAATACGAATCACAAATTCTTATTATTATTAATTTTTTTTTTAAAAAGGTGCCTTCATCTCTCTTTCTTGAAAAGTTTGTATGCTAGGAGTGAAGTGGATGGAAAAGAGGACGATTACAAAGTTTTTAGGTGAAATGCAGAGTCATCCATGTGGTTTGGCAAGTTCCAACCCTAATGATCACCAAATAACCTTTTATCAATAATTAATTTAGCTTAAGTTAGTTATATCAAAGAAATTAAATTTTTAATAAAATTTCAATATTAATTTACTTTTAAAGTTACTTACCCTTAAAATTATATTTAATTTAATATTTCAAAATTTTGATTATCGCTATTGCTTTTAAAACATTTAGAGATTTTAAATTTTGTCAATATAATATGCTTAATTTATATATTAAAGTTTTATTAAAAATTTTGTATTTCCAGATTTACCACTGTAATCATAATAAATTTACTAGTATATTAATTGAGAGCATTACCAATGCATATGTAAATTTGGAAAAAATTGAGTGTTAACTAGGATTTACATATTCTTTGAAAAAAAGAAGATTTTTTTTTATGACGTGTTAACCATTTTTTTTTCTTCACATTCTCGATGAGACTCTTAATTTTTTGACATTCTAGTTGAGGATGTGAATATATCCTAATCATTAATTTTTTATTAAAAAATAACTAAATTATAAAATTCATAGTTGAGGGTGTTAATTATTCATGCCATATAGGATCAAATCCACAATTGCATTGGAAAGATCTTTTTTAATTGAACGTGAGTGAAGAGAAGTTAGTTAGTAAATTCGCATATAGTATGCGTATAATACATGTACATATGAATGATTAAAAAATACTCTCGTTTACCGTACTCAAACCAAACTTAATTAAAAATATTTGTACTTTTGTATTGAATTGTATAGTACACGTATAGAACTTTAAACGTATTGTACTTCACGTATAAAATTCGATATATATTGAATATTTTATTATTAAAATTATTCAATTTATATTATTAATCTTGTTCGAATTGATCAAATTAGATATTTAACATGAAAATAATAATTATGAAGTCTAAGAGTCCGTTTGGTCGTATGTTTTGGCCAAAACGCAGGGATAAAATCCAGTTTATTTGCAACAAATGTGTTTCAATACTGCGGCAAAAAAAACTGCGTTTTCAAAACGTAGCTGCGTTTTAAAACGATGTAATTCTCAATTTTTTTTCCAAAATGCAAGTTTTAAAACGCTGCTAAGAAAAACAAGTTACGTTTTGAAGTGATATCCCAAACGCATTTAAAAGAAAAAATTACGTTTTATATATGTTGCGTTTTTAAATACGGTGCGTTTTTAAAAAGCTGCACCAAACAGGCTCTAAGAAATATTATTTGTTACTACGCATACTGTTTGAAGTTCACACATAAGAGTATATATGTTTAATCATGCTTTCATTTAGCTATTAACACATAGTTATTTTGTCATAAATATGTAATAATATGAAAATAATAATTTTGAGAGTGTATAAATGTAAAAATATTAAGATATTTAACCTAAAAATGATTAAAATATAAAGAATTTCATATAAAATATGATGTGTTTTTAGTCTCGCATACTTCAATCATATTCGTATAATATCCGTACAAGCATATAAAAATATTTTTACCAATTACGTATTATTATGCCAAATTTTTTCGCCGTAACTTTGAAAAAAAAATGTATAAAATGTTTACGTTTCTTTTACGTATTATACACGTCTCGTATTTTACTAACTATAAAAATAATATATAATTGAGGGTGTTAATTATTTATAATCACATTTGATATAATCAGTTGAATTGGTGATGCTCTCATGAGTTTAGCCAAATCATGTTAGTATTACTCCCTCTATTCCTAAATTATTATCTTTCTTTTATTTTTTCTCTGTCTCATTATTTTGTTTAAAAAATTTTCTTTTTAGCACGTTACTTTTATGAGTTCAGCCAAATCATGTTAGTATTACGCTTTCTCGGTCTATACTATTATCAAACCATCATTTTCCTTTAATATTCCTCTTCATCTTTACGCAGTTCTATCGCCATCACCATTCACCACATCGGTCTCCAGCACAACGGGCTGCCACCCCTTGTGGTTTAGCCAAATTCCAATGTCCACCCCTACTTGTTTGGCCATTTTGAGTGTCAGCTTTCGTGAGTTTGACTTTCTATCTTAACGTGTCGATTGCATTTGAAGGATAATAAAGACATTTTGTTACCTTAAAAAAAAAGGAAAATGAAAGGAAATCCTCTCGTAGTCACAACAACTTCTACCTTCTCAAAGTCTCTTAATTTCCCCCTCTACTCTCTCTATTCTCACTGTGCGATCAGGTGAATGCACCAGTGATAAGTTATCTCACACGCTTCGTATCTCATCTCTCACAAGAGGTAAGTTCTCTGAGGACTATATATTACTAGATCTAGTTCGATCTTACCTCCATCACGACAACGCACACAATCAAGAAACATCAGAATCAATTAAGTATTAATATACATATACGACGTCAAATGGATAATCGCTATCAAGTTTTCCTTTACACATGTACACCATTATCAAATTTTTTTTATTGTTCTACCTCAACCATTTACTCGACAATCCCACTTTAGCAAAGATCAAAGAGATCCAGAGCTCATCCTCAACTCAATTGGTCAGCTTCAATCTTTCTTATTACTTTTCAGTCTTTTTTCTTTTTCTCCCTTTCTTAAAAGTGATGACGACGGTTTCAAGTTTCAGTAACTTGCCAATTTTGGGGATTTGATATGCATCTGCATTATAGCTCAAGTTTTTTTTGTTTGGTAACAAGTCGTTTTGCATTATAAAGTTGGTCAAAACAGGCAAATATTTTGTCAAACTGATAAAAGACCAACTCGTAGGGGGTGCCTATGGTATATGACTAAATCTTAAGGGTGGCGCTGCAATTTGCCCTCAACTGGAGAGGTCCACGTATTGGTTGTTGGTTATGCTACTGTACCGTATGTAGCAGGAAGGTGCACGTCCTCTCCATTGACCAACCAACACGTTTCGTCTTTCAACAACTCTCTCTCTCTCTCTCTCTCTCCTTATTCCTCTTTCTCTCTCCAAACCTAATTTCCCCCAGCTAATCCATATAGCATAAACCCCCTACGCACACACACTTTTTCTCTCATTCCCCCACCTTTCCTTTAGCCTTAATTTCCTTTTACAGTATAATCTTTTAAAGTTTCACACACACACACATATAGAGAGAATAATTCGTACAATTTTTTTGGAATTCGACGCCATGAACGAAGCATTGATTTCTCGGGTTCTACCCCAAATGAATTTGTCGAGGAGCTCGAGTTTCTCCTACTCGGATCACAAGTCATCCATGTAAGTTTTCTGTTATGTTTTTCGATTGATCGCCATTTCTTGGTTAATCCTAGGTTTCGGGTTTTCCAAACATTTTGGGAACAAATATGAATCAGGGGAGTAAGTTGGGAGAGGGCATTGACTGTGATTACATAAATTGTGATGATAGCATGAAAACATGGTTATTCCATTCTCTTTTTTCTTTTTGATTATTTGCTTGATTGGATTTTATGTGGAATGCTTTTAATTGCCAAAATGCTTCCTTGTTTTTTGTACTATAAACTTATAATATCTGTTATTTTTTGACGGTTGAAATATGAACTTTCCGGCAATGGTGGAGTTGATTAGTTAATATCTGTTATTTGCTGTTAAATTGTGATGCCACAGGTGGATTAGATACTATATGGGACTTGGGGTGTAGTTAATGGTGTGCCTGGTAGGCTAGTAATCATCCAGCCAAAAAAATCAATATTCAAAGAACAATCTTTGAACTTCATGTGGAAAATTAAGTTTTCCAAAGCCTGGGTTCGAGTCTACTTATATGGACAACAAAGTATTCAATCAAAATACCAGAAGTCCAAGAAAGAACATGACTCTTGAATCAGAAATTTGTATATTAACAGCTCCACAGCTCACTTTGTGTATACAATTTTTGACTAGTGTATAGATTTTCTTGCATCACTTACCAACCTTGACCCATAACTTAGCTACCTAGTTTTCTAATGCTTAACTCAGGGTACAGTCTAATGATCCCACTACTATAAGCTGTCCGGTGTTCATTATATGTGACCAAATTTCCCTACAATTCTGAGATAACTTAAAAACTGCATATGTATAAGCCTATTTAAGTCCCAAGGACATAAAATATGGTACAACACTTAATAATTACGGTCTATATTCCACCCCGACTGCAAAGCGCAAGTTGTCCATTGCTCCAACAACTGATCCGAACTGAAAACTACGCCGAGCGAGTGCACATGCCTTTGAGCAAAACCCTGAACCTTTGCAAGATGTCAAAACTTGCATGAAACCAAGGACTGTAAACACGTAGTCTGAAATACAGTTTTCTTGGAGCCTCATCCAACTATTGATTCCAGAACATTTATCTGAAGCCAACATGTTATCATTCTGTCAATGATGGAGTTGATGGTTATTAAACTCTAGAGAATGGAGTTTAAGAACAATCTAAAAACAACTTGACCCAATTGCTTGTCATTAGCAGTGTGCCCCTTTAATGTCATTGATTCTAAGTTCATTTGATGTTCTGAATGGAGTAGTTTATGGTTGTTTTATCATTGTCAAAGATTAATTTTTATATTTTATTTGTCCTAATCTTACTGATAAGTTCTTTTTTTAGTCCAAGCAGGACAAGTCTTCAACTACAATATTTTTCATTTCATTTTTACTTTTTGATCATTTTAAAGAGCATTACATCTCCAGGAACTTTCCTTTGTCTAATTTGTTGAAATTTTAAGAAACTCACGACTCTGAATGTTGATAAACTTGTAGCAAGAAAATGGCATCTTTCGTCTTGCGAAAGAAAAGAAAATTCATCTTATGATACTGAATTACTGATTGATTAAATGCTTCCACATTGTGATGTGAGAGTTGACTAAAGTCACAATGAGCTCTCTTGTTTGTTGGTTGTTCCTGTAGTAGTTGAGATATAACAAGTGTTTTTTATGTTAGTTGTATATTATGTACTTCGCTTTTGTTTGAAGTTATTACTATTTGTATCTGCTGGTATGGTATATGATACCGATTCCAATGGAACTTGTTTGTACGTAGTTCTACACTTCCCTTGGAAACAAGTTCAGTTTGGTGCATTGTTCGAAATAGGACTTCCTCCTTCTCATTATACCTTATTATTTAATTTTTTATTTTTCTCATTGAGTTTTCTTATAAAATTCCTTAGATGACGAAAGCGATAGCCATTGAGGACGTGAGATGGGAGGTTAAAATTTTGAGAGCTTTGACAGGACATAATAACTTAGTGCAATTTTTTGATGCATATGAAGACCATGATAACGTCTTACGTTGTGATGGAGTAAGCTTTATTACCAAACCTTGATTCAAATCCATCTCTTTCCTTCATAGAGGTTTCCATGACCTGATTGTGTTGTGTGTGTATGTGTGTGCGTTGTGTGTTTGAATGGGGGGTCAGGAAGGAAGGAGGAAAGGTAAATGGCTTTGTATGGAGGAGGGAGAGGGGGAAAAGGGGTGTGGAGTATTGAGTGCTAACCCTACAAACACGGGACATGGGCTCACGAAATTAAAGGGGACTGTTAATTTCGTTTAATTTTAAAAAAATGAGTTCATTAACTTATTTTGGTTTCTTGTGTTAAGTCATCTTGATACAAAGTGAAGAGAAGGATATGTTGCAGCAAGATAAACTACAAATCTGCAAGGGTATGAAGAAATTTTTGAAGCCTCTCGGCCAGAAATCACTTCACTTTTTGAACACGAATAGGAAATTTAAATTTTTAGTTACAAAAGGAGTTATTACTTCAATTGGAACACGAATAGGAAATTAAAATTTTTAGTTACAAAAGGAGTCTCGAGCCCTTTAATATATAGATTTATTTGTGTTATTTTTGATATTTCTGATGTAATCTTCTTTTATATTTGAGATTAGGAAATGTGGGTAATGTTTATTTTTAGTTTGTAAATTTTTAACGGGAGCATGTTAACTTGTGAAAATGAGGGTATCTTGGTAATTTAATTACCCCATACAACAAGGGGAAAAAACCCTGTCACCAGTATGAAAATGACGGTGTTTTGGAAATTTGGGCACATGGGGGATAAAGTGAAAAAGCAAAAGGGCCGACCCGCTATTTAAAACGCCCCCCTCGTGATCGAACCCAGTGGCCGGTGCAACCCATTTTCATACGGGATATGTTGTTTTTGGCCCGCCCAACCCACTTGACAGGCCTACTTGATATGGCCCCTTTACTTCCCTCCCGCTTAATCAACTGGCGTTTGGTTTGGTGTTGCTATTTAGCTGTTTAGTCAAGGTGATTAGATTCATAAGTTTGATATTTTCAGCTAAGCTCAGCACTAGATGTGGTGTGGGTTTGGGATCATAGACCTCAACGTTTTTCCCTTCCTTGAACTCCATGTCAATACTATGCCTCGTATGTCCTATCCCTTTGGGTTAATTAGGGTTGTAAGTTATATTATCGGATCTGCAAATGAAGTGATGGGTACATGGATCTGCTCAGAGTGAGGTTAGAGGAATGCATGATTATTCAACTATGCCCCTATACTCTGAAGAATGTATATTAAATGTCGAACAGGTTTGTGTTGTAATTGATTAATTTAGTCTTTCTTGGTAAAAACTATTGAAAAGAGTTGCAATTTATCAATGCCCCTCATCATGCTAGCTTTTGGCATTGAACACTAACTTCCTTAGTTCCTTTACATGGAAGTCTCTGCTGTTGGAATGTTTGCGTTCTTGACAAAGGCCCCAACTTCAACAGCTAAGTGTCAGTCACTCTATTTTTATGAACAAACCGCAAATCATGACCCCTTGCAATTTTGGACCAAACTCTCACACACAGCACAACCATGTTCCTTTCTGGTATCATGTTTACATTGAGTTTGAACCTGAGCTAATATATTTCTTTTCATGATTTTATTAGTTTTTCTTGCTTTTTCCTGTAATTGAGCTTCAAGTTCAACCAAGTCTTTCATATTGCAGGTTATGCTCTCACAATAGACTGCTGTTACCTGGCTGCAGAGGTGCATATGGTTTAACATGTAAAGCAACTGTTTTTCCTGGGTCTGATCTAACTTTCTGTTCCATCTTTGGGGGATCACAACTTCGAAGTTCCATTGAGAACAGAAAAGATATATTTGGAAAATCATTTTGCTCTGCAACGAGTCTGTCCACATACCCTGGGAGTGCTATTGATTCCCATTCACATGCACATACTGAAGAAGAAAAGGTTGGGGTGCTGCTTTTGAATCTTGGCGGTCCAGACACGCTTCATGATGTGCAGCCTTTTTTATTCAATTTATTTGCAGATCCGGTATGTATACTTTTTGTCAAGACGAGGAAGAATTTGAGTTATTTCTATGCCGTGCTAATATTCAATCTTAATTGCCTCGAGACAGGATATTATTCGTCTCCCTAGATTGTTCCGCTTCCTGCAGCGACCCTTAGCTCAACTCATTTCTGTACTCAGGGCTCCCAAAAGTAAAGAAGGGTATGCCTCCATTGGAGGTGGTTCGCCTTTGCGCAAGATCACAGATGAACAGGTAAAACTTGCAGCCTGGCTAAGAAATGTCACTTCTACCCATGTTGGGATGATTTATCTGTACGTGTTCTTATTTTTCGAATGTTATGTTAGTCTGGTCTGCTTTATATGCACCTTGCTCTTCCCTAAAATGTGAAACCCTTAATGGTATTTAGCTGCTTGATGTAGGCTAATGCTCTAAAAGTGGCACTGGAAGCAAAGGAAGTTCCTGCAAATGTCTATGTTGCAATGCGTTACTGGCACCCTTTCACAGAGGAGGCTGTTCAGCAGGCAAGTTTGAGTGATGAATATCCGCAATAATTTAGTATAGGTTACCCACTCATCACCTGAGTCAATTTTAATCAAATGCTATTTCGAAACAACCTGAAATATTTAGAGTTGGTAGGTTTGGGTGTTAAAAATGCCAAAGTCACTTTACCTAATAACGAGTGCTTCGGTTTCCAGTTGGCTCCTTCAAGGAACAATAATTACTTATATTAACAAGAATGTTCCATGAACACTACCTTATTTGCCGTAGCAATTTTTTTTTCACTAATATCCTAATGCAATTAGACATGTTCTGCTGGCCTATTTTGGTGGCTTGGTGATCATATCTGTAGTGTTGCTAAAAAGGACAATCTATAATGCATTGCATGAGTTACGTGGGCAGACGGAAGAGGAATCTTAGCCTTGCTCTGTTTTTGTGGTGCTCGGGACCCTTCTTTTGTTTTTCTCAAATAGCAACGATGGATGTCATTACTACTATCCTCGAGTTAAATAACATTAGTATGCTTTTACTATTAGTTTATTGACTTCTTCATTCTTTGTGATAGATTAAGAGGGACAGAATTACAAGGCTCGTAGTGCTGCCATTGTACCCACAGTTTTCTATCTCAACAACTGGGTCAAGCATCCGTGTTCTCCAAAATCTCTTCAGGTAAACTCTTCTTCTTTACTAACCCCCCCGGGGGTTGGTTTTTCCCTCGAGATGGGAAACACTTCTGATTTCTGAGTTATTCTTCAGGGAAGATACATTTTTGTCAAGACTGCCTGTTTCTATTATACAATCCTGGTATCAAAGGGAAGGTTATATCAAATCTATGGCTGACTTGATTGAGAAGGAGCTGCAAAATTTCAGTACGCCTGAAGAGGTTGGTTAATTATTGATTTCACTTGCCTGACAGTATTCAAGTACATAACAAGTCTTCTGAGAGTTGCAACCTCTAGGTTTGTCACCATAGTTTGTGGTTGCTAATTGAGCTTTTATTTGTATTCTAGGTGATGATATTTTTCAGCGCCCATGGGGTACCAGTAAGTTATGTTACAAAGGCAGGTGATCCATACAAAGATCAGATGGAGGAATGCATTTACTTGATAATGCAAGAACTGAAAGAGAGAGGAATTAGC
This sequence comes from Platycodon grandiflorus, assembly GCA_016624345.1. Classification (NCBI taxonomy): domain Eukaryota; kingdom Viridiplantae; phylum Streptophyta; class Magnoliopsida; order Asterales; family Campanulaceae; genus Platycodon; species Platycodon grandiflorus. The sequence goes on along the minus strand of CM028367.1, from coordinate 31,566,631 downwards.
AATGATCATACGCTGGCTTTCCAGGTTGGTTATCTTGTCTGTTACATGGACTCTTCATTTTCTTCAAAGTACCTGTGTCGACACAGCATGACGTGGGTGTGGGTGTGACCCTTGGACACCTGTATTCAGTGTAAAATTGTAAAATTTTGGCATGTCAGACTCCCAGATCCGCAGCCATATCAGATCCTCGTACACGAGTCCATGTAACATAGGTTATCTTTCTGTTTCCTTTTCTTCCTACATGGAATGTTATTTGCCAAGGTAATTCCCTTTTAAAAGCTTCTAGACCTCCCCTGCAGAAAATAGGCATGAAAAAGGATATAGGAAAAACTTAAAAAGTAAAATATGATATGGCCCTTTTTATGTGGCAGTGCTGCACATGGAATGTTATTTGCTATGGAAATTCCCTTTTAAAAGCTTCTAGACCTCCCTTGCAGAAAATAGGCAAGAAAAAGGATATAGGAAAAAGTAAAATAAGTGAAACCTATGATATGGCCTTTTTATGTGGCAGTGCTGCAGCTGATTTATTTTTCTGTTATGTCAGAGCCGTGTTGGTCCTGTACAATGGTTGAAGCCCTACACTGATGAAGTTCTTGTTGAGCTCGGTCAAAAAGGTGTGCAGAGTCTTCTTGCTGTTCCTGTAAGGTATGTTATAAAAAGTACAGTGTTCAATGTTCATGGTCTTGCTGTTAATGACATTTAAGTGTCATGATCAGATTGTGACCTTTAATCACATTGTTTGGGCTTTGATCATTTAACTATTGGAGAAATAAGTTTATTTGGGCCAGATGGTAAACTTTTGGTCGACTTGTTGGTTCACAGGCCCACCACCATAATCATTTCAGATAAGATTAAATAACCTTTATTCGTTGTCATGTAGTCGTACTATCTTGCTGATAGAATTGGAACATACGGACACCAGGGTGTGATGGTGTATTCTCCAGGCTGACCTCTTTTAGTTATTACTTATAGTACAAATGTTAAAAATATGTTCCAATTTATTTTTGGGCGTATACAAGTACATATGCTTATTCATATTATATCTTTGGGCAACACTATTCCTGACCGTTACATGGTCCCTTGGTTGATAAGAGGAGTGGCAATAGCTTTGCCTTTGAGACCTCACCATAAATTTAGGCTAAAGAACTTAATGTTACTTCAGTATGCTTCTCAAACTTTTCTCTTTCAGCCACAGGAGATCAATAGACTCATGTTTAGCTTTTGAAGTGGTCTACCTGAAAGTTTTTCATTGGAAACTTGCTACTTAAGCTGTTTTCTTTTGTCTTCTTCAAAAATTTAGACTTAAATTTAGGCCAATCCACTTGCTCATTATTTTCAGTATGGTTCCGAACTTTGTTCATTCCGACTTGAAAGATCAACAAACTCCTGTTTAGATTTTGGAGTGGTCCAACTGAAGCTTCTCCATTTAAAACCTAATGGGATACTGGTGTTGATTATAAAAGCGTGTTTATTTTGCAAATATTATGTTGTTTCTTACTTATCAATTTTTTTTTTTTTATGTTGTTTCTTTCCTTCTTCTCCTTGTATAGCACATATTAATCTGGGTTTGTTTGTCTGTACATTGGCAATCCCCTGTATGAAAAGTAAGATAACAAGTTCCATGATGCTTGGCATATCAAGTTCCCTGTGGCCTTCACTTGTTATGGTTCTTATAACTACAGCCATTAAGCTCTAGTGACTGTTAGTATCTCAATAAAATGATCCTGCCTATACATTATAGGCTGTTGTGAATGTTTATGAACTATTGAGATAGCAATTGTTTATAATTGTTCTTCTTTTCACTGGCGTAGCATATGTTCAAATCTTGTATTTAGAAAAACTTTTGAGTTTTCCATGGATAAGATTGATTTGAAAAAAAAGAAAAATAGAAATAATACACCACAAAAGGAGTATCTCTCTTTTTCTGCTGTTTGAAGCATTGACAATGACTTTATGTTACCTGTATGATTTACGTAATTCTTAGATGACCCTGTCTCTGGATTGGGTGTGATCTTTGTCATCCTTGAGATAAGTTGGTGTTTTTTTCTGTTTGTGTACATCCAGTTTTGTGAGCGAGCACATAGAGACACTGGAAGAGATAGATATGGAATACAAGGAGTTGGCACTTGAATCCGGTGTGCAAAACTGGGGTCGTGTACCTGCCCTTGGGTGCACCTCCTCCTTCATCACCGATCTGGCAGATGCAGTTATTGAAGCCTTGCCTTCTGCAACAGCGATGTCAACCTCAAGCAGTACCTCTGAAGAAGTAGACTATGATCCCGTGAAGTATGCCATCAAAATGTTCTTTGGCTCATTCTTAGCATTTATTTTGCTCTTATCACCCAAAATGATATCAGTGTTTCGGAATCAAATCTTGTAAAGGAGTTGAAAGGTTAACATTAATTTTGCTTTGAGGAATAAGGGTGAGAGTGGAAAATACAGCGGCTGAAGAATTCTGCATTTGGTTGAGCTTCGGCGGGGATCACCTCATACAAGATTTTAGAGGTATCTTTAAGCAGGAAATAGATGATATAGTGACAAGGAGCTTTTTAGTACTGGCGTGGCGTGGCGTGCTGTTTTGTTTTGTATGTGATAGGGAGCGAGGTTGGTGTAAGCAAATTTTGCTGGTATCAATATAACTAACTATGTACATCAATGTATTGGTGATTGCGACAATTTTCTTGAAAACAATCATGAGAGGACCCTTAACCAAATGAATTCATGATAAAATTTCTTAGGACCTTGGGATTTCTCATCTCTCTCTTTGTTGTGCGCTTATTCTGTTTCAAGTGAAATTTACGACCATGATTCCGTCCCTTTTCTTTTTTCTTTCTCGTCAGAGTTAATTCTCAACTGGCTCGTTCCATTCAAAAAGTCTAATTTTCTTTTCTCTTAAGTTCCAAAAAATTGTACATTAATAAATAATGCATACAACTATCTCCATAACTCCATTACCTTTCAATTTCACTCTCCATAGATGACCAATGATACTAAGAGCTTGTTTGTCTTCTTTCTAGGACGTGGGTTACAGTTTTTTTTTTTTTTAATTAATGGCAATGTGTAAACGCAAGATTCAATTCTTATTTTTCCTTCCTTTTTAAGTAGTTGATGCCATGCATTACTTTGTTCTTTGAAAACTCGAACAAGCCATAGATTGAGATTGCAGATCTCAAGACTTCCTACGTTTGATAATAGTATAGATCAATGACGATCAAGAGGATCATTTGGATCGAGAATACTCTTCAACATTACCAAATGATAGTTTTAAAACCCAAAACACTCCCTCCGTCCCGAATAAATATTCCTACTTTTTATTTTAGAATGTCCCAACTAATGTTCCTAAAGACTTTTGATCTACCTATTCTCTACCATTCTTCCTAATACACCCTTAAAACTTCATTTAATATAACACAACCAAAAGAAATCCAATTATTTAAAATATTTAAACTCAATTAATATTCATAGGTATTATGGTCCAAACACATTTTACAGCACATTCTAAATTATTATGTTTTATCAACGAAGAACATTTATCCGGGAGTAATTACTAAAGAATGCAAAAAAGAAAGCAGTGGCAGGGATACATTGCTTTCTTCATGGACAACCATCCATTCATAGGTCATAGCAACATTGCTTTCTCATGGTCATAGTAAGAGCATTGCTTCGTCGTCAACAGCTATCCAATTTACAGCTTAACACCCCCAAGAGTCCAAAAGCAAAATTCAAGCACGCACACACAGATGTACGTTACCTGACATACCAGGGTAAATTGATGCTTGATAACAGCAACAGTAAAGAAATAAAGAGATGCATCTTAAATGAAATTGCAAAAGATGAAAGGGGAAAGGTTAGGTTTCTCTCTCAAGCTATGATTTGGGTATAGCAGGAGTTGAACCCGCCCAACCAAAGCGAAATACTATGCCAACTGAGCTATAGAAGGAAGAAGATGGATAGTGTGCCGAAAAGAGGATCTGCGATAGGATAGATTAGTGCTCTTTCTCGGCCCATTCGCCCTGGTGAAAGGTTAGCTAGTCAATGGAACAAGGATTAGCATGTGTGATTTGATTGGTCGACTAAAGTAAGAAAAGATGTTCTCTATATAGAGAATATTATGAAACTAGCAAAGCAGCAGAGCTCAAAAGGACAGTTCTCATTCAGACAGCTAGACATGGTAACCAGTAACCGTAAATCCTCGCCCTACAATCTCTCCAGCACAGAGCCATGCATAACACTCTAGCCCAAAAAGAGCAGCAATCCCAAAATCCTCGGTCTTCAATTCATGCCCTTTCTTTGCCAGTTCTTTCAAGGAATCAAGTTCCTTCCAGAAAGATTGGTAGCGACCAGGAATACTGCTCCAAGTGAACAGAAGCAAATCAGTACAAAATTGTAATATGGCTTATGTATTCAAACTTCTACTCATGAAAGTAAATCTATAATAAAATTTACAACAGTGTTTCTAAAATAATAAGAACAGTCTGATATTGGGATGAGTAAGCATTTGATAAGATTCCATAATGCAAAAGAGTTCTTTCCTAAAACCAAGCTCCAGAAACACTCTTCTCAGCTACAATCTGTATTCCTTAGAAGAGTAACATATTGATGGTATTCTCTATAAACTTCCAAATCTATTACTCCACCTAAGTTTCATATATTTGGGCGTCCACTGAAGCCAATTTCCAAAGGGGTATATATGCATCAAATCTTCTTTCTTTTTTTGGGTGGATAGGTAAAAGGAATATTGAGATTAGAAAATTGTAGATCCGGTGGACTGTGAAAACAGAAAAACAGACCAAACCAAAAATATAAAGGAAAAAATAAGTCAAACAAAACCACCTTCCAATTCCTAATATGAACAGGCAGGGAACACCTCGACAAGCACAAAAAACCTTACTCCAAAGTGAGGCTAGGTAGACCACAAGATCGCACAATATATTCAAGGATAAACTGTTATTCACAAAAATCTGAGCATTCCTTTCAGTGGACATACACCATAAAACTGCTGAGATCCCACGCCTCCTTCGCATTTTGGGATCTTTGCGAGGGTCAAAAGCCCACCACATTTGCAAGAGAAAACCTTCCACAAAGGACTCACCTAAGCCTCCTTACAAACAGCATAAAAACTTGAATAAAACATCAAGTAAACTTGTAAAGAATGCAAAGCTTCGAATCTTTGTCCTGATTGAGTTTTTTCTTTTTTAGAACTTATTTTGTCTGCGTACGTCTGTTGGGGTTGGGGTTGGGGGGACTGTAGCAAATCAAAAAGAAAAAGAAAAGCTTAAAATGCTCCCTATCTCTCTCTCTCTCTCTCTCTCTCTCTCTGTATATATATAAAGATTAGATAGTGATAGAAACTAACAAAATGATTACAATGCCATTTTCAAAATTTAGGTAGAATGTGATAGAGAAACCCATACTCAGATCAGCTTGTTCAGTTTTACATTAGCATAGGATAAATTCAACTAGAAAATAACAATTAAACATCTCTATTGCAATGTATATGATGAATTGGGTAGCCACTACAGGGTATATATTGTGTGTTGATTCAATGACGAGGAATTTCTTTAAATCGATATATAGATATTCACTGAAATCCAAATAAAAGGGTATGGAAGGAAAAGCTTGAAACTTCTAGGATATGAATGCTATCAAAGAGTTTGATATCAGTGCTTAACTAAGAAGGCTCTAAGCTACATCTTCCTCTGCATTTCAAAAAATGAAGGCAAAGTAAATAACAGTGTAACAAAGATGTTATATGCATGATCACCTCACAAATTTTTTAACAATATATCTTAGAGCAAAAATATGGAAGAATATGGACCAACTTGCTTTACAATATTACATATCCTTTTAAAAAAGCTCCACCAGGCCAGTACAACTACTTAGCTAAACCCTTACTATTTTCTTCTACTGTTCCTATCAATTCCTATTTCATGTTTCTCCAAAGCAAGAAGTATCTTGACTATTCACACCAAAAATGCAAAGCCAAATAGGTACTCTGACAGCCTTTTCAAGCCAAATGTCATCTACAAGTACTAGGCATTCAATTGCTTCTCTACCACATCTACGGGGAAAGCAGGAATCAATAAGATTCTAGTATGATATACTCAATATTCCGCACGATCACCTTTGCTGAGGTGACTATATACTCAAAAAACTATTAGAAAAGGTTATAACCATGCTGGACTTTTATCACTAATGATGGTCATCAGCCTCTTGCATCCACCCATTCTGGTACCTACTTTTCACCTTGGGTAACCAGTTTTCAGTCGCTAACAACATTAGTAATTACTTGCACAGTCACACTCCACAGACCACCAAGCACTGATTGCAAGCCAGGCCTTAATGCTTTTAAGAAGCTTTTCTTCTTTCTAATTTTTTATAAGTCTTGTTCTCAGGAAACCTAGTCTACAGTTCACCAACCAAAAAAAAAAAGAGAAGAAAAAGGCAGTGTTTAGTTGCTACCATAACCTACTCAACTACAACATGACATAAAGGTGAGTATAGCGAGGGGATAAAGTGTCAAAACTACAAGCTAATCCAGTTCATTCCCACTCCCAACCTCCGAGCAAGCATTCCTCAGACACCCATTCACATGGACCAAAAAAGGTTAGATGAACCATGGAAAAAGATTAAATATCAGATTAAGCATCAGTGGAGGCCTAGGCCCATTGGTGAATACAAAGGTAACTTATATTTATGCATATCCTAGCTTCACTAAAATTGTGTTACCAAGTTGGGTATAAAGTTATCGGGCACGTGGAATGGAGATCAATAATCAAACTTAAAGCATATCTCATATGAGCCAAAAAATTTACGCCATTGGTTATGTGTAATGTTTCTGACTAAGGCATAGGCGAAAGTTATATTCCTCCCCCCCCCCCAACCATGGACAAGTTGGCTACAAGGAAGTGCTACCTCACCCTAGGAAGATGAATTTGAGAATACCGCAGCTCAAGCATGATTCAACTCAAAACCACCTCATGTTCAAGGACAATGGCATGAACCTAATGGTGCAGATATACCGACTCCACCACCAGACCATTATAGTTCAATATCTTCTATTAACTGAGGTAAATGAATGCAATGGCAAAAGGAAACAAAAGTACTTGAATGACATCATCAACTAATTTCACCAGCCCAGAGTAGGATCAAGCTTTACATAAACAAAAAATGAAAGGAAGGCTAAGAGGAAAACCTAGCAAGACGAGTGTAGAAGAGCTGTTTTGACAAAAGCTTGCATGTTTCCACAGTTGGTGGATCCTGGATGTACTGCTTGTTCTGCTCCATTAGCTGCTTGTAGTAAGTACATGCACGCTTGGAAAAGAACTTCGAGGCTTCAGCAGCCTTTGACTGCAACAGGGGCAACTTTGATGCCATTACCTCCATAACCAACAAAACACAATGAAAATTAGAACACTTAAGCAAAACAATAGTGCAATTGAGCCCTGCGAAATATTTTAAATGAATCTAAAATTTAGAAAGCTGTAGCTTTCTCACAGGTGTGACATAAATGCAAATACATATACACTTTTGATGAAGTGAGTAATTGGCCAAATTAAAGATGGAGCCAATTAGTCCAATAAACCTCAAGCCTCACATTTGGATCAATACCGAAACTTCACCCATAAGCATTAGCTATAACTTCCTTTGCCATGAAAGTCAAACTTGAAAAACAATCTGACAAAGTACAATTACTATTTAAAGCATTCTTATGAAGGCCATTTAAAATAAGCCACAACTTTTAATACAAATTCCCAAAAAATTACAATAATTTTGCTCCATTCTTTCATAAACATGCATAACACACTATCCACAAGCTCAAGCATATGCCCGCACACATCCTAGATCAGAAAATTTTACAAAATCCCCCAAAACAACGAAAGTATCTAACCAAAAAACGAAAAAGAAGAGGAAAATCTCACCAAAGCCAAAAGAGAGTGATGATCATACTCTAGATTTAAGGGATTCACAATAATTAACATTTAATCTCAAGGGATAAAATGGGTATATAACAAAATGAAAATAATAATAATAAAGGGATCGAAGTCTTTGTAACACAAAATTTTTTTTTTTTGATAAGTCTTTGTAAAACAATTGACACTTAAAATTAGTAAACTTTCTAACAATACGTCGAGTACAGAAATACCAAAACCCTAATTCAACAATTCCAATCCCAATGAAAACGACTGTGACAGTATTTCATACAACTTCCTAATCGCACCACGAAAGGAGATTATGAAGGATAAAATACATACGAGGATTTACAAACCTTAGGAAATAAAATGGTTGACAAACAGAGAAGGATTTGAATATATAAATACCTGATTCTCAGAGTCTTGTGCAGTGATGATGATCTCTCCGCTGAGAAAGGAGAAGAGAGAGAGTGAGAGAGAGAAAAGTAGGGTTTTAGTTCTGGGGTTTCGATTTCCTCTGCAGAGATTTCTCTCTATTTTGTAACTTATTCTCCACGATATCACACGATTTTATATACTTTTAATACTCCCTCTTTCCTTTAATTATTGTCTTGTTTGATCCGGTATATGAATTAAAAAAAATAATTAATTTAATTATTAATATTAGTATAATATGTAATTTTTTTTAATATTTATGTGTATGTAACTTATAATTAAAATAGGGTAAAAAATAAAAATAAAATAATAAAAATAATATCTTAAAAAAAAAATTCAAATAAAATAATTATTTTAGGACGAATAAAAAAAAATAATTTAGGGAGATGGGGAATACCTGATTTGTTTAGTTTTTTTTAAAGATAAATCTAGTTAAAATTAATTTTCAAGATATTGAGTGCTATAAATGGTGGAGAGTTAAAAATGAGTAAATTTTAAAATCGAGACTTTTTACTCAAGAAATTGATTCCACTTAAGTCAACCTCACAAGTGAATCTAATTTTATTTTTACTATCTTTTCTTTGTTTTTGTTTTGTTGTGGCGTCGGGCCAAATGGACTTGGAAGAATTATCGCACTATTTGATTTTGCATGCATATATTCAATGCGTTTAATTTTACTTTTTTTTTAGTTGATTAATACTACATTTTCAAACTAAATATCTCAAAAATGAATTCAAATTTCAAAATAACCAATTGAAAATGTTAAAACTAATCTAGTCAGCATTCATTGAGATTTGAATATCTTAAACTACCAATTAAAAATTTACACGCAGAGTTAAATATTTTTTTCTTCTATAAATACACTAATTGGAGCTTTAGTATTATTCTTTTGAAATAATTGTGGACCGGTACACTTTTAGAGATATTCAATCAGTTTAGTCCACTGCACTTATTTCAAATTGAAAAAATTTACTTTGGTAGATAAATAATTAAATTATTCTTAAAATGCCCTCAACAACTAAAAGAACGGTACCATCACTTTACTACTACAACTGTTGTGCTGAGTTAATTCTGCTTTTTGGTCCGATTCGTCTTCTTCATTGCTACTAACAATTGCATGACGATTGGACCTCCGAATCGCGCATGTACAAAATTGTTTTTGAGCTATACAGTATATATAACTGTTTTGTGTTGGTGTGAACACAGAGGAGTGGGTAAAAATCACAGGCAGAGTAGGAATATTCCTAATTGGTTCATAAAGATTTCGAGTTGGGGACGAAGAAAGGATTGGGGTTTTGGAAAACTGATAAACCGGGGAGAACCACTAATTGATTCAGTATTCCCAAGTATTCAGATGAGGGAGTCAGGAATACTAGTATTCCTAAATTCCCAGATTAGGAGTCTTACCCGCTAATACTCTTATTCGAGAGATGGATTTGTGAATCTCTTTCGAGACTTCGTCATTGATAGCAACTCACTGCCATTATTCTGAGGCTTTTGGAGACTCGCTTCCCCGCAATGCATTCTTCCCTGGGCAAAGACTAAACAGTAAGGTGAAAGAAAAGGAAATTAAATTTGTGCATCGGAAATTAAATTTGTGCATTGTGACGCAACGCAAAGCATAGCGTGCTTGTTCCGTGTTTTTTAAGAGCACAGACGATATTTCGCAACAAAAGTGTATTTTTCCAGTTAAACAATTACAGTGGACTAAAGTGGTTGAAAATTGTGTAAAAGGAATTGAACCAAATTTCAACCTATTCTTTTTAGTCTAGCACATTTTGTCAATACAAACTCAAGATGTCCCAACTTTAAATCCACATTTTTCATACAATTGTGTATCTTGGTAAAATCCAAATCCAAGAAAATACAAATTTTGCAAAACACGAATTTAACCCACATCTACAAGCTAGAATCATAATGAAAGTTCCATTTCAACAAGACAATCCAGGGTAGTAGTTTGCCTTCAAAAGTCGGAACTTCTCTTTTACGCTCAAAGTTGGTAGGATATACAAACTGACATATTTTCACTCTGCACAATGTGAAAAACCCAAAACTATAGCTTGCAATACAACAAGAAGCATTATGATGCATATGACCATTGTGCAGAAAAACCCAAAACTCTATCTTGCAATACAACAAGCATTATCATGCATAACCAAGATTACAAGGTTATTAAAAATTGGCTACTGCCTACACACACCCAAGTTACTAACCACGACATGAAGCATCATTGATGGAATCCACAACTTGAACAATAAAGCAGAAAAGGGCACAGAAAATAAAAACAGCTGTCTGCTAATAACTGCAATCAAAACACATTCATTCCACTTGTAATGCAATGTGCAACGACAAGAGATTCCTTCAACATTAGACAAGGGCTGGAGTATGGCCTCGTGTTGAAAATGTGAAATCAAGATTGGCAAACCTCTGACCAAATCCGAGAGACAAATACAACAAAGTGTATATCGATCTTGTAATCAACCAACACCACCAAAATGAGCAATTATCAAGTACATAATATAATGATCCATTGCAGAATTAAAATGAAAGCCAAACCATTCATAAGGAGAAAATACCACCTATCAACAAGTCAAAAATCATTAAACAGAAAATACCACCTAAGTCCAGTCTGATACACAACTACAAATCCTATTTAAACCTATTTAGTGACATTAACTCTGAGGTGAGGTTTTAGCAACCCCACCACTGGGCTGAACTGCCTGAGATGCTGCTGTTGGCGCTGCCTCGCTGGAGTACGCTGGAGGAGCCTGCTGAGGATAACCACTTCCATAAGAGCCGCTATACGCTGGTGGCTGCTGCCCTCCATAACCTGACTGAGCCACTGGTGGTGCACCATACGGTGGTTGGGCATACCCAGGGGTACCATAAGCAGAAGGTGGAGCCCGCTGAGCCCCTGGATCTGGTTGAGCATAACCAGCTTGGGCATAGCCAGGCTGCACAGGAGCAGGCTGGGCATAGCCACCTTGGGCAGCAGTAGGAGACTGTTGGGGCGGCTGCGCATATGCTGCTTGGCTCACAGGAGGTTTCTGAACTTGCGGAGGTCCATAACCAGTAGGTGCATATCCAGCCGGTTGAGCAGCATACCCTGGTTGGGAAGTTGGAGGAACCCCATATCCTGGCTGAGCAGCACCTTGGGGTGGATAACTCGGATTAGGGCTAGGCTGTTGACCATAACCAGACTGTGGAGTAGATGACTGAACTGGTGCAGGTGCTTGACTGGTATTATCACCTTGAGCTCCATGAGATGAAGTTTGCCCCTCAGAGGTTTGGTTAGCAACATTATATCCTTGTGTAGGATTACCGTAACCTTGCTGTTGATCATACCCTGGCTGAGGCTGAGCATAACCAGATTGAGGTGCGGAGGTGTGATACCCACCATAACCATCCTGAGTATAACCTTGTCCTTGGATGTAATAACCCGAGTTATCAGTGGGACCTGCAGGTCCACCAGGTGCTTGAGGTTGTTGAGCTTGCTGCTGGCCATAGTAATCATAACCTCCCTGAGCAGTTTGCTGAGTTGGTTGGGCAGCAGCTGTCTGGTCCCACCCACCAGCATATCCACCAGAAGCTTGTTGCTGAGGGTAATTAGCATATGGTTGTTGGGTCATATTATACTGACCTGGTGCACCAGGATATGCTCCAGGCTGAGTATATCCATAGCCAGGTTGCTGCATTGGCGGTCCAGGTGGGGCCCAGCTTGTAGGAGGTCGTGCTTGGTAACCCTGTTGAGAATATCCTCCACCCATTTGATTTCTAAGACGATTCTGCACAGCAATTGTTATCCAAAATGAACCAAGAACCCGAGTGGCATGATGCATACACAAACATACGTACATATACATGACTAAGAGCTGAAATGCAGGAGCAGGCTCATGGCTAGGCAAAGAAGTGCGAAACGAAACAAGTAGCACAGATATATATTTCACACATGGCAACTACACAAGAAGAGAGTAACTGCATAATCAATTGTATTAAGACGGGGTTTAGGCGCCTACATACCGTACTGGTCGGGTGGTATTACTGCGTTACTCCAGCAGAAGCCCATCCTCTCCCTATTCGAAGTGAATGGGTACAAAAAAGAAAATACAAAAATCTATACAATTTCCAGACAAACAAAAATATATTCTGTATACTACTGCTATAGAAATGCAACAGTTGCTGCAGAGATCCATGACAGTTGAATTGTAAAAATGGAGGATAATTGAATTTATGGACTTCCAACATCAAAATATATTAATTAGAGCAATCAAAGCCTTGGTGAATTAAGAAAAAATATTCTCCTGGCAAACAAAGTAGGAACCTACTGCATAAAAAACCTAGGCAATGACCAGTATCAAATCAAATTAGCTAGATAAATTTGGATTGTGATGATTCACAATGGAAATAACATACAACATATAGGCAATATTTCCAGTATCAAACCAAAAATAGCTTCGCTAAACTAAATTATAGAAAGTCTTGATGGAGTATGTACTCAGTAACAGAGTTGCTCATAATACTTGCTAGTTCCAGTGAGTGTTCCTTCGAGTAGCCAAGTCCTTTTCTCAGATGTCAAATGAGTGTAGGTTCAGCCCGTTCAAAGGAGCGACCCAGGAAAAGAGAACGGGAGAAAAGGGAGGAGCAGGGGAAGAAATCAATAACTCAATATAATAATTACAGTAATAATGACGGTACCGTATAATGACGCACAATTCAATGCAACAAGGACCACCAAAAAAATGGCATCAACCAGAAACACCAACCCAGGTGTATACCAGAATGAATGCAGTAGGCTGATACCAGTCACTATATTTAAGCCAGAGAGGAAGAGACTAAACTGACCTTGAATCCACCATAATTTAGATGATCAACCCAAAATAATGAAAGTAGGACATCACGGAATCATGCATAAATGAAGTCTCAAAGGAGATTACAGACTAAGTGAGAAAATAACTTGTAACAATACCTAACATTGGCCACTAGATATACGCCCCAAAATTTGCTAAGCACTTAAATACATAACAAAAAAAACCAAATAACCCACTATTCAGAGCACACTCAAATTAAGTATGGTGATCTAGAAGTGGTCACTTAACTATATTACAATCTTGTATCCTCAATGAGAAATAGTTAGCCCTCAAATATTCTCCATAACTCAGTATGATTGCCTAGAAAATTAGGGTTAGAACCATACCAGGGTGATGCTGAGGGTACACAACGTTAGTGACACAGTTTCAAGATGGTGTCACCAATGATCCAACTACCACTAACCCTACAATACTCATCAAGAATATCAGTAACAATATACAGAGTACAAGCAAACTCAGCACTAGCAAGCTAGAGTCTCAAAAACTTCCACCTTCAGCATTCAACCAAGTATGACAGTAGTGCTTAAACTAAGACATATCCTCAATATCAAGAAAAATACTAGTCTCCATTACCTCTACAACAAGGCTAATGCAATGCCTGCCTTAAAAAGCGAAAACCAATATATCCAATAAGCCAGTATAAGACTTGAGACAAACCCAATAATCGTATGATATTTACAAAAGTCTTAACAATTTGAAACACGATTTAATATTTCACCAACCTCAACTCTAATAACGGCAGTTAAAATATGTAAATGCAGGTTAAAATATTCAAATAGCCCTGCAGTGGCAATCCATATTTAAAGAGACTATTTCCATGCTTGATGGATACAGGGAGAGACAAATTGCAGCTAAATTACCATTCTATACAGGGTCAATCTCACAATTAGAAGGAAGCATAGCTCAGATTCGAGATCAAGCAGCTGTCTATCACTCCATGAAAGAATCATTTTACAGTAATAGCGCCAGCAAGTGAAGCTGCTCATGTCACAAGACAGCAACAAGAGAAATCTGCAACTTTGGCACTTCAAGAGTGGAATATAGGGAAGAGTAACAGGTAGTGGTTATGAATACCCAATTCATATACTTTTTGATGGATTCAGAAATCAAACTAACGTAAAATATAAAAGGTTGTGACAATCAAAAGTTGCAAGACAATAACAGAACTTGAGACAGAAGTTAGAGTAATTACATTTTATATTAAAGAAAACAATTATTTACTGACAGTTAAAGGGATCAATTGTAGATATCAACCGTAAAACTGATGAGAAGCATGAACTGAAGTCCACAAAATAAAACAGGCAGAACTGTTATTCTGCAACCATCAAGTATGATAGAGAACTAAACTTAATCAGACCCAAGGCAATTAAATATTCGCAGAGACTCCTAGAATTTACTGGTAGCTACATAATCAAAACCAGTTCAAAGAGATTTAGATGCAATAATCAGCTACACAACACAAAGCTAGAAAAAGAGAAAAAACATTTTCAGGTGAAAATACTGTAATATATAACAAAGAATAAAGGAATCACAACATCTACAAGAAAATAAGATACACAGCAGACAGTTGGAAGCAGGTAGAATCTTAAATATGACTTATTAAACCAAGTCCACGCTTGGCATCCTTGTACACTACATACCTCACTGATCACTTCATTGACCAATTGTTTTGCAGCCTCAATCTGCTCGCTAGATCCATCTATTTGTAATGTCCTCTCGGTTGAAGTATCACCAGGGGGCAGATGTAGAGGTATCACCTATATGATGGATATGCAAAGTCAGAAAATGCTTTATTTAAAAGCAACCTACTCGAGAAACCTTTGATCAAGCAGAAGAAATATTTAGAAACAAGGAAAACAACACTCTGTACATACAAGGAATAGAAATTGATGCCAAAAGATCAAAGAAAGAACACTATTTCCGAGAAAAACTGATCAACAATGCAAAAAATAATAATGAAAATATAACCACAAAATACCTGAATACGAGCTCCTGTGTTAGCTTGCATATTTTTTATGGTCTCGCCTCCTTTACCAATAATAAGACCGACCTAAAAGAGGACACACAAAAGGTCAAGGGCTAATTACCCAACATTCTGAGATTATTTGCACTAAAATCCCAATAAACTGCAAACAATTTAATTATGCATTACCTTGTTGTTTGGTATTTGCATGACAAATTGTTCAGCCCCACCTGGCTGTCCAGTTACCCTTCTAGAAACTATGCCAGAACCGCCGGATTCAGCCTGTATCAAATAACGCAAGATAAATTCAAGAGTTGAAGACAAAAATATGTACATACGCACATATGAAAATTGCTTAGATCAATCAAATATGATAGTAAGCAGCCCACAACCGACAGAGCAAAATATAAATCATATATCAAATTGACTTAAAACAATGATCTAACTTACAAACTGAAGATGTTTGAATTAAAAAACTAATATACTTGATAACAAAATCCTGAAAACAAAGTTCAACCTCGGCAAGTACGTCCTTTATCAACTGCTCAGCTTTGGCTATAGAATCTGCAGCACCTTGAAGCTCAACCGATCGAGTGTAAGAATTAGGGTCCGCATCCATATCCCTGGTAACCTGAATCTTTGCCCCAGACTGCAGCTGAAGATACTTGATAGTCTCTCCGCCTTTACCAATAATCACACCAACCCTGCCATTTGGTATCGCAATCGTTTTGCTTAGATTTCCATAACCGTAAGAAGTAGCTGCATTCACGATAGGTTTCTGAATAAGATCTGCATTACAAAAAGGTTGCAACTGAGGATAGCTCCAACTACAAATAATCAAACACATCTCAAGAAATACCTATAGGCTAAAAACACACAGCACCTCGGCAGACTTTTTCATTTCAAAGGAAAAAAGAATGTAGAAGATTTTAGAGTAGTGAGCCGTTGAAATTATAAGACAGCTAATGGCCAATGGGGCACGCTAACAAGTGCCCCAAACGGCACAAGTCCATAATCCATTTATAAAAACTTTTTACATCGAAATCCACTCTAATGGTGCTGAAAGTAATAAGAACAGTGGAATTAAACAAAACAATTTCCGGAACAAGTGTGCTTAGAGTGTGCCCTAAGGTTGCATATATGTTCTTCTCTTAAAAGATTAACAGGAAATGTACAAATTGACGCAAAATCTAACACAATTACCATATGAATCGAATAGTAAAGCCAAAACTAATCTAATGGGAGAAGGGTACAAACCATTGGGCCCAGGGGTGAAACCCTTGCTATCATTAGAATCAAAGCCGCCGCCATTCTCAAATTTAGGGCGCTTGGCTTCGGCGGTGTTAAAAAGACGTGCAGCGATCTCCTGAGCCTTCTGCTTAGCGAGCTGGATCTCATCAACAGGCGGCGGAACGTTGTTGTACGACAAGGGTTGGGAGTCCGGCGACTGTGAGGTGATCGGAGCGGAGAATCCCGTGGTGCGTCGTCCACTGGATGGAGGCGGGGGTGTGGCTTGGTCTTCGTACTTGCGCTTCGCGCCTGCGGAGTCCCCGCCGGTCGCGTACTGCACCTCTTCAGCCATCTAGAGATAGAGAGACGGATAAGAGAGAGACGGAAGTGCGAGCTGCGAAGATTGGGAAAACCCTAGACGGGAAGCGAGAGAGAAAGGGATTGGGGAGCGTAGGGGCGGGGGGGATTTTATATGTGGCTAGAGAGTGAATGACCACAGTTTTAGTACTCTCCTCTAAAGTTACAAAAATATCCCTTCGCCCTGAGTGAGATTCTTTTGGGTAGGCCAAAAAAATATTCATCCCCCTAAAATATCCTTATCCCACTTTACACCCTCGATCAAATTTGTCATAACACTTTTGCCCTAACGGGCATTTCTAGAAATGCTAACCAAATTTGACGTGCATCTCACATGACATGAAGAACTACTTCAAAAAAAAATTTCAAAACCCCACCATCACCAACTACTACTACAAGCCAACATCCAAATCCCAAAAGGGTTAAAGCTCACCACTATACCCTCCACCAGGCATTTACTGATTTCCTTAAAAATGCACGCTTAGCCCGTCGCAAACGCCAAGAATTTTCATCATTTGCTCTAACAAAGGAAGGCGACATCGGCAATATCACCACCAATGCCCACAAAAATAATTAAAAAAACATTTTGTTAGATAATCATAATTGAAAGTTGAAACAGTGTACTAACTAGGATTCTAATTATGATAATGAAAATATATATATATATATATATATATATTTTCCTCCCCAAGAGCCCGTACACCATCATCGTTTAAATTCTTTCCCATCAACTTTCACCTTTAGATATGTAAATTTATTGGTGCCATCTCATTTATCCGAAAATGATGGATGGACACTCCATCAATGTTCTTACTGTGATAAAACAAAAATAGGGTAAAAATTGCCCATAGGCTGTGGGAGGGATGAATCCTTGAGTTAAGGAGATTTAGACAACATATGCTAGAAGATATATATATATATATTTCCTCCGTTCCGGATAAATGTTCTTATTTTCTATTTTGGGATGTCCCAACTAATGTTACTAAACACTTTTGATCTATCTATTCTCTACCATTCTTACTAATATACCCTTAAAGCTTCATTTAATATAACACATCTCAAACAAAATCAATTGTTTAAAGTAGTTAAACTCAATTAATGTTCATGGGTATTAAGGTCAGAATACATTTTACACCACATCATTAATTATGTTTCTTAATTCTTGTGTTTTATCCACTAGGAACATTTATCCAGGACGGAGAGAGTATATATATATATATATATGTATATATATATGTATATATATATATACATATATATATATATATATGATGGTTTTAATGGTTACTTTATCCCACTAACCATTGATGATTACTACAGTATTATATTATCAATTGGATCAAAAATTAAAATTTGTGATTAATTGCATTAAATGACTCACCTACTTGCATTTTTTAACAAATATATATATATATATATTATTATTATTATTATTATTAGAAGGAGAAAGGGATAATTAGTAGTAACTTTTTTTTTTCATGTTTGCTCTTGTTTGACTTTGACCACTGCACATGGGTACCATCGTACTTTATATACTATTCACTATCATTAGAGCCGGCAAAATCAGCCCAGCCCAGTGGGCCGGCCCAGTCGGCCCGATATTTGCATGGGGTAATGTTTAATTTTTGGAGGCCCAAAAAACGCGGGTCTTTTTGGCCCGGCCCAATAGGCCCGACGGTTCAATTGGGCTTGCATCAAAAAAGCCGGGGGCTTTTGGGCTAGGCCCGACCCGCTTTATTTACCTGTTTTCATTTAGACTTTAGATCATTAGATGTTAAATGTTTACTTAACTAAACAAATGAAATGGTCCCACGGAGGCAAGGCATGGGCAGCACAGGCGCACAACACGGCTCAACAAGAGAGACAACAACACAATTAGTCAATTACACAACTACACTGTCTACACAAGTTGAAGTCAACACAATTAGTCAATTGATGATTGGCTAATGACTATTGTTTTTGTTTAGTAAGTAGTAACATATAACTTAATTTGGGCAACAGTGAATGAGCAGCTTAGGAATTGAGAAGCTTTGAATGTCTAGTAAATGTGAATTGTTCTTTTATTTTTCTTAGTTTATTTATTTTTTCAACTAGGGCTTTTTGGCCCGATGGCCCGATGGGCTTTGGTGGGTGGGCTGGACTTGACTTTTCTTAGGCCCTAGGAAAAAGGCCCGATATTAATTTTTGCCCGGTGGGCTTGGCGGCCCAGTAAATTGCCAGCTCTAACTATCATGTTTCATGCACATGACTGATTCCGTTAATCTTTTGGCCAAAATATGTTTATTCCCTCAATGAATCCATCAAATCTCATTTTACACTCTCGATCAAAATTTGTTCCCTTTATACACTCCATATTAAATTTCGTCTGACATAACCCACTTGCCTTTACGAGAATTAACAATACTAAATAGTTGATATGTGTGTTGCACATGAGGGGCCTTTAGGTCTTTTACAGACATTAGACACGTGGTTTGCACATGACACTATCCTCCCCCTCCCTTCCACCAAGTAATTCATGTCCAAATTCATCCCCCGCCCGCTTTCTCATTTTCCTCAATTAGTTTTAACCCACTCTCTCTCTCTCTCTCTCTCTCTCTCTCTCTCTCTCTCTCTCTCTCTCTCTCTCTCTCTCTCTTTCTCTGTCTATCTCTTTCTCTCTCTCTCTCACACACACACACACACTTAAACCATTTAGATGATTTATGTTTGATCTAGGCTTGTGTATGTGTGTGAGAGAGAGAGAGAGAGAAAGAGAGAGAAATATGTATGGTGAATTATTGTTTAAGCTCGAGGATTGCATTTGGTTATGTGTGTGTGTGTGTGTGTGAGAGAGAAAGTGGGAGATAATAGAGGTGGTTCTGTTGTGATGTTGTTGTTGACGTCGGCAATGGACCAACCATAAAGGATTTGGTACGTGGAGAATGGTGAATCTGAGGTGGGCTGGAAAGGAGGGTTGTGAGAATTAGTGGTGGTCCGCATGAAGATGGTTGTAGGTTTAAAGGCAAAGTTGATTGGTGATTTTTTGGGGGATTTGAAGGTGGTGATTGTGGTGGTGGATATGAAGGCTAGATTTATTTCGGGTGGTTATGGGGTTTTGGAGTTGGTTGTTAGGTATTAAGTGATGCATGGAAGACATAGATAAAAATTTAAATTGTTGAGTTTAAGGAAAAAAAAAATTGAAAATGGTAATTTTGACCAATAAGATAACAAAGAGATTGAAAGAAATTTTAGTGGAATTGGCTATCATTAAGCCTAGGAAGGTCTCATTCTTGAAAAAGACAAAATTGCCCTTATCGTACAAAGGCATTTGACTTAACATTAACTTTCTAACGCCCGTGAATAAATGGGTGTTATGTGGAACGAAATTTAAAATTGAGTGTGTAAGTGGGGAAAATTTTGATTGAGGGTGCAAAGTGAAATTTGGCAGATACATTAGGGTGGTAAACATATTTTATCATAATCTTTTTCACAATCATTAGAGCACTAGGTTAATTTGGAGCGAACTTTGGCAAGAAGCATGTAAGTGGGACAATTTATGGTTCAAGGTGCAAAATGAAGTTTGATGGATACTTTGGGGTGGTAACCATGTTTTGGCCTTTTTAGTTAATTAATTTGCCATTTTTAAACGATATTGTACACCATGCCATAAAAGTTGTACCAATTGTTTTCATAGCTAGAGGTTCAAAAAGATAAAAATGTTTTCTAGTTAGTAATAGAAATAGAAATCGTTACCAAACACTACCAAAGGGCTTTAGACATTTCAAAAAGTGTTGGTGTTTTCTTTCCACCACTTCATACTATTGTGGGGTTCTCGTGCAAGAACTTTGATGCTCAATACCAAGGCTAACAAGGAAAGGACAAATTTCTTGATTGAAATTTTTTGTACCATTGTTACTTCTGAATCTTTTGATGGAAGTACTAAACTGTGTTATGACATAGGTATGGAATGATTTAAAGGTAGTAAAGACATGTTTTTTATAAGAATAATCCATGTGGCCCTTGAAAGATCATCATAATGGTAATGAAATATTTACACCCTTTCATAGTGGAGATTCTATAGACCCCATAAGTCACAGTGAATAAGATCAAAGCATGCTTTACTTGAATGATCACTTTGGAAAGGGTAACATGTTATTTAATTAATGGACACGAATCAAAATAAAGAGTACATGATTCAGGTTTACATTTGAAAGTCTTTGAGAGAGCATCAATTCCCTGTACACTAGTAATGAGGAATGTCCCAATCCTTGATGCTAAGTGAATGGATCAAGTGTGGATGTAACACTGTTGAGGTGAGGAGTTGTATTAACTCTTGGTTTATCTTTGACATATAGGAGATAGAACCCTCCTTGTAAGTCACCAATTCCAGTGTATTCTTCATTAGTGGGTCTTGGAATATACAACTAGAATTGGTAAATTGAACAACATAAGGGGTTTGATCAATGAGTTTGACAGTAGGTTGAAATGGAAGTTTGGAACATAGAACACATCATAATGAGAACAAAATTGAATTGAGCTGACCCTACACGTGAGACATTGACATTGTTGCCCTTGGGAAGTGAAAGAATGATAGGCTTAGTAAGTTTGGCAATAGAACTCATTATATCTAAGTAAATGCATATTAGATCTGTGGCTCCACAACTTATTACCCAAGCTGAACTATTGTGGGAAATCTTGAATAATCTTAGTAAATATTTCAAGAAAGTTGGAGGAGGAAATAAACAGGAAATCAGGGTTAATAATTTGTCCCTAAAGTTTAGGGAATTAGCTGTAGACTTTCCTTGTTTAATATAACAGAAAATTGTATATATAGATCTAGAATGAATTGTAAATAGACACATATAATTAATAAAACACCGAAATCTTTTTTCTTCATGGTATTGGAGCACGTCTAGGGTTTCTGAGAAAAATACCACCTTTACTTCTTGTTAATCACAACCCTAATTGCTGGTTCCTTTTTTTATTTTCTTCAGCTTTCATCGTTGTTTCTTTCTCCCTATTCATTTTCTTTCTCCACCTATAATTTGATCCTATTCAATCATGATGGATGTTACATCTTCAACATCGCGATTGTCTTCAGTTGTGGAGGACGAATAGATTACACGAAGCACAACAGAGAGGGAAATTCATAATTTAAGCCAGAATTCTCAACCAACGAGTTAGGGTATGTGTTCATTAACACTTTGAGGTGAAACTCTAATCTCTCTTAGGTTAAATGCTTTAAGTAATGAGTTTAGAAATGCCTGGGTCTTCGATTCTGGTGCTACGATCCATATGACCCATTTTTCAAACATATCTAAAACCTATACCCCTTGTCCTAGCAATAGAAAGATTGTTGTTGTTGATGGTTCTACAACCAGTATAGTAGTAGGAATATGAGATTGTCTAGACTACACCAAAAACTTCTTAAAAATGTTCTTCATTTTCCCTAGTTATCCACAAATTTGGTTTCCATAAAAAAGCTTACCGAAGATCTAATTGGTTGTGTTATATTCCATGATTCTTGTTGTGAATTTCAGGACCAGAGTACGGGGAAGAGAATTGGACTTGCTTAGGAGCATAATGGACTTTACTTGGATACATCAAGTCAACCAGAATTCAATAAATCTGTTTTGTCTACATTGTTTTCTTCTTCCAATAATGATGTCACCTAGTTACATCATAAGCGTCAAGGTCATGTGTCTTTTCCAACGTTGAAAATTATGTTTTCTAATTTGTTTAAGTGATTTGATGTTTAGTCTTTTCATTGTGATATTTGTGAGTATACGAAACATAACATACTCATGTACCTTTTCTCATCAGTAATAAAGGATATTTTTTTCCTTTCTTTATATTCCATAGTGATATTTGGGGGCCACCAACTGTTTCAAACATCTCAGGGTCTAAGTGGTTTGTCACCTTTATATATGATTACTGTAGGTTCACTTGAGGCAAATAATAAGGTTAGAAGGGGGGGTGAATAGCCTTATAAATTATTTTTTTTGATAAGTTTTAAAACCTTTTAAAACTTTGGCAGCGGAAAAACGATTTTAAGGAATTAGTAGTGATCAGCTGATGACTAAAGTTTATGAACAGTTATGCTGGTTTGACTGAAGTTATGTAACAAAGGCTGACTGAAGCTTTAAGTAATGAAATGCTTAAAGCTTTGGTCTGTTTGGTCAAAAGAACAAGTAGTAAATGAACACAAGATATAAAGTGGTTCACAGTATGAAAACTGCTACGTCCACTACCAAGTTGGTCAAACTTGGATTTTTGAAGTGCACTAATATTAATAATCTAAATGATCACTAACAAAGGACCAGTGAGTTATGGAGATTGTATATTTAAAGGAACAAAACAATATCGTGTGTTACAATCAATAATCTCTCAATAACTAAGTAGTTGAGAGAGATTCAACACAATGATTGAACTAAAGACAGATACAAAGATTTGAAAGTAAAGCAGTAAAAGATCTAAGTAAATGCGCTTTAATGAAGCTTCAAAGACTCTTGAAGTTTTATGATTGCTTGAGTGCTTGAGAGCTTCGAATGTTGTAGTTGGGTCTAGTCATCGTTCTTCAATGCTCCTTTGGCTTTAAACAGATAGAGCTACGAAAATTGTCGTTGGACACAATTGATAATTTTTGACGTTGAATTTAATGTTTTGATGTAGAGCATGTCAAACAAGGTGAACAACTATTTCTCGAGCTTTGCGTTATCACAGAAGAGGTAGGTTGAAACCTGTCATTTCATTCTGAAATAAAACAAAATGCTAGGAATAAAAAGTGTGTCAGGATAATCATTTAATGAAAAGCAAAAAGCATGTTCGAAAATAATACACGCTAAGTACTGACACAAATTCAAAATAACTACGGATGCTTATCATGGAAGCTTCCGTTTAAGGATCAGTAGATTTTCAAGAGATAAGTCAAAGACACAATTCAGTCTACTGTCCTTATGCCAAATAACTAGTGACTGTGACTGACTTGAAAAATATTTAAGTCTTTATCAGTCACTATACATTGGCTGAATGAGTCTTGACATATATACAAAAGTATATCAGTCATCAGCCGACAAGGAATAGCTTGACATGTGATTACTCAACTCTATTTAACAAGAGTGTCTGTTCACTCAAAATTAGTGACTGATGCACGCGTCATCAGCCAATTAGGAATGGCTAATCATTTGATCAGCCATCGTTGGTTAAAATGGCTGGTCACTTTATCAGCTAACATCAAATACAAGGCTTGGCTAAGAGATTCCAAAGATAGAATAGTTTTAAGTAAATCATGGGATGGATGACTCACCCCGTTTGTTGTTCATATGTTTTTCCTTAGATCCGAGCCAGCAAGGAAGTCACCGATGAGGTCGGCGAGATCGCAGTTAGTTAACAGATTGTCTTGTTAGTTTAGCAGCTCGTGGAGCTTGTTATAGCTGTAGTTGTTTTATTTTGGTAAGGGCGAATGGTTATGTAAAGTTATGTAAACTTTACTTTGGGTAGTGTTATTCTGTGTTGTAACTCATTATTCTTTTGGATGCCGACATATGTATGTCGTGCTAGTGTTCATAGTTTCTGTAGTAATTCCATTTATTTCCTGAGCATGTTTTAGCTCTTGGTTTATTTTTGTTCTCCAGCATGTTGTGGCCGTGGAGGTTGTTGTTGTTTATTTTCCCGAGTTTTAGACTCGTGGTTGTGTTGGCTGGGTTCCGGCAGTAGTATCGCCGATGATTTGTTTTTATTTTACTAGGTTTAACCATTAAAATTTTCTTGTAAGTACGAGTGGTTACGCCATGTGCTTTTTCGTTTATGTTAGTGTTTGTTCGTTTGGCGCACAGATCTTGGGGTTTCGTATAGAGATCCGAGTCGGGGCATCACAGTTTTACCATGGAATTTGTTAACTAGGGATCAGTTTTGAGTGAAGCAAGCTGAGTTTACAACTTCAGCGCAAAAGTGTTTTGGCATCTTGGCTTCAACTATCATTATCTTTCCAGCTTCTATCAGTGTCCTATTCTTCCTTTTAGCAACTCCATTCTACTGAGGGGTCTTAACTACTAAGAAGTTATGACCAATCCCATGGTCATCACAGTAGACACCCATCCCTTGATTCTTGAACTCCGTTCTATTGTCTGAACGCACACTAACTATTTCGCACTCCTTTTGAGTTTGTAGATTTCTGAATAGTGCAGTCAGTATTCCGTATGTCTCATCCTTGGAAGTCATCATCTCCACCCATGTGTATCTTGAATAGTCATCTTCAACCACCAATGTGTACCTGTATCTACCTAAACTAGCAGGTGTAACAGGACCAAAAAGGTCCATGTACAACAGTTGAAGTACACGTGTAATTAAAAGACATGGTTTGTGTTTAAAAGATGATAGTTTACCAAATGCACAGGCTCCACATTTCTTGTCATGTGAGAAATTTACAGAAGGTAAACTGTTTACTAAATTTCCTTTAGAAAGTTTTGACAAGTGTTTGAAATTTAAGTGCGAGAGCCTTTTGTGCCAGAGCCAAGAAGTTTCAGAAGAATTTTTAGCAACTAAGCACACTTGAGAAATGTTATTAATAGAATATAAGTCGATAGCAAAAATGTTTCTTTTTCTTGACCCTGTAAGCAACACTTTATTGGTTGTGGTATTTTTGACAAAGTAATGTGTGGAAGTAAAAATACAAGTCATACATTTCTCACAAAATTGTGATATGCTAAGCAGGTTGTGCTTCAACCCATCAACCAATGATACCTTTTTAAATCTGACCGACCTTATTATGATTGAACCATATCCAATGGCTTTGCCTTTTGAGTTGTCTCCGAAGATGACTGAGCGTCCTTTGGCTTCAACTATGTCAATCAAAAGGTTATTCATGTGTCTTGAACATCCACTGTCTAAGATCCATTCTTCTGAAGCTTGATCAGCAGCTACAAAGCATACCTGACATAGAAGAGTTGGTCATGGTACCCTTTATTTATTTTGGGTCCAAGGGGTTAGCATCCTTGGGTAACCATACCTGCCTAACCTTTGGCAAGTTGACCCTCTTAGAAGGTTCAAATCTAAATAAGCAATCATAGGCCAAATGACTTGAACAGAAACAAATATGACATTTGTGTTGACCACTTGGTTCAGTCACTTTTGGTTTAGGCTTAACTTAGTAGACTTAGGAGAGACAAACTTGAGTGGTTTAAATTTAGAACCCATCAGCCTCTTGTTCACACATTTGAGATAAGCTGGTTTAGTGTTATCAGTCAGCTGAATAGTTTGCTTCTTGGCTGATCTCTGCCTTTCAGCAGGTGTTTGAACTGTTGGCTGATGGTTAGTAGAATTTAACCATTTTATATAGTTCTCTATTTGTTTCTCAACCTTTCTAAGTTGATTCTTGGGATAAACATAT
Organism: Platycodon grandiflorus; assembly: GCA_016624345.1. Lineage (NCBI taxonomy): Eukaryota > Viridiplantae > Streptophyta > Magnoliopsida > Asterales > Campanulaceae > Platycodon > Platycodon grandiflorus. The sequence continues at coordinate 31,540,498 of CM028367.1, read as the reverse complement.
TGAACACCATGATTTATGTTCTTGGAAGAATTTGGTTTGTTATCCCTTTTCAGCCAAACTTTTAGGTCCACCTTTAAACTATCTGGTCTCAGTCTCAATCTTCCCCCTTTCTTTGCTGTTGTTTTTAGAGTAACCAATGTCATTTTGATTAACATTGTCTCTTTGTTGACTAATAATAGTTTCAACAGCAGCTTTGGATTTGGAATAGGTATCAACAATATTGGTCAGTCGTTGATTCCTTTCCACTAAGTCAGAGATTTGGGAAAACGAGACTTTGACTTAAATTTCAAAGTTTTCATTGATGCTCTTAAGTCTCAGCATTTCAGCTTGCTAATCTTTATAAAGTTCACTGACTTTTTGGAGCTCAATGTTTTCAGCCTTCAATCTTTTCAGTCTTCTCAGTTCAGCGGACTGAGATATGTGGATATTTGTGATAGTTTTAAACTTGGAGTACATTAGTTGCATTTGGATCTCCAATTCAATTTGACTCTCAACAGTTGTCTCCTCTTTTTCAAGTTGAGTAACAACATATTTAACAACTCGAAAAGGTTTTTTAGTCCTTCTCTTTAGGGGTGTTCAGTATTTGGTTTCATCCGAAAATCAAACCGAAAAACTGATCATCCGAACCGAACAACCCGAAACCGAATTTGAATTTGGTTTTTGGTTTGGTTTGGTTTGATTGGCAAAACCGAATTCTAATATGATTTTTGGTTTGGTTTTTGGTTTTGCCTTTCAAACCGAAAACCGAATTAGAAAAAATATAATAAAATTAAATACATTATTATTAGTTATATAAATAATTATTAGTCATATAAATGTTCCTTTTTAATATGTTTTTTGACATTTGTCGTTTATTTAAATATTCTTTTTTTTTTATAATGTGTCGCAGAAATAACACAAGTGACAACTCAAACAAATTTCGTAAATGTTTAGTGACAAGAAATGCCAAACTGATGTGTGGAATCCAAGACTTCCTTCAAGTTCGAGTCACTAAGTATATGTAATCTTACATTTTTAGGGATATTATGTAATTTTGTTAAAGTTTTAATCTTTGTTTTGGATGTTTTTTAAATAATAAATATTTAAACTTTGAATTGAATTGTAGTTTTAACATTTGTTTAGTTAAAACCGAAAACCGAACCGAACCAAATTTGGTTTGGTTTCTTGGTTTTTTATTTGGTTTGGTTTGGTTTTTGGTTTTAAGGTTAAAATAACAAAAACCGAACAACCCGAAAACCGAACTACAAGCTGACAAGGTTTAATACTTTTGGTCAGCTTTGAGTTCTTAATAGGTAAGTCTGAAGTTTTAATTTCAGACTCATTTAAGCAAGCTAGGCTTGGTAGATCGTTATCTGAATCATAAACGATTGATTCCGCAACAAGACAAAAATTTGCTTTTTGTACGCAATCAGCTGATTCATCTTTTGAATCCATCTCAATCCAAGTGTCTAGGTTCAGAGGTTCATCTTCAGCTACCATCCCTTTTTGTTTTGTAAATTTTCTGGGGACTCTTTTAAAATATTCATTTTTATTGTCGGACAAGCTGAAGCAAAGTGGTCTGGCTTTCTACAGTTAAAGCACAGTAATTTTTCATGATCAGCTTTGGATTCAATTTGTTTAAAATTCTTAACCATTTGAAAATTTGTGGAAGCTGGTTTTTGAAAGTCTTTTTGAAAGTTTAGTATTTCTGAAACTGCCTAGCAAAAGTCGCAAATTCATCTTCATCAAAGTCATCAGTTGACTCAGACAAAGTAGAACAGACACTAGGATTTTCTTCTTGGGCAGGTAAAGAGATAACCTCTAAAAAATTTCTCAAGTTCCTGCTTTTTAAAAACTTCCTTTTCATAGATTTTGAGACTAACAACAAAACTACGTATGTGAGTAGTGTTCAAGTCTCTAGCTTCCTTGACGGCTGTGATTTTCACATGCTATCCACTTCCCAAACTACTACGAAAACACATATTAAGATCTTTCATAGTTTATGCCTTTTCTAAGGCAGCACAAGCATTACTTACCTCACAGAATCTGTTGTAGGCACTTCTCAAGGATTCTTTTGGATCCTTTTTTAAGGCTTTAAACTCTTGGATGTAGTCGTACAGCTTGTTGTCTTTGGTAATCTAGTCTCCGTCAATGTATTGCGTTAAAGCTTCCCAGATCTCTTGAGAAGTAGTGCAGTCATGAATTTGCTTGTAGACGTTGTTATCTAAAGGGCTGGAAAGGATGTGTACGGCCTTAGAGTCTAAGGCGTCAGTAGCCTTGTCTTCTTCAGACCATTCAGCTTTAAGTTTCAGCACATATTTATCGACTATTGTAATCCTTGGATTTTCTGTGTCATCTGCATCATCAAATTGTTCAACAGTGGTCTTAGTATTTATTTTCATTGGATAAATCGGACCACTTAAGACACATTCCATCAATATTTCATCTATACTGTTCATGTATCTAGAAATTATTTCCTTCCAAATGTCAAAGTTGTCCTTATCACACATGGAGACCTATGACATGTTGAGAGTAAGAAAAGCTTTGAAATTTGTCATTAAATCAGAACTTTCAAGTGGTAAAACTTAGAAAAATGATTTTTCGAAAAATCAGGCTCTGATACCAATTGTAGGTCCACTTGAGACAAATAATAAGGCTAGGGGGTAAATAGCCTTATAAAATCTTTTTGATAAGTTTTAAAACTTTGGCAGCGGAAAAACGATTTTAAGGAATCTAATCAATGAAATTGATCAGCTCATGACTAAAGCTTATGAACAGTTACGATGGTTTGACTGAAGTTATGTAATAAAGGCTGGCTGAAGCTTTAAGTAATGAAATGCTTAAAGCTTTAAATAATGAAATGCTTAAAGCTTTAGTCGGTTTGGTCAAAATAACAAACAGTAAATGAACACAAGATATAAAGTGGTTCACAGTATGAAAACTACTACGTCCACTACCAAGTTGGTCAAACTTGGATTTTTGAAGTGCACTAATATTAATAATCTAAATGATGTAAAGCAGTAAAAAAATCTAAGTAAATGCGCTTTAATGAAGCTTCAAACTCTTGAAGTTTTATGATTGCATGAGTGCTTGAGAGCTTTGAATGTTGTAGTTGGGTCTAGTCATCGTTCTTCAATGTTCCTTTGGCTTTAAATAGGCAAAGTTAAGAAAATTGTTGTTAGACACAATTGATAATTTTTGACGTTGCATTTAATGTAGAGCAAGTCAAACAAGTTAAACAACTATTTCTCGAGCTTTGCGTTATCACAGAAGAAATAGGTTGAAACCTGTGATTTCATTCTGAAATAAAACAAAAAGCTAGGAATGAAAAATGTGTCAGGATAATTATTTAATGAAAAGCAAAAAGCATGTTTGAAAACAATACACGCTAAGTACTGATACAAAATCAAAATAACTACGAAGACTTATCACGGAAGCTTCCGTTTGACGATGAGTAGACTTATAAGAGATAAGTCAAAGACGCAATTCAGTCTACTGTCCTTATGCCAAATAAGGACTTGGAAAATATTTAAGTCTTTATCGGTCACTATACATTGGCTGAATGAGTCTTGACTGATTTACAAAGTATATTAGTCATCAGCCAACAAGGAATGACTTGACGTGTGATCAGTCAACTCTGTTTAACAAGAGTGGTTGGTTACTCGGAATCAGTGACTCGAGTACAGTAGAATGGCTAGTCATTTGATCAGCCATCTTTGGTTAAAAGGATGGCTGGTCACTTGATCAGCCAACATCAAATACAAGGCTTGACTGAGAGATTCTAAAGATAGAATGGTTTTAAGTAAATCATGGGAAGGACCAACAATTACATTAGTCTCTTGGATCTATTCACTCAAAAATAAGTTTGATGCGAGTCATATATTTTCTATCTTTCGTGCAATGATTAAAATTCAATTTGGCACCAAGATAAAGCACTTTCGTACTGACATTGCTGATGATTATTTCAATCAAATCTTGAGTCTGTATTTCCAAAAGGAAGGAATCATACATGAATCATCTTGTATCACCACTACACATTATAATAGTGGCAGAAAGAAAAAATCGACGTCTTCTTGAGTGTACTCGAGCCATCTTGTTTCAACCAAATGTGCCAAAAACATATTGGGGAGAAGGTGTACTCACATCAGCTTATGTCATGAACATAATTCCTTCCAAGGTCTTGGGGTTTTTGGGTGTACACCCTTTGTCCATGTTCATAGCCATAACCATGGGAAGTTACTCTTAAGTGTGTATTCGTGGGTTACTCATCTACTCAAAAGGGTTATAAATGTTATCATCCCCCTGCTAGAAAACACCATGTCTCAGCCGATGTTACATGTGTTGAAAATAAGCCCTATTTCACCCCTTTATCTTCAGGGGGAGGTACACACACTTGAAGATAAGGAGTCTCCAAATCTAAATCTCAAGAGTCAATTCCACAATTTGATGGATTGGAAGAAAAAAGAGAACGAGATGGAAAAATCTTTGACTGGTTCCGATTTGACCAAGTGTATGCAAGGAAAGGAGATCAACAAGACAAGAAAAATCCTTTGAACCAAGCTCCGGGATTGAGGTAACAATGAGTGAATCAAATATGCACCACCAACAAACCAAAACCATCCTTCTTCCAGCCCTGAACCACCTTGTCCTGAGCCTCTTAACCTTTAACACGATCTACACCTATCTATTGTTGTAAGGAAAAAGGCCCGATAATGCACCAAAAGATCCCTATACCCATTGTCTCACTTCATGTTTTTTGAGAAGTTTTCCCGAAGCCATCAAAGTTTTCATTCCCCCTTAAACATTGCTTCTATTCCTAGCTCATTGTCTGAAGCATTATCGAAGAAAGAATGGAGACTTGCTATCGAAGCAAAATGTTTGCTCAGGTTGCAAAGATGAATACAGTAAGGATTTTGTTGTCCTTGCCAGTTAATTTTGATTGAGAATTAGAGAAGAATGAGACTTGGGAATTGGTTGATTTACCAAAAGGTAAGAAAGCATTGTGATGTAAGTGGGCGTACGCAGTAAGATTTAAGGCAGATAGGTCCCTAGAACGTTACAAGGCAAGGTTAGTCGCGAAAGGATACACACAGACATATGAAGTAGATTATCAAGAAACGTTTGCTCTGGTTGCAAATATGAATACAATAACGATTTTTTTTGTCCTTGCCAGTTAATTTTGATTGGGAATTACATTAATACGATGTGAAGAATGTCTTTCTTCAAGGAAAATTAGAAGAGGAGGTTTATATGGTTCGACCGAGATTTAGTGGGGTTGACAAGAACAAGGTTTTTCGATTAAAAAATGGCATTATATGGTCTGAAACAATCCCCAAGTGCTTGGTTTGGGCAAACGATTTGCCGAGGTGATGATAGCTAGTGGCTTCAAGCAAAGCCATAGAGATCTCATGTTTTTCATCAAACATTCGGCCTTAGGGGAAGTCACTGTTTTTATTGTGTACGTGGATGATATCATAGTGTCAGGAAACGATGAAGTAGAAAGCGGTGTCTAGACAAGGAATTTGAAATAAAAGGTTTAGGAAGATTGAATTATTTCCTTGGAATTGAGGTGGCTCTATCAAGGCGGGAATTTTTATTTCTCAACAAAAGTGTTGTAGACTTGCGCAAGGAAACAAGCATGACGATTGACGGCTAGCAAACAAGTTGGAACTCCCATTGAACAAAATCACAGATTAAGTGAGGCTCTTGGAGATAAGGCAGTTGACAGACACAGAGATGTACCAAAGACTTGTTGGGAAACTCACCTATCTCGCCCATACTAGGCCAAATATAGCTTAATCCGCCAGAGTCGTCAGTCAGTTTATGCATGATCCTAGAGGAGTTCGCGTACAGGGCAGTCTACCGAGTGCTTCATTACTTTAAAGACACATTCAGGGAAGGAAATTTTATTTAAAAATGGATCTACAATTGATCTAACAGTTTACACAGATGCGGACTTTGCGGGGTCTCTTGTCGATAGACGATCAACTTCGGGCTATTGTACCTTTCGTGGAGGATACTTAATATCCTAGAGAAGCAAAAAACAGTGTGTGGTTGTAAGGTCAAGCGCTGAAGAAGAGTTCAGAGCTATGGCAACATCAGTATGTGGATTATTGTGGGTCAAAATTATCCTAGAGGACCTGAAGATTCAATGGAGCAAACCTATGAAGCTATATTGTGATAAAAAATCAGCTATAAGTATAGCCCACAACCGAGTGCAACATGACCGGACGAAGCACATATAGACAGACAGACACTTAATAAAAGAGAAGCTAGACAGTGGACTGATTTGTACTCCGTATGTCCCGACAGGACTTCAACCTACAGATGTGATGACAAAGGGACTATGTAACAACATGTTTCATGAGAATGTTAGCAAGCTGGGAATGGAAGATCTATATTCACTAGCTTTGAGGGGGACTGTAGAAAATCTCGAATGAGTAATCTTAGGAGATATTTCTAGAAAGTTAGTGGAGGAAATCAGGGACGGAATCGGGGTTAATAATCTGTCCTTAAAGTTTAGGGAATTAGCTGTAGACTTTCCATGTTTAGTGTAATGGAAAATTGTATATATAGACTAGAATGAATTGTATATATAGACTAGAATGAATTGTAAATAGACACACAGAATTAATAAAACTTCAGAATCTTTTTTCTTCAACTACTATAAATTAAAGCTATCGAATGAGGTAAAGCATTGGTTACAATAGCCATACCTGCCATATGTGCATTTTGACCTGGATGTTGCGAGCCATAAGATGCTCTTCTGTTGAATCTATGCTCTTCAACAACATTGCCATGACTTGATTCATTTGATTCTGAAGCATTTCAAAATCTACTTGTGAGATAGACTTATTAGTCCCTTCATTATTCTCTTTCTGAACAACATTCATAGCCCTGTTAGTTGTGACATGCCCTCCTTGTCCAGATGTGTTGTTACTATTCCCTTATTGAATTTGGTTCTATTGGCAGGATGACCTGCATGGCCAATATGGTATCCATGTATCTTGTAAGTTGTAACACTCTTCTTTAGTGTGTCCTTTGTGCAATAGTTGCGAAATGTCCCCTTCCTGAAAAGTGTTCTGTTATAACTTCCTATTGTTATTGTAAGCTGCTGCTACCAATCCACCATCAACATAAGGACCAGTCTGACCAACATTAGCTTTGAAAATGCAATGGACTGAATTGAGACACTTTTGCTGCCATGACATTTAAGGCCATAACCCTGCCTCAAGGTTTCCACTTGTTTCATCATGTAAACTGCTTGATCTATATCTGGCAATGGATTCATTCTTAGAATTTGGCCTCTAACATTAGCATAACTTTCATGTAGGCCCATCAAAAATGGCACAAGTTTTTTCCTATTTTCCCTTGATTCCTGAGATCTATTTTCCCTTGCATAAAGGATCAAGCTTTTATCAGTCTTAGCAAGGCACTTTGTGAGCTTAGCCTGCCGTTGAGTTATGCAGCTGCTAAAGACTCCAACTCCAGCTGCTGCTTTTGCTTTACTATGTGTAACACTTTTAGCTCAGGTGGAACCGTCAATTCTACAATGAAGATTGACTGCAAAAAGCTTCTTTGCGCTCCAAATTGAATGGGAGTATGAATATTGCGAGATGCTCTTACTAGTTAACCAGAGAGGGACATAAACAAACAAAACAAAGGGTGTCTACTTGACATTCAAACTATGTCAAACAGTAAACTGGAGCTATTATTCAATCCAAATTTCGACAGAAACAACAATCAGCTCTAGATGGCACCACATTTGGATCACATACAAAAAGCATACAAAATATTCATTCAAAGCGAGAAGAAGAAAAAAGAGTAGTGTCATGAAATCAAGACAATTTTCTCAGTATTTTTTCTCCCGACATTGCACTTATATGCAGGAAGAGCTACTACAGTTTCGAACTTATTCTTTTCCATAAGCATGGGGCCAAACCAGGCCACACAAGGACGTGAGGAGTGCCTTTCACTTGGTCCACCAGTGAAGGAAATCCTTGCGTCTGTTGATCTTCTTCTGCAGCTGCAGAAGTCCGTAGAGTAGAGCCTCAGCTGTTGGAGGGCATCCAGGAACATAAATGTCAACTGGGACAATCCTGTCACAACCCCTGACGACAGAGTATGAGTAGTGGTAGTAACCACCACCATTTGCACAGCTTCCCATTGAGATTACCCATCTTGGCTCGGGCATCTGATCATACACCCTGCAAGAAAGTTTCAGTATAAAAATGTCAATACATATATTTTTTCACAATTATGACAGTTTCATACTACATGAAGTGCAAACAAGAAAAACTTTCTATGAATGTAACTCAAGTGGCCCCAAAAGATAAACATTTTTAAGTGTCGTTCCTAAAACTTTTCAAAGTTTTTATACCATCCACACATATTTAGCACTCGACATCTTGGAAAATCATAGTACTGTAATAGAAAACAACAGATGAGGAAAAGGTACAGACATGAACCCAAATGCACACACACAGACACAGACACGAACCCACTTCTTGGAAAATCACGGCGCCATAAATAGGAGATACAGACAAGGTAGGGAAAATACGAGGAAACCTGCGTGTATACATATCATTTCTAGCGCTTACTACTCTGCTCATTGAACCGTACGGTCCGTACCAGACAGCAAATGAAGGCCATGGATATAGCTGTAAAAGGACCTAGCCGAGTCTGGCGGAGTCGAGCGGGTTTTATCAAAATTTTAATCGGGTCAAGTTTTGTCTAGCTGAGCCGGGCTGCAACCAGACCTGCCAAACTTGACTCAGCCCTTGTGTTGCAAGTCCCTCGAGCTGCTTGTGAGTCCTTGGCAGCATGTACATTGCATTAATGTTAATTGGTGTTGACATTGGTATTGACAATTGCCAAACTGTACAATCAGTTGTGGCCATAATCAACTTTGCATATGACCCATCTCCATAGTGCCAAGGCACACGTAAGCACTCGTAATGATACACAAACCATCCCTGATATAAATTGATGAACCCATCAAAAGCGCAAAAGGACATGTCATTCTCAAACCTTCAACCCCAGAAGAAATTCAAAAACGACAAAAGAAGCCATTCAAGGACGAACTATCAGTGAAGCAGCCTCCGAGTAGACTCATATCTCCGCCATCAGCTATAGGCATTTTATGGGCTCTAGAGGTTACTTGACCCTGGACTCTAATCTCTCTCAGAGAAAGGGTGCATCAAATGTTCTCCTGAAAGACTGCTTTAACCCAAAAATGTTGATCACGCCTAAAGAAAACCTGCCCACAGTAAGATGCCTAACATCCTAAAGCAGCCTTCATTCTCTACTCTTTCTCTTCCTCTCTCTCAAGAAGAAAGATCTATCTTTCCTTAGAAAGATCTATCTTTCTTTAGGTATTCTTGACCCACTATCTTTTTTTGGTCCAAGTCCTAAGACTCTATTTCTTTCACAGAAAACGATTTTTGGAAGTCATTTGTTATAAAGCTCCTTATTCTCATATGATTGTCTAACAGATTGAAAATCTACTAAATTTTTTTACAAGACATTGTCAGTGAGGAAACTGAGGTTAAGTGGAGAGGAGAAAGCTTCCTCTTCCACAAAATGACTCACGGAGGCTCAAAATCTCAAGGCAGTTTTCATGGAAAAATGATGATTTTCACTTGACTTAATAGAGTATTTCATAGTTGACTCGTTTCCATAATGCTATACCAATCACCGGGAATCCTGAACACGTTTTCGAGATATCATTTTCCGTGAAACAACCGAGCCTAAATGTAACTGCTCTTACAGTATCTCCCATGGTGATGGGAATAGATACGCACTACAGCAATTTCCTTGCAATCTGCTGCAGATTAATGTTTTGTCAAGTGTTCCGAGCCAAAAGAGGGTCTCTCTACCTCTCTCTCAAGTCTGAAGGCATTTTGCTTGGGAGAAGTGGTGATTTTCCATTGACTTATAAAGTATATTACAATTGACTCGTTTTCCTAGAGCTACCAATCACTTGGAATCCCAAACATGTTTTCCAAAAATCATTTTCCATAAAACAACCGAGCTTAGATGTAACTTATCTTACAATATCTCCCATGGTGATGGGAATGAATAAGCACTAAAGTAATTTCCTTGCAATTTGCTACGAATTAATCTTTTGTCTAGTGTTCTGAGCCCAAAGAGGGTCTCTCTCCCCCCGTTCTCCCCCCATCTTGATTTCTTTGATTTTCTCACACACACACATATATACACACAAAATCTTAAGGCATTTTTCTTGGGAGAAATGGTCATTTTCCATTGACTTGTAGAATATTTTATAATTGACTCATTTCCCCAAAGCTACCAATCACTGGGAATCCCGAATATGTTTTCAGGAAATCATTTTCTGTGCAACAACCAAGCCTAAATGCAACTTCTCTTAGAATATCTTCCATGGTGCTGGGCTGCTGGGAATGGATTAATCTTTTGTCAAGTGTTCTGCACTCTCTCTCTCTCTCTCTCTCTCTTATTTCTTTGATTTTCACACACACGTATGTATTATGTGCATGTAAAAATATATAGATTCTACATTTTGAAGAAAAGAGGTCCAATGTCTTCATTACGAAATTGCAGATTAGGCCAAACATCATATATAGAACATTATTGATGACCTCATTTCATAATGATAATTAGTGTCAAAACTAATATTAAGCATGTGCAGATAGAGTGAAAAAAAACACTACCAGACAGGCAAAATCCATGTCCATGGAGAAATCTTTCTTTTTCCTGAAAAGCATGCAACTAAATATTCCCACTCAGAAAGTCACTGTGAAAAACGGGCTAAACAGAAGAATTTAGAGACATTAAGTAAAATTAGGACTTCTTAGGTTCAGCTTTGCTTAAGATCCACAGTTTGAACACATCTAGTGCTTACGACACACTTCACAAATTCCCAACCAAAAAAATTAAAAAATAAAAGAATAAAATAATATAAGCAGCCAAGTCCAATATGAACTCAGTTTGGCAAGTTCAACTTTCTCAAATTGGTGCGCATGCATCTTAATACTCAAACCTAGGCCTAAAGTACTACAGCATATAAGGATCAAGGTTTTCTCGGCAAAAGAGTATGAGACTATTAAGGAATCAGGAAAACATCATGGTAGAGAGATCAAGTACGAGAAATCTGGTGACCTGATTTCCCAACCTTATGCACAAATCCAGTCATGCCCTTCCCAGCAATAATGAATTCCTCTCTATGCCATAGCTATCAGCTGGTGTGCAACATCACAGCAGATCTGAGATTGAAGTTAGATTTTTGTGTTATTACTTCAAGTTTAATTTGTTGGAGTTTGGGTTTAATTGATTTGATATTAAAGAATGAGAGGTAGGAGTATTGAAATGATGTTGATCGTCTTTGAATTTGTTGATCAAGATTACACTGTAAAACAAGACTGTTTGTGATGTTCAATATTTTATCCTTTCCTGTTTTGGTTTTTTTTTTTTTCAATTTCTACAAAATGAAAAATTAGAAGAACTAGTAGTTATATATTGAATCAAACAAGTCCCAGCATGGGGCTAATTTTTATCCAGTCTCATTATGTCCTTAGCTGGTCAGCTAAAATAAAGGTCGAATCAAACTGGTCCACATTTTTTATCCCAGAACAGTCCCCAAATATAGGGCATCATTTCAGTTTTCAAGACTACAAATTCAAGATTAGTTTTCCCATAATACAATTTTGAAAATTCAAATCTCAGAAAACTAAAATTTCATATAGATAATAGCATTCTAGTAAAGGGGAAAATAATCCAAAGACAAGCATATCGAGAAACCACAAATTACTGATGCTCTACTGCATAATGTAGCAATGATAAAAAAAAAATTATCTCTTTGTTAGAGCACAACCAAGTACCTTCTCTAGAAATCAGATCCTTTTTATGGGCATCATCCAATAGCAAAGATAAAATATCATAAATTATACATATACAAACACACATATATGCCTGGAATAGTGATATCTACAATTCTGATAATCCCGAGGTTATAGGTTTACATATGATGAGAAACAATTTGTTGTTTGTACCACTATGTCCAATATTAGTACTGGGAACTGAAGAAAACTCCACTTGTCCTATTCACAATAGAAATTCACAATCTCATCAACAAAAACATCTGAACCAAAACAAGAGCCAAGTTTCCTAAATCCTAATTCACCAATCTGAAAGTAAGGGAAGATTATAAAACTCCCTCCGTCCCTAAATAATTGTCCTGTTTGACTTTTTTTGTTCAAACAGGACATTTTTCAAACGCAAATTTGACGTATATTTTTTTACTTTTTCCAAAATTATAAAACACGTAATTCGTAGTACTTTAATTGACCAAAAAAAGTCAAACAAGACAATAATTTAGGGGCGGAGGGAGTACTTGGAATCCATTTGATTTATACCTTACATCATTCAAAGTATAGATGCAACGGAGCCAAATCAATCCAAACACTCGCATGCTCAAGCTCGGTTTGTTAATATTATCGATTCGAAAAAGTGTCCAAGATTGGCTTGATAGAGGTATCGAGCCAATTTCAAACGAGCTCATCCAATATTCAGTAGCCTGGTATTTTGAATGGAAATAGTGTCTGTTAGTGTACTGAGCAGATCCATTAACCTAATGCTCCTCCAAAAAATTTTGAGCTTGGTTAAATTATCTCACAGGTCAATCTCAGGCAGGCTTCTACCGAACGGAAGCGTTGTTCAGTCCTCTTCAAATTAACGGATATGCTTCTCAAATGTTAATCCTTAAGAACCAAAGAGCACATATGAATTCAAAACCAAGAATACATGCACCACGAAAACATGATAACAAGGATTCAATTCTTCCAATTTTCTCCACTCCCTAAAATCCAAGTCAAAAACCCATAGGATAATAGAAACAAAACATTCCATCCCTCAAAACAAAATAGGGGCTAACCAACACTATGACAATCAATTGCTAAGCTACAAACACTACAAACCTGAAATCCTACATTCGGAAACATGAGGAAAATAAAACAAATCGTGCCATTTACAGGCTTCTAACCACCTTGAAACCGTGAAATTCAGGCATAACTGTCTGTACCCTACGAGGGTGTACCTAAGAGCGTGTAAACTATACAAAAATGAAATCACAGCTTCCTAATTTCCTAAACATGTGCGTTTGTTTGAGTTGAGTGTATATGAAACCTTAAATTTCAAATAATCGAGAGGAACAATAAAAGCAAATTGTACCATTTACAAGTTTCTAACCGGCTATAGATGGCATTATAAAAGTCACGCATAATCATTTCGAGTGTGTGTGATGAGAGAGAGATGGGAGGGGAGCTTACTTGCGAAGGGCGGGGGCCATCTTGTTGGTGAGAGTGCCAGCAACAATCATACAATCCGATTGCCTAGGGCTAGGCCTGAAAATAATCCCAAACCTATCCAAATCGTAGCGGGCCGCGCCGGTGTGCATCATCTCGACAGCGCAGCAGGCCAGCCCGAAAGTCATGGGCCAGATGGAACCACGGCGGACATAATTCATGAGATCGTCGACCTTAGAGATCACAAATTCCGCCGGCTTCGATAGTGCCGCGGGTGGGCTGGGCGGGTTGTAGGGAGCCGGAGAAGGGGAGGGTGAAGGGGATAGTGATGGGAGTGTCGTGTGGATCGATGCGGTAGCTCGGTGGGAGGAGGCTAGGAGAGCTAGGCGGTGGGATTGCCTCGCGAGCGCCATGGCAGGTCCTGGAACACAGCGAAGAACACACGCAGAGGAGAGAGCGAGTGTGTGTGTGTGTTTTGATTCAGCTAAATATTTGGGGCAAGTCTGCTGGACTTGGTTTATAAAAGCGCACGTAGTAAACCGCCTACAAATGCACGTCGGTTGCTTGGTTAGTCAGTCGGTCGAATACTAAAGATAGACTTATTAATCTTTCTTTTATTCAATTTTCATATCAATTTTGGTGATAAGTATGTAATTTGTTAAATATTATGGGGCCTATTTGATTTTTGGGAAGATATTTATTGATTATAATTTATAATAAATTATTTTTAAAGTGTTTAATTTGATTTATGGAAAAATAAATCATAAGTCATGTACAAGTTAATTAAAACATATGTGAGATCATAAGTTATACACACCAAGCCTTGTGTTTATTTCTACTTTTCAAAAATAAGTAAGTCAATCTTATTTAGTAAAACTTTCTATATTTCAAGATTACCTTAATAATAATAATAATAATAATAATAATAATAATAATAATAATAATAAATATTGTTATTAATAACAAATAATAATTAGAAAAATAATATCAATAAATATTCTAATAAATATTAATAATAAATAACTAATATTACTAATAAATTATAATAATAGTAATAAATGATGATTTTAATAATAAAATATTAAATGATAATTTTAATAAATAATAATATATATATTATTAATAAATTTATAATAATAATAGTAATACATAATAATCGTAATAAATAATAATAATAATAATAATAAATATAAAATAAATAATAATAATATTTTAATAATAATAATAAATAAATAATAATGATGCAAATGACATTCAATAATGAGGGTATTTTTGTTTTATATTTTAACTCAGCACTTTTTCAGTTTATTAATCAAACAATCACACTAACTTAAGACAACTCATTAACACTTGAAAAAATTAAATCAAACAGCACCGATTCATGAGTCATCAGTCATAAGTCATTTCTCATCGGCTAAATCAAACAGACCCTATATCACTTAGTATGTAATGTTATCCTTAACCCATGATATGATTACCGGCTAAATTTGTACAGAAAAAATATTTATAATCATATCATTTTTCAATACTAAAATGGAAATATTTTTCATATGGAGAAACATTTTTTAGTAGGGTACAGAAAAATATTTTATGATTCCGAGCATCAAGTGACATGCTTACGTGGTGCATTACAAATAATAACAAAACACTATAATACTAAAGTGGTTTTAAAAGTGAGGTCCACTTTTGTACGACTTTGATACTTTTGTGTGTTTCTATTGATCATGATGTACTACATAAACATGTCACGTTGTGTTCTGTTCCATGCTCATTAAATATTTTTTCAAAGAGGTATAATGAAATTCATTTTCAATATACTATTAGTGTTTTTTTCTTTTTTACTCAAATTATCTTAGAATACCACAATAACAATTGAAATAACTACGACAAATATTATCAATCGCATAGGAGTTGTTCTAACGTAATCGTACGTGCTTCTACCCAACTCTCGTGAATTATTCTTGAGCCTGAGTGTGAAATACCTGGGAAAACCATAAATAAACTTGCATCAAAATTTGGTAGAGAGAGGTAAATCGGAAATACATTAGAAAACCATAAATAAACTTGGTGAGAAGAGTTTTATCACCCTTGACGTCTTACTTGGTTCGAAGATTAGTCTCGAGCCTTTAAACAAAAACATCTCAAAAAATTAGAATAATTTACCACAAATCATTAAAGGGTAAATTACATATAACCCCCTTCAACTATGGGTCGGGTTTGATTTGCTCCCGTCAACTATCAATTGAAGCAGTGTGCCCCCCTCAACTATAATATTTTTAAAAAATTGCACCTTCTATTTAGACACTGCGGTTTGATTTCACGAAATTTGTCCACCAAAAACTCATGTCATCATCTATACGTATGATTTTTACCATAATATTCAAAATAAAGATAATAAATTATTTTAATGATCATCTTTATGTACAAAGAGATCTTAGAACAGCAAGGGTAATATAGTCAATTGAAACACCAAAAGAGTACTATGATTAACAAGAATGCCTAAAGATGATCACATGAGTCTTACGTGGGCATTTTACATCAACTCAAATAGCAGTGGCTAAACAGAAGCTACGATTAAAGAAAATACTATAATTGAGAGGAACATATTGCTTCAATTGGTAGTTGAGGGAGGTAATTCAAACTCAACCTATAGTTGAGGGAGGTTATTTGTAATTTACTCTATTAAAATAACGATTGTGTTTCCATTAAAGATCTTATTTTACAATTGGTGCTTTGATAAAATTACCTTAATTAAACTATCTGTCAACCCTTTAAGCAAAAAAGGATGCCCTGGTAGCTGAAGTTGTGTAGGCCCAGAAGGGTAAGGGAAAGGAATCATCCCAAGCCTTGCAATCTTGATGCACCATTTGTACCAATATCCTCACGATCAACATTTTAGGCTTCAGCCTGCCCATTGCCTTAGCCTTAGGGATAATACAAATGAAATTATATGATATCTAGACAAAATTACCCCTATGTATTAGGCTTCTCTAAAATGAATATACTTCCAAGTTGAGAAAACAATGTTGCTCGAGTGTGATGAGAAAACGAACTCGCAAAATAATTCACGCTCTGACTAAAGCTCGACCTACGAGCCAAAGCTCAAATGGAGTACAAACCCAGGGATCACAAGCAGAATTCATTAGTTTTACTTTGGTTCGGCCACATTTGCGCTCTACAGCAGCAAAACGGTATCATGACTGGTTTGGACGAGAAAACCAGTCAAAACTAAAACATCCATCACCACCAGTTCTTGGGGATACAAGTAAAGTAAATAAGAACACAGCCGTTGACCAAGAAGCAAGACACACAGGCAGAGTATGACTCAAGCGAAATCGAATCATCTTATTGCAAATTATGAAATGTGAAAACTGAAAAACACTAATCCGGTTATAAGTTGCTCATATAAAGCCCTTTCTACAGAGGTAACTCCATTTGTCTACCCAGTCACTATGAACATGAACAGGTTAACTCTAAAATGAAAACTTACATTTTGAACACGAGATGACAATAATCATACACAAGCCCTTGGCGGCAACGGTCAAAGCCCTGGTATCAATGAGAATGATACGCAACAACAGTTTCTTCGCACAAATCTAAAAATCTAGCAGCTAAAACTATTGGATAAAGAGGTACAATCATGTTTTAATTGCTCTAAACAAAAATAATATTAGCAGGAAGGAACTTTTCTCGGAAACAGCATCGCCGGTGACATTCTGCCTGACCATGTGGTGAAGGCAAGTTAATTCTCATCATACTTCATGAAGGCACATCAAAATGCTTTTAGCTTCAGTAAATTTCGCTGAATACCTCATCGTAAATTTTCCAAATACCAGTTAGTGTGGCAGGCAAAGCAACCTTTGCAGCAATCTGAATAACTTTATCCTGGTGAAAATGTACAGTTTTTCGGGACCATGGCCATCATGCATAATACATGTACAGGCTGTTAGCGGCGGCACATGCAAGTGAGTTTTCAGTTGGGTGCCATGCAAGGTGGAGTAACTTTGTTGTGAAATCATAAGCATTTCCGTTTGAGTCAACTCCCATGTTGTCTGACCCTTCAAAAGGAGAAACAAGAAAAACTGGGCATAAGGTATCCAAATTCCAATTAAGTAATACTCCATCCATCTCAAAAAAAGTCTCACTTTGAAAGTCCAACCTTTTTCATAATAATCTGTCACTTCCACGTATACCCTTTAAATTAAACTAAAGCTTACGTACTGTCACATAACATGTAAGAGCAACACCATGTTTTCTGAATAAGGAAAAATCTGGAAGAGCAATGAATATTTATAGCTTAAATTTTGAAATGGAACATTTAGTATTTCGGGGCCGAATTAAATACTTTCCCGGTCTCAGGAAAAGAATCGCATTTGACAAGTCAAACTTTTCAATATCGTACTTTTACTTCTCTATATTTCCTTTAAACTACACTAAAGTTATATACTCCCTCCGTCCTGGATAAATGTTCCTAGTTGATAAAACACAAGAATTAAGAAACATAATTAATGATGTACCGTAAAATGTGTTCTGACGATAATACTCATGAACATTAATTGAGTTCAACCATTCTAATTAATTGGTTTCTCTTGGATGTGTTATATTAAATGGAACTTTAAGGGTATTTTGGGAAGAATGGTAGAGAATAGGTACATCAAAAGTCTTTAGGAACATTAGTTGGGACATTCCAAAATAGAAAGTAGGAATATTTATCCGGGATGAAGGGAGTACATATTTTTTGGCATGACACCTAAGATAAATATCATCTTTGCCAAAAGAAGAAAAAACTGAAAAAAGGTGAAGATTTGATGCTTCAATTTTACAATGCGACTCTTCCTTTTGGGATGAACCAAAATGAAAATGTAACTCTCTTTTTGGGGTGAGTGTATAATAAATAGAACAAACCACAACTTAAGCTCATACTTCTCTGTGCAAATTTTAGGATCTGTCCTTAACTTTGAATGTTCAAATGTAAGGGTCCAATGTGGAATATTAATCTCAAGTACTCAAGGAAATGTCTATACAGTATACACATTGTCACCTCTGATTACTCCTCCAGTAATAGACTTCCAACCGCAACCCCCCACCCCAAAAAAAAAAAACTGAGCAGTGAAGATTGTGGAAGAGTAACTACCTTCTATTTTTATTATTTTTCCAATATATTGGACGGTTGTAGTCAGAAGACATCAAGACAGTGCTATGCCAGATTCAAACATGAAAAGTGACGTGGCAGGACCTTTTCCTTATGAAATTGAACTCTAAGCTTGCAGATTATTGAAAGGAAACCTATAATTTCCTTAAACGAGGTTGACTTAAGAATGAAGACATGTTCCTTTAGGAAAGGGGGTGGAGGGGTGGGAGAGGAGTGGGCTAGATGAAGTATCCAGATCTTGTATTATCAGTCCCAAAACTTGAAAACATAAATCATTACGTTATCACTTAGAACTATAACAGAAACCAGGTATACCAATGACTTTTTTGGAGGTTAGCTTCTAAACAGTAATATGCAAATATCTCCATGAAATTTGGAGGTAGAGTTCAGGCATCAAAAAACTAATGGTCAGTTGAGTTCATAAACAATACACATACCTCGCCTGCCAGCACGTGGAAGGGTCCCAGAGGATCTTGCAAGCCTGGGTGGGTTTTGTACTTGTCTCCTAATAATGCATGGCACACATTAGAAGCATTAGGCAAGTGCAAAAACATTAAACAGAAAATGTTCTAGTGCTATTATACAGAGATTAGTTAGATCAAATCCTTCCCCACCCATCATGAAGAAGAAAAAAAGGCTAAAAAAATCCAATAATAGAATCAGTTATATGGGTTTTCGCAACAGAAAATTAAGGCATTACCTAGTGGGATTCTTTGTGGCCTCTAGAGTTGTTGCTTCTGAGCTGCCCTCAGAACAACCAAACACACGAAAGAGGTTGCTGGATCACCAAAGAACGAAAAGTACACAATCAAAAATTCAGTTGCAAACGTTATGCTCATCAAAGGATAGAATTCAGGCCTGAAATAGTTTTCCAGCATTTTTTTCATTTATCATTTGAAGCACGAATAGGAAAGAAAAACACTTTTCTCCTTGTAATAATATGTCGTGCTATTTTCACTTATCAATAAATCATTTCAGAACCAAACTCAATTTTTTAAACTCTTTAGGACGAGAGTTTGCCCATTTTCAACACAAAACAAGATATTATAGGTCCAAAATGGGTAAGAAGTATTAAGAAGTGCATGGCAGCAGACTCTACCCAAGCACTTAAAACAATTCAGTTTATGAAGTTAACATATTATTGATAAAATTTAGGTAATCCTATTCCCCGGAAGGACTTTCAACAATGGTAACCAAACATGCATTGGATAAAAAAAAGGGGGCTTCTGAAAGTCGTAACCTTTCATAGTTTTGGGGAAAAATTACAAAAATCACTAGAAAAAGGTAACCAAACAGGACATCAACAGTTACGGATTCAAAAGTCACACCTATAGGAGCCTGTCGCCACCCGCAGCCCGTCTCCACTGAGACAACACTCGAACTTATCGAAGATAGAGTCATTTTCGTACAAATCACACAGCTGATTAAAATCCAAGAGCAAGCATTATTTACATCATTATATAATCATCAAAAATATATTTTTGATAATATCAAGGCACAAAAGAAAGATTCACAAGATGAATGCTACCTTAGGTCTTAAATAATCGTGAACCTGGTATGTTGCAACTGGACCAGAATCCATATTTATATCCCACAACTGACAAAGATAAAACACTCTGTGAGATAAAAATGTGATTGTGCATTCAATTAGAGTTACCTCATTCAGAAACTTTCCATGGTATCTATCACAAAAACCCATAACCTTTTTCTACCATAAGATACATCTTAAATTCACATGCCAAAAGATTACTCCCTCCGTTCTAGGCAAAGAGTCCACTTTCCATTTTTAAAAATCAACATGTGACCAAATCAAATCAAAATTTTACATACTTTACTTATGTTGTAGGGCAAAAAAGTCAAAAATAGACTCTTTGCCTAGAACGGAGGGAGTATTACTTTATTCCATTTACCAGAGCAAAATTTATTTAGCTCTGCTCGGAATCAACAGCACCGGCAACCCCATCATATGCTTTTCCACATGCCTAGGTGCTACATGTACAGCATATAACCCAAGTGCAACTCTCTACACGAATAATACACTGAATGGCAGAATTCTTTTAATACAAACCTTAAGTGTCATGTAGTCACGACTTAGTATATGCCTTCCCCCCTTAGCAAACTTTATATCTGAAATTGAGGCAATTATATCTGTGAAAAAAGATCTGGAGCCAGGAGCTTCATGTTCTTCGAACCTGTGGCAATGAAATGAAATTAAATAAAAAAAGTCAATCCAGAGAAGTAGCTCATCCGATTTTCTTCAGAATGCCTAATCCTAATCTCTCAACAGCAGAAAATGTTGAGGACAAAGATAAATATTTTGATAGTAATTTGGTAAGGGAGGGCAGAAAACAATTTCCTCTTACAATTTGCTATGAGTATCGCATAAAGCTGATTGCCGTAAATCAATAAGCCTGATTGAGCCTTTTGAGCTACTATATGCCAACAAATTACAATGTGAAGGATGAAATTCTGCTGAAGTTATCACCTCTGCAAGGTCAAGTCAAGCAGGTGATATCAAGTTTTCACATATCATTTAGCAGAGGAAAAGAACAATTTGCATATGCAGATGGACAAAAATGCCATGAAGCACACAAAGCAGCTATGTAACAAGGAGAACAAGCAATGGGGAAAAACACGTAACATGTTAATCAATCTATATTCCAAAAAAGTAAACAAATTGATAAGCATATGAGTTCTTAAGTTTCCTTTTCCATGATGACCCTTATTCATCAAAATTATATCCTTACCTAATGTCTTCCGGCACCTGGGGACCTATACATTAATACAACCCCAAGTGGTAAAACCATCAACTAACACAGAAACACATTAGAGAAACAAGTAGCATGGCACTGTTTGTTAGACTTTATCTCCTCTTTTCTTAGTTTTTTAAGATTAATCCTTTCAACCAGTGTTGACATACAATGCCACTCTACCTCGACGAACACTTACCAGACAATGTTATAGCTTCTTGTTCTCTTTTTTGGAAATTTTTCTCTGTACAGAAAAATAAGTTCTAATATTGTATAAAACTAGTAATTGCGTTGCTAAGATAGCTACTTTTTTAATTTCAATTAAAAGTTTTGGCCCATCCTAGCCTATATCACTTGGACTCCAGCTATACTATCTGTGAGTAGAATACATGGAGCCCACTCAATGTCTTACCTTCTTGAACTTTTGATGTTCACTTTCTAGCGTCATAAAAGTTTATCTTAATTGAGAAGGGGCATTCAAATTATGTAGCATAAGATATTGAAAAGAATTCAAAAGAACAGTAAAAGAGTAACAACAAAAGAAAACTTGAAATCAGAGATACAATGTGTTTCCCACTTCTCATTATATAAAGAAATTCCATAGAGTGAATTTCTATGTGCAAGAACATGAATGAATGAGCAGAAGCAAAGGGGAAAACGATGTCATCATACACAAATCTCAATTCTTAGTACAGTTCAACTTAGCAATAAGGGAAAAGAGAGAATGACCAAATTGCTTCCAAACAAGCGCCTCCTCGATTGAGTTCAATTGGTTGAGTCAGTGGACCTACTCTAATCAAATCCACTTGGGAAACATAGTTTTTCTAGTAAATTAGGCCTGTCTAGCATCAATCTTAAGATCATATCATAGTGTATTCATAACTTTAATAATGTTGAGATCTCTACCAGTTAAATCCTCCATGTTTGTGGGCTTCACGTCCACGATATTGAAACTTTGACTGCTAATTTCCAAGTTCCAAAGATTTATTCGCAGATCATCAGCCGATATAAAAGTTTCACCATCACTGCATGACGAACAACAAAGATATTTTAAAAAATGTCGTAAATATAAATGTGATTGCAATTCACTGTAGACAGCTATGACTAAAATAAAATAAGTATGGACATAAATCCGGGAAGTATCATTATTTATCTATCACCACTTGTGCGAGGTGGAGCTAAAGTACCAACTCTATCTTTTGTTTCTAAGTCTACACTCTATCGGATAAATGAGGTTTTTCCAGATGATAACGTTGATTTTGTAGCTTTTATAATTAGTTTCGCTTTGGGAGCTCAGTCTACTTTTCTTTGTGAATTCCTGCAGTAGTTATTTGCAAGGGCCTTCTTGTTCCCTTTTTGTAGAGTGGATTTGTTGAGACACAATATTTTGGTTAGTATCCTTGCTATTTGCATGAGTTACACCACTCATTTCATTTATTTTCCTTGTCAGAAAAGTTCACAGAGGAACAGAGAAGATAGTCGCGACTTACACTCCAACATGAGCATGAAATTAGAGCTCTCTAACATCGTTTTTGAGAGAATACAAAAACAGGGAACAACATTCGAATACCTTACACAGAATAGGATCTTGTACGCGAGAAAGCATTCAAAAACGAGATTGGTGGTTTAGTTTTTACATAGTTGAACCAGAGAAATGCCGCGGAAGTGAATCAAATAGAAAAGGACTGCCCAAGGCCCTCACCACTGCAGAAATTGTGGGTCTAGGAAGGGTCTACTGAGGACAGTCTTACTGTGAGACTCTTTCAATAATTCAAAAACCAGTGACCTCCAAGTCACGGCAACCTTACCACTGTGCCAAAGCTAGCTCTTAAAGTGCTCCAACATAAAGAGACGCCTTCACCAAATTTTCGAAGCTAAGAGTTTTTAAGACAAGTACCCTCAGAAGGTTGTTCAAAGATTTATGTCAAGAAAAAGTAAAAATTAGAGCTTCCTCAGGCATATTATCCTTTAGCTCGAAAGTTTAAGATCATCTTCTGCAACTATCAAACTTCTAATACGTGGAAATTACTTTGAAACAGTTGAGTATACATCATAACTTAACATAACATGATATTTAACAGTCATGAGAAACGAGTAATATAACTACAGGTGCTTAAAAACAAGCTGCACAAGAAAAGGTAACCAATATGAGCTGTATGTTCAACCACCAAAACTGTAAACTAAACATAAATATCTGCTTTGCTTGCAAGTGCATCGTCTACATCTACCAATCAAAAGCACAGATGCACGTGGCATCACATGAATTACAGCTTTTGAAGAAGAAACAACGTCAAACCAAAAAATTAGTACAGAAAACATAATAAAGTATAGTAAATCTCGATGTTAGTGCCAGTGCTATAATGGTCAAGGTGACAATACATTGAGCTCAGAGCACCGAACAGTTGTATGCTAGTGGGCCCAGAAAGAAATTGGGCATTCAGGCAGCCCAAGCATCATTTATGTGTGGCCCCAATCAAGCAATTGGTCGACCCCCAGCCGCCTAGGCATGTATGCAAATGCCCACGCGGTAAGCCAATTTTATAATTGAACCAAAATAAAGACAATTACAGGAAGTCTACTAAGGCGCCTAGGACCACATCGATGACCTAAGTCTATGCTACTGTGTCGCTTGTACACATGTGAGTTAGAGACATTGAAAGATCATATTGCACACCAACAGCATATAATTCCTTTTAGAGACACTTACTGGAAGCCTAATAAGGAACCTAGACAGGTATCCAAATGCCCACCCAGCCAGCCAATTGTATAATTAAACCCAAACAAAACTCGAAGCATACTTAAGGCGCCTAGGACCACATTAATGACCTTAAGTCTGTGTTTTTGTGTTTGTGTCACTTGTACGCATGTGAGTTAGAGACGGTGCAAGATAATATTGCACACCAACAGCATAGAATTCTTTTCAGAGACATTAATGTGAAATGATGCATAACCCACAAAGACAAGAACCTAGAAGTTAATATAGACTTGAAGAATTCTAATTGTTATGTAACTGAAAAGAAAGACATAAATTAAAGAGAAGCCAAAGCTGCATTAGAAGATTTCTAATAGTTTTACTTCTTGAGGATTGGAACTACCAACCTCAGATGTTAGTGTCTTGGGGATGCATTAAAGGAAGCTTCTTTAGGGTTTTAAAGATCCTATTCACAAATACTCCAACCTAGAAGTTAATATAGACTTGAAGAATTCTAATTGTTATGTAACTGAAAAGAAAGACATAAATTAAAGAGAAGCCAAAGCTGCATTAGAAGATTTCTAATAGTTTTACTTCTTGAGGATTGGAACTACCAACCTCAGATGTTAGTGTCTTGGGGATGCATTAAAGGAAGCTTCTTTAGGGTTTTAAAGATCCTATTCACAAATACTCCCTCCATTCCACCTAAAGAGTCCTTGTTTGAAAAGTCTAATAATGAAGGGATATATAAGTAATATTGGAGTTGGTCATAATTACAAAAATAGTTGAGCATACTCAAGATATTTATAGCATATGTGGAGGGTAACGTAGAAAGGTTTATGGAGATTGTAGACATAATTTTTTTTAAGTAGACTCTTTATGTAGAAAATCTTACAATAGTATAGTGAACTCTTTACCAGGAACGGAGGGTGTATTTAATAGTAGAATTTATTGGAAGCCATTTGAGATTAACAAAGACCAAATAATATGCTTACAAGCTCCCCTCCTCCCCCCACCTTCCTCTTCTCTCCCGTCTACTCTATAATACGAAGAGGTTCCCTCTCCATTTGTAGTCAGCTTTCTCTTCTCCACACTGGCTTTGTCAATTGTCATATACTTTCTCTATCTTCTTTTAATTTAAAGATACCATCGGAAATCAAATGTAGATGAAAAAACTAACGCAGAATTGTCATAGGAAATGAAAAATAGTAGATAGTAAAAGGCTACTTTTTCCAGAGAAGATGTACAAGGACCTGTTATTTGAGATGGAATTGATATGATAGTCGTGGGCATGAGCATATATTCTTCGACACCTAGCCACAAGGCTTGTCTCATGACTAGTTACCTAGCCATCATAGATGGAAAAAATGTCAGTTGTATAAATTACATACAATCAGGCAAAGCCTTTAATTTACAGAAACAAAGAGGTATAAGAATTTATCATAACTGGCTGATCTGAAGCACAACATCAATTTACTTGGAAAACTAAAATTGCTGTGAAAATATATAATCAGGCCAAGTACAACTACCATGGGTAAATGCAGAGATGCAATTCCACCAGCTGGGAACGCGAGATTATTGCTCAAAGAACTCATGGATTTGTCAATGGATCCTCCATTTGCAATATGTGTTTTTGAGCTTGCTGAAACACTTGAACCACCAACAAAGCCGTTTCCCATCGATTTTATAGGGTCCACATTCATGTCACATACTTTCTTGATTTTCTTATCTTGAACCTGGTCCAGTAATAAAGTATTAAGAAATCACCACAGTAAACTCGGTCCAAAGAATACATACTTTCTAGGTGAGACTACACGGATTTTCTAGAATAACAAGACGAAAAGTATCATATTAATGTCAGCGAGGGAAAATAAAAGGGAAAAAGAAATTGTGAACCAAAACAGATTCTGGACAATCCGGCAGAGTGCCACAAACACGATCCCCATGGAATGATAAACAGAAAACCTTTCCCTCGATTCCCTAAATCCATTGCCGAAGCAAGGACAGAAGGGAAGAATTGCACTATCTTCCCGTGAATGATGTATTCAGTGATGATTCTGTTGTAATAGGCTATACCCCATCAGACCTTATAGAAAAGACCCAGTTTCTCACAGCACTAACAGTGCATTTCAAATCTAAGGAGGTAATGCAACAGTCCCCATCCCATCCCTCTGGACTTCCTGGGTTGAAATTTATCAAAGACCTAGAGCTTCCTATATGAACAAACAACATTATAAAACATTAAAAAAGAACTTCCAGCTATCATTGATCAGCTAGTATGTACTTGGGCAGGTCTTCCCAATTGCATCAGAATGATTCAAATTTAAAGGATCTCGCCTTTCAAGGAGAATGATAACTCTTATTAATCATTCAAGACGGCATAGTCTGAAGAGATATGGTTTGCAAGAACCATAAAGTAATGAGCCTTCTAGAAGCTGGCAGCAATTTTTGATCTTTTCCACCATGAAGAAACTATTGACAGGAAACCAGCATGCACTAATGATGCAGTTGTAAATCTTATTCATTACCTACATCTGTTCATGAATAAGAGCAATTATTAGAGCTGCTCCTGTTTACCTAGAAATAGAAGGGTATGCTAGCTATAGAGCTAACTTTACCATATAGTGCATAGGATATTTTTGATAAAAAGTGTATTGTGCACACAATAATATGATATAAGACCCGAACTATCATTAGCTAACTAAGTGCACCAATAATTTGAGAAACTTCAATCTTTACTATTTGTTCCCAATATACATCACTTTGAAATTATCAAGCAGGCTGCCCAAATTCTTTACATGAATTTGGCACACAGAGTTTACCTTGGAGCAGAGGGTCCAAAGAGGCTTGACTGTAAGGGGATTCCTCTAGATAGACATGACCATTTTACATCTCTAAAACACCTAGAACTGATTTTCTTTTCAAATTCTTCAGTTTTGTGTCAGGAATTTTCCCGTAGAGCCTAACACCATGTCTCTCAGACTTTGCCTAGTGATCCACCTCTTCCATATACACCCCAACCTCAATTCAACCAATCCTGTGTCCAAACTACTTGGAGGCACTACATAAATCATTTTGATATTATGTACCATCCAAAGCAAGATGTTCTGTAAAACCACACATTCCGGTCCGTGTCAGTTATGGTGTTCCCTTGCCTTAGCATTGTTGATGATATCGATATTATCACTCCTCCTAACTCGTGAACTAATTGGTCTGTATGAATGCAAAGCATCTAATAAATTGGCTCTCATTTTCTACAACAAGTGAGAGGTTTTACTGTCACATACATGTGCTTTTTTCAGGTTTTATATCCGTCTTAGCATTAATGTCTCGGGTACACACATTTTATCATCTCCCCTCCCCCTCTCCACCCACCAAAAAAAATATTTAATAATAGTAAAAGATAAACAAACCAGGAGAGTTTTTGAATAATAATATATTAATATCAACATTCTACAGCAGTTTGCTATGAATATGTTGCAGTCCAATATTGAACCGCTAGGCAGACATAATTTAAGTGTTTCTTTACTTAAAGCAAAGAGAAGCCAATTCGCCTTAAACAAGATAAAGCTTGAAAGATAAAAATTAAAACAGCAAGTTTTCTCATAATTTGGCAACCCTTTACCTTCCAAAATTTGATGGTTTTATCATTTGTGGACAGCAGAAACAGGGCACTATTAGCTGTCTGGCACCATCTGATTTTGTTGATTTTCTCCTCAATTTCCAAGCTCTTGAGATAGTCAAACTGAAAGCAAACATGAATGAGAGCAATGTTAATTGATACTAGAAATCAGCAAGGAAAAACTAAGGATAAAAAAGGCAACAAACTCAAATTTCGAGATTAAAAATAGAAAGGACAACCTCTGGCTCATGACTCTGAAATTCAGTTTTATAACGGAACTCAGGATGCCGACCGCTTGAACAATCCATCCCCTCTAGATCTCTTCGATGACCACCATTCTATGTATTAGATGTTCATATTGTAAAATGCACAGCAGTGAACAAACTAAAGCTTCATAGGACAATTCAAACGGGAACAAAACAGTAACACACATACATCTCTTTTGTCAGTTCTTTCAAATAAAACCACACGACCCCCACGATCTCCAGTTGCCAGATGGTACCCAGTTTTATCAAATTCTATAGCTGAAATGATATCAACTGCATAGAACAGCATATAGAAAACTCATTAAAAATTACATCTTTCTTATCAAAAATAAAACAATAAATATAGAGTACATCTTAAACCCATGCAGGAAAGATATGACATATTGCAAGACTTCATGGTGCATGCCAAGAGTGGATTGCACTTGAACCATCAATTTAAGATGTGGACAATGTTTTCAGGGTTATTTCATGAAAGGTTTCTAATTAAATTTGAGTTCTTGCAGGCCATTAGCAGGAAAATGGTTAATTTGCTTCTAGGTACTCTACGTTAAAGCCTGACTCCTCGAGAGAATTCAATGTGAACATCCTCCTGCAGTAGATCCGGAGGTAAAGTCTTACTAATTGATATCACCCGTTATTTCATGAGACTATTGGTCAAACAAATACAAAACACTTTTTCTTGGTATGCGTGAATCATTGGATATAGAGCCAACCTTTCAAATTTCTGCATTCCTTTGAATTTGTTTTTCCTGTTCTTGGTGGTATCAGGACGCCACTCCCTGATATATATATACAACAATGCAACACATGAAATTTTGACAGGGATAAAGTCTTAACCTCATAAATGCAAATGTGTATTTCCACTCCTCATGCAAGGGATAAAGACTGTTCCACTCAATTAAACTACCAGCTCATATATGAGTGCAGCCTCCCTGCTAATGGTCATCTAGCAGCCAAAGATGTTTCCCTGAGCTTCCTTTTCTCCATAAACTCCAATCGTACATGAAAAACTAAAGCTATTTGGCATGGATAACGTCCCATCCTCTTCAAGTTTACGTTTTCTGCATCAGCATACAGCTGACTGTCAACTCCATTTCTTTTACTCATTCAAACCCAATCCATAATTTGCAATTCGAAATCCAGAATTAGGTTTTATATTACTCCCTCCATCCCAAGAAAATAGTCCCTCTTTCCTCTTTGATTTGTCACAAAACAATAGTCCCATTTCTAAAAGAGAAACTATTTGTAGTGCAATTCAGAGAAGGTATAAAACATGTAAAGTTATAACCTTCAAGAGTTTGACTTGTCAAATGGGACTATTTTTTTGGGACGGAGGGAGTATAACTCAATATTTTCCTACATCAACATTCTCCCGAAGGCTAATGAAAATGCGAACATTTCATAAAACACCATCCTGGAGCATCTTCACCATCTCTCCAAAGCAAGATAGTTACTTAAACTCTGGCATTTGGCCTCATGCAATAACAAGGGAGAATCCAGTCAGCTCCTTTTGTCCGGTGATGCAGCAGCAGAAATGCTCGGGGGTTTAATCGTGTTACAGGATAGATAGTTGGTACCATGATCACTTCGAATTGTTGAAGTGTTGATATGAGAAGAGGAAAATAGAAAATCAGTTCTTTATTGTAAAGTACTCCCTCCTTTTCATTCGAAGAGTTCTTTAAAAAATCAATTATTAGGAGGTACACATTTACCCTAAGAAGTAATCATAATTACACAAAATATTGTTGATCCAACTTGTTTTATTTCACATACTATAACTCAACTCAGCTCAATGAATCACTTTTTGCATTTTGTACGGTCCAATGCAAGATCCTCAAACTACTTACCAAAAAATAAAAGCAAGATCCTCAAACAAGTCAACTAATTCATATCCTTTTTTATTATGGTCGTCCATGTGAGTTTCATCTTTCCTACCTTTATGATTTTTGTTGATATTGACAGTTTAACACTATCACACTTCCTAACGAGAGCTTTTAGAAGTCTACTTTGGATGTGTCTAAACCAGCAATTTTCTCTCATTTAAACTCTTATTTGAGCGACCTTTTTTTTTTTTTTGATAAGTAAAAGTAGAATATAAACACAGCGTCAAAACAGATGAAGCGTCCTTTGTACACACAGAGTATACCAGACTAATGAATTAACTATCAGGAAAACTATTCACCATTTCTACAAAAGAATCTCCTAATCTCGAGTTTCCATCTGTGCACCAAAAACACAGAGTTTGGAGAACATTCTCCTTAATCCGAGCAATGTCAGATTCTACGTTATCAAAAACTCTTCTGTTCCTTTCCTTCCAAATGTTCCAACAGATCTCCAACGGAGCAGAAATCCAAAAACTATTCTTCCTTCTACTTTTATACAAAGACCACCCTCTTAACATCTCAATTACATACCTTGGCATGACCCATGCGTTGCCAACCATGGTAAACAGAAAGTTCCAGACCTCCCTGGCTATGGTTAACGGTCTCCTCCTCATTTTTGCACATGAAACACCAATTGACATATATTCTCTTCCAGGCTCTCAGAAAACAATTTTTATTGCAAATCTTATCTTTCCTAGTTTTACCTCACATTCATCATAACCTCATTCTGTTTACACTCCTGAAAATTAACATGTTCTTTCTTAGTCGCCAACATTCTGATACAATAGAGCAGGTTCAATAGTTATCCTATAAAATTTTGTTCTTAACACGTATACTCCTATCACATCACAGACGACGCACTTCTCCACTTTGGCCAAGCTGGTTTTCTTCTACAACTAATATCACCTTCCAAATCCCCATCATGATTAATAATTGACTATCAACCAAAATTGATCCATTTGTGGTATTGCATGGCAATCTAACCCAACTCTATCTCCACTAGTACTCCTACTGCAAAAATTGCATCATATGTTTTACAACTTTTACTCTCACCTATTGTAAAGCCTACCACTTTTAAAGCTTCTTGTTGAGTAAATCGACACAAAAACAAAAGCAAGACTCTGTGAATGGAGCAGAGGGAGCAACTAAAAAAGTATCCAAATAAACCAATGAATCCCTCACACAAGCACTAAGAGAAGCATTCTTTTGTCTTTAGCCTTAACCATTGCGCCAAACCTAAACAAAAGATTAATTGTCTTAAGTAACTAAAAAGGCAGCCAAGACTAAGACCAGAATGCCAGGAAGCAGTTTCTTTCCTTTAAGCCTTGCCCATACCCTTTATTCTTGAGTAACCAAAAGAGCAGCCCAGTGCAGGACCAATGAAAGGCGTG
Organism: Platycodon grandiflorus; assembly: GCA_016624345.1. Classification (NCBI taxonomy): domain Eukaryota; kingdom Viridiplantae; phylum Streptophyta; class Magnoliopsida; order Asterales; family Campanulaceae; genus Platycodon; species Platycodon grandiflorus. The sequence goes on along the minus strand of CM028367.1, from coordinate 31,509,483 downwards.
AGACAGCTTGCAAATAAACATTTTCCATTTTCTTTTAGCCCTGACCATTACACAGAACCTAAAAAGAAAGAAGAAAAAAATTAACTCTTTATTCTTCAATACTCTGTAACTAAGTCCACCACCCTAAGACCTCTCAGCAATATGTAGTTTGTTCTCTTTTAGCCTTGACCTCTGCTTGAAACCTAACAGAAAAACAATTCCTCATTCTTAATAAGTAACTAAAAGAGCAGCCACACACACCTAGTCAAGCCCTATGACCAGCAACATGAAGGGGCCCTTAATCACGTACTCCATCTGTCCCATAAAAACAGTCAATTTATGACTTCTCAAAGTCAGTTTCACCATTTCTCAAAGATTGGATAAAGATTTACATGCTTTTTTGAACCTACAAAATTTGTGTCATTGAAAACTTTATGTATTTCATAAATAATTGAAATTATACATCTATACACAAGCAAATGTGTGTCAAACGCCAATTCTCGAAAGGTCCAATTGACTCTAAAAAGTCAAACATAACTCTCCTCATAAAAATGCCTCAGGAGTAACTAAAAGAGTAGCCACTAGCTGCAACGAGGCACGCCCTAAGATCAGCAGGCCAGAAAGCAGTTTGCTTTCCCTTTTTTAGCACTATCAAGCTAACACATGAACTCCGATTTCTGTCCTCAATTAATAATAACAAGCAGCATAAAAGAGTCCCCAATTTCAAATTCCATCAGACAACTATCGCTGTAATTCCATTAACAAGAAAATGGAATGCACGCAAAACTCACTAATAAGCCATCAACATAACAATAATTAAAATCGAATAATTCACCAGAAATGAAAATTCATGTGTACCTTCCTGAACTTCTTCTCCGGCAGCCCGTTCTCCGAACACCTGAGAGAATTTCCAGTCTAGACTCTCTGGAGCCATGGCTACGTCGCCTTGGCCGTCCATTTTTGTTCTGTTAAACCAAAATTGACACAAAAATTTTCTCCTAAAAACAGCAAGCTTAAACCTTTTCTAATCGATCTGATTGTACGGAATCGCATAAAACATCATAAAAATCAAAGACATTTTTTGAAAAAGAGATTATTCATCCATCTGAACCTAAGAAATTATAATAATTTAGCATCGCCGCGATTCACACACTCGCACACACACTTCCTCTCTCTCTCCCTACTTTATGTCGCTCTAATCAGACGTATGCAGATTGAATATCAATTTGAAGAATTAACACACACACACACAATATTTCTCTCTGTCAAACACAATATTTCTCTCTGTCAAACACACACACACTATCGCTTGAACAAGACAAAAAGACTGGAAGAATTGGACGAGATTTTCACACTTCCTTGTTCCCTTTTTCTTCTCTCTCTCTCTCTCTCTCTCTCTCTCTCTCTCTGATTTTTGGCTGTTAGCTCCTCTCTCATCTCAAACCTTTTTTAATAATTCTCATTTTTTACAGTTTTATTCCCTTTTAGTGGAAATTGCACTTTTTACAGTTTACACTGAAATTTTGGGTCTAGTTTCTCATTGGCCTCCGTATTAAACACTCGTATCAATCTAGCCCCTAAGGCATGTTTATGGGCGTTCTTGTAATTTTACCTTGGACGTTTTAAATATTGAATCAATAAACGGGATTGGATGAGAAGTGGGATCAATAGGTGTTGTGCTACTTCCAATTGAATCACTGTAGAATGATAAGTGGGATTGTTATACCGGTATTTGAGCTAGTATGGGAATTGAATCCATCAAATACTAATACTAACTGTTCGAGCGTAAAAATGATAATTTAATATAGGGTTAATTCCACCATTAGTCCTTTGATTATAAAATTTTTTATCAATAGTCTCTTAATAAATTTTTTTAAAATTTCAGTCCCTTGAGTACCAAAATCAGACACGCTTAGTCCTTTTGTTGGACGCCGTTAAGATTTTTCCGTTAAGTCAGTCGTGAGCCTAAAACGTGACTCTGGTTAAGGGCTTTTATGAAATTTCATGTACAAGACTAAAAAAAAAAAACCCCTAATCAACTAGACAGCAACACATTAGCAAAAAAATCCTAATCAACCCCCTAATCAACTCAACACATTATCAGCAACACAGTAGCAGCAACAGCAGCAAACAACCTCATCTTCTCCGGCCAACTCCGAACGGCGACCACCGTCTCCGGCTACCCATAGTCCAAACCCATGTTATCAACAAGTAATCCTGCTATATCAACAATCTCCTACACTCAAAATTCCCCCAATTCATAGCACCATCATAAGCAATAAGCAGACATAATTTTAGCACGATTTTCAAGTTTCAACTTTCTAATGCACAACATTACTGAATCCTCTCACTTCGAAAAGGAAGTCGGTGCCAGAGTCCAGACCCCATAAAGCTTAGCTAGGTTGCTCTTATGGGAACTACGGTGAGAAACCTTTTGCCTGTCTACTTTGAAAGCCCGATCCCTTGCTTGTTTGCGCGAAAGCCCTTGCATACACACATACTACACACCTATACACGAAAAAACTTCCAGAGATCTAAACCATAGATTTCATAGGCTACAAAAATTAAGTAATTCAAAGCTATAAAAACTAATCAATCAAACCATCAGTACTTCCCCCCTCCTGACAGCTCCGGCTCTGGCATCCCAAAATCAGGGGATGACCCTCTGTAATATTGATCAATTCTGTGTCTAATTCTGTTATGGGGGTCGCCGGTTATTGATCTCCGGCGAGCATAAATCGAGACGATTGAGGTCTAATTTTGTGTCTCCTCATTGGTCTGGTGGGGGGCCACGATGGAGAGCTGGCGCTGCTTCTAGTGGTGGTGGGTTTGAGGGGGGTACAGCTGTGGCTATCAAGATGGATTCAGCTTCTTTCCGACATTCATCGCCGTTGCGGAGGGAAAGTCGTTCTCAAGATGTTGGTAACTTTGCTGGTTGGTGACGGCGACAGCGTTGGCAGTGGTAGTGCTGCGCCGGCTGCTATGAAGTTTTACTCTTCGTTGGGTTTACTTGAGAGAGAGAGAGAGAGAGGGGATATCCACAGACTTTAAGTAATGAAATTACTATAACACCCTTAAATAATGACATGTGTCTCACGTGAAATTCCAATAATGCCCAGAAAAAAGTCAGGTGACTTGCACATGACTGACTTAACGGAAAAATCTTAACGACATCCAACAAAAGGACTAAGCATGTCTGATTTTGGTACTCAAGGGACTGAAATTTAAAAAAAATTGTTAAGGAACTATTGGTAAAAAGTCTATAATCGAGAGACTAATGGTGTAATTAACCCTTTAACATATTACATGAATTTCATAGGAGTCGGCTGCAAATGGTAATCAAATTGAGTTAAACTTAGTCAATGCAATTGGCATAAATCACAAACATGTGATCGTTAATGAATAGAAATTGAGATCATGTTAATGCTCTAAGGTTGTCTAGCACAATGAATTGGTGACAAAGTAATATGTAGAATACTTAGGATAGTCTACATGACAATATATCAAGTGAAACCTAATAGGCTTGTGACTCGTTGGATATTCATATTTAGGTTAAGATGTTAAGAAGGTGACTCATATTTAGGTTAAGACGTTAAGAAGAATTGTATTGTATTGGATAATTGAATTAACGTTATTCCAGTGAATATTAAAATACTAGTAACTATATCACATGTATGCATGAACATAATTATTGTTATTTTTATTTTTGTTGGTTATTAGTTTTTTATCTTTATAATTTTTATTTTTATGAATATTAATTTTCTCAATTATTTAGTAGTTTTTGGTAGTTATTTTGAGAATTGGGTGGTTATTAGAAAGTGCTATGGGTAACTTTATAATCTATAGAATCCTAATTACATTTTTAAGAGAGAGGTAGAATTGACAAATTTAAATAGCGTAAAAAGGCTTTATTTTGAACTTTCTCGCTTTGTAATAGTATAGATAGATGAAGATAGATGAATAAATATAACCATGTTTGCCCTTCGCATGACCAATTACATCAAAATTTGAAGGTTTATTCAAAAAAGGACAATTTTGATGATCATTCAATACTTTGTGGGTTAAATTGTCATGAAATGTTTTTAAAGCACATTACAAAACTAAACTCAAACTTTGAGATTGTAACTGAAAATAAAAAAAAGGTACTTGTAATGAAAAATTAATAATTATAAAGCCTAGTGAACTGGTGAAAATGACGTGAACTCGTTTATATTTGGCCAATTTTACCTTTCACTTTTTAACCCATTCCTTAACTTTTTGGATGAAGTTGAAAATATCAACGGCGTAAACTACAACTATTATTATTTTTTATTTTTTTTAACCCTTGTAATTAAAGTGTAAATACAACACTATTGCGTCCGTGTGTTTATTTAGTGCTCCGTAAATTAACGTATCAACTAGTTATAGAGCTCGACCTCTTGTGCGGGTGCAATTTGACTTGAAAATTAATCGAGACATTTTAGGAGTATTTTTATAAAAATATATATCATAAATTATATAGGTATATGTTGATTTAATGTTTGAAAAAAGTTAGATTTTGTCAATATATACAAATTAATGATTATTTAGTATAGTACTTTTATTTTAAAATAAGTATTTGTTATCAATTTTTATATGGGTAAGAGTAAATAGTTATTTTTATATAGATATGAGTAAATAGTTATTTTTATATATTTTTTATTCTTAAAGTATCTTTTAATAATATCAAATTGTTGCATTTTTTTTCTCTTGCCCTTAATAAAGATATTTAAGACATATACTTGAGAATTTTTACAAAATATTTACATTGTTATATAGGCAGAATTTATAGTCTAAATTTCAGTTAATATTTATAGAAATAGAAATTGGTTGGTTTATATTATAAACATAACCAAGAGAAAAAGCGACATCCATCATTTAATCAAAAATCAAAACCAAATTTCCAAGGGAAAATCAATAAAATGAAAAAATCAAGAGCAAAAATAAAACAAAAAAGTAGTATAAATTATGTACCAAAATCAAAATAGAAATCGATACGTACAACCATAAATCAAGAGCAATATCAACCCCAAAACCATCGTCTAACCAAAACCAAAATGCCAAAAAATAAAAGATCGAAAAAAAATAATAATAAAGATCAAGTACAAAATAAAAAGAAACAAATTTAAAATCGAAATCGAACAATTCAACTACAACGAAACCCAAAAACATAAATCAACCCCAAATTTAAAATAAAAGCTAAAATTAAACATTATAAGCTATATAAGTAAAACAAAAACCAAAAGTATGATCATCTAAAAATTAAAACCAAAAACTAAAAGCAAAACAATAATGACCAAAGCCCAAATCAACAAAAAAAGAGAAAAAAAAAATGATCATCTTCTTGGGCAAATAAGATGATGGAAGGAAATTAAGGATGCATTGCAAATCTTAAAATAACCTCAAATCTAAATTGTACAAAGAATTGCATATCATTTAAGTATAATGTAAAGATAGTCATGGAAACATATCATGAGCTTGAATGATTTTTAGAATGAAAGCGATTTTAATACACCATGGTCTAGAGGAGAGTGACACCATCATTTCTTTAGACAAATGATGTTTCACCATGCTTATTGTCTACAAAAGAAAAAACTTACCATACAACCGGACGAAGGAAGTGATGGACACATGCTTTGTAAGTCTTACAATATTAATGGAGATATATATCTCAAAAAAATGAAGATCAAACTGTTTGGAATATAAAATGGTAGTAAAAAATAATTAATTTCATTACAAATATAGGAGTTATAAATGATGGAGCACTTAATGAAAAAGTAATTAGCAAGAAGAGAGTTACAAATCTCTCTCTCTCTCTCTCTCTCTCTCTCTCTCTCTATATATATATATATATATATATATATATATATATATATATATATGACCCAACTTACGATTTTCGAGAGAAAATGAAATTAAATATGAAGGTTACGAAGTAGATACAACTATAGTTCATTAAAAATGAATTTCTTTAAAAAATAATTAAATGTGTTATTAATCACTTGAAAAAAGGTTTGGTGTTGTCTTAGGGTAAGTTAATATTTTTTAATCAATAACAACGGAATAAATGTCTTCTCACTACCTAATAATTATAGCTAATAGTAATACTTATAAGAGTAATATTATTGAATACTCCTTTCATTCTACCCAAAGAGTTCGCATTTGAAAAGTCTAATTATTAATGGATATATTAGTGTCATTAGATTTTGTCATAATTACAAAAATACTTGAGCACAACCAAGATAAGTAGAATTCAAGTGGAGGATATAGATGAAAAATTATGAAAATTGTAAGCATAATTTTTTGAAAGTGAACTCTTTAAGTGAAATATTTCAAAATAATATAGTGGACTCTTTGCCTGAAACGGATAAAATATCTAATGGTAATACCCAATACTATTAATAGCTAATAGTAATACTTATAAGATTAATATTATTGAATATCTAATAGTAATACCTAATACTATTATGTCGTAGTTACACACTACCTAATAATAATACCTATAAGATTAATATTATTAAATATCTAATAAGGTCTAAATAATAGTATATGTTAAACATATTATTATTAGGTATAGTTATTAGCTAAGGATATACTATTAGTAATAATAATATGAATTATTACCCTCATATCATAGCTATTATACTATTAGTAATTATAATATAATAGAGATATAACTCTCGTATCATAGCTATTATACTATTAGTAATTATAATAGAGATTATAACTCTCGTATTATGGCTATTATACTATTAGTAATTATAATAGATATTATTACTCTCATATCATAGCTATTATACGACTCTACTAGTAATTATAATAGAGATTATTGTTAACTATAATTATTAGGTAATGGCAAAATAATTATTTATGTTAAAAGTTGAAAGGACACACTTACTAGGAAGCTTGAGAATTCATCTTTAACAAATAGATGTGATGTGTCACAATGTGAGTGTTCTTCATCAATTATATATATATATATATATATATTTATTTATTTATTTATTTATATAACTGATTGTCTTTATATAAGAATAAGTTTGAATGAGAAACTTCAAACACTAATTAGCTATAAATATGATATTCATATGATAATTAACATTACACTGTCGATAGACATTATTTTCTAAAAAAAAATACATATCTTTAGTCATAAACCAACATCTTGTCTAATTTTTATATGACCAAAAAAATTACACGTATAACTGAAAAGAATTGTAACATATTTGATATCGCATATTTTGATATTTCACAAAAATATTAATCAAAATAAGTGAATAATGTACTAATGTAGTACATGGGTCACATGACCCACTTAACTATAATATATATAATTTTTTAAATAAATATATAAAATATAAATAATTGAATTAATCTAAGGTGAGTGTTTATATTTAGATAGATTGTAGGTTCAAATATCATTGACAACATCATTTTATTTTATTTTCCTAATTTTTCCTTATTGATAGTTAAAGTTCTTTTATCAATATATTTAAAAAATATTACATACCATAATATTATACCTATAAAAATCATTTAATAGCCAAATAACATTAATTTTTCCAAATTATTTGTTTCGTAAGACTTTTGCATGTCAAAGAAAATTATCCGTATATTCAAATAACTCTTTCTCGGAGTAAATAATACCTCACTCCTGATAGTAGTATTATTTAGTCAGGGATAAGAGAAAGGCGAGACTAATTTTCTCATCCCAGATTGCCCTTGTCGTACATACCTAACTTAAAACCCTACCCCTTTCCCAGAAATCATAATTCCTCAATTTTGTTTGTGTAATCTAAATCTGATACAAATCCAACTGAGAGAGAGAGAGAGAGAATGGAGATTGGTGGCATTGTGGCTACGACAACATCAATGGCCATTCGAATGGAAGGGGAAGGAGAGAGAGAAGACAGAGATAGAGGAACAGACAGGGGAAGAGCGAAGGGCTCTTCGTGGTAGTAAACTCGCCCCTCCCACCCAATCGCGTTCTCAACCCAGATTGGCGCACCGAGGACCATTGAAAACAAACAAGGCGACAGCATTAGTCAAGTTTCTGGAAAGGAAATTGCAGGACCCAACTGCCTTGGCTTCTATTAGTCCTCGACTTATTGAATTGGCTGCCAAGAATGCCAAAGATACCAACGTAGTATTTAATTGGCTGTCAAGAATGCCAAAGATATCTTCAAAGCAAGTGGAGCTTCATAGTTAGGATTAGGAAGGTTAATTCAGCATGTAACTGGTTTGGTGACTCTGAGGGTTCACTTGAAGAAGAATGAAAGGGGAAATGGGTTGGGCAAGAAATGACTGTGAAACAAAATTATATGTGGACAAAATTATCCACATTATAAAGGTCACGTGAAACGAAGATATGACACAATCAAAGGGTATTTTCAGAAAAATAATGTGATAGTATCTAAAGGTATTTGTGTAAAAAATAAAGTAATATTGAAATTAGTATTTGTTACCAAACATCGGATAGATAACTATCGAGATAAATTAATTTTATCCATGGTCGTTGTACAACTTTATAATTGAAATAAAATAATAATGGATTAAAAAATTTTATTTTTTTAGTATTAATTATTGTTATCCTACTTTACTACCAAACAATCCCATAGTACTTAGCTAAAACTATTAACTAAAGACATCAAATAGGAAGCCAAAAAATCAAATGCATGAGAATCAAAAGTTGGATAAGGTGACACACTTAAAAGCATCCTCACTAATTTTAAATAAATATACACATACATAGATTTGAAATATCGGGGAGAGAGAATCAGACTTTGGGTTAAAGATTGCATGATGGAATTTACTCCTTTGTCCAGAAGCCGGAGTTAATTTTGTCTTAGCTGACAATTACATTAGAGCGAGAAAAGGTTAATGCTAGATGCTCACGCAAAAAAAAGTTGTAGGTGACCACGTTTGATCCACGTGTGTAGTCTAGTAGGATTTCGGCGTGCGTTGCAGGGATTGTCCTTGAAGTGTATGTAGCTTGAAACCTGTGATCAACAAAGAACACCGTAAGGGGGGCTAGGTTATCCTAGCGATAACCCTCAGGCGTGAGAATTAGCAATACTTCGATGGAGAGGTAAAGCTAAAGAATATGTTGTAAGCAAGTAATTTGCATGTACCTTATGATGCCTGTGAGGGTGCTTATTTATAAGGAGATGAGTCATAATCCTAGAAGGTTTCGAAATGGGAGAGATATGATCAATTTCCATGTCTTTCGGATTACGTTTCTTTGTCTACTTAGGACTGATGTATATAGAGTTGCAGCAGGACTTTTCCCAGGCGAGAGATGATTCCGTAAAGGACTCTGTTTTGCCGAGCTGAGCGGGGTTACATCGAGGTCGGCCTAGTAGGTACCCAGGTCACTTGATATCAATGCGGTCGAGGTCGGCCTAACATGTATCCAGGTCGCTCGGCACTGTCGTGGTCAGCCTGGCATGTATCCAGGTCGCATTGCAGGTCCCTGTGGTCAGCGTGCTGGAAGAGTATCCTGATGAAGTAAGCGACCTGACGTGGTATGATTGCCAGGTCGTCATGTTGATAGGAGGGTGTGCCACCTTGGCATATGTCCATCTGGAGCCTATAAGGTCGCGATGTCTGCCACCTGTCTAGCTGAAGGCTGAGGTCGTTTAGTAGCCCCCTACTTCTCAAGTGGAGGATTTATCCTCGAGGTGTGAAGTAAATATGCGCTATGTCAAGCTGACTGGTTCCACGCGAGGTCGCATGGTTTTAGCTCGACTTGCATTTTCCTTGGGAATCATGAGCATTTAATGGATGCGGAGTTTGTGGCTTGTCAGTCAGCGTGTCTTTTCAATTTTAAATTTTTGGCGGTTGACATTTTGCTTGAAACGACGCCGTGCCTGGATCCGTGTGTTTTGTGTGGGTCGACCCGATATCCTCGGGTCCCCTTTATAAGTGAGAGTGCCACTATTCATTTTCACTTTTACCCAAAATCTCGAAACTTTCATTTTCTCCGGTGGCCAAAGCGATCTTCGACGAATTTCCCAGCCTTTCCAAAATCAAGATTTCAAGACTTCTCTTCGTGTTTTCTTGCTTTTCCCGGACTTTAGGTTAGTTTCCCTTGATCCTCTCTCCATTTCCTTTCGTTTCTGTGGCTTGTTTCAAGTTCTTTGCCTGTTTTATCTCTTCTGTCGGTGACCGGCCGGATTCTGGGTAGGGTTCCGGCGAGTCTTGTACGTCCCTTAGCTTTCGTCCAGGTCGATCTGTCTAGGTCGTAGTGTCCTCCTTCCATAACCATTTTCCCTACGAGCTCTTCCTCCTCGTGTTCTCTTTCTGTGAACATGAGGATCAAACGTGCCAATGAGGGTCCCATGTTCACCAGGTCGCAAAAGGGGCACGCGATCCATAAGACCGAGGACGGCGATTGGAAGGTCGTTCTGCCCAATGAGGCCAAGGTCGTGCTTACCGCTTAGGGTGCAAATTTGGACGACCTGGTGGTTCCTGCCGACGATATTCCTTTTGGGACCTCGATGAGGATCATCGAGAAGTATGACGTCGCCATGTCGGGGCTTCTGTACTTGTATTTTGATGAGCATCGGGTGACAAGTAGGGCCGCGGGGCCCTCAAAAGTTGTCACTTCGGCTTCTTCCTCTTCGTACCTGGACGCTTGTCATGCCTTGCGAGCCCCTCGGAGCAAGAAGAGAAAGTCTAAGATCGATGTTGATGCCGGGGGACGCTTGTCATCCCTGTAATTTTGATGACTACCGGGGTCATGTCCCTGATCCCGAGCTTGGTCTTCTAGATCTGAGGAATATGCGGGGTCAAGTGGGTTTCTATATGAGTTTTTTCGAGCTGGGCCTTCGATTTCCCTTGGATCCCTTTATTTGTGAGTTCCTTGACGTCACCTCCACTGTTCCTCTTGATCTTTCCTGGAACACTATGCAAATTCTCATTTGTTTCGCCGCGAGCACCCGTATACTAGGTTTCGAGCTGACTTTGACCTTATTCTGCCATTACTTCCACCTTGACTGTAATAACAATCGCCTTCAAGCCAAGAGCCAAAATTATCGGGTGAAATTATTTTCTGATCCCCCCGGGAAGGTTTCGGGTTGGGCTGATAAGGTCATCATGGTCGAGAGTCAACTTGGGTAGAACTTCGCGGTGCCAACCGAGGAGCCTTATACCCTGGTACATCACGCCGATCTCGATGAGTATGATAGGTCGGTCAAGCAGGCCCTTGAGGCTGCACTTGGCGTGCGAGGTAACACACAAGTCCGATGCTATGACTGGAGGCGGATAGTTCAAGATGAGAACCTTCTTGCTGTTGCCGGGTTATCCCCGTTGAAGGTTAACGGCCATGAGCCAATGTGCACCTTTCCTCCTTTCGAGAGTTTCCCGGGGTAAATACTTCACAAAGACTTCGTGCTTCATCAGCATTGTCCAAGCTGTCAGAGGGATCCGGAGAGGGGTTGTGTCCATAAATGAGTCTTTAAATGTATTTTCTTTGTAGTGCTTCCCTCCTTTTTATTCATGCATATATGTTTACAAGTGTTTGATCTTTTTGTTTGTTTGGCAGAGACAGAAGATATTGATGCGATGAGGAGGAGTTCGAGCAAGCAGATTCAGGCAAAGTCTGATCGGTCCGAGCAATTGGGCCGGGCTCGTGTTGCCGCGACCTTGGCCGGGACTGCTGAGGTGCTTCCTACTGTTGCTCTGTCCGCTGATAAGGGCAAAGAGAAAGTTTTGGGCTCGAAGATGCCTGCCAAGCGTTCTAGGTCCACGTCGGCCTCTACTCCGAAGAAGATAAGGATCAAGGAGCCGGTCGTGGCTGATGAGCCGACGTTGCCTGCTAAGGTTGTTTTGCCTGCTGAGCCTGTCAAGGTTGTCCCCTCTGTTGAGCTAGATGTGTCTATATCCCGAGCTCCTCGGCTAATCCTCCGCGAGCTGGACCTGTCTCGAGCCCTGACACCCAGTCCCTTGAGTTAGGTAGGAAGGTTGTTCTTGATATTGCCGACGAGGTGTTGAGTGACTCCTTTGATGATTGTACTCTCTCTCGCCTGGCTGGTATTATGGGGATCGATCTTACCCACGTAAGCCCAGTAAATGGTCAGAGCATGCCCCTTGGCTGCGGGGTTAGAAGCCAGCTCGCTGGATAGGAATGTGATCCCTTCTTCTCCTCGGATTTGAGGCGGGCTGACAGTATGGTTGAGGCTGTTAATTTTTGTCTTTAGCTTCGTGATGGTCGACCATTCTTCCGTGATGGTGTTGACCAGGACCTCGTCTTCGTCGGCATTTGTCCTCTGGGCCTCCCGTGGCCTTTCTCTGTCGCCTCCTTCTCGCTGCTCGTATCTTCTGAGCTCCCCCCTGTCAATCAACTTCTGGATCTCCTTCTTGAGCTGAATGCAGTCTTCGGTTGTGTGCCCGATGCCATTGTGGTAAACGCACATTTTGTTGTGGTTGCGAGGATAAGGAGTCTCCCTCTGAGGCGGAGGTCGGCCAATCCTTTTTCCTGTAGAGGCACGTTCATGATCTGCTCCCTGGTCGTGTTTAAGGGGGTGTAGAACTCTTCTTTCTTAGCCCATTTGTTTTTTCCCTTTCCTTTGGCATGTCCATTGCTACTCCCCTCCTTCTTCTAGTCCCCATTCTTGTCCTCCTTTTTCTGCTTCTGGGTCCCTGAGGGTTTTAATCCTTTATTGCCTGTTTTGCCAGGGTCTTCTCGACATTCCTAATATTTTGTGCGGCGGTATACATCTCCGCATTAGTAGTGGGTGGTCGCATGCCGATTTCAGATAGGAGCTTGGCAGATCGGGTGTCCTGCCTGAAATAAGGCAATTATTGTTTTGTCAGGGACGTTTAGCAATTTCTCAGCGACATGCTTGAATCTGTCCAAATAACTCTCTAGGGACTCTCTAGGTCACTGTTTGATTCCGCAGAGATCAGATTCCTTTTTGGGGAGGTCACCTGCTGATGAGTATTTCTTCAGAAAGGCCTTCTTCAGGTCGTACTAATCTCTGATGGAGCCCTCTTCAAGCTCTTCGAACCAGTTGAGGACGACCTCCTCAAACGTGCTGACAAATACTACACACTATAGGTCTAGATCTCTGGTGCACACTCCTATTTTCATCTCGAAGCTCGACACATAGCTCCTGGCATTCGTGTTTCCTGCGTAGCTCTTCAAGGATGACAATTTCAGGCGGTGATTTGGAGGAGTATCTTTGATCCTTCTGCAGAATGCTGCTGTCACGTTCATTGATAATTTTCCCTCTTTTCCTCTTTCGAGGGCTTCCAGCCTTTCCTTCATTTTGCACAGTGCCTCGTCTTCCAGGTTGCTGCTCCTGTCCCTCCTTTTAGATCGGCGGTTGTGGCCGTCAATCTTGGAGTATTTGTGTGAGGATGCATCTTGCTTGAGGTACTGTGCTGGATTGACTTGCGTTTCAACCTGTAGCTGCGGTCCTATTCGATTCTCCGAGGCCGCTCTTCATCGCGATTTATTCAGGAAGATCTGTAAGATTTGGCTAGACTGGGATCTCGAGCTCTGGTTCCCATTCTTGAGTGCACGCTGCCTCTAGGTCGTTCTCTGTCTGAAGTTCCCAAGCGATCTTTGACGCCTGGCCTTTGGTTTTCTTCTACTCTCCGCCCAAGTCGATTTTTAGCACTCACCCTAGGAGCGTCAGCCCTGGACCCTCCGTGGTGACTGTCAGCCTGCAGACCCCTGACCTCCTTTCTATCAGGTCGACCATCGTAGTGGTCGGCTAGGTGGAGGTTGGAGCTCGGGGTTGGTAGCTGAGTCGCTTGGGCGGCTAGTTTTCGAGATAGCTCGTACTCGCGTATCTCCAGCTCTCTCTTTTTCAAGAAAGCTTTCTCCTTTCTTATGTGCTCTAGCTCGGTGAGATCAACCTCTTGTTGTGTAAGAGGCGGCCTATCTCCTATCATGACGAGGTTGTCTCTGTTTCCAAAGTCCCTGCTGTCTGAGGAGGTTGGGCTCGCTGTCTGTCCATCCTGGTTCGACCTGACCGGTCCTTTAGCGGGCTGGGTCGGTCGTTTGCCTATCGCCTTTTTCCTAATTGCCCGAGCTAGTTTCTTGGCTCGGGTGTTTTGGTGAAGAGGAGGCCTGATGAGGGCACAACTGGTGATTCTTTTTCGGGCTGCTCGAGAGGTTGGCGCAGTGGAGCAGCTACAGGCATTGCCGAGGTCGCCGCTGGGGTTGCCTGCTTAGATACTTGCTTGGAGGTTGTCATAATTGATCACAGAAAACTTTGGGTCCTGACAAATGAACCAAACTGATCACGCAAAAAAGAATTGTAGGTGATCGCGTCTGATCCACGTGTGTAGTCTAGTAGGATTCCGGCGTGCGTTGCAGGGATTGTCCTTGAAGTGTACATAGCTTGAAACCTGTGATCAACAAAGAACACCGTAAGGGGGGGTGGGTTATCCCAGTGATAACCCTCAGGCGTGAGAATTAGCAATACTTCGATGGAGAGGTAAAGCTAAAAGAATATGTTGTAAGCAAGTAATTTGCATGTATCTTATGATACCTGTGAGGGTGCTTATTTATAAGGAGATGAGTCATAATCCTAGAAGGTTTCGGAATGAGAGAGATATGATCAATTCCCATGTCTTTCGGATTACGTTTCCTTGTCTGCTTAGGACTGATGTATATAGAGTTGCAGCAGGACTCTTCCCAGGCGAGAGATGATTCCGTAAAGGACTATGTTTTGCCGAGCTAAGTAGGGTTACATTGAGGTCAGCCTGGTAGGAACCCAGGTCGCTTGATGTCAATGCGGTCGAGGTCAGCCTGACATGCATCCAGGTCGCACTGCAGGTCCCTGTAGTCAGCGTGCTGGGAGAGTATCCTGATGAAGTAAGTGACCTAACGTGGTATGATTGTCAGGTCGTCATGTTGATAGGAGGGTGTGTACCTTGGCATATGTCCAGTTGAAGCCTATGAGGTCGCGATGTCTGCCACGTGTCCAGCTGAATGCTGAGGTCGTTCACTAGAGGCACCATATTACGAGCTTGAGCTTGTGGTACTATTACAAGTTTTAGTTTTGGTGTCGTTAGATCATATTTATTTAAAATTTTTACATCGTTAGATCAAATTTGTTATTTAAGTAATGACATGGGTATTCTAAATTATTACCAACTTAACAGTATTTAATCATCCAACGATTCTAACACTAATTAAAGCTTGCAATAATACTATAAGGTTGAGCTCGTAATATCATTTACTAAATATTAACCTAATAATCTAGTACTAACTCACACCTACGTATATGCTCGAAAATAACTGACAAGGGATTTCACTCTTCCCCATTATATTTTTCAAAAAGAAAAAGAATAAGTTATAGAATCTATTTTATGGATCATATTAATCCGTTGATGTTTTATTTAATTTGTTTAGGGACTTCAAAATTGACAAAAGCTTGAAGCTTAGTTGATCATGGCCTGAAAAGTCCAAAGTCTGGTCCGGCCCTTCCCTAGTTAGTAGACTGATACTAATCCCCTATAGGCCCATCATATGGGTGGGCTAAAGCCTGTTGGTCTGTAGGCTGGCCATAGAAAAATCGGCCGCTTGGGAGGGACATTACTTGGGCAATTTGCAATTGTGTCGTAGCGCGTTAGTTTCCAATAGGGTTTTAAAGCTAGTACAACCCTCGAAGATTCACGATCAACATGATAAATCTTGGCAATTGAGTTTGTTAAATAATATCAAATACAAAACCTAGTACTCCTTACGTTCCAAGAAAATAATCACATTTTCTTCTTTGATTTGTCCTAAAAAATAATTTTATGTTTTAAAAGACGATATATGTAATATAATTTATTAAAATGTACAAACAAATAAAACTCCAACATTAAAAAATTTGACCAATGGAGTAGCACACTAATTTTTCTAATCAATCCAAATTTGAACATGATGGGCTCTACTAATAAGGCTTGCAAGCTTTATCCGTTTATTGGGCCTCGGAATATGCTTGACTCGTAAGGTAAGTTGAGCAGCTTAATACAATTCTTTTAATATTTTTGTTCTAATGCCAATATCGTGTTTGTTCAATTTCTGTTCAACTAATGATAAATGATATATTCATGGAATATCATTTTGCTAATGTTGTGTGATGTTTCACTTACTTTCGCACACATGAAATGTCATTAAATCAAAATAACTCCCTAAATCTAGTGCAACTATAGGGCACCTCACACCCAACTATTGGTATATGGTTGATACGAGGGGTGGCAATGACTAATACGATACGAATGCACGAATCAGCACGATATGATTATAAATACGAATTACAGAGAAATGACACGACACGACATGAAATCATGAAATTAAAAGTTTAGTTAAAATAACATTTATTGTTATATTTACGATCAAATAAAATAAAAAATATGAAAATACGATAGTATAACACGAACATGATGCAACAACACGAATTCTCACCCTGAGATACGACACCACTCTTGCAACGTGGCGGTCCCTCCGAATAACTTTATTTAAATAAGCGTTCAGTCCAATGGCCAAGTATTACAATTCAAGGTCCAAATAATGATTTGGGTTTTAACTGTTGTTATTTTTGGGCCTAATATGAACCGACTTTTGTCCTTTTAGGGCAATGTGACATAAGTACAAAACTATCCTACATTTTCACCTCTGTGATATTCCCTTAAAGCCCACACGAGAATTCTTTTGACAGTCTTGGGCCAAGATGTATTCGGCTAAGGTGTATAATTACGATAGGATCGACAAATTCGGAATTTGGAGATTACTCGAAAAATGAAAGGTAAAACACACAATCGGGCCACTGTATTTTGGAAAATTATAATTCAGCCACTGATCGTTTGAAAATATTATTTAGGCTACTGTACTTCAGTTATCTTGCAAGCGAGCCTACCAACACGTTAATTTTAAATGAAATCCTTATTTTACCTCTGTTTTCGTCCTCATCTCCCTTAATGTAGACAAGGGTAAAATAGAGATTTCATTTAAAATTAACGTGCTGGAGGGCTCGCTTGCAAGATAACTGAAGTACTGGCCCAAATAATATTTTCAAACAATCAATGGCCGAATTGCAACTTTCCCCAAAGTACAGTGACCAGATTATGTGTTTTGCCTGAAATAATTTGGAATTTGGGGAAAATGACTATTTTTGAAAAAATAAAAAAAATTAGAGAATGATTGGAAATACGCGTGGTCTTTTGAATTTATTCTATGAATAGCATTTGGAAAAAAAAGAATATTATTTGAATGAAATAATATTTTCAAGAATATTTGAATATACATAAAAGGAATAACTTAAAATGTTCATTTTAAAACTTGAAAAAGTTCCATTTTTGAACGGAAAGATGACTCCTGAGGTTCAGGAGTGTGCTCGAGCGACAAAAGATAATTGAAAGGAAGGAGGTGTCTAACAATATCGCTCCGATAGTGTATGATATTTGTATATTGGCAACAGATATGCATAGATGTGTTTTTTGGATATATCTACAGACAAATGTTGGTTACTGCTAGACGGTTAGTTTCTTTTGCAGCTCATGCTCGTTCATCAATTTTTCATCTTTGGCTTACTCGTATTAGATCTACTTGTTAATATGTTTGTATCATAGAGTGGTAATAGTTGGGATGTATCGGCTTGGTTGTTAGTGTTGTATGAGTTATAGTATTATGTTTGTTACCTTTGACGCTTATGAATATATTACGCTTATTATTATTTTTATTGATTTGATTATTTGAATGATATCTTAGTTTTGAAGTTTGATAGTACTATAATTTTAGAATACTAGTCCTACTTTTTTGTTCCTTAAATTTATGGGCTCTCGAGTTTAGTTTGGTGAATTCTTCATGTTTATTTTACTTTGTTGTCGGAAGATGGAATGGGAGCCATTAAAGTAAGTAAAGGGGAATATTAATGGGCACAATAGTCGATGTATGAAATCTCACTAGGTTCATGTGTAAGTAAACATATGGGGGGCAACTCTTAAATCTAAAGAAAGTAATGGGTCTTTACTCTCTATAACATGATGTCCCAAATCACGAAATTGTGAACCTAGCTAGTCCATGTTACCTCTCTGATCCAAATTAATTGTCATAATGGTGAATTTTTTTATTCAAAATAAGTGTTATTTTACATTTTTAATGCATAGTTTTTTAGTTTATCCTTCTCTTATTCATGTCCCAATAATTAATTATTTTATCATTAAATATTTTATGTTCACTCAGTAATTATCATATAACTACCTAGCACAAAAAAAAAAAAAAAAGAAGAAGAGGATATTGAATAAATGTATACTCGTTAATCTACATAGTTTTTTAATATGTGCGTAATTAGCTTACAATGGTTCGAGTTGACTCAAGTTTTTCTCAAAAAAATAAAATAAAAATGAATGAAGTTTAAAGAATATGTTATGCTCGAAGGAATAGAGGAGTCCGCCTTTCACGTGTAACATATGGAAGGTTGCACTTACCTTTGAAGAAACTAATGATCCAACTTCTTGTCCTAAACCATTATAATAATATATATATATATATATATATATGTGTGTGTGTGTGTGTGTGTGTGTGTGTGTGTGTGTGAAATGCATTTCATGTAAAGTAGCTTGATTGAACTCAAATATTTGTGAAAGGTAGATAAATGAGAAAGTCTAAGTAGTATATTGGGCTCGGAGAAAGTTAATTTAGATTGTTTACTCAACATGAAACACGAACTCAAGTTAGAATTCATCGAAGATTTTACGCATTTGAGCACAAAATTTGTAAAGTTTGACTCGACTCATTTACACCAACGGCAAGAAACATGACAAAAACATACGACACATGATAGGAAGCACCCTGGCAGGAAAAGAAAAACTTAAAAAGCAATAATGAATGACTTACACAATTACATTACATCATATACCCGTAAATCAAGCAAAGCAATGTGTATGTAATAAATATAAATAAATAAATACGGGAAAAGGGAAAGGGAAGAAGCACGAAATATGCAATAATTAGTTGAAACTAGCTGTGTGTGTGTGTGGGGGGTACGTTGCAGTTGCAGGGTAGTGGTGATGGCCATGTAAGGATGAATGAATGAATGAATGAATGAAAAGATGATCATGAAAGTTGAAACCTAACCAACCTTCTACTACGTGCCCTTGCCACGTAATACAAAAAAATAAACAAAATATTGAGTATTGGATGGTTGGATACCTTCTACTCTTTCATCCAACATTAATTTTTTATCTATTTTTTTCTTTTAGCCTTAAGATTGTGTTTTGAGGGAATTAAAGAAGTAAAATAGGTTAATTGTGATTTTATAATATTGTTTATTCTCCTCCTATAACTACTCATATATTGGTTTCATTTTTGATGAGTTATTTGTTTATTGGTTATTATTTTGCTGCATGAGTGTTATGAAGTATTTATTTATATACGTTATTAATTTTTGTGTCAGAGTAATTAATTAATTAATTTTTAGTTGTTTATATTTAATATCATAGCAATTAATTAATTTTAGTTTGTATCAAAGGTATTAATTTCTCCAAGCTGGTTCGTGGTCAACATGGTGTGGCGATGTTTTTCAGCGTCCGAAGTTTGATGGAAAATTCAATTTTCATTATTAGAAGATTCAAATACATAATTTTTTTGTTGGTTGTGAATTGGATAAATATGTTAACGAACAACTTGTTACAGATGTTACTCGAACAGAGAAAACTAAGTCTGCAGAAATCCTAGATTATATTTATAATGTAGTTGATGATGAGGTTCGAAAAAAGATTATTAATTCGAAATCGACGTATGATGCATTTAATATTTTGACAAAGACCTGTGTTGGAGATGATAGAATAAGGATAAATTATTTGCAACTTTTGGAAGAATTGATAACTGAAGATTCATGTAGTGACACAAAGAACGAAGAAACGACTCAAAATTTAGGTATGACTTTCAAATTCAGTTGAAATTTATAGTTCATGTTCTGGAGAAGAATTCGAAAGAGAAAATTATTGTGAAAAAATGATGAAGTTATATTTGTTGATATATAATTGAAATCAGAATTGTTAAACTTATTGAAAGTTGTTTTTGGTGATATGGGAGATATTGAATTATTATCCTCTCGCGTAGTTGATCTTGAAGATCTTTTAGTTAAAGATGCATGCTAAATTGAGTGAGAAAATTTATAAAGATATTTTTGATGATATTATGAACGAGGAGAATAAGAAATTTGAGGATCTGTTTTTACACTTTTCATGCAGACCAAACATACTCCAGAAAGTGATTTTCTAGTTACTAATTTTCTTTCCTTCACTTCACTTTATCAGAAATTTCTTGAGAACTACTCCCTCCGTTCCACCCAAAGAGTTAACGTTGAAAAAGTCTAATTATTAAGGGATATATTAGTGTCATTGGATTTAGTTATAATTACAAAAATACTTAAGCACAACCAAGATGATTACAACACAAGTGGATGATAAAGATGAAAGATTATTAAAATTGTAAGCAACTTTTTTGTAAAGTGGACTAAGTGAAACATCTCAAATTAGTATAGTTAACTCTTTGTCTAGAACGGAGAGAGTATTTTTACATAAATTTCTTGAGATACAAATGAAGAGGTGTCGTGAAGGGGGTCGAGATTATTTTGAACTTAGAAAATAAATGGTAGTATTAGAATTTGGTTCACATGGGGGTCAAGATTTATAATATAGTGCAATTTTTTCTAAAAAAAAAGGGGGGTCAAAATTAATAAAAATGTTATTTTTAGCTGTAAAATGTCATATATTTTCTAACTTTAAGGGGATAAAATGCTAAATTATCAAACCTAAAGAGGGTCTACCAACCCTTCTGGAAAAGGTGCCTCGCCGACGTTGTAAATGAATCAAATATGTGATCTCTTATTTTGTGAATGTCCAGCTCTATCATATAACATCTTTTAAGATATTTAGCTTTTAATTAATAGCTTTCAATTTTGTTTCTTTCTTCTTCTTCTTTTTCGAATTTTTCTCTTCATAAAGGAAAATACAATATGAATCATCTTTTAAGATATTTAGCTTTTAATTAATAGCTTTCAATTTTGTTTCTTCTGCTTCTTTTTCAAATTTTTCTCTTCATAAAGGAAAATACAATATGAATCAGAGTGTAATAACCTCGGTTTCCATTTTCGTTCTATTTCGTTTTCCGTCATTTCAAGTAGGTCTTCATGGTTTGTAGGCTCATGTTAATGTATTTCACGTTCGATTTTGGGTTTCATGTAGGAGCTTAAGTTAGGGTACGACAAAATCATAGTTATTAGAATCGAATTAAATCATCATGGTTCGATCCAACAAATTATTTTCCTTTTCGTTCCCCACTTCTTAAGAGTTAGAAGAACATTCATATCTATCTCTTTGGGAATAAGAATCTATAAAGTATATTTATAAGAGACCTTAATATATACTCCACTAACTTCGAGTAATGTCATTTCTTGAAACTAGCAAAGAACAATTAGGCTATGTTTGGTTACTCAATGTTAAGCTTTAGAATTAAAATTGAATGAATAATTTGAGCTCCACAGAATTTAAATTGTTCTTTCAATTTCAATTTCGAGCTCTAGAATTAGGCAACCAAACATAGCCTTAATGATTTTCAATTTTATTTATTTACAGTTATATGCAAGTCTTATGGGCAAAGTAATGGTTGGACTTGGAGCAACCCACTATATGTATAATAAAGGGTGAATTATAGGCCGGTCCCTTTTTAAACATTTGTAATCGCTCTAGTCCACTCATCTTTTTTTTTTTAATCGAAAAAATGTATTTTTGGGGCGAAAAGACGAATGTGCCATTAATGAAAGAAAAATACGCGCGCATCAGTAACCCAAGGCATCGCAATGAGTAATCCAAGGCATCGCGTGGGTTAATCATCACGATGAACAACCAAGGCATTGTGATGAGAAACAAAGGCATCGCGATGAGTAACCAAGGCATTGCGATGAGCAACCAAGACATCGCGATGAGCAACAAAGGGATCGCGATGAGTAACGAAGGCATCGCGATGAACAACCAAGGCATCGCGATGAGCAACAAAGGCATCGCGATGAGTAACCAAGGCATCACGATGAACATACTGCAATTGGTGAATTAAAGGCATCCCGATGCCCAATTTAAGACATCTCGATGCCCAATTTAATATAATATCAAAATCGATCAAAATGATTATTTTTGGTTGGGAAATTTACTTACAAACATGGTATTGACTTCCTATAACAGTATGATATTGATATTATACAAAATTAAACTCAAATCATTGATTAAAGTCCTAAAATCAATCCAAGAACATCTCCCTCTGTTTTCCGATAGCACACTGTCAGACTCGATTTGGATCTCAAAAATAGTATTTTTTAGTAGAAAAATTGTGCACAAATGTAGTAATAAGTTAGGACAACAATATGAGATTGATTTTAAACAAATTCGAAGCTTAAAACATAGATTAAAGTGGTCAAAACAGCCCAAGAACAAAGAAAAACGGGATGAACTCAAAAAATTCGAATTTGATCAAATTGTGATCAAATTCGTGTTCTATGCATGAAAATTGATACCCAAACATGAGGAAAGACTATATTAACAACATGAAATTATTTATAATCAATTCGAACCTCAAATCTGAAGCAACGATGTTGTTGAGGGCATTTTAGGAAGAAAATTTTCAAAGCGCCTTTTTTCCGGCTACAAAAAATAAGAGTGGATTGGAGGGGTTAAAAAGTTTCAGAAAGTGGACCGGCCAGCAATTTCCTTAATAATAAAACTTACTCTTAATTGGAGTTTAGCTAATTAATAGTAGTAGTAGGTTGGGGACTTAATTATGCACTAAACACCTATCTTACAAATAAAATTATTTCACCGACACTTTCCGAAGACTTCTTTTGTTTTTTTCTAGAACCCACACGTTTTCATTCTCCTATGAATAAACGAGGGATTTGGATTGGTCCGAAATAAAAGGCGACAAAATATTAGGTTGTTCTTAATAAAATATACATACATACATATATATATCTATCACAAGAGAACAAATTAATATGGGGGTGTTGACCTAAGGTTGGTTCAGGTTGATCTATAATCGAGCATAAATTAGTAGATTTAATGAAACCCCACTCGAACTTTTACACCGAATATTCTTAAATTTAGGGGTTCATTTCAAAATTAATTAATTTGTGATAAATAATCGTTTACTCCGTATTAATTGGGATTTAATATCTCAAATGATAATTACATTACATCATTCCTCCAATAATCAATGTGTTAAAAAGTAGCAGAAAAGGGAAGAAACAAGTAAAAACCAAACAGAATATGCAATAAAACTTCCTCTCTCCGCTCCAATTGAAGACGTACTTATTAATTTTAATTAATAAACATTTAGTCATTTAACATATTTTTATTACGTACTTTATATTTTTGGGGAAAATAATTAGATTGTCATTAAATATATATATCTAAAAATGAATTAAATTAAACTAACTAAAAGAATTAGCGGAGAGAGTTGTTGAAATTGGGCCCGTTGCCGCGATGGCTAATCATGAAAGTTGAGGCCATACCAACCTTCAATTACGTGCCAATGCCACGTACGTAATGCAAAAAAAAAAAAAAAACCCTTTATTTCCTCATTATAGTTTTATTTAGATTGTTTTCTTTTCTTCTAAGTATTAAAATGGACATTCTAAATCATCACAAATTTAACATTTAAGTATCAAGATTTGTTTTAAAACCATCAAACGACATTAACACTAAATTTTGTAAAATTACCACAAGTTTGAGTTCATATATAATATCATTTGTCGTTTAAAAATATATACAATGAGTAACAAGAATTATGAAACCGCCCAACTTAACTTCCTCTTATACTTTAGCTAATTAATAGTGGGTTGGGAATTTAATTAGGCATTAAAGACCCGTCCGACAAAAATACTCCACTAAAGTTTATCTGAGCTCTAAGATCACATGTTATTTTAAACTTGATAGCGTTAGTAGTATATTCAAGACCACTAACGTAAATGTCAAAATAAAAACTTTTTTAAAAATAAAAACTTATAAATGTAACATTTTACTTAATTAAACCTACAAATAAAATGCTTTTGCCGCACTTTAAGAAGTCTTTCTTTTCTTTACTTCTAGAACTCTCACATTTTCATTCTCCTACGAACATAAGAGGAATTTTGATTGGCCACAAATGAAAAAGGACAAAATATTAGGTCGGTAGGCTTATTTTTCTTTTTAAGAAAATGAGTATATATATATATATTAATCACAAGAGATCAAAAAATTGAGGTGCATGTGGACCTATATATATATATATATATATATATATATATATAAGTTGGTTAATGGTTGACCCATAATTGATATATACCAAAGTTCACAAGAAAAATGCGAACCTTTTATTGCAAATTTGTTTTTTTATTCCATGAGAAGTGAGACAATTATTTTGTCAAAATGTTGTTTGGTACTGCACTACTAGTACTTAATGCTTTCTAAGTCACAACCAAGTGGTAATACACTCAATTAGAGGACTTATATTTTGAAAAAGTATACCTACCTAGAATTTCACAAAGTGTATTTGATATCGTAATTTAGTAAACTGACTTTAGATCTAGCTTTAAATTTTTATTTATCATAATTGAAGAAAAAGTAGTGAAAGCTGGTCGGACCAAATAAAGAGAAAATTCAAATTCACTAACCAAACCACGAAACAATGAATACATACCCATAAAGAATGAAGAAAATCATCTTTTACGATTTGAAATTAATAAACAAGAAAGTCTATTGTCGCTGCCAATAAAAGAAATAAAATAAATTATATTCTTGTATTTCACTTATATACTTCTAGTTATGCCCTAAAAGATTAGGGTGATATGTTTAATTCATAAAATATTGTATATTTAAGAAATAAATAGAGATTATGATTTGTTTGATTGGTAGGTCATACTCGATAGGGCGCCGGGTCTATGTCATCAATCACAAAGATTATTTTATTTATTTAAACACATTTTTCTTTAGGAACATTAAGATATAAGCACATATGTTTTTTTGTTTGTGTCCTACAAGGCCGTAAGAAATGATCGAACCTGAAATCTCACACTTTATGTAACCTCAACGTTACCACTACATGACTCCGTGAGAACTAAGCATACAATTACATTTAGTTTCTTTTTCAATAAAAGTTAATGGGTTTGATTGAAATTCAGAAAGTTGATGCAATTGATTAGAAAAGAATAAAAGTAAAAGTACATTCTGTCATCGTAACCAATATTTTAATTCATAATATTTGTAAGATGAACAAGAAAATGGAAAACAAGACCAAGTGTAGAAGATTTTAGGAAAAAATACCAAAAAGCTCCTCGAAAAAATTTAATGTACAAACGTCCCAAAAACATCGTTAACTTTTGGACTTATTGGTATTAATGAATTAACTTTCGGACTTTTTGAATACAAAAATTATTTTTATAACTTCTTAGATATATTTTTTTTAAAGAACTTTTTGGTATTTTTCCTAAGATTTTATGGTCACGCGTTGTCTTTCAAGTAATATTTCTTCATCAAACACGTCCTAACCATGTTGACTTAGAATATATTTTACATTGTCTTTTAATGTCTGTTTTTCATTGCAATTTAATGACTTTGTTTTTTTGATTTTAAATTTTTCTCTTTTTGGTCCCACCAACTTTCTCTCTACCCTTTAGGGTTTGTTTTCCATCACGATTTAGTAATTTTGATTTTTGTGATTTTAGACTATCTCCCTTACTCTCTCTTTGGTCCCACCAAATTTCTCTATCTCTCTAATAATTTTTTATCTTCAATCACGCAAAAAAGAAGAGAAAAAAAATCCTAATATTATAAACTAATTAAAAATCACCGAAATTGTGAAGTCAAATTAATACACATTAAACTCAATCAGGCAAGACTCCATTATCACTCCCAAATCATTCCAATAGAAAGTCATGATTAGTGGGAGGGACGGCCTTTTCAACATGAAGTTAAAGGTATATAAAAGGTTTTGAAGTGGACTTCTAATCTACATATTATACACGCCAATATCTAGACAAACTAGTATAATCTAATACTTATTACGTTATTAGTACTCCATTTTTTATCCGACACTTCACTGTATAGTATTTAAAACATTTGAAATTAACAAAGTATAACATCCAAACGTGTCGTGGTTAAAAAGTGGAGTAGTAACACCTAATGCCATATTTAGTACATACACATGAATCTAATTCAGGTTGGCCACATATCAATAACATTATTTGTTTCTGCAGCAACAACAGTAGGCTACATAGTTAAGAATACAACTTTCTTGATTGAAAAACATTCGAGTTGGTTATAAAGATTTAGTGCCTCAGTGATCTCAAGCTCCTTTAAGCTTGTGCCACATGTACATATTCACTTAACCCTCCATGAGCCACAAATATTAAAAGAGTTTAGTGCATGAAGATACTATAAAATATCTCGCCTCCACGTAGAAAAAGCGGGGCACGTGGTCATGCTTAGTTGGAGCTCGGAATACAACAGCCTCAATCCCGAGCTCTTATTACAGCTCGGATCTCGGGTACATATACCCTTCCTCTCGTCCCGACCGCCCCAAGGAGCTCGAAGTGGCCAGAGGCGCCTTCCACCTTGGACATAAAGAGCCCGCAAGATCCGATACTCGGGCTACAACATTGAGACCCCGAGGTCTCCACCCCGGCAAGTAAAGATCGTCAACAAAAGCTGCCGCATTCAATGCCCACCTGCTACTACATCATCCCGGGGCCATCAGCCAGCTCCTCATTGGTTGAAAGAGTGGCTTGCTCTCTAAGTAAAACTGCTTCTAGAAGATCTATGCCACTTTTAGAGAAGTTCTATCTTCTACATCAATGCAGATCATTTCTCCATAAAAGCTCATCAATGCAGATTGCGGCTGCCATAAATGGGTACATGACTGCTTACCCCAGGTCGACACCTGGCAGTCCCACCTGTCCCAAACCAGCATTCTTCCAGTATAAATACAAGGTGATTGCCTTCATTTATGACCTAAGTTCAAATACACACACACACAACTACTAAATCTCTCCAAAGCATTCAGCGCATAACCTATTTCAAAGAGCAGCCTGAATCCTCACCGGAGACTATTAACCTTACCATATACTGATTCTCTCACCGGAGGGCTTTAGCTGGACCAACGTCCAGCTCCCTAACGGTGATTCCTTTCATCACAGGTATCCACCGGAGGACAAGTCTCATAATCACTTGTGCCTATTGAGAGCCAGTTCATCCTATCTACAAACTAGCTGCATACGTGGACACGGACAGATCATCTGAACTTTTTTGGCGTGATCAGTGCACGAAGTTCTCGTCATTATAAACTTAAGGGAATAGAGAATCTGTTTTCATAATGTAAATACGTAACTTAGATTTAGAATAGAACTATCTTACTGTTGTACTCCCTCCGTTCCACCCAAAGAATTCACGTTTGAAAAATTTAATTATTAAGGGATATATTAGTGTTATTGGAGTTGGTCACAATTACAAAAATAGTGTAAGCATAATTGTTTTGAAAGTTTACTCTTTAAGTAAAACATCCCAAAATAGTATAGTGAACTATTTGTTTGGAATGAAAGGAGTATTAAAGCTTGCCTAAAACCATCGGCAGAAAGCATAATAAAAGAATCAATTATTTTTGGAATAAGTGCTTTTATTTGTTATAGGTAATTAATTAGAAGATACCAACAATACATATGGTTCGTGGCAAAGTTATGAGAGGACATTCCAACTTACGATACAAACTACGTACTCAATTTTCAGTCAAAGATTCCAAGAATTGGATGAGTTTAATCATAAGTTAGAGAAGTCCAATTCAAGTTAATTATGAACTTATTCCAAAATTGAAGGAAAAATATTACGTAATTAATTAGTAAATGAAACAAAGGGGTCGGGACAAATGGATAATTGAGCCGGTAAAGGTCTTTTCACGACTTTATGTCATTTGGAATATTTCATTATTTTGTGCTACAAATTATACGGTTTCTGAGTTTGGATTTTGCATGTGCCATTTGTACATGTTAAATTAATTGGAGTATTTCTTTGTGGGTTTTGTTTTATTTAAACTAACTCAACCAACATAAAAAAATGGATAAAAATATCAAAATCAAATATAAATCACCGTTGTACAAGGACTCATCCACATGGTACAAATATACTTAAAAAACTTTGATACTCCCTTTGTTCCTAAATTATTGTTATGTTTAATCTTTTTGAGTCAAATTGACTATTTTTCAAATAAAAATTTAACGTATATTTTACTTTTTCAAAATCATAAAATAAGTAATTCGTGATACCTTTTGGTACTATGAATTGCGTGTTTTATAATTTTAAAAAAATTTAGAAATAAACGTCAAAATTTTATTTAAAAAACAGTCAGTTTTGATTTTAAAAAGTTAAACATGATAGTAATAATTTAGGAATGGATGGAGTATAACACGTGCATCCACAATAGTGAACATAATTGCATGACCTCAAGAAACATTGATGCAAATAAATTCCCGAGGGCATTTATCACATGCATTTACAAAAAATGAAACCCTAAGATGCCTATCGAAAATTCAGGATCGAGGAATTAATTCATTGTACATTATTTTGGTCTACAAAAAAACTAAATAATGCCTACAATTAATTGGTTAAAACTTAGAGATGATTCTGTTCGAATCTCAAAGATCTTATATGAGAAACAATTTTCGAAGGAGAAGAAACAATTAGAAAGACTATTTCCTGTAAGCAATTGATTTATAAGATAGATATATACAAGAAATATCATTTTAGAGTCCGTTTGATGTAGTGTTTCTAAACACAGTTTTTTTTTTAAAAACAGATTATATTTAAAACACACATTTTTCTTTATAAATATTGCGTTTTTGTGATACTATTTCAAAGCACAATTTTTTATCCCAACATAGTTTTAAAATCTGTGTTTTAGGAAAAAAACTACAAATTTCTGCGTTTAAAAACGCAGGTATGTGTTTAGAAAACACAGTTTTTTCTACCGCAACATTGAAACGCTAAGTTGATGAATAAATTGCGTTTTGACCAAACATGCTCTTAGACTTAGTTTCCATGGAAACAAATTGTAGGAAAGTTTTTTTTTTTTTGGTACTAACCGAATGCACATTAAATAAAATATAGGAATTAAGATGGTTATGCTTTTTAATTTCTCTCTTTTTCATTTTGTTTTTCGTACTTTCACGACAATCAAATGCAACCTAGAAGTTGTCAGTCACATTTGTTACTAGCAAAGGTACACATTTATGCAGTCAATCAAATGAAAAAAAAAAAAAAGGGGACAATTGGAGTACTAATTAATTAAGGTGATCAGATGCAATTTTAATTGTTGGCCAAGAAAATTGATTGCTTTCATGAATGCCTTTCTATTCTACTAATTGTAGACATGTACTTTTATTTATATATCTAGCTAGGTAGCAACTTGTTACAATGAAACATGCATGCATGTATTCTGTGAATTGCAAAACTGCCCAGCTTTCCACTTATTCATATTATGGACATTAAAAGAGAAACCTAGCTTGGAGGAAATAATTAATATATAGCTAGCTTTAAAAAATAAAAAAATTAAATGTAAAGGGTTCAATCTGGTGAATGGTAATGACACATACCAACTTGAGGGAGGGGAACTTGATGCATTGCATGTGGTGGACCATCTATCTATCTAGCTAGCTTGGGCGGGCACATCAAAATTATTTATTCAATTACATAATAGACCTCTCTATGGCTGAAAACCAACTAAGCATCTGAAATAGAATTCTTGCTCCTCAAGAACCAAACCCAAATAAAGGGAAAGAAAAAAAAAAGTAGTAGTAAAATTTAACTATTGTAGTTTAATCTAACTGCAAATAGCCCCTCGTAATTCCAAAAATGTGTATGTCAAATGTCAATATCCACACACAGCACCACACCAGCAGGTTAAACAAGAAAAGAAAGATTGGATCAATAAAAGTAACAAAGCTAGCTGTCTACATCGATCGATCTGTCCATAATCTGATCCATTTGTTCCAATGAGAATCCCACAAATCCTACTTGTAGTACTAGCAGCTGGGACTAGTAGTAAAATTAAAGATCGAGTTGATAATTAATTAATGCGTCCATCTTAAAACAAACATTGGATCCAACAAATACCTACGTACGATTGTCCCTTGCTTTGATTAGTCAAAAAAGTTAAAACCATTAAACCTAATTATTGGCTGACAACAAAAACAAAACTTTACTTTCTACACTTTTACTTTTATTAACAGGACAAATGGGATTTCTTCGATCGAGTCATGTGAATCAATCTCATCATTTTTCAGACAAAACGTAAACAATTTTCAGTTCTTCGATAAATTTTAGCCAACGAAATCCACTCGGCAAACCTATGGTGAAAGAAGTTGTTCACATTAACTTTATAGTAGTAATGTATACCAATTTTTTTTTTTTTTAAGAACTTTATTGTAAAAGTAGTTGCATTGGACTGGCAAGTCATAACAAATGGTGTTGCCAACATTAGATGTTAAAATATAAACGAGCTAAAATCACCAAAATTTTAATACAACAAACTAGTGAAAGTCCTTGTCCAATGATAATTGATGGTTCTTCATATCCATTTACAATAAGATAAAATAGTATTCCCTCTGTTGCTAAATAATGGTTCTGTTTGACTCTTTTTTTTTTTTTTGGTCAAACATGTTATTTTTCAAATACAAATTTGAGGTATATATTTTTTTATTTTTTTTCAAAATTATTTATAAAACACATAATTTGTATTACCTTTAAAAATACTACGAATTACGTGTTTTATAATTTTGAAAAAAATAAAATAATCTACATCAAATTTGTATTTGAAAAACATCCCGTTGAATAAAAAAAATTCAAACAGGACAATAATTTAAGAATGTAGGAAATATTAATTACTGCGTCTCACATTAACGGGGTAAACGAGCCACCCAATACTTGAATTAATGTTCTTTTGATAAATTTAGTAAACTTGAGAAAATGTTCAAGTTTGACTTGATTTGTTTTCGAATCAATCTCAAACGAGATTTTAATATTGAATTGAGCTCGAATAGCTTGATATGTTCAATAGAAGAAATATTGAATTTGTGACTCATCAAGTTTAGCGTAATTTAACGAGCTTGTTTTTTTTTTTTTAAAATCGTATGATTATGTCACTAGATAGAAAATGAGCTTTTTATTAAACTAAATACGAGTCAAAGTCGAGTAGTTTGGTTTGTTAGGTCATTGGTTAACTACTAGAAGAAAAGGGTAAAGAAGTCATTTTACCCGATAGTTGAGCATCATGAGCGACGACCTACGACCAAACGGTCTATATGTCGAGGAGTGGACAATCAAATTAATGCTCAAGGGCTCGTTCACAAATGCTAGACCAACCAACCTGTTTGTTTGATTATAAAAGACTTGCGATTCAAGCGCACTGTTATACATCACTCGATTGGTATAGAGGGAAACCCCAACTTTCACGCCCCAAGATTAAGCTTTCCAAAATACCACCCAGACAACGCCTTTGGGCACCAAGTACACACACATTTTATACATATACTAAATTGCTGCAGATTTAGTTTCTCTATCATTGTTACTGATTATCTCGCCATAAGTTTGAAGCAAGGAGCACCACCCTGTTTTGAGTCACCACTATTCAGTTTGCAGGTTAAACAACTAGATTTGCTAGACTATATTCTCAAATCATTACATGCGTTTTGGTGGAGTGATCAATTAATATAAAATTGTAGGTTTACAGCTAGTTTTATTATTATCATTAACAACTTTATTTTGAAGACAAAGTTGTTATCTAAATGTACATGCCACGTGTAACAGTATGATACAAGGAAAAATAAAATTCATTAAAGTTTTTGGAGCTTATTTTTCAAAGGAACACACACACATTCAATAAGTCCTTTATTGACAAAAGTTCACTGTAGAAAACAGCCATGGTTTTATGCTTTAGCTAAAAATGTCATCGTCTCAAAGAAAAATGCCTATTTCCGTAATTTGAACTATTCTGTCGGTCTCTAACTCTAGTTAGATAAATAACTAGAGTCTCAGGTTAACAAGCTTACGTCTAGTGTTAGTTAAGGGGCCCGCTCCTGAGTTAGCTAGCTCAAAGAGTGGAATGCGAGCGTCGGTGGCTCGGTGGGACGTTAGCCGTAGAGTTAAGTTTAGAGAGAGAGAAACAAATGAGTAGATGACGATTTATATGGGGATGGATTTGTTTTGTTTATTTGGCTCCCCTATCTTTTTCAATTCTTACAGAATGCCCCTTAAGTTCAATATATTGTATATATAGGCCTTTTGAGTGCTTTAAGTGATGGAAATGCCCTTATTGTAAAATTCTTCTAAAAGCCAATTGATAAATAATTATATCTAATAATTTCATAATTTTTTTATTAAGCTAAAACAAACAAATATATAAGCGAATAGAACCAAATTATTGAATTGTAAAAGGAACAATGGCTCGTAAATATTCTTACGCAAACTTTTTTTAATTGAATTAATTATCTCCATCATAACAAGGAATAAATGTGATGTTTTGAATCCCAAACCAATGTGTGCAAGAAAAGGTGGAACAAACAACCTGGTTATCGTTGCAACCACTAAAGGATACACAATGTAAATACATTTGACATTATTGATGTGCCTGAGGATGTGTTAATGGTGATTGTGTTGTCCGAAATATTGGAGTTTTAGCAGTTAAGTGGTTTGAAAAAAATAGGAAAAATATACTCTTTTGTCTATATTTAAATGTACATTATTTCCGGGCTAAGTACAACTTTTCATAAATTCTTGTCATCTTAAAGATTGAAATAGTTTTCCAGCAATGAAGTGTATGACAATAAGGATAGATTTGGATCCTAATAATATTTACTCCCTTAGCGCTCATGTTGATAGTCAAACATTTGAAGGTTGAAATTAAATTGTCTTATGTTAATACGTGTAATCTTTGAAAACTCATTTTGGTCCACTCGAAGAGTCAAAGTTTGAAAGTCAAATATTTTAATACTAAATATTTTGTTATAAATATCCTTAATCTTATAAATTCAAATGATTTTTTTTGAAAAAAAATAAATCATTAAATAAAAATTTCAATATAGAATGCACGACTCTTTTGACTTGATGGCAGGGGGGGGGAGGTATTTGCTTTTTAGACATTAATCATTTGACGAAAGGTTCCAAAATAGAAATAAAAAACTCACTTAAGTGGAAATGGATAAAATATTACTCATTCCGTTTTAATAAAAAAGTCAACGTTTAAAAAGTTTAATTATTAAATAATATATTAGTGTAATTAGAGTTGATCATAATTACAAAAATACTTATATACAACCAAGATAATTACAACACAAATGGAGGGTAAAGATGAAAAAATTATAAGCATAATTTGAGAAAATGGACTCTTTAAGTGAAATATCTAAAAATAGAGAAAGTAACATATTCTTTAACAAGAAATATCTAAAAATAAAAGGTACTCGAGACATTTGAACGGAACAAACAAGATTAAGACTCAAATACCCTTGACTCAAGGGTAATCCCTACAATTTATAAAAAGATCAAGGGATGCCCTCTGCACAACCATAAAACTCAAAGGGAAGTAACTAAAAGACGATAGAGAGAAAAAGGCGTAGATTCGTATATAAACCATGGATGCGGGATGCCAAATCCAAAGCCTCTCAAATTTGAGTTGAGAGAGAGAGAGAGAGAACACGAGGACTTTTTTAGAGAGAGAAAGGGAGGCTCTCGGCATTCACATTTCACACACACCGAGAGGGAAATAGAGAGAGAGAGAGAGAGAGAGAGAGAGAGAGAGAGAGAGAGAGAGAGAGGGAGGGGAGGGGGAGAGGGAGAGAGAGAGATAGAGCCGTGGCCAAAAATGGTGGATTCAAGCGATTTTGTTTCCATTGATATGGAAACAATTCCTCTAGGCCAGAAGGTATCCACTTACATTGCAATATTGTTATACGTATATATGTATTGTGGAAGCTACATTTTATGGTTTTCATGAATTTTGAGTTTTTGTTCTTACAGAAACATTTTTTTGACAACTTACAATCCGGTACCTTTTCGAAAAATTATTTTGTAGTTTGCTAATATGAGGTGAGTATTGATGTTTGATTAAGGTACATTTGTGCATTTTCGAGGATTAATTACATTTTTTTCTGGTAATTAAATTGTTGTATTTTGGTATAATGTCTTCGGTAATGAAGGTGAAATCAGTTTTCGAAGTATAATTTTTATAAATCGTTGGCTCAATTTTCAAAATTAATTTGGTTAAATTTATGAACATTTCTTCATTGTGTGTGTGTGTCTGTGTGTTAATATTGCTATGTGTATGATGAATTCTTTTGAGAGGGTTTTAGGATTGATTGATTGATAGTGAGAATGATTATTTTTAATTTATGTGATTATTGAAGGGTAAGTAACTTCAAATTCTGAGATCAATTTTAGGAGCTTTTATTACAGACGAGTGTACTTGAAGGTTTTTATTCTACTTGAGTGATTTGCTTTTTCTAATGTGTGAGGTTGTTATGAGAGATTCAATGAAATCTACTTTATGTGATCGGTGGGAACTTTAATAATTACTTGCCGGTTGTATAGCATTTTGATTTCCTGTTTTTGTATTCTTTCTTTTTGAATTATTATTATTATTACTTGAAAATGGTCAAGTGTTTTCAAACCTTCTTTTTTCCCTTCTAAAATAGAATAACTGAAATTATCATTGGAGAAATGCTTTTAGTTGCAAATAGCTTCGCCAATTAGAAGATAAACTTGATGAAAATTCGATGGTTTCGAACATATTAGTCTCAGATTGTTCAGTGGCCTTGAAATTTTTTGTTTTCGATGTTGAGAATTTTTCATGTATGAAGTAAGATTATGCGTTTGAGAAGCATTAATTAATATAATTCTGATTTTTGAGCTTTAAACCTTTTCCCCAATTTGTGGAAAGAGTGTGGTTGATGGGTTCTGTCTCGCTCTTTCATAAGTGTGGTTGGAGTCTTAATGGATATGAGGTCAATTTAATGAAAAATTTATGCTGGTTTTAGCAATAGAGTTAGGTTGCCTCTAGAAGGACCACTGTACTAGGAGAAAGGCACCCCCTTGGGAAGTAGAAGCGGCTAACTTGAGTGGGTATGATGCCCAAGGAGCTATTAACCTACTTGAATAATTAAGTCCTTGTGGTTGTATAATGCTTCAGTACAATTGCATACGATTAATCATGTTTTATCTAATTCAATTAACAAATTTTGTGCTTTGCCTGCAGGATCACCTTGTTAAAACTGGCCATGGTTTTGTTTCTGTTGCTGTCTTTGGAGACCCGGACAAGCCAGCTCTTATTACCTATCCTGATGTAGCTTTGAATCGTAAGTGATCTAATTTAGTTTATAACTTCTTAGAGTTATAATCTTTGAACATGCTTCTTTTTCTTACTGTCTAAATTTTGTATAGTTTCTTCTCATGACAAATATTCTGCATATGTAGATAAATACATATAAGAAAAGGATTAACCAACATTTCGAGCATCAGGTTGTTGGGACTCCTAGGATTTGCTTTCTAAAAATCATGATCAATTACTGAAAACTTTGTTTCTGCCAGAGTGAAATATGTGGATTGAATGAAACAGATATTTCTTTATATTGCTAACATCAATTCTTTGGTACCGGAATCTAACTTGTTGTATTTTCATGTTCACGCGAATAAGCAGATATGTCTTGCTTTCAAGGATTGTTCTTGTGCCCAGAAGCATTTTCTCTGCTGCTACATAACTTTTGCATTTACCATATTAGTCCTCCTGGGCATGAGGTTCGTGATCCCTTAACTTGGACTGTTTATCTTTGTTGTTTATGTAGTCTGTACTAACTGTAAATATAAGTGTTTGTTTTGTATTATTCACATCCTTTCTTATCTGGTACTCTCTTCAAGAGCTTTTGCAGTTAGGAGCTGAGGTAATGTGCCATGATGATCCAGTGTTATCCGTTGATGAATTAGCTGATCAGGTTGCTGAGGTTCTTGACTATTTTGGGTAATTTTATTTTAGTATCGAAGTTTCCCTGTTTCTTGCCTCCCTAAGTGTTTGGAATTACTTAACTTTATTTGCTAGGGCTCACAGTGTGGCTGCAATGATGAGACAAATTGCAAATCACTTTGTTTAGAGTTTGTTTTGAGGAAGTATAAAAAAATTTCGATGCTAATTTATTTTAATCTCTCTCCAGACTTGGTGCAGTGATGTGCATGGGAGTAACAGCTGGTGCTTATATCCTTACCCTGTTTGCTGTAAGTTGCATCCCTTGCATATTGCACCCAAAAGTTAGATTCTTTTTTTTTTTTTTTGGAGTTCTTATGAGCTCTGGGATCACTTGACCACAGATAAAATATACACGACGTGTACTTGGTCTGATACTAGTTTCGCCTCTCTGCAAAACTCCCTCGTGGACAGAATGGTTATATAATAAGGTTAAATCTCAATCTACTTTTTTACTTTGCAAAGGATAAGACTATAAAAGTGAGGAAGGGGGGGGGGTGTTGATCTTGTTCTTAACTAAGTTAGTAAGCATTGTGCAGGTTATGTCGAATGTACTATACTATTATGGCATGTG
Organism: Platycodon grandiflorus; assembly: GCA_016624345.1. NCBI lineage: Eukaryota > Viridiplantae > Streptophyta > Magnoliopsida > Asterales > Campanulaceae > Platycodon > Platycodon grandiflorus. The sequence goes on along the minus strand of CM028367.1, from coordinate 31,472,887 downwards.
TGGTGTAGTAAAGGAATTACTGCTCATGCGTTACTTCAGCAAGGTATTCCCTTGCTTCTTGTTTGTAGTATTCTTTTTTTGTGTGTTGAAAACCGGATGGATGGACTGAATATCGAATGACAGGAAGTTCGTGGCAGTGCTGTAGTTCCAGAATCAGATATAGTTCAAGCATGCAGAAGAGTAAGTGCTTCATTTTTTCTCTCTCGAAAGGGATGTGGAACAGGTCATCTACTGTTGATTCACTCATCTGATTTACCTTTGTTCTATGCTATTTGCAGCTGCTTGGTGAGAGGCAGAGTCCAAATGTCCTGCAGTTTCTTGAAGCTATTAATGGGTAAAACTTTCTGAAGAAAGCTTCCTTGCTTTTCACTTATACAAGGGTAAAAAACTAAAGATGAAACAGGCTTTTCTTGTTGTTTTGGGTGCTTGGTGTACATATAGGTTGCCAAAGATCCCAAAGGGTCACATCTCTTTGCGGTATTCCTTCATCAGAAAGATTCTTTCTGGATATTCATCTTTGTTTCTGGCATATGCTTTCCAGCTTAACTTAGACCCTGCTCCAAGAAAGGACACACTTAGGTGGTTAGTAGTCTTGTAGATGCCTGAGAACTGGGAAGGACCTACAAATAGGTAGGGTGGGCGCAGTTTAGGGCCATTACAAGAATTTGATAGACTGAAAACTTATCTACCGAATAAGTAAATCGCTGTTTAGGAGGCCTTTGATGGAGTGCCCTATTTTGTAACCAAAAAAAAGAATTTAAAGGACAACTTTACCCGTGACTTGGCTTGGATATCTCCACTCCAAAAGAGATGTACCTATGTTTTTTTTTATGTACCGAGTCGACACCATTACAAAACATTGTGTATGATTGCATTTTCTTGGTGGGAATACTGAATACTTGGTCCAATATGAACCTTATCTTTGGTATCTTTGCAGGAGACCAGATATCACTGAAGGACTGAGGAAACTACACTGTCGGTCCTTGATATTTGTGGGAGAGAACTCTCCTTTCCATTTTGAGGCTCTCCACATGACATCAAAACTAGATAGGAGATTCAGTGCCTTGGTAGAGGTATGCATCACATGCTTTACGCCAGTCTTCTTGTACTCCCCGACTCTTTTTTTTAAGTACTAGTATAAAATCATAGTGAAGGGACTAACTATGTATCGTGAACTTCTCGGCTAAAATGAACTAATGATCATCACATGAATATTCTAGAATTACTTACTAATCAATTTTTTATATGCACGCACTCAGACCCACATACACAGACATATATACCTGGTTTTAGTTATTATCTTTTCTTTCAAAATACTTTCCTAGTAGTACTTTATAAAATTGTCAATTCTATACCAAGTTTGGTATGAAAAACCAGCGTCAATTAGTAGATATTATTAAGTCATCAGCCTTTAAGCTTTTTTGCCTACACTGATGAGAAAGACGATATCGGTGGCTGTGTAGGTTCAAAACTGTGGATCAATGGTAACAGAGGAGCAGCCGGATGCAATGTTGATACCGTTGGAGTACTTCCTCATGGGGTATGGATTTTACCGACCATCTCATATGGATGTGAGCCCTAGAAGCCCATTGAGCCCTACTTGCATTTCTCCAGAGCTTTTCTCGCCCGAGAGCATGGGTTTGAAGTTAAAACCAATTAAAACACGAATGTCGGTCCAAGGTTTATAGAAATGACAGGATTTTGGGTAGGTTGCAAAGATTTTGTGATCTATGTATAAAGTATAACGAGTACTCGTAGTGCCACTTGAATTGGGGGTATTATAGGGAATTTATGGAGGAATGTAGATAGGAGAAAAGATAGAGATTGGAAAAGAAGAAAGGTAAACAGGGAAAAAGAATTACTAGAGAGAGAGAGAGGATTCTTTCACTTTGTAATCATAAAAGAGTAGAAGGGGAAGAAATTAAGAGTTGTTTGTACATCTTTGGAATAAGAAACCATCATTGATGCAAAGGGAATAAAAGCCTAATTAAAGGGGCAACCTTTGTTTTTAATTTTTTGTCTTTGAATATTTGTCAATATAATTATATTCTCTTGGGAGACGCTATTTTTGCTAATTTACTATATTATATGAAATAAATACATTTTTGGACAAAACTATTCCTAAATTAATTACTTGCCATTTGAAATGGATTAATATATTTCTTATTTTCAAATTACCTTTTAATTCTTAACATATCGACAAATGAGGTGGTTTTACTTTTTCTAATTATATTTATTTTTAATAAATATGTTATCTCATTTATGCTTATGGCTTGTTTCATGTTTCATTATAAAAAAAAATAAAAAACATTTATCGATCAACATTTTAGAAAATATGTGATATTTTATTGCTAAAATAAAAAAAAACTTTAATTAAATTAAAAAGTATTGTTTTAAAAATGAATTCAATAATAGCAATATGTTAGGTATTGAATTAATTGTTGGTTTCAATCAATTTAAAATTTAGAATCAATTGTTATAGGTAGACAAAATGTATTAAAATTTTACAATACTATACCACAACTTAATTTTACTATTAGATTAATTTTTTGAGAATTGCTATTTACATCCATAGAATTGCTGAGTACACCCCTAACAAAAATTATAAAAATGCCATTATAAATTTAGACCTAAATACCCTTATTTTTTTATTTTTTTAGGTTGTTCGGCACCCCTACCGAATATCACTATGACTGTTCGGCACCCCTACCGAACACCCATAGTAATGTTCGATAGGGGTGCTGAACACCCATAGTGATGTTTGGTATGGGCCGAACATCACTATGAGTGTTCGGTAATCCAGTGCCAAACAAACAGTTTAAAAAAAAAGAAAGAGAAAGGGCGAGTGTGTGGGGTGGGGGGAAGGAGGAGGAAAGGGGTGTTAAAAAAAAAAATCAAAACAAAGGTGAGGTTTGTGTGGCGTGGCGCGGGCGGTGCGTGGGTGGAGGGGAGGAGGAGGCGGGGAAGAGGAGGAGGCTGTGTTGGTGGGGGAAGGAAGGAGGCGTGTGGGGGAGGGGAGAGGGGAGGAGGAAGGGGTTGGATGTACCAGGAAGCAGGAGGATGGGGTGATGTGTGTTTGGGGTGGGGTGTACTTAGTATTTTGGGAAAAATATTGGTAAGGGTAGAATAGAAAATTAGTGGGGGCGTACCTAGTATTTTGAGGGGTTGAAAATATTGGGATATGGTGTACTTAGTAATGTGGTGTACTAAGTAATTTTTGGGGTGTAAATAGCAATCCTCTAATTTTTTACAATTAAATTTTTTAAATCTAATTGTGGATTTTTTTATTTGAATAAGCAAAGATCACATGTTTTTTTCAAGTTCAGTTGACAAAAATATCCTTATGATATTAGATGTAATGCAATCTGACTTTAGTCGTGAGTTTAATTAATTAACTATTTAAAATAAATAAATAATAGTAATAATAATAATATCGTTCATGTAAACTTTAATTAATGATCATTTAATATGTTTTAAATTAGAAAATAATATTGAAATGTAATTAGACACGTAACTTTGTTAGTTAACTTAATATAGACAAATAATTATCTGTAATTTTGTCCAAATATATATTTATTTAATGTAATACTAATTAATAATATAATACATTAATAAAAATTGTAGTAAAAATAGCATCTCCTTATTCTCTTTGCTCGTAAGGGAAGGAATCGGTTGTGTATTTTTGTTCTTTTTTTCTTTCTTCCCTTTATTCATTAAAAATCAAATTGGGATTATTTTACTCACTTTCCCTCAGTTTTCTAAAATTTGTACAGAGTGCCCCTTACATTCTATTAAGTATAGAATCTACCCTTGTAGTACCATCAGGACTCTTTACATTAGGGATGTAAGTGGTTCGGTTTGAGCCAAAACCGCAAATCGAACCACTCCCTAACGATTCCAAAATTTTCAAATCGAACTGAACTGTTGCAAACTTCAAACTGAACCAATCGGTTTGGTTCGGTTCCGCGGTTTAATTATTTAAATATTTAAAAAAAACTTTTTAATTTTTTTAAATTTTTTTTACCTTTCAAATATATAAATATATAAATTATATATAGATATAATATATATATATTTATATTTATATATATAAAAATAAAATAAAATAAATTGAATGGTGGTGGTTCGTTTCGGTTCGGTTCGGTTTGGCACCAAAAACCGCAAACAGAACCGAACCGCTCGGTTTACAAAATTTTCAAACCTAAATCGAACCGTCCTAACCCTAAACTGAACCAAACTGGCCGATTCGGTTCGATTCGATTCAATTTGGTAGTTTGGCAATTCTGACTTACACCCCTACTTTAATTACTTGACTTCAATGTCCTTCTATATTGAATCATTCCAAATAAATTTAACTTAAGGATTTAATTTCACAGTGATTGTCAATAAATTTTTATTGTATATAATTGATATTTTGAAATATTAATTAGAAAATATTCTAAAATATTGATAAGATAATATACAAAAGAATATATGTATGAGAGGATAATTAAAAACAAGCTTATTTAATTTTTATGTTACTAGCATAATATTTTTTTTCTACACAACTATCTTCTAAACCTATTGTTTGAAGTCATTCAAATTCTTAGTTGATTTATATTATACATAATGCTATACTATTTTATTTTTTTTAAGTTAAAAATTATACTCCTTCCGTTCCAAGTAAAAAGTTCACATTGTCCACTATACTATTTTGAGATGTTTTACTTAAAGAGTCTACTTTCGAAAAATTATGCTTACAGTTTTCATAAATTTCATCTTTACCCTCTACTTGTGTTGTAATCATCTTGTTTGTGATTAAGTATTTTTGTAATTATGACCAACTCCAATAACACTAATATATCTCTTAATAATTAGACTTTTAAAACTTGGACTATTTGGGTGGAACGGAGGGAGTATATCTTTGAGTGTGCCGACATTTAGTATTGTTATAACCAATCAAATGTTTTGGAAAAAAAGAATTATTTAAAGTCAACAATAAATTTATTTCTATAAACTTTTGGACATATATTAAGTGTGATAATAAAGTGAGAGAGTAATAGATAGGTGTTTTTTAATGATCGATATCCAATTGAATTAGTCTTTTATTGTTTACGTAAAAAATGATAAAAAATTCTAGACAAATAGATATAAGTATATTTATATTTAGGCAAAAAAATAAAAAACATAATATGTATATTAATTTGATTTTCGAAAGTAAGGATACTAAAGTCAGTTAATGTACACAATTGAATAAAGCAGGGGAGGAAAGTAAAATAATTCCAAAGCAAATTTGCAATATTGATTGGTTTATAACTTTATCTCCAAGTTACAACCCTCCACCCTAAAGAATTAAAAAAAAAAAAATACTACCTCATGTTCCTCTCTATTCGTTGTCTATGTATTTTACGTTTTAAAAGTTATACTATTTCATTTTATTTCTTGAGAATTAAGCTAACGATATCTCCGTTTTACTAACAGTCATGTTTGAAAGTTAAACTTATTTTCAGAATTAGAGTAACTTTTCATAAATATTGGGCAACTAACAGTCAGAATATGTTTCAATATACATTGACAATACTGCATGGATTATTTCATTCTGTTGTCACATTCTCTTTCAACTAAGAGAAGCGCAGCAGATTGCTAGCTTTTTGTGCTTAAAAACATGCATTATAGGGCTAGTTAAGAGCCTAGAGAAATATCAGCTCTTCCTTCAACTGTAACTCTATAGGGTGCAACACAAATCAAACCGACCTTCATCCTAAACCAATCCAAAATGTGGAGAAACGGCAGCTCTTTTCCAGTCCTAACCATCCATAAATCTCCCAAACAACCCGTACAAACCACCCGTAGTGTCCGTAGCTTAATATGTCAATGGGAATGAAATTATAACAACACGCTAAAGTGAGAGCAGAGGAGAGAGAGGACCGGATCATCTTCAAATATCCAACAAGTTAAATCATCGAAGACGTTGCACCGAATGAAATAGCTCCTAGTTTGATTGATCAAGAAATGCTTAGTGCCAGACGTTGCACCGAATGAAATAGCTCCTAGTTTGATTGATCAAGAAATGCTTAGTGCCAGATGCAGCAGTGAGTATCTCTACCTTCTTTCAGGTTCAATTCATATTAATTCTTCGACCGTTGATGATGCTTATATGATTTCTATGGTTGCTCAGTGTCTTCATGATTCTCACGATCTCGCCTTCTGTTCATCTCTGTGAGTATCTCTACCTTCTTTCAGGTTCAATTCATATTAATTCTTCGACCGTTGATGATGCTTATATGATTTCTATGGTTGCTCAGTGTCTTCATGATTCTCACGATCTCGCCTTCTGTTCATCTCTGCATACATTTTGTCTATCATTGGCTTCCAGTAAGGAACCCCAAAGCATTTATAAACCAATTTGACAACTACAACCCATTTTTGTAAACAGAGAGAGAGAGAGAGAGAGAGAGAGAGAGAGAGAGAGAGAGAGAGAGAGAGAGAGAGAGAGAGCACGGGGGTCTGTTAATGGCATTATTGTCACTAGAACCAACCAAGCAACATCATTCTGTTTAAGAAATTCTTGCATGAAACTTTCAGTATTAAGGATTATTTAGGATTGATCAAATATTACTTGGGAATTGAGATTGTTGGGTCAGCCTAGGGTTTCCATCTTCATCATTTGGCTAGTGTTGATCTTCTGGATGCAAAGTTTTTTGAGTATCACTTTTGATCCTAATGCAAAAATATTGGTTGATGAAGGTGATTTAATTTGTTGGCTGAAGCTTCTCATTACAGGCAGTTGGAGTGAAAGTTGATTTATCTAAAACTAGGCCTGATTTGGCATGTTACTAGGCAATTCCTTACTTTCTTGGCAGGCTAAGAAGCAATCAGTGTCACCAGGATCTTCTGCTGAATCAAAATAAAGAGCTTTAGCCTCTACTAGCATAGTATATTAAGAGATATTCCATTGCCAGCTACCCATTTACACTGATAGTTCTTCCACAGTTGCAATAGCTTCTAATCCAGTGTATCATGTTAGGACAAGACATACTGGTTTGGATTGTCCACTTTGTGAGAGAAGAGGCTCAGCAAGGTCTGATCAATGATCAAAGCTCCAGTTTGTGCCTTCACATGCTCAACTTGCACACATTTCAGTAAGGTTTAGGACAAATCCATGCATCGGATATTCAATAGTTATCCAAACAATGTACTTAGAAATGCAAGAAACATACTGGCAAGGACTCTACAATCCAGAAATCGTTCTGGTAGCATCACAATTATACCTAAAAACAAGTCCCACGAAGTTTGTTTTATGTTACGATTAAACTTGTAAAAGGGAGTTTAGTAACATGAACACGCGCAGAAATGGAGGTCAACAAAGTCATTTGCCCGAAAGACTAGCAGTGACAGACTAATAGGCGGTCATTAATTGTTTAACCCAGTAAGTTAGTAACCTTATAATTTGGTCACAGAATTTTTCCCATTTTCCTAACATGCTCATCCATAAACTTTTTATGAAACTCTCTTTTTCTATCCATTCTAATCATCTAAACAGCAGTCATGCCTCCTCGATATAGAAGATAACTTTACGTCAGAATTTCTAGATCATGAAATAAATTTGCATTTTCTAGAGATAATTACAGAAAAGATACGATATATAGCATACTACACGATAATTGTGATGGCTAATGCAAAGATAGCTCTGCAAACAAAGACTGTGATGGTTATAGCAAGGAGAGCTCTGCAAAATGACACCACCCTTTGGTTCTCCAGCAAAGTACAACTTCAAGAGCAAAATTAATCCAGTGACCGAGTTATAGAGCATGTAATCTGTGAATTTCCCAAACCACCGCTACAAACCTGTAGCGCAAGCTTTGTTACTGGGGATGAAACTAGATGCACGTGCTACCCCGGGGAAGAGGAGAGGATTATCTTCAAATATCCAATGAGTTAAATACAAGAGATTGCATATAATGATATATATACATATATAATATTTCTAATAATTAACCAACTATAAAAAGCATTATGTACAATTATAACAATGTGTTGAACATGAACCAGCTCCTATTTTGAATGAACACTTGGTACCAGATACAGTAGTATATATATACCTTCTTTCAGGAATCAATTCATTTTAAATCTTCGATCATCAATGATGCTTATGTGATTTCTATGGTTGCCCTCTGTGTCTTCATCATTCTGACGACCTCGCCTTCTGTTCATCTCTGCATACATTTCGTCTATCATTGGCTTCCAGATACGAACCCGAGCATTTATAAACCAATTTGACACCTACAACCCATTTTCGTAAGAAGAGTTACTAAGGTAGGATAAGCTGTAAACTGTGTGTGTGTGTGAGAGAGAGAGAGAGAGCTCTGTGCTTGTTTTGTAGGTACCTGGCTCCTTGTTAGTCCACTTTTTACAGCAAGCAATTGCTTCTCCGCATCCTTAGGGTACCTACAAACCATATAAAACTTAGACAAACTAAAATGAATCATAATTGAAGTCCCATCTCCTGTAAATAAGATTTTGATAAAAAGAGCTTACGGATGAAGAAAATTCTGAAACATCCAAGCCCGTAAAACCGAGACAGATTTCTCCGGCAAGCCTCTTTGGGGCCTCCATAACTGATGATCTTTTCTTCTTAACTGCTGGAGAGCCCATTGCTTCGGGAGGAAAGATGTCTCGTATGACTTCTCGTCAAATGTAACTCTTCTATTACAGTCTGCTCCCATTGAAAGGATATGGTTGCTGATTCTCTCTCTCAGGCTTTTATAGAAGAACGAGATTGTCTGAAGAGTAAAACGAGCATGTAACTGAGGGTCCAGTTCAGTTACTGCATGGAATGCTGATATTACTGTGTGAATCTCATCCATGCATTGATTGTATCGATCATCGACCAATTGCAGTAAACCGAGCAAATGCTTTCTCTTGGCTTCACTGTCGTATCCTCTTAAGACAGGTTCCATTTGCATGTCGACTCTGCCATTGCCACCAAGAATATCATCAAAGCCCGTGCCCTTGTACCCAGCAGTTCCACCAGAACAGAATGAAGTATTTTCCAGACTGCCAAGTGAATAGCTAGCGATTTCAGCAAGAATTTCTTGCATCATTTGAAGATATCCCGTTCCGGACAACAATTGCAAAACTTGGATTGGCTTCTGAGAACCAAACGACGCCAAAGAAAGATTATTACTTATGCAAGAAGCTTGTTCAGAGCCTAACCTTCGCTGTTCGTGCAAACAAAGGTTACTTACTCCTGAATAGCTCATGTCTGAACATGTCGCCAGGCTTAGTGATAGCTCGTTGCTGAATCTCGAGGAGCCAGAAGTACTATCGGAGCTGACACTTGTACTTTCCGATGATATCCACCCACTCTGATGTGGCTGAAACCCGAGTCTTTCCGGGATTCTTCTGGAAAGTTCTGTAGGTGTTAGAGGATTGTTAAAGTCCCATTTACTGCTCATGTCACCAACTATTCCATCAAGCCCGAAGTTCACCGAGGTGCCAATTGATGGGCGTTTTTGAACTTCCATGGGATGTGCAGGAAGTGGGGAAGTTTCTAGATCATTACAATTCCCGTTAGAACTGTACCTTGCACCCAAAAGTGAAGCGAGTACTGTAGCAGAAATGGGAACCTCGGTGTTATTGATTGGGTATGAACTGCCAACTGAAGTGATATTTCTCCCAAAATGTGAATTCATGGGAGGCAATGAAATGGAATTTGAAAACTCTGCATGGTTAGCCAAGTGAGGACCTTCATTGATATGATTCATGGGTTCACTTTGCAGCATTGAGATAGTTGGAAATCCATCCATGATATGGTTTTGGTGGTTCAGACCAAGAAAATTGGGCTGAGCAAGAGGCATCCCATCTGTAACAATAGGATTCAGATTGGGCATACCTATTGGCACATTGAATATGTCATTCTCCATGATATTATAGGATTGCAGAGGATCGCGGGGCGTTGGTTTTTTATAAAGCTTCTAAACCCTTCTCATCCTCGAGCGTCAGAAGTTCCAATCAATATATCAAATAGTCGGGAGAGGCTGCAACACAGTCAAGCACATGCGAATCAACATCTACCTTATGTTGGATGTCGTTAGCCAGACACACAGATAAGTTACGTAATTACGTGAATGCCAGTCACTGTATGCCCTGCCAACATTACTTAGAACATAAAATAGTGAAGTATGCTCAGTAGGGCCTTGTATATTCTTCTACAGAAAAAATTGTTTACGGCAAATGAAAAATAGAAAAATGCAAAACAACTCTAATCTAAAGCAATTAAGGAGTGTAAACCAAGCAGTACGAAGAGAAACTTTTGAAACTATATTGTGCGTTGGAACTTGAGATTTCTGGTCCGAGAAGCCTTGAAATACTACATGCATATATACTACTCAATGTTTATTAAACCCTTCGTCACACCATGGGTTACCTCAAGAATCCCCTTTTTTGCAATCACGTTTCAGTATACTACTCCAAAGTTGTGAGTAGCTTGTTGGGAGATGAGAGAATCAAAGGAAAGAAGCCCTACTAGATATGCCCTTACATAGATTAACTTAAAAGCGCCTAAACTAATAGGAATCATTTCCACGAGTTCGTGGATTTGACATGGAAGGAAGGACTTGAAATGGAGGGACTTCCGCCTAGTGTGTTAAGGTCAACTGCGGCATTGATTCGTCTCTAGTCAGAATTGAAATTACAAAAAAGAACTGGATACCAGAATGCAGAGACATCTAGAACTAACAAGGAAGACCCATATCTCAACACCAGCATGTATATATACATCTTAAGTGATAATATGAATCCAGCCAACAGTAACTGGGAGAGGGGATGGAGGTCTAATTATTCATTATATTTCTTTTTCCTTTTTGGGGTCATCCTAATCATATGGTTCAAAAATAGCTATCTCTTTGAATTCGTAGGAATTACAATCATCCTGGTTGGCTGGCATTGCAATAAAACTAGCTTGGTCAATAAAAAAAAAATTAAAAGAAAGAGTGTGAGACTTGTAAAACCATGGCTCAGCTATGATCATGAGATGTTAATTATTCTCTCCGTGACGTTCCGATTAGATCAAAAGCTCACGTTCGAAAAGTCAAATAATTAAGATACATATTTAAGCAAGATTAAAAAAAAAAAAAAGATTAACACCTCCCTAATAGCAGAACTCTACCAGATAAATCAAAGTTGAAAACAGAAGACTATGAAACAATGTAAAGAGAAGGAAAAAGAAAAAGAAAAGGAAATTGAAGTTACCATATACAGAGCAGCAGAGGAATGTATAGTCCACCAGATACTGGAGCTCTCAAAATGCAAGTTCCTCAACCAAAATCCTTGTGGAATATAGTATTATGAGGTCCACAGTTGTATCATTGAATTTACCTTGAGCAGTACAGGAAAGCTTTCCAAAACTTCAAAAGAGACAAGAACATATTGTTTGATTTATGATTGACATTACATGAAGGTTTCCTAACAAGTGAATTGTGTGCAATAAATCTATTAGTTTATTACCTTTCTCCTCCCAAACAGTATACAATACAAACCAAAAGGCAGGAAAGCTGTGACAAGGTTCTGGGATTTTTTTATTACAAGTTGAAGAAAGCTAACAAGGACTAATGTCTCATGCAATTGCAGCAACAATTAACCCCACCCACCTATCAATATCATCATTAATTTGAATAAAAAGCAATGAAAGAAAAAAGTGGGTTCATTTTTGTAACCCTTTTGCATGAACATAAAAGTGGGATTTTCTTTTCTTTCATTCAAGAATCACAGAACCCAAGAAACTGAAGAAAATTCAGTGACTCAGAAACCCCCATCAAGAATCATGATCACTATTGAGAAAAAAGCATCTTCTTTTCAAACACACACGCAAGCTCAAGAATACCCAGAGGTTTATAAAGAATGAAAACACTAATGGGTCATGAATATGAAGGACATTTGTGTGGTAGAAACCCATTAAAAGCAAAGAAACTGAGTGTGGAAAAAGCCAAAAATAAAGATGGCTTTTTATTACATATGTGTGGTAGATTCATATACTTTCTTCATCTTAAAAAAAAAATAATAGTTCCTTTTTTTAAAATTTTATTTAAAAATTAATTTATGTATAAAAATCTAATAATTATTATACTATAATTTTGAAAAGGTATAAATAAATAAATAAAATCACATACTTAAAAAATTTGACCTGTAAAACAGATTTTGTTTTTTAGAGGATTTAGATACATAAAGAGGGAGAGAGAGAAAGAAACACAACCCTTTAATGGTGCAGTGCCACTCATTTCTGTTGCAGGCTTTAGAGAGGAAGGGCCCATCCCCTGTTTTCTCTATAATCTCTCTCTACAATCATCAAAATCAAAATATCTGGATTCTCTCTGTTCAAACTCCTGTTCATAACAGGTCTACTACTGCTCAGTTGAATTTTATTTTCAAAATAATTTTTGGAAAGGACTATTGCTTTTTAGCTATTTTGGCGGAGCTGATGAGATGGTGTAGTGAAAAGGGTAACAATTTTTTATGCTTTTGTTTAACTCAGTGTAACAAGTAAAGGGTTTAAGGCAAAAGAGTGGGGGAAAGTCATCAATGACACTTACTTGGAAATAATTCAGGTCGGTCGTACAAACAAAAAGATTTTAGTTTCCAACTCTTTTGTGCATCTTAGAAATTTTTAGATTTTAAGTTTTACTATCTAGTTGTGTTCAACCGAATGTTGAATTTTTAGGCCTGTACATCTGAAAACGAAAAAATAAAAGAATTTTTTTAATAAAAAAATATCCTGTCTTTAGTGTCGACAGTACCACTATATAAATCAGAAAACTAATTTTGTTGATAAAGAGAATAAAGTTGCTGATATTTGCGCTTAATATATATATATATATATATATATTTACTAATAGTATTTCAACAATTAATTTTAAACCTTGGGACATGCAAGATAACCAAAAAAATAAAAATCAGTGTGTTTAATTGCACCAGCAGCGTGTGTACTGTTATAAAGAGGGAGAGGGAGTGACGACGATGATGATAGACGTGCTTAAACTGTTCTAATTGGCGATTTCAGTTCCTAACCAACGGTTTTAAAAATCGTCAGATAGTAAATTGTAATCGAATCGACAAATCACGATTACGGTTTCGATTCTGAACAACAATTTTTAATTATTTTTTAAATATTTTTTAAAAAAAAAATTTCATCTTAAAACTTTGTACAAAACATTTTTTTTTTGAATTTTTTAAACTTTGAAAACTTTTCATCTTTAAAATTATAGAGTAAATAAGGCAATTTTAAAATTTAAAATTTAAATTTTGGTGATTTTTCACTGTTTTTTGAATCGGCAGTTCTGATTTTCAGTTCCAAACCGGCGGTTCACGGTTTTGAGAAATTAGAAACCAAAATTGAACCGTGTAACCGGCGGTTCCAGTTTCGGTTTCGTATATGCAATTGTGTAACCGGCGGTTCCAGTTTCGGTTTCGTATATGCAATTTTTTGGACGGTTCGGTTCTGGTTTGAATTGTCGATTTCGAACCATTTGTGCATATCTAGAAGATAGATGCAAATATATATATATATACATATATATATATATATATATATATGAATATTTTGGGCTACGCTGTAAGAAAGGATTTAATGGTGTATTTTTTGTTTGGCCGCGTACGGTTGTGAGTTGGGAGGGAGGGGGGAAAAGTAAATGGAGTGGGCGGCCATAATGAGGAGACCCATGGCATGAATGATGGTGATATAGCTAGGGATAGCAGATGAGATGTCTGTTTAGAGTTGGAGGAGTCTGTAATAATGTGTTGCTGCACTGAAGGATTCTGAATCTTGGATTGTTATGTTTGGATGGCATTTTTTCATTGTGCTTAAAATGGAAATTAGGACTGTAAGCTTTAGTAGTTTGTTTGGTTGGTCAAAATAGAAATGGAAACTAAGATTAGTTCATTTGGTCATGTATTAATGTCCAATTTGAAGTGGTGAAACCGATTATTAGGCAAATTCTACAATTGGTCCATGTACTTTTGCCCCTTTCTGTGCGACCGATCCTTTATTAACCTAAATGGTCCCTGTACCGACTCATTTTTGGGATTGGTCCTTCTGTCTAATTTCGTTCATTTTTAGCCGTGGCTATTATGTGTTTTTTCCCAAGGGTAATATAGTTATTTCTACTTAAAAAGTACAGGAACCATTTGTGAAATCGTATTAAGCAAATTATGAAAGAATTATAATTGTTTAATAAATTTAAATTAATCTAATTTTATAAATTATTTCATAAGTAATATTGGTTATTTAGATAATTTAAACTAAATACCTAGTTAGCCTTAATCTTATCATCATTATTAAGATAAAAATAATAAAAAAGAGGCCAAAATACGAAAACACCCCAAAGTATATACCCAATCTCACTTTGCCCCCAATGTTAAAAATTTTCCAAGTTGGTACCTGATGTTGCTATTTGTCCCATTTTGCCCCCTCCGATTTGTAAAACTACGTTAAGTTGCACGTGGTCATACACATGCATGACAATATGGTCATGTAAACACCTTCTTCCCATATTTCCACCATGAACAGGCTTTAAGAGCTTCTTTACAGTGAAGGTGACAATGCCTCCCTTGCTAAACCCTTCTGTTCATTCATTTTGTACACCATCCCATCTCCTAATTTATCAAATCCTTGATCAATAGGAAAAAATTGACATTCTTTTTCCCCTCCGTGGTGCTACTCAATTCAGTCAGGGAAGTCATCTCGACCCAATTCAGTAAATTCCCAAGCAGATGTTCTCAACATCCAGTCCATAAGAACAACCTAGTTTCTCTCTCCTCCTCTATTAACCCAAATTCTTGAAAGGGGCTTCAGTATTCAACCAACCAGAGTTTTAAATCCAATTTTTCGACTAAACAGAAACAAAATGAAAGCAAGTGAAACAAAATATCAAATTCCAGAAGATAATTGAACGACCTCAGCTTTCAGCTGGACACGTGGCAGACATCGCGGCTTCATAGGCTCCAGCTGGACAAGCGCCGAGGTGACATACGCCCACCTCGAACATGACGATCTGAAAATCACAATATGACAGGTCGCCCACCTCACCAGTATACTCTCCCAGCGCGCTGACACAGGGATCTGCGTTGCGACCTGAAAACATCCCAGGTCGACCTCATCAACATCAAGCGACCTGAACATACCAGGCCGACCTTGACTACATCGAGCGACCTGGGAGCATACCAGGCCGACCTCGATATAGCCTCTTCAGCTCGGCGAAGCAGAGTCCTTTACAGAATCACCTCTCGCCTGGGAAGAGTCCTGCTATAACTCTATACACACCAGTCCTAAGCAGACAAGGAAACATAATCCGAAGGACAAGGGGATTAATCATATCTCTCCCATTCCGAAACTAACTAGGATTATGATTTATCTCCTTATAAATAAGCACCCTCACAGGCATCATAAGGTACATGCAAATTACCTGCTTACATACTCTCTTAGCTTTACCTCTCCTACAAAGTATTGCTAATTCTCACGACTGAGGGTTATCGCTGGGACAACCCAGCACCCCTTACGGTGTTCTTTGTTGATCACAGGTTCAAGGCTACCCACACTTCAAGGGCAATCCCTGCAACACAAGCCAGAATCCTACTAGACTACACACGTGGACTAGACACGGTCACATATAATCTTTTTGGCGTGATCAGTTTGGGTCTGTTGCCGGGACTTTAGAAGTTTTTTTGTGATCAATCATGGCAACCTCCAAACAAGTCTCTAAGCCTGCAGCTCCAGCAACAACACCAGGCATGCCTGCAGCCGCTCCGCCCACCGGCAATCCTCCTGAGCAAGCTGAGAAGGAGTCACCTGCGGTGCCCTCGTCAGGTCTCCCTCTTCACCAAAACACCCGAGCCAAAAAATTAGCTTGGGCAATAAGAAAAAAAGCGATGGGCAAATGACCGACCCGGCCCGCTAAAGGACCGGCTAGGTCAATCCAGGAAGGATAGACAGCAATCCTAACCTCCTCAAACAACGGGGACTCTGGAGACAGAGACGACCTCGTCATGGTTGGAGAAAGGCCACCTCGCACACAACAAGAAATTGACCTCGCCAAGCTGAATATATAACGAAGGAGAAGGCTTTCCTAGCAAAACAGAGAGAGCTGGAAGTACGCGAATACGAGCTATCTCGCAAACTAGCCGCTCAGGCACCTCAGCTACCAATCCCGAGCTCGTATCCTCCTCAAAATGATCACCACGATGGTCGACCAAGCAGGAGCGAGCCCAGGGACCTACGGACTGACAGTCGCCATGGGGGGTCTAGGGTTGATGCTCCCAAGGGAAGTGCTAAAATTCGACTGGGACGAAGGGTGGAGGCACATCAGAAACCCAGCGTCAAAGATCGTTTGGGAACCCCAGACAGGAAGCGAGCTAGAGGAAGCGTATACTCCCGAATGGGAGCCAGAGCTCGAGAGCCCAGTCCGGTCCAGTCTTACAGGTCCTGCCGAATTGAGCATAACGAGGAGTGATCACGCAGGCCGGAGGAAGCCCGCAGCTACAGGTCAAAACGCAAGTCTATCCAGCATAGTACCTCCAGCAGCGATGCATCCTCGCATAAATACTCCAAGATCGACAGCCACGACCGCCGATCTAAAAGGAGGGGTAGGAGCAGTGACCTGGAAAACGAGGTACTGCGCAAGATGAAAGACAGACTGGAAGCCCTCGAAAGAGGTAAAGATGGCAAACTACCAGGGAACGTGACAGCCGCCTTCTGTAGAAGGATCAGGGAGACTCTTCCAAATCATCGCCTGAAGCTACCATCTCTGAAAAACTATGCAGGAAATACGAATGCTCGAAGCCATGTTTCGAGCTTCGAGGCAAAGATGGGAGTGTGCACCAGAGATCTGGATCTGTGGTGTATAGTATTTGTCAGCACATTCGAGGAGGTCGTCCTCAATTGGTTTGAAGAACTGGAGGAAGGCTCTATCAGAGACTGGTACGACCTAAAGAAGGCCTTCCTAAAGAAATACTCATCAGCAGGTGACCTCCCCAAGAAGGAATCTGACCTTTGCGGAATCAAGCAGCGACTTGGCGAGTCATTAGAAAGCTACCTCGACAGATGCAAGCATGTCGTTGAAAAGTTGCTGAATGTCCCCGATAAAACTATAATGGCCTTCTTCCAAGCTGGATGCTGATCTGCCAAACTCTTATCTGAAATCAACATGCGACCCCCTACTACCAGTGCAGAGATGTACACTGTCGCACAGAACATTGGGAACGTCAAGAAGACCCTGGCAGATCAAGAAAAGGAGGACTAAAAACCCTCTAGGACACAGAAACGGAGGAAAGAAGACAAGTCTGAGGACCAGAAGGAGGGAAGCAACAATGGACATGGCAAAGGCAAGGGGAAGAACAAATGGGCCAAGAAAGAAGGGTTCTACACCCCCTTGAACACTACCAGGGAGCAGATTATGAACGTGCTGCTGTAGGAAAACAGGATTGCCCGACATCCACCACTCCGAGAGACTCCATATCCTCGCAACCCCGATAAAAGATGCGCCTACCTGTTGCATCTTAGCCTAGATTTGCTTGAATCCATAACCTAAGTCTAAGTCAAGGTGACTAATGGGCCTGCGTGTCTGTTAGAGTGGCAACTTGTACTTAGGCATAGCTTGAATAGTTTAGGGTTGCTTATTGTATATTGCCTTGAAGAAGATAGCCTATAGGACATCGGACGTCCTGCACAATAGGCAATTTATGCATCGCCATCTTCCTTTCGGATATCGGACAAGCTCATATCGGCCAAACCTCATCGGCAATGTTGAAGAACCTTAAGAACGTCCGATAAGAGAAGCTGCCGAAGACATGTCTGATTTGAGGCTTTCATTGACTTCGATGCAACGTTAACTGCAAAGCGCATTCAATGAAGGTTTCCATTCTTGGCATACACTCGAAAAGGACATTCCTCCTGCAAGCACGGACCGCCTATTTTTAGCAAAGTGTCGGGAGACAGGCGCAAGCTACGGCCGGCCTATCGGAGTCAACAACCGATTAGAGCATTAATTGCTCTTAAATTCAAATTAGAAGACCACCAACGGCTCCAAGCTTCCTCCTACATATAAAGGAGAATCCATTGCTGCATTCAAAACATTTAAACAACTACAACTACGAATCTTCTTCATCTTCTTCAAGTGCTTTAAAGCTTAAACGTCCTATCTGTACTTCCTTCTTTGAAGAGCTTCACTCTAAGACGATCAGTCCATTAAAGCTCTTCATTGATTGCAACACCTAGCTTTTCATAGCTCACGAGAATTGTATCTTATTGATATCAATTCTCCCACACAAACACTTGGTCAACAAAATTTTTGTACACAATCCATTAGAGATTTAGTTTGTAAAATATCTAGTGGAAAAACTTAGTACACGATTTTCAAATCCAAAGTTGACCACTTTGGTTGTGGACGTAGCACTTATTTATAAGTGTGAACCATATTAAATATTGTCTATTTGTGTGTGATTGTGATTTGATTGTGTTGCTTTAAATTTCCATTTCCAATCATTAAGCTAGCGATCTTGTTACGCAAGATCGGCCATTCTCAACTTGTCTGTGCTTCACAAGTCTTCCGCTGCAAAATTTATAAAACCCTAGTGAAGTAAGATTTTTGAATCAATTTCAAAAATTGGACATAGGCTATTCAACCCCCTTCTAGCCTATATAGAGCAACCTTGGACCTAACAATTGGTATCGAGCTTAACTCTTTGAAAACTAGTTTTTCCAAGATTAACCTCTTGAGAGATTAAAGATCATGGTGCTCACCAAATGTTGGAAACCTCAAACGTGAACCATTGTCTGTCTTGGATGAAGTTCACTTTGACATCTGGAAAGATAAAGTCAAAAGACATATGAATTCAATTGATAAACGTTTGTGGAAATGTGTCACGAGATGGACCCGAATTCCAATGAAGCCTAATACACGGCGCGGTAGATCCAAGCTTTGCTGAAGTACCAAAGCCGGAAGAAGAGTGGGATGATGAAGACGAAAGAATGATGCTCGGATGGAAAGGCCATCAACATCATTACCAGTTTGTGTTGATATAAGTACTTATCGGCCATTATCAACTTGGACACGGCAAAGGAGATGTGGGAAGCCATCCTTGAATATCTTGAAGGTGATGGCGAGACAAAGAACAACAAATTATATACTGCATCCAGAAGTTTGACTCCTTCAAAAGGATCCCAAAGAGTCTCTGCGAAGTGCCTATGACAGATTCTATGAGGTAGTCAACTCTTGCTATTCATTAGGAAAGAAGTATGAAAAGAAAGAAATAAACATGAGATTTCTAAATGCACTAGGCGGTCTATGGCATGTTAAAATCACGCCATGAAAGAGTCAAAAGATTTAAACAAATTGACTCTTAGAAACCTTTATGCTAGTCTTTCGGTTTATGAGCTTGAGATCCAACAAGCTCAAGAAATGGAAAAGAGTTTTAAAAACTTGTCCTTACCGGCCATGTCTCTTGAACCTTCTGTTCAAAACACGATGAAACACCTTCTACTTCCGGTGAAGATGATGATATTCTTTACGACGAAGCCTTTGCTATGTTTGTAAAGAAATATCAACGTTTCAAAAGGTTTAATAAACCATCATCACATAGGCGGTCTTCTCCATGGCTAGTTCCTTATAAAACAGTGCTCAACCAAAACATGCTCCTTATAAATCGAGACCATCAAAAGGATAATGAGCTAGTTTGTTTTAAGCGTGAAACCAGGCCATTTTGCCTCTAAATGTCCAAAGCCAAAATATGAATTTTATAAGAAACGTCCGAAACTAAATTTCAAAAACAAAAGGGATGGTGGTGAAGACATTGATGAAAGCAATCTGCCTACATGGTGTGACACCGACAACGATGAGGATGACTCTTGTGACTTTCTTGAAGAAGCCAACATATGCCTTATGGCCGGGGAGTCACCACATGATTCGGTGAGGTCATTACCATTTCAACAAGATGGCGATGATGATGATGATGAGCTTAATGAACCTTCAAGGGAGAGCTCATCAAAGCTAATAAAGACATCTTTGGAAGAGTTTTCAAAATTCAAAGCTGCCTATGTGAAATTAGCCAAGAAGCATGAACTAGTGTCTCGAGAAATCAACCTTGATGTCTAAGATCAAAGATCTTGATAGACAACAAGTGAAAGTATCAAATTGCAAAAGAGAACAAAGCTTTGGCGAAAAAGTGGATTTCTACTTGAACACATCAAGAAGATAAATTCGAGAAAGATGACCTTCAAAGGTTGTCAATACTTGGAATAACTCTAAAGGAAACTTTGATGCCATTCTTTCAAACCGAGAAAACTTTAGATGACAAAGCGGCATTGGTTTCCAAAGTGAGTTCAAAGTAGGTAGTTCTTCTAGTTCTCAAAAGGATGAGACACTGAAGTGATTCTTTGAAGAATTGGGTAGAAGTTCTTATGACCAGGAGTCTCCCAAAGGCAAGGACTTGGCTTTAACAAAGTTCCTTTTGTTTATCCCAAGAACACAAAAGACAAGTCCAAAGAAAGCAATGCGCCGGCATTGACTCTGCTAATAGTGAGTCGAGCAACTAAAACTGCCATTAGTCACCCTAAGAAAACGGGGATGACTAATAGCAAGTCTAGAATTCTCGGCTCAAACCTATTAAATTTGTCAAAGGCAAGGCTGCTGATCCCAACACTTGCCTATAAAAGGGTAAAAGAAGTGAATTCTGAGATAAAAGCTTAAAGGACATGTGCTGTAAATACAAAATCTTTTGATAAAAGGTCTACCTATGGTAAACCTAACATCAACAAGAAAAGGCATTTTCGGCCTAAGTCCTATAGGCCAATTATCGCGAAAGATCATTCCAAAGCTGGCGATATTAAGAAGCCTCAAAAGAAATCATTACTCATGTTGAAGGATTTCACAAATGCTCTTTACGCAAATGCCATGGTCATGAGATTCATGAATGCCTTCGAGATTCACACCTAAATCTAGAGGATTTACTCCTCCAAAGGTTAAACAAGTGTGGATCCCAAAGGTTGCTAACCTTGAGGACCCAAAAATAAAAGGGGACCATATTCTTAAATGTCTATATTTCGGGAATGCTTCATGGTTGTCAATGAAGAAGAGAAAGATCTATGGTATCTAGGCGGTGGATGCTCAAAGCATATGATTGGTGATCCAAATCTTCTTTCAAGCATTGTTGAAGCAAAGGTCCCTCGGTCATATTTGGAGATAACTCAAAAGGGAAGACCATTGGTTATGGAAGTATAATCGAGGCAATCTCTCCATCAACAAAGTCTCTCTAGTTGAAGGTTTAAAGCACAATCGCTAAGCATATCACAATTACGTGATAAAGGGCTAACATGTCGGTTTTCCTCAAGTCAATGTCTCATAAAGGACAATGAGACATGTTCAACTATCTGACGGGGTTCGAAAAGGAAATGTCTATCTTTGTTGACCTAAATCTTTGTTGGAAGAAAATCAAATCTTTGCTTGGTTGCTAGGTCATCAGCGACAACGGTGGTTGTGGCACAAAGGCTTAGTCATCTCAATTTCAAATACCGGAGAAGCTATCAAAAGACAATCTAGTTGTCGGTTTGCCTAAAATATCAATTGAATCACACGGTCTGCGAGCATGTCAAGCTGGGCAAACTACATAAATCTTCCTTCAAAAGCAAGCCTTGCTGTCAACAACGGACCTCTACGGCTCTTGCACATGGATCTGTTTGGACTGTAACTACTACAAGTCTTGGTGGCGGCAAGTATACTCTTGTAGTAGTTGATGATTACTCAAGATTTACTTGGGTAGAAATGATGTCCTCAAAGATGAAGCATATGACATCATTCTTGAACTCTTGAAGACTACGGACTCGAAGCTGGATGATATCTCGATGTCGGATCGGACAATGGAGCGAGTTCAAGAACAATGGTGTAGCCAAATATTGTGATGACCATGGAATTGGTCACAATTTCTCTGCGGTTGGCACACCTCAACAAAATGGAGTTCTTTGAAAGGAAGAACGAACTCTCATTGAAGCGGGAAAGACAATGATTCTTTGAAGCCAAGCGCTATGTATTTACGGGCGGCATTAACTGCACTGCTTCACACAAACAGGTCCATCATAAATAAATTTCATAACAAAACTCCATATGAAATATGGAGAGCGAAACTCCCAACATTGGATTCTTTAAAATATTTGGTTGTAAATGCTATGTTCTTTACAATGGTAGAGAACATAGAGGTAAGTTTGAATCCAAAAGTGATGAAGGAATTTTTAGGATATGCCAAGTTTTCAAAAGCATACTGAGTTTACAATAAAACTTCACTTAAAGTTGTTGAATCGTACATGTTTCTTTTGATGAATTTGATTTCATTGGGCCACATTTGGCTCCTAAGGTTACTAATGATTCGATGAATATGAGGCAGTGCGAACGGCCTAATCCTAGATCTGCGATCCTCCTTCTTCACAAGATCTTCCAAAGTCAACTGTTAGAATCCTCAAACGAACCATCAAATGAACACTCACGAAAATCACGAATCCCCTTTGCCTTCCACACCGAAGTCATACAACCTACCTTGGAATTAACCTACCCTTTAGAAAACCAAGCTTCGGTCACTTCTACTTCTCAAGAATCCAACTCTGCCGATGCAATAGGACAAGTTCAACTGAAGTTAGGAAGTAAAAGATCATCCTATCACTCAAATCATTGGAGATCTTAATCTTTGGTGTTCAAACTAGACAAGCTTCAAGAAATGAATGCATGTATTCTCTGCATTTGTATCTAACATTGAACCCAAAAGATTGATGAAGCTCTGGAAGATCCAAGGCGGGTGGAAGCTATGCAAGAAGAGCTAAACCAATTTGACGGATGCCAAGTGCGGTCACTGGTCCCTAGGCCTAAAGGACAAGCGATTATTGGCACAAAGTGGGTTTCGAAACAAAATGGATGAAAACGGCAACATTACAAGAAACAAGGCAAGGCGGTAGCCCAAGGATACGGACGGGAGGAGGGTATTGACTATGATGAGACATTTGCCCTGTTGCAAGATTAGAGGCTATCAGATTATTCTTGGCCTATGCCTCTTACAAAGACTTCAAAGTTTATCAAATGGATGTAAAGAGTGCATTTCGAATGGAGAACTTCAAGAAGAAGTCTATGTTGAGCAACCACACTGGGTTCATATTGTTCAAGGAGAGAGGATGTCTACAAGCTAAGGAAAGCCCTTTATGGACTCAAACAAGCTCCAGAGCACGGTATGAGACCCTTTCAAAGTTCTTGATATCTCAAGGCTTTGTAAGAGGTCAAATTGACACTACTCTTTTCATTATGAAGCATAAAGGTCATTCCTTACTTGTTCAAATATATGTTGATGATATTATCTTTGGTTCTACTAATGAAAATCTTTGCAAAAGGTTTGAAAAGCTTATGCGAGTAAATTTGAGATGAGCATGATGGGAGAGCTCAATTTTTCCTTGGTCTTCAAATTCAACAAAGTTCAAATGGTATCTTCATCAATCAAGCCAAATATGCAAAGGATGTCATCAAGAAATTTGGTCTTGAGAATGCAAACGACTTGACACTCCTATGGCTACTAACGCCATCTTGACAAAGATGAGAAGGGCAAGAAAGTGGACATGACTCTCGAGGCATGATTGGTTCACTTTTATACTTAGCTGCTAGTAGGCACGATATCATGTTTCTTTGTTTGTGTTTGTGCTAGGTTTCAAGCGATCCAAAGGAGTCTCACCTACAAGCGGTCAAAAGAATCATCGGATATCGATAGATACTCCCAATTTGGGAATCGGTATCCTAGAGATTCATCTTTTAATCTTATAGGCTATTCGATCTTGATTTTGCTTTGCATGTAAAGTTGACAGAAAAGCACAAGTGGGACATGTCAATTCTTAGGAAATAGACTTGTCTCATGGGCGGCAAAACAAACCTCTGTTTCAACAAGCGAAGCGGAATACATAGGCTATGGTAGGCTGCTTGCTCACTGGCTCTGTGGATCAAACGGCAACTAGTGGACTATGAGATCAAAGCGATGATTGTCCTATAATGTGTGATAACACATCGGCAATTTCATCTCTCAAAATCTGTCATGCACTCCAAAACAAAGCACATTGATGTGAGATATCACTTTCTTAAAGATCATGTTGAAAAAGGTAACATCGGCATGCAATATGTGCCTACGAGAGAATCGGGTAGCGACATCTTCACAAAACCACTTGATTCAACCAGGTTTGCATATTTAAGAGGAGAGCTTGGTATGCTTGACCTCAATCCTTAATCCTTTCTAGCTAATTCTTTAAGTTATTTCATCAAGCTTTGTTATTAAGCGCCTATGTGATCGGCCGATCTCAACTCTGCGAGTAAATAGACAACCTTGGGTAAGTGTCTATCTCCACATCGGCGATCTTGATAAAATAGGCAGACTTTGATAATATAGGCGGACTTAAGGGCGTCATACGTACGGTAACTCATCGGGTAATAAATGCGGACTTCAAATTTTATCAAATTCCATTTAGTGGCTGTCGAGGTATAAAAGGGTAAAATGTACGGTAACTCTTCACAATTCTCAACAACCGCCATTTTCTAACTTTCAAAAACCTTCGTCTTCCAATCAAATCCCTCAAAAAGCCTTCAAATCTTCAAAATCTCTAAGTTTTCAGCTTAAAATCATCAATGGTAAGAGTTTCCACACCTTTTCAATTCATTTAAATCCGGTTTGTGGTCTTGTCTTGACCTAATGTGCGTCTTTAAGCTGTCCGCCATTGATGAATATCGGATTCTTGCGATTGTTGCTTGAATCTTGTTTGTTTGGGTGTGAATGTGTTTTTGAGCTTTATGTGATACTTTGTTTCGTTTTATACCACTTTGTTGGTTCAAAATGACAAACTCGGAAGATATTTTGAAACCCGGATGATGAGCTGTTCTTATATTTTGGTTCAATTTGTCTATATTTTGGGTTTTGATCGAACATTACTGTTTATGTTATTATCTGCGATTGCATGATTATCTGTTGTTTCTTGCATATCTGCCGATTCCTATATCTTGTTCTCACATGCCGATTATGTAGGAAAGTCTAAATCCTCAAAGGCTGCCACCACTTCATCTTCGCCTCTGCAAAGCCAACCAGTGCATTGGCTGAGCTCCCATAACCCTTCCCAGGTCAAGCTATCACCCAGGGATGACTATCGACATAGACTCAATCATTTGCACATGCCGGTGATGCCTTCTAAAGATTTAGCGAGTGTGGACTCCTCCCCTGTTCCAACTCAACGACACCCACTCGCTATCTAGCGAGGAATTCTACACAAGGATGATTACGCCTCCTCCGGCTAGTGCCTCGAGCCGTCAACTTAAGCTATATCAAGGGCTACATCGAGGCCATTACATCAAGTTGACCTACAAGGATGTTGGAGAAATCCTTGGACTGTTGAAGGCAAATTGGACTTGACCGATGCAGAATCGGCACTTGCAGGAGATGATGAGGGTCGCCCAGCGAGAGGTTTTCGAGATGTCTAGGAACCTCTTCCCGAAAACCCCTATCATATCGGCCATTTGCTCGACAAGAGCATTTTGTTCAAAATGGCTCGAGGGACATCTTCACCTCCCAACGGTGATGTGGACCAAGGCGTGGTCCTTCGCAAGCAACTCAAGCGGGCAAAGATCATCTTTTCAATGCTTTGTCCCGAGTGTTCTTTGAAGTCCAAGCTCACCCGTCCATGAAGAGGCCCTTTGTCGGGGTTATCAATGTCATCCTCGCCGTTATGAGGAGATTGATGGCTGGTCGCTCGACGACCTCATCAAGGTGTCCAACACCTACGTCTTCACGGTCAACAACATCACCCGCTATAGGGATGATATGGCCAAAGGACAACCAACGCATTGGTCTTTCTTTCTGGCTGTGCTCGCTGCTGCGCTTCTGCTGGCTGTGCTGCTTTCTTCTTCTTCTTCTTTATCTTGGTGGCCCTCTACCAAGCCGGCAAGGGTAAGAGGAAGGTCACCTATACGCGCCGGGTTACTGGCCGAGGAGGAGGAGCCTACACCCATTGGGGCTGAACTACTGAACATTTGACCTCGCAGGCTAGATCATGACCCATATGAGCTCTTGAGCCCCTACCAAAAGCCCAAACACTCTCTCTCTCACTCCTAAACTCAAACAATCCGGGAAGCACCCGCTCGGCGGTTGTTGAGAAGGACACATCATCCTTCCAACCGGTGACCTCTCCAAACCCTCTCAACCTACCTCCCAATCCTCCAAACCCAAACCCAAACAAACCCTCCTACCCACAGACGGATCCTTTGGCCTTCCTAAGGTCTCATCCCCACCACCTAGTTCCTCACGTTTGTTCCTCCACCGCCAGTTCCCACCACAACATCTCAATCACCAACACGCCTCTTCCTCCTACTAAGTCCAAGCATGGCAAACGTTTTAAAAGAGTGCAAAGAAGAAGGTCCATTTTGTGGGAACTGCCGATGAAACCTCTTCTCCTCCACCTTCTCCACCTTCACCACCTATGCCTACTTCCCTACCACCTCACCTACTTCCTCACCTCCTCCATCTGCTCCCATCCAAGCAACC
Organism: Platycodon grandiflorus; assembly: GCA_016624345.1. Lineage (NCBI taxonomy): Eukaryota > Viridiplantae > Streptophyta > Magnoliopsida > Asterales > Campanulaceae > Platycodon > Platycodon grandiflorus. The sequence goes on along the minus strand of CM028367.1, from coordinate 31,446,322 downwards.
ACCACACAACAGCCATCTATCTCCCCTGCCACCTCTTCTCAACCATCTATCTCCCCTGCCACCTCTTCTCAACCACCATCCTCCAAACGACCTATCTCTCCCTCTTCTGATCTGCCTCCTCCCAAACGCCTCAAAACCAACCCCTATGCCAACCTACACCCCGAGGTTCGGGCTCTGCTGTCCTTCGAGAGGCGAGGCCTAGACCCAACCCCGACTCGACCCCTTCTTGGCCACCTTGATTACCCCGAGATTTCCCTGTCGGCCTATGTGCGGGTGAAATCATCTTTCAATGGGGTGCCTATTATGACCCTCTTCCTCCTGCTGGTCCCAACTCTTTTCTCCCACAACTCGGCGGTTCAAGATCTTATGATCTTCAACCAATGGGTTGCAATCCAAGGACCTAGGCCTTCCCCTTCCCACCAAATCGGACATCTCCCCCTCTCTCTGCCTAAACCCCCAGTCTTCACCATTATCGGCCATCCTTCCATCCTTTTTCACCCCGTGGTCTACAGCTTCATTGATGTAGTCACAACCTTCCTTGGCTTCAACCCTCTCATCCCTCTTCTCTTCATTTCTCCTAGCCTTTCCCCTTTCTTTTCTCCTCCCCCTTTCTTCATTCACCCCCTTTCCTATGTCATCTACATAGAAAGGCTCTTCCCTGTTCCTCGCATCTTTTCTAGCCTTCCTTCTCCCTCTATTGAAATCTCCTCCACCATCCATTCTCCCTCATCCTCTAGCCAATCCCTGTCTCCCACCAGCTATCCTCCACCCTCACCTACCCAAGCCACCAGCCATCCTTCCCCCTCAGCAGGACCATCAGCCAGTCATCCTGACTCGTCTGATTACTATCCTGCTGAGGCTATTCACAAATTTTTGCAAGATTTTGAGGTCATCTCTGTTGACCTGACCAAGGCCCTGCACCAACTCTCTGCAGATCAGTCTCACATCACCCATGTGCAGGCTGACTGCATGACCCAAGTAATGGAGATTTCCAAGGGTGCAAAGGCCGCTTTTGATGCCTGCCTACGATCCATCTCAACCAGCCAAGCTGCCCTTGCCAGCCAGATCTCAGCCACTTCATCCAGGACGTCTGCCAACTTCGAAACCAACTGGGACAACATAGCAACTAAGCTGATGCAGTCGTCGACATGGTTGAAGGCTACAAGCTTGTGCTTCACTCTCAACGCCAGCCAATCGCTCTGTTCACTCCTCTGTGCGAGCAACGCGTAATCTCACGGCCAAGCACTTGGCTTACTACCGCAAGGAGCGCAGAACTACTGAGCACCGCCTCGGCTTTATTGATGCCTCGCTTGCGTCCATGAAGGAGGAGATGGCCAGACTCAACAATGATCAGCAGACCAAGCTCATTGAGCATAATGCTCGCTCAAGCGTAAGAACAAAGAGCTCTCCTCGAATTGGCGACACTAAAGAAGAGCTAGCGAAGAAACGAAGAAATTGCAAGACTTAAGGGCTCGTTGACTCTAAATGGGCATCAAGGGCATATGGGCAATCTTCATCGAGCAAAGGCAAAGGTCGTGCATCATCTCGGTCATCTTCTCGAACCCGATAATATTTTGTATAATCTTTTGCTAAACTTTGTAATTAAACAACTTGTTTAATTAACAATGACTATGTTTTAAAACTTTCATGTTTATTATGAACTGCTTATTATGTGATTGCATGAAATTTAAACCACCGGTTTAAAGACATGTCCTATATTGCCTATTCGCCTATCTCGCATGTCTTTAAATTCGTCTAATTACAAATGTCTTGCTTAATTTCCTTTTGTAAACACTTTGTAATTCTTGAATACAATGACCTTTATGTAAGTTCATCTAGGGCATGCTTATCTAATATATCAATTTTACAAGCATGTTATTACTAGACTTGAACATGGTCACCGATATTGTATTCGTAGGGTCATGGACTCAAGCAAATAGGAGGAGATTGTTGCATCTTAGCCTAGATTTGCTTGAATCCATAACCTAAGTCTAAGTCAAGGTGACTAATGGGCTGCGTGTCTGTTAGAGTGGCAACTTGTACTTAGGCATAGCTTGAATAGTTTAGGGTTGCTTATTGTATATTGCCTTGAAGAAGATAGCCTATAGGACATCGGACGCCCCTCGCACAATAGGCAATTTATGCATCAGCAGTCTTCCTTTCGGATATCGGACAAGCTCATATCAGCCAAACCTCATCAGCAATGCTGAAGAACCTTAAGAACGTCCGATAAGAGAACTGCCGAAGACATGTCCTGATTTGAGGCTTTCATTGACTTCGATGCAACGTTAACCTGCAAAGCGCATTCAATGAAGGTTTCCATTCTTGGCATACACTCGAAAAGGACATTCCTCCCGCAAGCACGCCGCCTATTTTTAGCAAAGTGTCGGAGACAGATCGCAAGCTACGAGCCACCTATCGAGTCAACAACCAGATTAGAGCATTAATTGCTCTTAAATTCAAATTAGAAGACCACCAACGGCTCCAAGCTTCCTCCTACATATAAAAGGAGAATCCATTGCTGCATTCAAAACATTTAAACAACTACAACTCTGAATCTTCTTCATCTTCTTCAAGTGCTTTAAAGCTTAAACGTCCTATCTGTACTTCCTTCTTTGAAGAGCCTCACTCTAAGACGATCAGTCCATTAACGCTCTTCATTGATTGCAACACCTAGCTTTTCATAGCTCACGAGAATTGTATCTTATTGATATCAATTCTCCCACACAAACACTTGGTCAACAAAATTTTTGTACACAATCCATTAGAGATTTAGTTTGTAAAATATCTAGTGGAAAAACTTAGTACACGATTTTCAAATCCAAAGTTGACCACTTTGGTTGTGGACGTAGCACTTATTTATAAGTGTGAACCATATTAAATATTCTGTCTATTTGTGTGTGATTGTGATTTGATTGTGTTGCTTTAAATTTCCAGATTTCCAATCTGTTAAGAACTGCTGATCTTGTTCTGCCAAGATCAGCCATTCTTAAACTTGTCCTGTGCTTCACAAGTCTTCCGCCTGCAAAATTTATAAAACCCTAGTGAAGTAAGATTTTTGAATCAATTTCAAAAATTGGACATAGGCTATTCAACCCCCCCTTCTAGCCTATATAGAGCAACCTTGGACCTAACACTACCACAACGGCATCGGTCACACAACCGATGACTGCATTCAGCTTAAGAAGGAGATACAGAAGCTGATTGACCGGGGAGAGCTCAGGAGGTATAAGCAGCGAGGAGGAAACAATAGAGAGGTGCAACGGCTGAACGGAAGAATCACGGCTCTTGGGAGATTTATAGCAAAATCGGTAGAAAAGAGCCTCCCATTCTTCAAGACGCTGCAAGGAAGTAAGAAGTTCGCCTGGAACGAAGACTGTGACAAAGCCTTCGCCGAGCTGAAGACCTACTTAGGCAGCCCGCCACTGCTTACAAGCCCGGCACAAGGAGAACACCTCTACGTCTACCTTGTCGCTTCTGACACAGCCGTCGTAGCAGTCCTATTCAGTGAAAGAGACGCAGTCCAAAAGCCGATATACTACGTCTCCCACGCACTCACAGATGTGAAAACAAGATATCTAAACGTAGAGAAAGTAGTACTAGCCCTGATCGTGGTGGCGAGAAAGCTGACACAATACTTCCAGGCTCATGCCCTAACGGTATACACCGACCTCCCACTCAGGCAAATCCTTCACAAACCGGATGTAGCTGGGAGAATGTTAAAGTGGTCAGTCGAGCTCTCAGGATACGACATCACATATGAGCAGCGCAAAGCAATAAAAGCCCAAGTACTTGCGAACTTCATCGCTGAAACATCATTTGTTGAGCAAGATCAAAGCCAGGCCACCACGCTGACCGAGCTGACGTCTTCGACAAACCCTCCCAGCCCGCCCAAGCATATAAAAACGGCCAGCTCGTCACGTCCTCGGCCACTGGACCATTGGACACTCTATGTTGACGGCTTGTCCAACAAGGCAGGTAGCGGTGCAGGCTTATCCCTACACTCACCAGAGGGGGGAGAATTCAGCAAAGCTCTACGATTCAAGTTCCAAGCATCCAACAACCAAGCAGAATATGAAGCTCTGATCGCACGACTAGAGCTCGCATTGGAGCTTGGGGCCAGCCAGGTCTTCATCTTCAGCGACTCCCAACTCGTCGTGAAGCAAGTTTGGGGGGAGTACGGGGCTAATCACCCCACAGTGTCAAAATACTGCGAGCTTGCAAAACACCTGTTAGAAAAATTTGAATATTGGGAGCTGAAGCAGGTGGACAGGACAGAAAACACGCGAGCTGATCACCTATCCAAGATTGTATCATCAGACATCAACGACCTCCCTCAAGACGTATGGTTGGAAACCCTCGAGTCACCATCAGTGAATAGGGAGGAAGCCATGCCCATCAACCCAACAGAAAGATGCTGGATTGATAAAATACAAGACTATATTGAGCACAAAATACTGCCTGAAGAAAAGGACTTGGCCCAGCTATTAAGGAAGAGAGCAGCTCGCTACACAGTGATTGCTGGGGTACTATACAGAAGATCATTCACCAAGCCACTACTCAGATGTGTCCGGCCAGAGACAGTGGATGACCTCCTCGTCGAAGTCCATGAAGGAGTATGTGGTGGTCACCTAGGTGCGAGATCGCTATCAAACAGAATTCTCTTCTATGGCTATTACTGGCCGACCTTGCGAAAAGATGCGGAGACTTACGTACAAAAGTGTGACAAATGCCAGAGATTTGCTAATATCCCAAGACGGACATCAGTCCTTCAAACACCAGTAGTAGCAGCCTGGCCATTTGACATGTGGGGGGTCGACCTCATCGGGCCCTTCCCAAAGGCCAAAGGGGGCTGCGAGTTCCTAATAGTGGCAGTCGATTATTTCACAAAATGGGTAGAAGCGAAACCACTGGCTACCATAACCGAGGAAAAGTCAATCAGCTTCATACATGATTACATTTGGTGCCGATTTGGCCTACGTCATTGTATCCGACCATGGCACCCATGCCAATTCTCTACCAAGTTCACTCAGAGATGCGAGCAGATGAATATCAAGCATTGGAAGTCCTTGGTTGCTCACCCCCAAGGGAACGGTCAGGCCGAAGCAGGGAACAAGAAGATCCTCTATGCCTTGAAGAGAAATCTGAACGAAAAGAAAGAAAATGAAAATTCGCACTTCGGTCAGAGGCTCAACAGGGGAGACACCCTTCATGCTAGCATACGGATCAGAGGCTATGGCCCCAGTAGAGATGGCCCTACCAATATTAAGGGTAGCCCATTTCGAAGAGCTAGACAATGTAACAACTCGGGGGCTCGACCTCGACTACCTGGAGGAAAGAAGGCTGGAGGCAAGACTCAGGATGATCAACTACAAGCAGCTCGCCAAAGCTCACCACGACAAACGAGTCAGAACAAGATCCTTCAACGTCGGAGATTGGGTACTCAGAAAGATCGAGGTGACAGGCAGAAGCGCTGGAAGAAACAAACTATCTCTAAATTGGGAAGGACCATTCAGAATGACAGGCATAATTAGAGATGGGACATACCGACTGGCTGAACAGGATGGCACTCCGCTAAAGAATCCTTGGCATGCGGATCATTTGAAAAAAATACTATCACTGATGTAATGCTGTTTCAGATATTATCAATAAAAGAAGAATTTTTCCTATCTGGCATCGACCTCAAAATTTACCTTCCTCAACATTGTCAAAAAGGCACCTCGCCACGTTGAGGTCACCTTATGACCTACTCTTCACCACGCTGAAGAAGATCGTAAGTACAAAAAGGCACCTCGTCACGTCGAGGTCACCTTACGACCTGCTATTCACCACGTTGAAGAAGATCATAAGTACAAAAGGCACCTCGCTACGTCGAGGTCACCTTACGACTTACTCTTCACCACACTGAGGAAGATCGTAAGTACAAAAGGCACCTCGCCACGATGAGGTCACCTTACGATCTACTCTTCACCACGATGAAGAAGATCGTAAAAACAGAAAAAACTTGTGCAAAAACACTGAGTAAAATAAGCAAACATAATTGAGACAAAGGCAACCCATGATTATATTTGCAAATCGAACTATTTAGGACGAGCTCGGGCATGAACAGATCGGGCATGATCATCCTGGTTGGATTTCGCCCCTTCAAACTCTTCCAGCTTGAAATCCCCATCAAAATCCACCTCCTCGCCGTCAGCAAGGGCGTCAAGAAAAAAAGGAACGTTATTGTCAAAAGATGGTGGAGGGACCCACGGCTCACGCCCCAGTTCGGCATCTTTCCTGCCGATCAGCTCAAGCTCTTCAGGCTGATAAGGCACGAGCTCGTGCCCCCGACGAGCTAAGTCTCCCTTCAGCTCAGCGCTCCCTCATCGAACCAACTCCCGAAGAGGAGTCCCACATGCTGCTGCTACACGCAAGATCTGGGCCTTGCCCTTGTCATAATATGAAAGAATCTCATCCATGTAGGACGAGCTCTTCTTGAACTCAGCGACAGCAGTACTTGGGCTCGCTGCCTTCCGTGCCTCAACTAATAATCTCTCCAACTCGCTGACATTACTCTCAAAATTCAATCTAGTCTTGGTGAGCTCGCCTCGAGTAGTCAGAACATCACCCTGAGCAGACTTTAGGTCAGTACGAAGCTGGGCCCGTTCAATCTCGACTATGGTAAGCTCTCCCTTCAGCTGGTCAGCCTCCTCGGCAATCCGATTCGCTTCATCAACTTTGCTCGCTGCTAAATTCTAACTCAATTCCAAATCACTTTGAGCCTTGGCTACAGCAGTTTCGAGCTCGAAAACACGGGTCAGTGCCCTCTCAAGCTCGGCCTTATCTACGCACTCCCTTTTTTCCCTCTCGAGCTCTGCAACGCGTTCGGTAGCCTCTCGCTTTTCTTTATTGGCTCGAGCAAGCCTATCGCAAAAGACTTGATGCCAGTAGCAAACTGCAAAAAAAGGAAAGCAAATTAGAAATAGGAGAGCAAAGGAAAAAGGGGAATCTAGCAGAAACTTCTTACATGCGTAAGGTCGCTCCCGAGGAGGCCAGCAAAGCATGAAGGCGTGCAATCGTCAAAGGACTCACCAAGTCCCTCATCAGCAATGTCGAGGATGGCCTTCCTACCCAATTCTAGGGAATGGGTCCCTGGACTCAAAACAGGGCTAGCCTGCGTAGCAGTAACAGAGCTGGGGACGAAGTGCATGTCGGGAGAAGGACTGTTTATACTAGGAATACTCCCGGCCGGAGAAGCCTTCCCCACAGCGTTGGGATCAGCAGCGGCGACGTCCCTCACCAGCTCGACAGGTTCCGTGGGCTCATTAGTCATGATCGGCTCTTCGACCCTTACCTTTTTGGTCGGGGCAGAGGCCGAGGTAGAGCGAGAACGCTTGGCGGGCATCTTTGAGCCCGATATTTTCTCCTTGCCTTTATCAACAGGCAATATTACGGTGGGAAGAACCTCGGCAGTTCCAGACAAGGTTGCAGCGGCACGAGCTCGGCCCAGCTGTCGGATCGAACTGATTTAGCCTGAGCTCACCTGCTTGAGCTCCTCTTCATTGCATCTACATCTTCCATTTCTGCAAAGAACAGGAAGGTCAAGACACTCGTATGAATATGTACATAAACAAAAGGGGAAGTTTGAGGCAAATACATTGAAAAATTCAACCATGATAGCAACCCCTTTCCGGATCCCTCCGACAGCTCGGACAATACTGGTTAAATTCTAAGTCTTTATGAAGCAACCACCCCGGGAAGTTATCAAAAGGCGAGAAGGTGCATATCGGTTCAAGGCCATTTACTTGCAGGGGAAACAGCCCAGCGACAACCAACAAGTTCTCATCCTGGACTATACCCTTCCAGTCATAACACCTGACCTGGGAATTGCCCCGAACCCCAAGGGGGCTTCCAACGCCTGCTTAGTCGACCTGTTATATTCGTCGAGCTCGGCATGATGAATCAAAGTGAAAGGCTCCTCAGATGGCACAACAAAGTTTCACCCAAGTCGGCTCTCGACCATGATAACCTTGTCGGCCCAGCCCGACACCTTACCGGGGGATCAGAAAATAACTTAACTCGGTAGTTCTGACTTTTTGCTTGAAAACGGTTGTTGTTACGGTCGAGGTGGAAGTAATGACAGAACAGTGTCAAAGTCGACTCGAAACCCAGGATAGGCGTGCTCGCAGCAAAACAAATGAGAATTCGCATAGTATTCCAAGTAAGATCGAGTGGAACAGTCGAAGTAACGTCCAAGAACTCACAGATAAAGGGGTCCAAGGGAAAACGGAGCCCCAGCTCGAAGAAACTTAAGTAAAAGCCAACTCGACTTCTTGAATCCAGCAGATCGGCCAGGCCCAGCTCGGGGTCAGGAACATGCCCACGATAATCATCAAAGTTACAGGGATACCTCGATTGCCAGCTGTTCAAGTCGGCAATAGTCATTTTGTTCCGCCAATTTCGAAAGGCACGCTTCGCAGTACCACCAACATCATCCGGTTTTGATTTCCACATCTTGCTCCAAGGAGCTCGCAGTACATGGCTGGCATCTAGGAACGAGGAAGACGACGTCGAGGTGGCGGTCCTTGAAGGTCCAACAACTTTACTAGCCACCCGATTCTTATCAAAATACAAGTACAGTAACCCCGTCATAGCCACATCATACTTTTCAATGATCCTCATTGAAGTCCCGAAAGGAATGTCATCAACCTTATACGGATCGTCAGATGGGACGACCAGGGCGTCCAAGTTTGCACCCCATGCAGTGAGCAAGGTCTTGGCCTCACTAGGCAAAACGACCTGCCAGTCACCGATCTCGGTCTTATAGATCGCATGTCCCTTCTGCGGCCTGGCAAACATGGGACCCTCATTGGCACGTTTGATCCTCATGTTCACAGAGAGAGAACATGAGGAAGAAGAACTCGAAGGGAAAATGGTTGAGGGAGAAAAGGCTATTCGACCTGGGCAAGGCGACCTAGACTGATCGACCTGGACGAAACGCACAAATACTCACCGAAACCCTAGGAATTCAGATTCACCGGAGTCCAACCCAGTAACCAGCCAGTCACCGACAAATGAGATAAAACAGGCAAATAAACTTGAAAATAGGTGAAAAAGGGAAGGAAATGGAGCAGGGATCAACGGAAACTAACCTAAAGTCCTGCGAAAGCAAAGAGACTTGAAAGAAAAGCGTAAATCTGAGCTTTTTTGGAAGTCTGAAAGTTCGCCGGAAATTTTCTGGTCGCCGGAAGAGTTTGGAAGTTCCTGGTAAATGAAAATAAACAGTGGGACATCCACTTATATAGGGGACCCGGAGTGGCCGGGTCGACCCACGCAGAAACACGCGGACCTCGATACGGCGTCGCTTTGAACCAAGAATGTCAACCGCCAAATTCAAAATTGAAAGGACGCGCCGTCTGACAAGCCACGAGCTCTGCACCTATTTAATGTGCACGATACCCAAGGAAAGTACAACAGTCGAAGGTCGAACTAGAATCTGGTGACTTCGCATGGAACTAGTCAGCTCGACGCGGCGCATACGTACTTTACACCTCGAGGATAAATCCTCTCCTTGGGAAATAGGGGGCTACTGAACGACCGCAGCCTTCAGCTGGACACGTGGCAGACATCGCGGCTTCATAGGCTCCAGCTGGGCAAGCGCCGAGGTGACATATGCCCACCTCGAACATGACGATCTGGAAATCGCAATATGACAGGTCGCCCACCTCACCAGTATACTCTCCCAGCGCGCTAATACAGGGATCTGCGGTGCGACCTGGGAACATCCTTGGTTGACCTCATCAACATCAAGCGCCCTGAATACTAGGCCGACCTTGACTACATCGAGCGACCTGGGAGCATACCAGGCCGACCTCAATATAGCCCCTTCAGCTCGGCTGGGAAGAGTCCTTTACGGAATCACCTCTCGCCTGGGAAGAGTCCTGCTATAACTCTATACACACCAGTCCTAAGCAGACAAGGAAACATAATCCGAATGACATGGGGATTAATCATATCTCTCCCATTCCGAAACTAACTAGGATTATGACTTATCTCCTTATAAATAAGCACCCTCACAGGCATCACAAGGTACATGCAAATTACCTGCTTACATACTCTCTTAGCTTTACATCTCCTACGAAGTATTGCTAATTCTCACGCCTGAGGGTTATTGCTGGGACAACCCAGCACCCCTTACGGTGTTCTTTGTTGATCACAGGTTCAAGGCTACCCACACTTCAAGGGCAATCCCTGCAACACAAGCCGGAATCCTACTAGACTACACACGTGGACCAGACACGGTCACATACAATCTTTTTGGCGTGATCAATAATTTTAAATTAAAATTAGTTTCTTCGACACCAAACATTAGAAACCCAGCTCAAGAAGATCAAGTTAAGATTTAAAATTCTCTTTCTCAGAACTTGTATATATCAGAAATGCCCAATAAAGCGATGTAGGACAGGTTTACGGTATTTCTTGGAACTTATTAAACATTGAAAACAAATACATACCCATTTCATTTCTCGCTTTCTCTCTCACGAAGACGAGAGCCCAAATTCGATAGATAGAGACAAATGGTGTTGCCATTAACGAATCTGTTACTGTTATTGGATCTGTTCATCTTTTCTTCGCTAATTGTCTGCTATTTCTTGCGAATGTCTAAAAACACGGCGATGGCGAGGATGACGACAACAACGAGTACGGCAACGATGAGCTTGGACTAAATAGGATTTGATTTGGGGGATTGAGGGAGGGAGAGAGAGAGAGAGGAGATGTTTGCGGGGAAGGAGGCGAAGGATGAAGGAGCCAGAGGAGATGACGGAGGTGGGGGCGGCAACGGGAATGAGGGGAAGAATTGTGTATGCTTGTATGTGTGTTTAAGAAAGAGAAGGGGGAGGGAGGGAGGTGATGATTAATGAGGAAGGATGGTAAATGGTGATGACGCGTAGGAAGGGTAGAATCGTAGTAAAGCGGGAGACAGTTGCAACAATTATGACCTTGGATGTAAGATCATAATCGCCGGCGACAAGAGTAAGCTTTCTGTATAGGGAGAGAAAAGGGAGCGTTTGGTAGAGAGAAAGTTAAACAGGAAGTTGGAAATGACCATATTGCCCTGCACGTGTATAACCACATGTAACTTAAAGTGATTTTACAAACGACAGATAACGGAAGGGGGCGAAATGGGACAAATAGCAATATCAGGTAACAACTTGAAAATGTTTTAACATTGGAGGGCAAAGTAGAATTTGGTATTTTTCGTATTTTGGCCAAAAAAAAAAAAGATAAAATTTATCCATTAGAGAAAGTCATCTCTCTCCTCTTTCTCTAATCAAATCTTTCATTCTCTCATTCTAGTAATTATATACATCCAATGTTCTAAAAATTGGCCTAGGCGCCCCGCAAACGCCGCGTCTAAGGTCAAATCAGGTAAAAAATCGTCAATGAGAAAAATCGCCGCCTAGCCAAATTACTTTTTAAATTTTTTTTTTCCAAAAAACAGCATCGTTTTGGTTTAAAAAAACAAAAAAACCTAAGTTAAGTAAATTTGTTTTCCATACTTTATATGTTGTAGTATTGTTATTTTGTTTTAAAGTTTAAACTTTGGAGTTTGGAATGATACTATTGAATTTGGTTTTAATTTTTTACTATTAATCTTGTAATGTGATCATTATTTTAGTTTATTTTGTCATATTTAGTTATTTACTATTGTTGCAGCAGGTATTGATTATTGAATTAAATTTTAATTTTTAACTTTTAATCTTGTAACGTGACCATCACTTTTAGTTTATTTGGTTATATTTAGTTATTAATATTATTGTAGCAAGTAATTATGCCTCAATTTTTAGGCCGCCCCCTAGCGCTAAGCTGCCTGACGCCGCCCATTTTAGAACACTGTATACATCAATTTCAAAAATAAAAAATAAAAAAAGAATTAAATTCTGGGTTTTTCCATTTTCTGATCTCTGCAGCTGAAACCCAAGTAAAAATTTAATTTAATCTTGTATTGTTCATGGGGTTCTCTGGAAAGGTCTGGAAAGGCTGATGACAAAGTAAAGCTTTGAACTTTGATCAAGTATACATTTAAAAGCTTTGAACTTTGATCAAGTAAAAAATGTATAGAGCTGGAATGATAAAGAAGTTTGAGATGAGTTTGAGGTTGTCATTGCCTTCTTGAACCAGATGATTGTGGAGAAGTCTTTGCTGCCCATTATAGTGCCTTCGATTTTGGTTGCATGGACAATAGAATCTCTGCCACTTCCGGCCTACATCCTTCATCTACGCCACTTCCGGCCTTTATCCTCCATCGACGCTGCCAATTAAGATCAAACCACAGATCAAATCATATCCATTTCCACAATTTACTTGAGCTAAGCGCTTGAATCTGCTACACCCACCCATCCCCACATAGGAATGCTAAATCCAAGAATGTCTTATCTTAAATCACTCCTAATTGAATCTGCTACACCCACCCACTACCACCTAGGAAGTAGAGGAAGAAAGATGCAGAGAGAAGATTGAGAACAACCTGAGATTGCTTCTGCAACTCAACATTCCCCTCTCCGCACCTGAGATCTGATTCAACTCGCGGGCGATGGACGCTGCGAATTTTTTGAAGTCTAATAGCTTAGAGATCTTTCCATCACTCTCCTATATATTTCCCGTAACTTTCATTACAAACATGCTTGAGAGTGCAGAGGACAGCAACAGTGTTGGCAAAGACACGAGAATTTGAGAGATAGAATAGAAGAGATCTGTCAAGAAGCTTGAGAAGGAGATCTGCAAAATTTTGTTCATGACAGAATCGATCCCTAAACTTTTATATATGAGTTAACTATTTTGCCCTTAAAAAAGTATACGTATTTAACGGTAAAAAAATTAAAAAAAAAATTAATTGCGTTAAATTAAAAAGTACCAAGATTTAATATTTTTGAATATCATTAAATACAGGGACTAATCCACAAAAATTCAAAAATTTCAGAGTGGAGTTTGCCCTAGATTATTTCACTTGGTTATGTACGGATTTGAAAGGTTGAGAGGTGTCCCAAACCGATTTGCTACAGAAAGGTAAACATTTGCTCTACGTCTTCTTCCAGAACAGAAAGAATGAAGAAAGTAATTAAGTACTTTGACAATTAGGTTAATTAATCTTTTTTTTTTTTTATCTTAAAACTTTAAGCCATTGTCTTCCCAACCTCAACAATGTGAGCTATCTAGTCTACAATACAGAGGCTGTTGATATATAGGCTGTATATCTAATATTTTCCAATAAAAAAATATTTGTAACACTTTAATTTTTACCGAATTAAATGACAAAAAATATCTACATAGCCTACCTCAAGTAATTGGAACAAAAATTGAATTGAGTTGAGTTAAATAATCTCCAAATTTAATTTATTAGATCATCAAGTAATGAATTAAAAAATCAAAAAACAAAAACTAATCCATTAAATTGTTCAAACCATTATTTTGGTAGGGTATATATTGAAAAGACTAAACATAAATATGTCACTTCTAAAAAGTGAACACTCATCTTATCTTGTGAATTTATAAGGTTTTGAAATTATAGAAACCATTTAACCTTTGAAAAAAAAAAAAAAAAAAGACATTTTAGTCTGAGCATGAATAAACCCTTAATTTTTTTATGGATTTTGATGTAATCTTATTATCTTAATATTATAAAGAAGTAAAGAACAAACTGTTTACTCCCCCCGTTGCAACATAATATATATATATATATATATATATATACTTTTGATTTTTTTTGATTAACATGATTAAAATTTAACAAATAATATACATAAATTTATTTATTTTAACAAAGTCAAAAAGTTGTAGTCCAATAGTAATATTAATGTAATTTTTCAATGAAATTTTATTTCTAAGAATATAATTGAAGTATGTAAAATTTTAATTTAGTCCTATCTTGACTTTTTTTTAAAAAAAAAAGAGAGAGTAGACTCTTTAGTATGCGGACATTATGTAATATGTGATGTAATGATTGACCTTGTACCGGCAATTGATAAGTAAATTTAAAAAAAATGCAATGAGTATAAATTTGACAATTGGCCGAATTATTTTTTTTCCAAATTTGGAGTTTTTATTTTTACCCTCAAAATTGGGAATAATTAATTACGACATTAGTTCCAAAATAATCATCGTTTTAGTGATTTGTACACAAATTAAAAAAATTACATAAATACTGATCTACTCTTATTTAAATTTATTTATTGTAGATAAGTTTTATTACTAATTTTTTTTTTCCTCTTAACAATCCTCTTTAATGAAGATGGTAAATAAACACAGTTTTGGTAGAATATAGGGGTGTTCATCGGTTCGATTTTCGGGTTGTTCGATTTTTGTTCTTTCAACCTTAAAATCGAAAATCAAACCAAACCAAATTAAAAACCAAGAAACCAAACAAATTCGAATTTGGTTTTCGGTTTGGTTCGATTTGATTTTCGTTTAAACCAAAAAAATGTTATAACTACAATCAAATTTAAAATTTAAATATTTTAATTTTGAAAAAACATCGAAAACAAAGATTAAAACTTTAACAAAATTACATAATGTTCCTAAAAATGTAAGGTTACATATACTTAGTTACATGAACTTGAAGAAAGTTTTAAATTCCACACATTAGTATTGGTTTGACCTTTTTTGTCACAAAACAAACTTGTTTGGGTTGTCCCTTTGCAAATTGCAATAGTGTTCAGGGTTGGGTTAGACTTCCTTGGTAATTGTCTTCCTTTGAAGGGCTAATAACTATTTTTATAATTATGATATATCTAATAATTAATTTATTTGAAGGGCTAATAATTATTTATAAAGTTAATAATAATATAATTAATTTTATTATATTCTTTCTAATTCGGTTTTTGGTTTGAAATGCAAAACCAAAAACCAAATTAGAATTTGTTTTTTCCAACTAAACCAAACCAAAAATCAAATTCAAATTCGGTTTCGGATTGTTTGGTTTTTCGGTTTGGTTTTTCGATGAAACTAAATAATAAACACCCCTAGTTGAATATAGACAAATGTTTTTTGAATTCTTATAACGACAATTATTTTAGGATAATTTTTTTTTCGCTAAAATGACAATTATTTTGAAACAGAGGTAGTATACTACAGGGAAAGAAAATACAATAATAAAATAAAGTGGCAAAAAAGGCATAGTACAGGTACGTCTAATGCATTTTATCCTAACATTAATCTCAAAACAGATTTCTACCGAGTATTTCTATCTTCAAAACTCATTTTTTTTTTTTGGAAATTTTTATATGTTAGGGATTGTTCGGTGAAATGTTTAAAAAATATATCTTTAATCTTATAAATATATTTGAAAAATCAATATAAAAAATGAGCTTTATGTAAGTCATAGTTCAAAACAAAGCATTTTTGATAAAACGTAGAGTGGTTTTGGAAATGATCAATTCAAAAAAATGAGTTTTATGTATGTCATAGATCGAAGGTAGTATATTTTTTTCTTTATTATCAAAAGTTTTTATTTTTTTTCTTGCTATTTTCAATTGTTATATATTACTATTAAGAAATTTATTGGGTTGTTGGCTAAGAACTCAACCCGTTATAATATCATATGCTTATCGAATTATCTATTTAAATACTTAAGTACTTAACTTAATGCGTCTATAAAGTTAGAGATTTGCTATTTCCATTTTCAATACTTCTAAGTACCCCCCCTAATATTTTTAAACTCCAAAAAATTTAAGTACACCCTCTAATATTTTTAAACTCCAAAAAATCTAAGTACACCCCCTATTTTCTTATTTTACCCTTCCTCTTATTTTTCACAAAATTAACTAACCCTTCCTCCTTCCTTCATCATTCCACCTTCCTCCTTTCTCCCACCAACGTTCACAACATACCCACCACCTCAGCCGCCCACAACCTCCGTAGCCGTCAATGGTTGCGCAAGAAGAACATGATATAAGAAAGAGAATCAAAGTGAACACCCCTTATTTCCGCCTCCTTCCTTCTTCCTTCCTTCCATGCATCTTCCTCTTCCTTCTTCTTTCCCGCGCTGTTCAACACTGTGTGATCGAATACCTATAGTGGTGTTCGGTATTCCATACCAAACAACTTTTGCTATGTTCTATGGGGCATTGGCGAACTGTCAAAAATGTTCTTTTTTACCTATAAAATAAAGAATATATAAGGTTATTTAAGTTAAAATTTATAATAAAATTTTTGTAATATATAAAGGGGCGTGAACTTAGAGGTTTGAGGTGTGAATAGTAAATCTCATAAAGTTAATGAGATAAAAAAAAAAAAAAAGCTACGTATGCTGTACTGGGTACTTTCATATGGGTATTATTTGTCTGATTTTAATGTGGAGTATAAACTTGGGCAACCATGTGCCCTTTCTGGGGCTGGATACCCTGCTAGGAAGCCTAGGATACAACTATTGGAGTCAGATTGTCCCACTTCTCTACTCTTTTAGAGGATCAACTAAATATTTGCGAGTTCTATTTGATCTTTCAATTTCAATATTTGTTTGAAGAGCTCACTTTGAAAGTTAAATATTTTATATATTAAAATAAATTTTCATAAATATTCTTAGTTTCACAGATTTAAAGAGTTTTTCTAATTTTAAGTCTAATGCTTGTGTGTGGTCTTCACTTTTTCTCTCCCTGCCTCCTTGGACTCACCGTTCATCCTTCTATCTCACTTTTTCATTCAATTATCATAAATTTATGAAGAACACAATCCACAAAACCAAATATCTATTTACCTAAATCACTAATGTCATTGAACATAGTTAATGGTCCAAAACTTAAAAAGTACTACGTAGTATTAATATCCAAAATTAATAATCTTGTTTTACAACAAAAGTGGCCAAAATTAATTTACGAACAAATTATGACTCACTTCTCTTTCGTGGTTTAGTATTGGTTAGATCTTCGTTCTCTTTGATCCCACGAACTTCTTTCTAAACCGTTTCATCTCGAAGTTAAATATACATGTCATGGAGAAGTTGAAGAAAGCGAGGATACTACACCTTTGCCAAACTTTGATACCCCATGCATGCCTTTATGCGCCGTACGATAAGCTTTCCCTTTCCTTTGTATCTAATTTGAGCAATTTTCGTTAGCTTTAGGTGATAGTCTCTTCCCATGCTAACAATATCTTTTGGCAGCATCTATCACTTAATTTGGACGTCTCGAACAAGAAGTTTTCTTTGATTCCCATCTTGCACTCTTGCGATATCTTTGTCCAACACTTCTTACGAACAAATGCTTCGAATCGGGCATAGTTATCGGACGATTTCGGGCTCCAAGAGGGTGCAACATGTGTGTCATGAATGCCTAGTCCTGGTGTAACCAGAATGGCACTGCAGATGGCTAATGAAAAAGCAATTGTGAAGAGGAGTCCATTGAGATTTGTCATTTTTGGAAGGTGACTCCTTTGGGTTCGGTAAGAGCTTCCACGATGGAGAGAAATTGTGAAAAATGAGGGGTTTATAAACGTTTCACTTTCAAATGCAATAAATTTCTCCTAACCCTTTCATTTATGAATACGGGTTACATTTATGAATTATTTTTTGAACGTGGGATATGATTGTCTTAATAAAGACCCGTGATAACGATTCTTTTCTAAAATTTTCAAGGGTAAATAACACATAACCCCCTCAACTATGGGTTAAGTTTAATTTGTCCCCTCAACTACCAATTGAAGCAGTGTGCCCACTCAACTATAACATTTTCTTAGATTGCACCTTCTATTTAGACACCGCAGTTTGAATTTACGAAATTTGTCCACCAAAACTCGAGTCACCATTTGTACGTATGATATTTACCATAATATTCAGAATTAAAATAATAAATTATTTTAATAACTATCTTTATGTACAAAGAGAGTTTTAGAAAAACAAGGGTAATATAATTAATTAAATACCAAAAGGGCACTATGGTTAAAAAAATGCCTACAGATGGTCATATGAGTTTTACGTGGGCATTTTACGTCAACTCAAATGACAGTGTCTAAACAGAAGTTACGATTAAAGAAAATGCTATAGTTAGGGGAGGCATATTCATTCAATTAATAGTTGAGGGGAGAAATTTAAATTCAACTCATAGTTGAGGGAGTTATTTATAATTTACCCTTTTTTCCAAAACAAAATCTAACACGTGTATTTAAGAATTTACTTATTACTTATAATATGTTTTGTTTCGACAATTATCATATTAACATTGAAACTTGTGTATAGGTGGTCATTAAGACAAAGATTACTAGATTAAGGGTAGAGCCGGCAAAATTGGCCTGGCCCAATGGGCTGGTCCAGCCAACCCGACTTTAGGACAGGCTGGGCTCTAGTTTTTAGGCCCGATGCAACTTTGGGCTGTGCCAGCCTAGCCCGATGAACTTATGTATAAGCTGACAAAAATGTCAAAATTAGTGCAAATTAGCCCGAAATAATGCGTCGGCCCGCGGGTTGGCCTGACCCAACCTGATATTTAAAGAGGCTGAACTTTAGTTTTAAAGGCCCGATATAAATTTGGGCTAGCCAATTTCAAGGCTTTGCCCAATGGGCTGGGGTTGGACTGGCCCGACCCAACCCATTACTAACTCTAATTAAGGGTCTTAAAATGTGTCATTTGAGCAAATGAAAGCCAAACTTTTTTTCTTTTTGGATAATTATGTGCACTCGTACGTTTTCTTTGTATTTTAATGCGTAAAACTACATTATAACTTATAAGGAGAGACATGGCATCCTCGTTAACATTGGCTGAGCATTTAGGTTAGACACAAATGTCAAATCACTGGATCTATCTTCCCCCACTGTAGCGAAAGGGATTTTATTAGATCATTATAATGTTTTTATTCTATTATCGTAGTCTTTTTTCCTTTTTTTGTTAAGAAAAAAAATTTGTGTTGAATGGTAATTTAATTTTGATTTACTCCCTCTGTTCCACCTAAAGAATGTACGTTTGAAAAGTTTAATTATTAAGGAATATATTAGTGTCATTGAATTTAGTCATAATTATAAAAATACTTAAGTACAACCAAGATGATTACAATACAAGTAGAGGGTAAAGATGAAAGATTAATAAAATTGTAAGCATAATTTTTTGAAAGTGGACTATTTATATGAAACATCTTAAAATAGTATAGTGCACTCTTTACCTAAAACGGGGGAGTATCTTATTTGAGCTTAATTAGAAAGTGTTTGTGCTATTTGGGCTTAGACAAAGCTAAGGAAACGGGTTTGGGCTCAATAGTTTTTTGGGTAGGAGCGGATAGGAGGTAAGAGCGAGTTAGGAGTTAAGGATTATAGATTAGGCGCGATTTAGGAGTTTTGCAAATCCGACTGAAACCTGACCCCTTGCCATCCTATTTCCTATATAAGCACTTTTCAATCCAGGCCTATTCAAATTCGAATCAAAAAATTGAAAAAGAAAAGTTGACATTAGAAAGTGGGATTATACAAGGGCCATGCTTGACCTATTATTGAGTTGGAGCCAAGAAGGTCTTCTTTTCCTGGAGCAACCCAATTCCTAGTTGAGTCCTAGCCCAAATAAAAGATAATTTAATTTGGGCTTTGAATTCGGGTCTTTCAGTCCAAGTAAACCTGCATCCTGAGTTGCAAGTTGCAACCATTAAATTGGCTTCTTTTTTTTCCTTCTTATATCTTTGGGTGTCTAGGAATTAAAACATTCTTTGGATATATATATATTGTCAAAAGCTAACATGTGCTACTAGAGTATATATTAAACAATTTTTTATAGCATATTTTGTGTGGAAAACTACCTAATGACATTGAAACTTGTGTAATAGGTAGTCTTATTCGAGACAAAACTTACTAAATCTAGGTTTTTAAGATGTGTCCTTAAGATAAATGTTAACGAATTTTTTTACTTATTTTTGGAATTTGGATATTTGGCAGCATTAACATCTAGAATCGAATTCATGACAATTGTGCGGAGGGCAGACTTCAACGCTACTAAACTAACCTTACAACGAGACCTTTAATGTTGTTAAATATTCTGAATATATATATAGAAGAAAATGAATGAGAACTAGCTAGTGACTATAATTAATGTAAAGATGAAAATGACAATCAAGACATGCAATTAAGGAAAGCAAGAGGAAACAAGTGGTTTAGATGATATATATAGAAAGAGCTTTATAATCACATGTTCCCTAAGGAGATCACAAGTCTCTCAATATAAATGTATCTTTGTTTCTTCCTTTAATTGAACATGGGGTTGACAATTAACCATTCTACAAAGTTGTTAAACATCTCACTCTCTCCCAACCATATCATCTTCTCTTTTTTGTACATAGAAAATGTTAAGAGAGAACGTGACATTAATTTTCTTTCGGTTAACATCTATGTCTTACATATATTAAGACACGTACAAAAGACATGATTCATTTTAGAATTCCAAACTAAGGCCTACTTTTCGATCTACCATATTCTTTCTTTAAACTACAAATATTACAAAAGTAAATTTTTACGAGATGACCATCGCATAAATAAATATGAACGAACGAAGTAGTATTATGTTTGCAACAAATTAGTAAAAAATCGATTATGAAACAAAACTACTATCAAAATAATATAATATATATATATATACACACACACATATACATGAGTGTGTGCCATGCTACTAGTAAAAAGGATAATACCACAGTCAAAAGAGTATATGTTTGCAAAATAGCAGTGTACATATGATTAAAAGCTTAATTATTGTTTCCTACATATATATCCTTCCTGCTTGATTCATAATCGAAATTCTTTCTATATGTCACATATTACATATTAAATCTATCTAAATCTACTGAATAGCAAGCTAATTAGAATATAATAAAAAAAGAATTCAAACTTGCATAATTATTGGGAGGAAATGCTAAAGAAAATGTTTGATTTCTTTAATCAAATTTTCTTATGTTTTGGGTCAATGGTGTGTTGGAAAAGAATATTTGAAGTTTTGATGGCAGCCCATCAACCAAAAACTACTATACAAACCAAAGTCCAAGTTAGAATAAAAAAATAATAATAATAAAAATATTAAAAAAAACTCCAACTTGCTATATTAAGAATTAAAAATTAACAAGAATGCAATAAAATAAAAAAAATTCCACCTTGTAAGAGGCCATAACAACAACTAAGAAAATTTAATGAAACTAATGTGAATATGCAAAATAAAAGTCAAACCATAGATTGAAAAGTCAAAATTATTGCTCATGCTTTTCATTGGAAATGCCAATATTAATGACCTACACTTCCCCTCCACTCCAAATATATATATATATATATATATATATATATAAATTAAATAAATTATATGAAAATTAGTCTAAAAACTGCCTTATAAGTTATACCATTATTAAAGTTGAATTTTCTTGACAACCAATCAAACGCCTTAAAATAAAAAGTTATTCAATTTAGTTCCATAAACTAGAAAATCTATCTACAAAATATAGGGTGTAGACGGTGGAGAATTGGGTTGACACAGAGTTTGTTTAGATTAATGATACTATATCTAATAAACTTTTTTATGAGTTTATATATATATATATATATATATATATATATATATATATATATATTGAAGTTTCGTCTTTCTTTTATACTTTTTTCCTGGCTGAAGTTTTATATTTTTGATAAGATTACAGACCTTTATGCTGGACTTAATAGCAATAAAAAATTTGTATCTTTTGGGATGATATTATTTATATAAAAGATAAGTCAAGCGAATCATTTGAACTTAATTGCATCTTTCACAATAAAAAGAAAAAATTAAACTACCTTTATATGTGACATAAGAATCAATAACTTTATCTTAAACATTAGCTAAAATATATTAAGAATTAAAATACATTAATTAATGTATTATATATACTTTTATTTTGTTTGAACACAATGTATTATATAAACTGTACCCTCCTAAAATATATGAAGAATCATTATTTCGTTTTTAGCAGTTTCCAAAAACTCAGCCTTGTTACTTTAATTAAGGAGCCTCACTCTCACTTGGGCATCGTTGACAAATATAACACATACTTATATTTATAAGAGCAATGCGATAGTGGTATTAATTGCATGCATCAATCGAATCCTTTGCGGTGTTGTATTCAAGGAAGGTACATGTTCGCAATGTAAGCATCAATTGAATGCTTTAAGTATTGTACCTTTGTGGAATGTACAAATCAAGTATGCACCCAGTTGGTGCTTGTGATTGATAGGGGTGATATGAAAACACTTTTCTATTTATAATACAGTCAATTATTTTGTTTTTAACAATTGTGTGTTAGGTTAAATAGGACATTAATTTAGGTTGTGATTGCATGATATTTTTAAGGCAAAACAGACAATTAGGCCACTGTACTTTGGAAAAATTTGTAATTTGGTTACTGATTGTTTGAAAATATTATTTGGGCCACTGTACTTCAGTTATCTTGCAATCATGCCCATTTTTTGGACGAACGTTAATTGAGCCGTTAAAATAACATAAAATACTGATTTTACCCATGTCTTCATCTTCAAAATCCCCTTAAACCCATTTAAAATCCAATTAGAGAAATCAAACACTCCAGATTTTGACAAAGACTCAAGTTTCTTGCATTTTTCCAAGTACCCATTTAGGGATTCAGAGTTCGAATTGGCCTGGCATGGGGATGAAGAATTGCAGTTTTGAAACAATTCAAAGCCATACTATATCGGTTAAGATTCAGCAATATCTTACCTTTACAGAGCAGAGTCTTGAAATGGGTACTCTCAATTCGCAATGCCTTATCACAATCTTTGAGGGCTTGGGCAAAATCGCGAAGTTTGGATCTGGCTTCTACGCGGTTGGAGAAGGCGTGGGTTTGGGGATTTGAGATTTGGTGTTGGGAAAGAGAAATGAATTGGGAATAAGCTTCAATGGAGTCCTTCCATTCTTCTCTAAGGAGAAGCTCTATGGCTTTGAATTTGAGTTGTTGCAACTTCTCTTCTTCGGTATCGGGCTGTCAATCTTCTTCTCTCATCTTCAATGATGATAGATTCTCATTCTTAAAAGTCGATCCCTTCATCCAGATTAGATGATGTGTAAGCAGTCACCGGCGAGCGTGGGTATGGATATGCGAGGTGTGCAAGCAGTCACCGGCGAGCGCCACCTGCAGAGCTGATGCCGCTGCTCTCTGTGTAACCTACGACCGCAATATCCACTCAGCCACCCGCTCGCGCGAACACCGCCACGAGCGCATCCCCGTCATACCGAGCCGCTGCTTCCGCAAATTGTACCACCGTCCAAGGCGACGGTGAATATTTGTACCTTTTCGATGACTTTGAAGGGGGTAGTGCTGGAACCAACGAAGCTGAAAGAAGAAATGAGAATGGGGAAAGATATTTCAATATACCTGAGAGGGAAAATGTGTAGATTTTTCTAGGATTTGGGGGTGTTAAGTAAAGTAAAAGGTTGATGTTGATGATGAACTTTGTTTGAATTGCGATGAACTCTGTTTGAATTGCCATGAATCTCAAAAGATTTGGGGAAAAGAAAGGGTGAGGGGTAAAATTGGTATTTTATGTTATTTTAACGGCTCAGTTAACGTCCGTCCAAAAAATGGGCTTGATTGCAAGATAACTAAAGTACAGTTGCCCAAATAACATTTTCAAACAATCATTGGCCAAATTGCAAATTTTTTCAAAGTACAGTGGCCCGATTGTGTGTTTTGTCTATTTCTAATTATAAAATAATAGAACAAAAAATTTTGTTTACTGAATTGGCTTACATTGATCATCGCAAGGTTGTATAGTACAATTACCGATTCTTAGATAAATTGTACTGTACAATATTTGTATTTGCTGTAAACCAAGTCTAGATTGCTTATTACTCTTTCTAATGTATCATTCTTCTCTCCCAAGTCACAACAAATAATCTTCTCGTCATCAAATATTTTATCTTTTCCTAACAATTTTCTTTTTTCTAATTTATCTTTCCAAATATCATTAACTAGTACAATAAATGAGGGACCAATAAAGATCAGCAAGCAGCCCCTGGTAGCATAACAATGAATTTCACACACACACACACACACACACACATATATATATATATATATATATATATAGAGTATTCGGTGTTATTTCGTCTTTATATTTAAAAATACTCTAATTTTTGGGTCGCAAATGTCATGAGAGTGGGATGGAGAAGTCGTCAGATTTCCCCTAATCATTTATATTTTTTTTGACAACATTTCCCCTAATCATTTATTGGAAAAAGCAAATTGCAACTTGTAGTGTCAACCCATGATTCATGAAGCCCTAACTGAATCTACTTTGACTCGAAAATCTATAAATATAAAAATTAAATTTCCAAAAAAAGAAAAAGTAGAAGAACTAGTCCTAAAATTCCATCCCACAAAAAAAAAAAAAAAAAAAAAAAAAGTAATTAAACAAATTTCTCCAACTTGCAAGAAATTAATTAGAAACTACGAACCACTAACAAGTAACACCCCTTTCTCTTCTAATTAAAAATTAACAAACCTAGACTTAAAATAAAATAACCCAACCACCTCTACCATCTTGGCAGTTATTTTCACCACCACCACCACCGCCACCCTCATTCATTTCCATGCAAATAGACATTGCCACCACCGCCGTTACCGCCACCGACACGCCACCACCCTTATTCATTTCCATGCATAGATGACATTGCTACCACACCCAACTTTTGTAAATTCAACTTCACAACCGTATCCGTAAACATCTTCGTATCCTCCCCCGTATTCCCTTCCGGTATATCCACTATATAACTCTCCAAAACCACCGTATAAACCTTCCCATCTTTCTTGAACTCGTTCACCGACGTCACGGACTTGTAATTATTCAACCTATGCTCTCCGCCCACAACTCTAAAGCTCAGTATATGCTTCTCATCATCCAAAATCTCTAGAATCTCTGTACTCGTTGAAGCCGGCAAGCCCGAAACTACGGTTACTTCTCGAACACTTCCAACCCCACCGTCGCCGGTCATGTTGCAGCTCTTGATAAAGTGCTTGTACTTTTGTGGGTTGTCGAATTGGCGCACGAACGGCCAGACGGCTTGCGCCGGCGCGTCTATACGCTGGGTGATGAGCGAGGTGCATGTGTTGGGTAATTCGTCGAACGTGTGGTAGGTATGGATTAGTTGCTCTAAGTTTGAGAATTCTTCTTGTGTGAGGCCTGAAGGGATTTGGTTTGAGTCCATTGTTTGCCAATCTAAGCTAGCAAAACAACTTTTCTGGGTTTTGTGAGGTTTTTATGGTGCAGAGGAGAGAGAAATTTAGAGAGAGAAAGAGAGAGAGAAAGAGGGAGGTGGGGTGGACAATGGCACATGAACAGTGGAGGTGGTGTTTGTTTATTTGATAATTTGGACATATGTGCCCCTGAACAATTCAATTAATACCAATTTGTCAGAAGTATGCTTTTGTCTTTTTGTTAAAGTATGAATTTCTTATATTTTCAACCCAAGTAAGATATCTAAAAGTTGTGGGGGACCAATTGATAATATATTGGAAAAAGGATGGCCTGTCAGGAAAATTTAAAATTTCATTTTAGTATGAAGCTAGCTAGTGGTTTCCTTTACAAAAATGGTAAGAATTTATCCTTTCCTCGCTTAAGGAAAATGTCTTGCTATTTTGGGTAAAGAATTTGAGCTAGATTTTATTTGGAAGATTGTGACTACTATAATTGGAAGGGTGATAACTTTAGGGTTATATATATAGTTCAAATTTTGGAGACAAATCATCCACATGATGGTGCTTACTACTCGTGGATTCAATTTATAATAGAAGCTTATTTTCTTACTTTTCATTATAGTTGAAATAAGTTACTCGTTCCATTGTAGGTAAAGAGTTCACTCTCTTTTTTTAGAAGTCAACATGTGACTAAATCAAATTAAAATTTTACATAATTTACTTAGATTTTAGAAAATAAAATTTCATTAATTAAAAATTACCTTAAAAATACTATAGATTACAATTTTCAAGACTTTGTAAAAACAACTAAATTTGTGTAGATTATTGGTCAAACTTTAATTAAGTTGACCCAAAAAAGTCAAAAGTGAACTATTTTTCTGGAACGGATGGAGTATGAATTTTAGTAATGCAACTATCCAAGGGATCTTTGCAATATTCGTCTTAATCTTGAGAGATAATTTGTGTCACAAGTATGATTGATTGATTATTACCGTTCAACACTTCAACTTCATGATGCAGTTGCTTGATTTTGAGTTTATTGGATATTTATGTTGTAATAATTGAATAAAATAAAAAAAAGATACAAAGAGAAAGCTAGTAGAACTAAAGAGAAAAAATCTAAACCTATAAATGTGGTCGTTAAATCATAGATCCATTAAAATGTTATTTCAATTTTCAAATCTCATATTCCTCTACTAGTTAGAGCCTCGCTTCCCCTACTGTTGGTCCCAGGGTCGAATCTCGTTGGGTCGCAGGTCCCAGGTCGAATCTCGTTGGGTCAAATCTGGTTGGGGTCTTTGGTGGGTTTAGGGTAGATTTAAGATATTAAAAAAAATATATACAAACTGACGTGTCAAAATATAACTGTGAAGTCCACTAACTAACCTATTTTATCTCTATTAACTGAAAATTAGGAACTTTGTAGAATTTTTTTGTCCCTAGTCTACATAAGTACGTTGCTTTGCATTGCAATTTTATTAATTGATTGCTCTGCATATACCATCCTTTTTAAATCATCCAATACTACAAGCTCGTTTGGTACAAAATAATTGTGATTTTTTTCACATAATTTAAACTTTCATAAAATGAAATTTATGATATGAAATAGAACGAGCATTATTACGTATCAAATGAGTATTGATCACGCCAAAATGTATTCTAGTGATCTGTCGATGTCCTTGTATGCAACTAGTCTTTGGTCAGGATGTCTCGGCTCTCAATAGGAACAAGTTTTAGTAGGACTTGTCCTCCGGTAGATACCTGTGATGAAAGGAAGCACCGTTAGGGAGCTGGACGCTAGTCCAGCTAAAGCCCTCCGGTGATAGAATCAGTATATGGTGAGGTTAATGGTCTCCGGTGAGGATTCAGGCTGCTCTTTGAGAGTGAACGCACTGAATGCTTTGGAGAATTTGTAGTTGTGTGTGTGTAAATTTGAACTTAGCCCTTAAATGAAGGCTATCACCTTGTATTTATACTAGTGAAATGTAAGTCTGAGGCAAGTGGGACTGCCAGGTGTCGACCTGGTGTGAGCAGCCATTTGCCCATTTATGACAGCCGCAATATGCATTGATGAGCTTTAATGTGGAAGTGACCTGCTCTGATGCAAAGGATAGAACTTCTCTGGAAGTGACCTTGACCTTCTAGATGCAGCTTTACTTAGAGGGCAAGTAACTCTTTTATCCAATGAGGTGCTAGATGGTGGCCCCGGGGTGACGTAGTAGCACGTGGGTATTGAATGCAGCAGCTTTTGTTGACTTTCATTACTTCCCGGGGTGGAGACCTCGGGGTCTTAGTATTGCAGCTCGGGTCAAGGACCACGCGAGCTCTTGAAGTTCGTAGTGGAAGGCTTTAGATCGATCCTGAGCTCCTCGGGAGGTCGGGTCGAAGCGGAGGTATGCATACCCGGGCTCCGGGCTATTGTCCAAGCTTGGGTCGTGAATTCCTCTCTTCCGGGCTCCAGATAAGCTTGACCACGTGTCTTGCTAGCGCCACGTGGAAGTTGAATATTTTAGTATCTTCAAGCACTAACAATATAGGGTTTCGTGCACATAATACTATTTTCGTCCCAAAATAATTATCGTTTTAATAAAAAAAAATTTGTTTCAAAATAATTGTTACTATAGGATTTTAAGGAACATTTGGCCCTAATTTGCCAAAATTGCCCTTATTATTACTCTTATTAAAGAGGGTTGGTAGGATTAAAGAGAAAAATACTGATAAAACTTATCTACAATAATTGAATTTAAATAAAAGTAGAACAATTTTCGTACAAATTTTTATAATATATGTATAAATTGTTAAAATGACAATTATTTTGTGAGTGAGGTAGTATATTTTATCTTAGGGATACATTACAAGAGGGACCCTTTACGTATGGATAGTTACTCATCTCTTAAGGATGTCTAGCCGTTTGAGTAAAGCTTTTTGGTACTAAAGGTAATGATCACAATGATTAAATAACGATCAACATATGAGTTTATAATGCAGCTAAGACCTTTATAAGTCAGTATTACTTGCGGATTCAAATTATGCTTCGGAAAATGCTCCTACTTTTCCTTTTTACAGAAGTAATACTCCCTTCGTCCCAGATAAATATTTTTAGTGGATAAAATATAAGAATTAAGAAATATAATTAATGATGTATTGTAAAATATGTTCTGACAATAATATCCATAGCCATTAATTGAGTTCAACTATTTTAAATAGTTGAGTTTCTTTGGGATGTGTTATAATAAATGAAGCTTTAAGGGTATATTAGGAAAAATGGTAGAGAATAGGTAAATCAAAAGTCTTTAGGAATATTAGTTGGGACATCTCAAAATAGAATGTAGGAACATTTATCCGGGACGGAGGGAGTAATAAGATAATAAATATTTTGTATGCTATAATTAATGCCAATATACTCCCTTTGTTCTTAAATTATTGTCTTTTTTTTTTGTCCGTCCTAAAATAATTCTTATTTGAAAGTTTTTTTTTTTAGGATAACAGTTTTATCAATTAACTGTTACTTTTTTTTTCATACTTTAATTATGAGCTACATGTACATAAATATTAAAGAAAATTACACAATATATCAATATTAATAATTAAATTAATTATTTTTTCTTAATTCGTATGCCGAGTCAAACAAGAAAATAATTTAGGGATAGAGAGAGTACTAATTAATTTGGATATAAGAAGGAAATGAGAGGGGCAAAAGTGGAAAAAGGAGAAAATGGCATAAACGAAGGGTGTTGTCGCAATCGTTGAAAAGGGCAAGCTGTTTGATTCCGTGGATCATGTGAGAAGTCTAACAGACTGCCCGCGTGATCCCAACTCCGCTTTGGACGACTCCTCTCAGTTTCACCACTACTGGGCCCCTGATTCCCCCGCCTTTCACAATTTTGTGTTGCCTCTAGTCATAATATTGCTATTGTCAACTCATCTTCAATTATTCAAAATTACCTATTAACAAAAGAAAATTATTTTTTTATTTTAAATATTCATGTATGTATGTATCTATAATTCTACACATCTTATGGATTTATCGTAATGCCACGAAATAAATATCTATTTTTCGTTAAGAAAGTTTGTACTCCCTCCGTTCAAACACATAATCCAAGTTTTAAAAATATACTCTCTCGGTTCTACCCAAATATTCTATATTTGTAAAGTCTATTAATTGAGAAATATATAAGTGTCATTAGAGTTAATTACAATTACAAATATATTTGATCAAAATCAAGATAATTATATCACATATGAAGGATAAAGTTGAATTTTTTTGAAAATTGTAGGCGTAATTTTTGAAAGTGAAATCTTTCAGTAAAACATCCCAAAATAAAAT
The DNA here is from genome assembly GCA_016624345.1 of Platycodon grandiflorus. Taxonomy (NCBI): domain Eukaryota; kingdom Viridiplantae; phylum Streptophyta; class Magnoliopsida; order Asterales; family Campanulaceae; genus Platycodon; species Platycodon grandiflorus. Next base: position 31,416,822 of record CM028367.1, on the reverse strand, counting down.
AGTGAACTATTTGCTTCGAACGAAGGAAGTAATATTTAAGATTATGTTAGTATAATTGAAGTCGATTATAATTACAAAAATGCATGAGCATAGCCTGATGCTTATAACATCTATGAATCTAACATATATAAAGGGTTAAAGTTGCAAGGTTATGAGAGATTGTAGCTATAATTTTTAAAATGAACTCTTTTAGAAAAACATTACAAAATAGAAGGTGGACTTAATTTTTGTCTAAAGTACTTATTTTAGCTCTGAGATGAAAACAAATTGGATATCATTAATTTGACCCTACGAGATAACTTGATGGTATTACAAGAAAAAAATATAGAGTCAAATATTATTTTAAATGCATTATAAGAATTAATATGAGATATTACTTCCGTTCCATCCAGGATAAATATATATTTTTTTGACTTTACAAAGTAAATTTGCCCAATTTTTAGATAGATATTCGACATTTTTATTTCATTTTTGACAAAAAAATTATAACTATTTGAGAGTACAAAAAAAAAAAATACGAATTACGTGTTTGATGATTTAAAATAAAAAAACATATTGAATTTTTATTTATAAAAATTAATTTACTTTAAGAAGTTAAAAGGAACACTTATTCTAAAATAGAAAGAGTACTTATTTTAAGACGAAGTATTCTTTTTAGGCATTGTTTGGACTCATAACTTTTTTGTGGTTTGTGATATATTTATTATGATTTTGTTATGATTGAATGAAAAAAATAAGAGGAAGATAGAGAGAAAAAAATGTAGGACGGATGAGAAAAAAAATAAAAATTATGAAAAAAAAAATCCACAAATCACAAAAAAAAAAGAAGGGATAATTATGTTTTTGACCAACGTACTATGGTTGGGAAGCAAAATTCACAATCGTACTCTCAAAGACTCACTTTTGCCCTATGTACTTGCATAAGTTGGAAACAATTGACACATCTGTTATCTGCCCATCCAAAAACTTAACGGCCGTCTGACGTGAAAATGATTTTTGTGTTAAATCTCCATCGTGGTAGCCAAGTGGATATTTATAACGGTAAGAAGATCATGCTTGATGCACGTGATCTTCTTTTTCAATTCATAAACACAGGCACGCTGTTAAGGCTCAAAACCGATAGGCAAAAAACGATCGATGAAAGAGCCTTAACGTACACTAATTTTCCCACCATTTTACTTTCGGACTCCACTAAATTCCACTTGGCTGCCACGGTGGAGATTTAACACAAAAACCATTTTCACGTCAGACAGTCGTCAAGTTTTTGGATGGGCAGATAACGGCTGTGTCAATTGTTTCCAATTTATGCAAGTACATAGGGCAAAAATAAATCTTTGAGAGTACGATGATCAATTATGCTCCCTGACCATAGTACGTTGGTCAAAAACATAATTTATTCAAAAAAAAAATGTAAACAAACAACTCTATTTTATTATTTTTGTGTGTGGGGGGATGGGGGAGACTCAAACTTATGATTACAGCCAAAGAGGATCAACTATTAGTTTTTGGATGTACTCTCAAAAAAAAAAAAAAAAAGTATAGAGTGGTGCACTCAAGTAGTGCTACAATTGTTTAGAAAATACTACTCAAATATTAACATAGATTTTCATAATGATTATGATATTTAATTGAGTTACTTGTATTTAAAGGCTTAGAAGATATTCTAGTCACTCATGGGTCATCACAAATAGCATGCTTTGTATTCTTTTTAGTTCCACAAATTTTGTTATACACACTGGGCTAACTTAATTATGACTTGAAATCTTAAAATATTTAACTTGTTAAATGAGATTAAATTTTTTTTTTTTTTTTTGGAAAAAGGACGTATTACTTGTACTCACGACTTGTTTACTATTTATTGTGCCGTATATCATTCTTCACAAGGCTATTATTGACTTTTGAATTTTTGCGTCGTGCAGATTAAATATCATAGCCTGCCAGGCCAATTCCCTATTGAAAATCCCTCAATGAAGCAAAAATGGCCCAAGGACAGAGTGAAAAGTGAGATGTCCTTCCTGTAAGAGGGGTGGGTAATTGATTATGACGCCCTCCCTTGAGGTTCCGCCAATTGCAACGCCGCCCCCCTATATGTTTGGACAATAGGCAGATAGGATTGTCATTTACACAGTCAACTTGGTCAAACCGTCAAGTTTTATTAACAACCGTTTATATTTGTGGTGTCCTTATCAATTTTTCAAACGTTTGGGGCACTATAATTTGGCCAAAACATCGGGAGTGGACGCCATAAATAACCAGGAAGGCTGCTTGTTTTTGTTGGCATATACTTCATCTTTCCTGATAAATATTCCTAGTTAATATAACACAGAAATTAAAAAATATAATTAATAATATGCTTTAAAATATATTCTGACGATAATACTATTAAACATCAATTAAGTTCAACTATTCAAAATAATTGAATTTCTTTGAATGTATTATATATTAAATAAACTTTAAGAGTATATTAATAAGAATGATAAAGAATAAATAGATCAAAAGTAATTAAAAATATTAGTTGAAACATCCTAAAATTTAAAAATTGAAACATTTATCTGTAACAGATATTGTATAAAAATAATGGGAAATGAATGGTTAAATTAAGTGAGAGATACAATGGTCGTATCAAATCTGACACAAGGAAACAGAGTTGTTGGATTTACTCAAAACCAACTTTAATTTGTTTCCCCCATATGAATCTAAATCTGAGAGTGAGAGAGAACAATTGCAAGCTCAGCTCTGTTATTTTGACAGTTTGTGGTTGATGATGCCTTCCTTGCATGTTTCGTTTCTCTTACCTAAGCAATACTCTCTACCGCCACAAAGTCTTACAAACATATCAAAATTGCTGCAATCTTTTTTGTCACCTTTCATGCAACTTGCTTTCTACTATTGTTTTTGTTACTACTCTACTTTTTTTTTTTAAATATTTTTTTATGTTTGCTTGGGTACTAAGGTACTCGACTTAGGCGTGATCGCAGTCCAGTTTGATCTAATTTTTGCAAGTAAAAAAGAGAAGCAAAACCAAATTAATACTTCGTTTCTTAAAAAATTTAAAACTAGAATCAAACCAAGATATATGAGAACCAAGACCTTAGCTCGTTTTTATTGGTCTGGCCCTATACATTTTTCGATTTTGTGTGGCTCAACGCCTGAACCATTTCGTTTTTTTACTGGGCTTTTTTTTTCTATTCTACTACAAACAAATAATAAAATCTAGGGTTAATTACACCATTAGTCCCTCGACTACGGACTTTTCCACCACTAGTCTCTTAAGAATTTTTTTAAATTTCAGTTCCTTGAGTATCAATAAGTCACGCGACTAGTCCTTTTGATGGATGTCATTAGTAAAATTCTGTTAAGTGGCTCATGTGCCTCCCATGTGCATTTGAAAAATGGCAAAATTAGAATTTCACAAGCCCCTCTTTACTAACTCATCTTCAACCTATAAAACCCAGAAAACTACCATCTTCCTCAACTCTCCATCGAACTCAAAACCCTAGATCCCAAGCTCTATATATTAGTTTAGCAATTCACATTCTGCAATCGAGAAACCACGACCGAGATTTTCTCTCAATACTCAAGAAAAGAAATGAATAACGACTGTAAAATAGAATCCTAGTTCCACTAAACTTGAAGAAAACACAAGAAAATTTTGACTACCTTCGATTGAGAAAAAGTCGCAAAAATTCAGTTAATCCAAATTCACATATTTATTATAGCCACCCGAAATTAACCCATCAGAATATTTTTCTTCTTTCCTGTAAATTGGTGTGTAGAGTTGGAAATTCCCAAATTTCTAAATTCCAAACAGAGCGTCCCTCTTAGCCCCTCTCCCAACCTAGATCTAGCCTCAAAATATTGATCATCACCTTTGTTGCTCACTGTTGTTAGAGAGCACACACATACACATACACACACACACATGCAGCATTAGTTAAATAAAAACAAGATCCAGCGACGACCAAGATCCAGACCCCAGTGGCCGGCGACTTCAGACAATAAACTAGGGCACTCTCTTTCCAATTCACGCAAGCACTCACAAGCCAAACCTCAGGTCTGTCGGTACATCTCGTGGTTCAGCCAGTTAATCATAGTCAAGAACAGCTCGATCAAGCCCTCTAATTGGCCGCGTAATCAAAATTCGGCGTTCCATCGACGTTAATCGTACCGAAAGTGATGAAAATCAAAGTCGTCGAGATTAGGAGCTAGTCTTTGAGGGAGTAAGTAATTGAAACGTCATTGTCACTTGGGGATTGGATGATGGAATATAAGGTTTCGAGGAGGCGAGTTAGGGCTTGTTCGATTTTGGAATGAGGGATGACGGGGAAGCATTCTTCGAGGAAGACGATTATATTGAGCTTGAGATTGAGAGGGATATCTTTGCGGAGGATGAATGAGAGGAAGAGATCGAGCAGGGAGGAGGCATGTAGGTCCAGCGTTGACGGCGGGAGCCGCCATACTGGTGATCGTCGATAAAGGTTGAGATGTTGGGAGGGTGGTGGGTGGGGGGGAGGTCAGTAACAGAGGTGTAGAAAGGGGATGAAGATGTGGGGGGGAGGGGAGAGAGAGAGAGAGAGAGAGAGAGAGAGAGAGAGAGAAAAAAAAATTACTTAAGTATTACAATAAAATCTTGCACATGAAATTCCATAAAAGCCCATAACCAAAGTTACGTGTTGGGCACATGTCAGACTTAACGAAAAAAATCCTAACGGCATCCAACAAAAGGACTAAGCGTGTCTAATTTTGGTACTCAATGGACTAAAGTTTGAAAAAATTTTCTTAAAGGACTAATGGTGGAAAAGTTCATAGTCGAAGGACTAATGATGAAATTAACCCTAACATCTAATATTGTTGTTGATTCTTTTAAACGAGACTGTTAATACTTTTGAATGAGACTGTGTTTGACTAATGTTAAACTTAAGTCCTAATTCTTGACGACAGAAAGAGTGAAATACCACTATAAGTATTTATACTTAGGATTAGGGTTAGATTTAATTAAAAATTATATTTCTAAATATTACTTTATTAATATATACATTATATAATTATTATTATATATATATATATTGTAACACCCTGATCTTACTTCATTTCTAGTCAACTCATAATCACTTCATATTGACCTTGAAACCCTCGGAGAGTGAAGTGTGACGCCCCGGGTTCGGGATTCGGTATTAGACCCCAACTCGGTGCGCCAAACTCAATGAGACAACTGAATTCCACCGAAGTGAACGAGCTACACGTGCTCAAAACCAAAACTAATAAAAACCTGAGTTTTGAAAACTCAAATAACAAAACAATAACTATAAAATCTCCACGGCCAAACACAAGCCGAAGAACAATACTAATAGAAATCCCAATAATAGACCTCGACGGCTGACTACTAAGCCGGAGAAACAACAACACCAAATACTCGCGAGCTAACATGCTCGAGAAAACTACAATAATAAACGGCTCGACATCGAGTGTCGGCACCAAAAGAATACAACATTAAAGGAGTTACAGAACAATGCTACCCATAAGTAAAGTTTATATAACTTTACATCAACCATCGTTCTCACTGAACTAAGAAATTAAGAAACATAATTATACACAAGCTCCGGAGAGCAACTACCCAAAGATCATTCTGCAGCACCCGCAAGTCTCACCGATCGCACTATATCGTCCTTCGATTGCAATCTAAAAGAGTTAACACGAGAAGAGTGAGTCTAAAAGACCCCGTAAGCCACTATAATGCATTGTATGCTATGAGAATGAATGCAACAGTAAACCAAACTCTACATGTAGCTAGTCTAAGTAGCACTTCCGGCTTACCTAACATTTCAGCCACAAACCGGCAAGTCAAGGAACTCTCTAACTTGACCAATAATCAACAAGCTATCAGATGCAACTATATGACATGGCATGATGCTCAAGCGATAAACATAACATGGCATTAACATTTATATACCACAACTAAACATGAATCATCATACTTGGTATACAAATCATTCGACTCACATAGCACTTTGGTTAACACATAAGTGCTCTTAAATAATTCACATTATAAAGGATATCATTTCTCTTTCTCCAACTCTGTGTTGCTCCTGCATTATACAAATAATCAAATATGTCTCGATACCCATGTGTGTGGTATCAATGTCACCGGAATCACTCTTCGGCTATTGACTTCCCCGGAATCACTCATCGGGTTTTGACTTTCCCGGAATCACTCATCGGGTTCCCGGAATTACTCTTCGGGTTACTTAGCTAACCAAAGTCGTGCGTATTGCTACAACAGTGGGGCTACTTTCCACCTGTGGCCAACAAGTGAGGGTATGAACTCCGGTGCGGCGACTTATAGCGATTACGAAACACATTCGTAAAGACTATACATCGTCCCACCATAACTTTACCAAAAATGCCAGCTGGACTCAATGCAATGCACAAGTAGATATTTACTCGTCATTCTCAACAAATCATCATGTGTTCGTTGAATCACATATCAAATCAATTCAATGTGCTTGTAAATACAAGGCACACGATCAATCATCAAAGTAGGATGATTGTCCTACGATTAATCATCAAAGTAGGATAATTGTCCTATTTCATACTAGAACAATCACAACATGTCCGTAATCATTGAACATATAGACAAAATAAGACAATAGGCAAGGTAGGCCAATTGTACAACTCAACCACCAAACAGTGTCTGTAATAGCTAGACACATACATAAACCCCACTGTAAGGCATTTATACCTCATAATCAACTGTCAAACAAGGTCCATAATGTGGAACCTATATAACACCAGGATATGTTATTCATCCTAATCCCAAATAAGGTAACATGTTTCTCACATGTACGCAAACTCATAACCCCACGTAGGTAAGTCTACTCGTACTTACAACCATTAATTAAGGCGTAATAGCTACGCTAAACTAAGGATCTCTAAGTATCCTATCGTCACACAATATCTTTCATCTCATGCACATCATAATATATTACATACTCTTATCGTCGCATATTTCAACTTTATTCGATTTAACTCGTAGTCAGCTAATGTTTGACTAAGTCAACCAAGGTCAATGTTTCATTAAGTCATGAACCTGTCAATTCGTCATCCCACATGGTAGGGAATTAATATATGTCATGTAGGAATTACTACTACCCATTTCTCAACTCCGTAGAGTCAACTATACACATTAATGAAATTATCACAATAATCGACGTTTATTTATTACGTCCTATTCGACTCCGCCAGAGTCAGTCATGACTAGTATATAGTTCGTACAGTATTTAAGTACAATTATACTATCTCATATTGACTCCGCTAGAGTCGTTACCAATATTTAAAATGTCGGGACAAGTCATAGTATCGTCCCTACAAACTCATATCAAATGCAATACTCAATGCACGAAGAGTCTACTACTCGTAACGATTTCATAAGGTTTTCCGCTAGTGCGTAAACTACAAAACTTCAATGATTCGTTATAGTCAAACTTAAGAATGACATAGTGAGGAACCATTAAATTAAACAAGTCTTCGGCGACATTATGGCCGGAACCCAACTAATATCACGCAAGTATGCTTCAACCTCAATGAGTTCCTATTACTCGGCATAATAATTACTAAGACAACCGCAACAACACAACAACCACAACCATAATACCAACAACGTCAAGCTCTACGAACTCAACAATAATTCATCAATTCTTTCTTTATTCCAAAATCCTTAAATCAAGCAAGTAACGGAATATAACCTAACATCATTCGTAGGGACGATTATAATATATATATCTCCCAATAAAAGTCACGACTATTGTCGCTAACGCACCCTACATGCTTTACTCTTTCAATTCAACTCGTAAAACACACAAAGCATTATAGTTACTTACCTTCACCGCAAATCCACCGCAAAATCAATGGCTTATGATGGAAATGTGCTCCTCCGCGAACTCTACGCCGCTACGGAGTCCAAACGTCGATCCCAAGCTCAATCCAAGTCCGCATCAAGCTTCTTCTCTCTCAAGACTTCCCTTTCTCTCTCTAAAACGTGAGAGAAGAAGTGGGGTGACAATTCTTCAACCGATCGGATGATCTAATCGGCTAGAAACATGCTCCTCGTCGCCCTCTACGCTACGGCGAAGACGGATCGTCGATCCGACCAACGGAGCTCGAGATATCGCGATTTCTTTCTCTACTCTCTCTCCTCTCTCTCTTCTTTCTCTCTCTCTAAAGATCTGGTTTGGAAGAGAATAATGAGGGAGAAAAGGGTTGGGTTTTGTTATTAATACCATGGGTAAGTGTTTGGCCCAATCCCGGGCTTGTTTGAGCATTTTAAACCACTTAAAGATGTTAAAAACCGAGAAATAATGAAAACCGGACAAACATAGTATATGGCTTTGCACGGCCGTGTCAAGGAAGTGTGCACGGCTGTGTCACCCTTGCACGGCCGTGTCAAGGAAAGGCACGCGGTCGTGCCAAACATTCTGGAATTTCTGAGATTTCTGTCCTCTATACGCACGGCCGTGCCAAGGAAAGGCACACGGCCGTGCAACATCAACACGGTTCATTTTCGCATCTTTTCACTCCATTTCCTAGGTTTGATCACTTGGCCACTCTTAGGTGTGATTATACAACACTTATAACACATCTTAACAATATCGTGGATCGCATATTAAGGCATAATCTAACGATTCTTATAAGTATGAAACAGAATCATGAACTAAAACATAATTCAACTAACATGTTACTACAACAAGTCCAACATGTAAATCACGCTTAACATAAACAAATCACACGTATGAGGATTCAGGGTGTTACATGAAGTGTCATGCTTGTTAAGCGTGATGTGTTGAGCTGAGAACCGTATTTGACACGTAATTAATTTACGTTGTGTCGTGCGTTATTTTCGTATTCGTTCGGGACTATTATCGACCTTGATTAACATCTGTATACGTTGTTCATTTCCCCGTCCCATTGACCTAATCTTGGTTTGGACTCCTTCACGATTGATGATCATATTGATCTTGTTGTTATCCCGCATGCGGAGTCATTTCAAGTGTTTCGTATGCCCCAATTTGTACTCAAACCTTTATATGATTGATTTCGTGAGTATTACGTTGAACTTCTAGCTTTGTTTCCAGATTTTTCAGGAACCTTTCTCGAGCGCTTCGACCTTCCCATAGACTTAAAATCACTCTGGGATCATTTAAAATCATTTTTAGAGCGTTTCGAAGCATTTTCGGAGAGTTCGGAGAATCTGGACACAAAACGATCGCCCTGGGGGAGATCAAAGCGATCGCCCTGCATCTAGAGGGCAAAGCGATCGCCCTGGGGGAGATCAAAGCGATCACCTTGCATCCAGAGGGGAAAGCGATCGCCCTGCATCCAGAAGGCAAAGCGATCGCCCTGCATCCAAAGGGCAAAGCGATCGCCCTGGGGAGATCAAAGCGATCGCCCTGCAACCAGAGGGAAAACCGATCGCCCTGGTTAGGATAGAGCGATCGCCCTGCCCCGACCCTGTTCGTACAGTTTTCGTTCTTTCTTAGTTTTTCATGTTTTTAAGTGGTTTAAAATGCTCAAACAAGCCCAAAATTGGACCAAACACTTACCCATGGTATTAATATCATAACCCAACCCATTTCCCCTCATTATTCTCCTCCAAACCCAGCTGAGTTGAGAGAGAGGTTAAAGAGAGAAGAGAAAAAAATTACGATATCTTGAGCATCAGAAGTCGGATCGACGATCCATCTTCGCCGCAGCATAGAGGGCGACGAAGAGTACGATTCTAACTAAAGGGATCGTCTGATCTGTTGAGGAATCACGACCTCACCTCTTCTTCCATGTTTTTAGAGAGAGAAGGTTGATTTTGGGGGTATAAAAGCTTGATTTGAGCTTGGGATCGATGTGTGGACTCCGTAGCGGCGTAGAGGTTGCGGAGGAATACATTTCCACCCAAAGCTCCTTGGATTACATGGAGATTTGCATTGTGTAGTATGTTACTAATCTTCTTCTTAGATTTCAAGCATCGTAGTGTAATATCGCGATGTTTATGTGTTATACATGTTGTATAATAACTCCCTACATGCTATACTTATTCAAGATGATCTACTAGCATGCTAATTGATGAATTGTTGTTAATTTTGTGATCTCCAAATATTAGAGACTTGTGGAGTTCGTTGTTGTACACGTTGTGTTGTTATTGTGATGGTTGTTGTCTCCGAGTATTAAAGACTCCTCGAGATTGTGTTGTGGTTATTATTGTTGTTTCCTGAGTTGTAGACTCACGGGTTTGTTTATTAGTTGGATTCCGGCAGTAAAGTCGCCGATGACTTGTTTTAATTCTATCGAGCATTCATTGAGATTATAATCGTTAATATCTTCGCGATGACTCGTGAGATTTACATGGGTAGCATATACCCCGAACGTTGGATATTGTGATTGACACGGTTAATTAGGGACGATACTATGGATCGTTTTGAGGTTTAATTTGTAAATGACTGACTCTAGCAGAGTTGTATAGGATGTAAAGATTATACGTCGTGTAATGTGGTAACGAGTATCATAAACCAATGTAGGTTGTATTTTAGTCTCCTACGATGTGGGATGACGAATTGTTGAGATCGTGACCCAATAGAACTCGACTTGGGTTGACTTAGTCAAACATTAATTGATTATGAAGTACGTTGAATCGTTGACTTAAACCTTATGCCTTTGTAAGGGTTAATTATCTATAATAGTCTATCCATGAGTTTTATCGAATAGTGATGCCCCTTAGTGCACGACATTTTGCATAAGATGAATAGTCTCAATCGTTAGATGATGAGTTGGGTATATTTCAGGTAGTTAATGACACACCTTGGTTATCATTCCAATATGGACGATGTGACTTGCTGAGTGTCGTGATATGTATAATACACAACAGAAATGAGATGAATAGATATACATGAGATGAAGTATATTGTGATCATAAGATACCATAGAGATCCTGAGTTTAGAGTATTCATTATGTATGGATTATGATTGTAAGTACGAGTAGGCTTACACATGTTGTGATTATAAAGTCTAGCATTCGCGGACTTAAATGATTTGGTATATGTGTGATTGTTCTAGTAAGCAATAGGACAATCATCCTACTTTGATAATTGATTGTGTGTTTAGTATTTACAAGCATATTATGTTGATTTGATATGTGATTCAATAGAACACATCATGATTTGATTTATTAAGTTGTGATTCAATAGAACACACTTTGATTAGTTTGGCATGAGTAAACATCTACTTGTGCGTTGCATCGAGTCCAGTTGGCATATGTGCATTGGAGGTGTATTGACGCTCGGTCATTGCGAGAGCAGAGGCTTCGTAATAGCCGAAAGCCAATACACTGGGCCTCTCCCTACTGTTGGCCATGGTATGGGTTTTCTCTAGCCCTACAGTTGAACGAAATAAACGGTGACTGTGCATTGTCGACATCTTTTATTGTATGCATTGGGATACGGACACCGGTCCCTTTTGATACTTGTGAGTGGCTAGAGTCGTATTATCTCTCGTCGTAGGGGATCGAGCGATATGTCGACGTGGATACAAAAAATGGTCCACAACGGGTACTTATCAATCGTGCTTGACGTGGTCGGGTACATTTATTTGATGGGTACTTGTAGATTGTGTTTGACGCGATCGGGTACATATATTTGTTTTGGGATACGAGCACCGATCCCTTTGTGATTTGTGTACGGCACTACTAGCACAATCATCTATTTTTGTTCGTTGGTCAATTTTGGGAGATGTGTCCAGCATCAGCGGCACAATTATTTATTATGGTTCTCTGAAGTAGAAGCACAGGAATCTGTTATTATTATTATCTTGTTGGATAGCAGCAGAGACATCTTTTATAGTTCTGTGAAGCAGCGGCGTAATCGTCTTCTACGGTTTCATGGAGCTATAAGGTCGGAAGTTTTTCAAGGGATTTCGGAGGTGTACCTCGAATCCACCGTATCTACCTTTATGTGTTTACTTCACGTTTTATGTGCTTCCTATACGAGCAAATGTTGGTCGTGGTCTCCAACTAGTGCATGACGGTTGGCGGCTACTAATCTTCTCGTGAATATAGGGTTGGTTGTCTTATGTGCTACAACCTGTTTATTATCCTGTTATATTGATGTGCATAATGCCATGCCATATTGTTACATTGGTAACTTATTGGGTGTAATACCCTAGCTTTCCTAATGTGTTAATTGGGTAAATATGTGTTTATTATGTTTATTAGCATGAGTAGAAATGACATGTTAGTAATAGAAGTTTGATTGTGTAGCATGTTGAGCATTTAATCTTGTACACTTGTGATAATTGCCTTAGAAATATAGTAAAATAGCATTGCATTAACTGGTAGGCTTGGCACGGTCGTGCGCCTTATATGGCACGACCGTTCGAGAGTAGACAGAAAGTTAGGTTTTGAACTGTTGAGCTTGGCACGACCGTGCGCCTTATATGGCACGACCGTGCGAGAGTAGGCAGAAACTTGAGTTTTGGCCGTACAAGTTGGCACGACCGTGCGCCTTTATATGGCACGGCCGTGCGAAGTGTACGGACAACACATTACTGACTTTGTAAATTTTGACTTTTGACCCTTGGACCCTTGACTGAATGTGTTGTACCTTGGTTTGACCTTTTTGACCATATTTAAGTCACTCTCCAATATGAGAGAGACATAATACACTTCATTTTCTTCCTTGAAAACCTAGAGAGTTTGTGTGGGAGATGTAAAGTGAGATTAGTGTGTGTAGACCATAACTTTCCATCAAACCATTGAATCTTCCATGCAAGACCACCCAAGGGTTGCTTAAGACTAGGAGAACTTCATTGAAGGCTTTTATTTTCTTTTTAGTGGTTGGATTGTCTATTTGAGGTAAGTTACTATTCCCCATTTTGTATGCTTAAAGCTTCAAACCATGCTAGTGATGTTATAGACTTGCTAGTTTTGTTAAGGATGTGTTATACATGTTTAAATGTTACATGCATGTGTGCAGTCTTGTTTGTGATGATGAACTTGGTATGAGATATTTGGTTGAGTTGTTTACTCATTATTGAACTTAGAATTGCACTAAGAGAAGAACAAGGACTTTAGTTGGGAGAAAGTTGCATATAGCAACTATACCCAAAGTGAACAATGATGCTAATGAACTTTAGTGATGGAGTTTTGGTTATACAATACACACCAAAATGTTGTTAAATCCCTAAGGAAGTCTAAGTTGGTTTGAGTGGAATTATGAACCCTCTAACAAGTTGATTGAATTGAATAATTGTTGTTGTGGAATAGAGACTTGTAGATAGCTCTATGTGATTGTATAAATTTGAAAAGTATGTGCTTGTTGATAGCATGTTATTAAGTAAATATGAGTTACTTGACAATTACCAAGTTCACTACTTTTGAACTTGGGGGTTAATATGCATAAGATGAGTAGATACCATTTTGTGCATTTGCATTGAGTCCAGCTGGCATTTGTGTTAACGAGTTATAGTGGGACGACATTTAGCCTTAACAAATCAATGTTTGGAATCGCTATAAGTCGCCGTACCGGTATGCACACACACCTCACCTGTTGGGCATAGGTGAGAGGTAGCCCCTCTGTTATAGCAATACGCGTGACTTTGGTTGCTAAGATCCGATAGATTATCGGGGATCCCGGCAAGTTCGGGGATATCGATATATCATAGACGAGTATCGATACACGTTGTTTATTTGTGTATTGCAGGAGCAACGCAAAAGAAGAGTAAAGAGAAACAATATCCTTTGTAATGTAATTTACTTACAAGTACTTACGTGGACATCAAAGTGCTATGTGTTTAACATGAGTCGTATATCGTTGATGATATTTCATGTTTGAGTTGTGATGTATAGAAATGCTATCACTTGATCTTAAATACAAATGAGCATTATGCCATGTCATGTAGTTGAATTTAGTAACTTACTGTGTCTTTATGACTCACCTCGTTGTGTTTAATTGTTTTCCTTAGATCCGAACCAGCCAGGCAGCTCCCGGTGAGGTCGGTGAGAACGAGGATAGATAGCAGGTTGTCTTGTAGTGTACTTTTGGTTGTACAAGTTTTAGTTGTATTTTTTTTTAGTGAGATACGAAGGTTGTGTAAAGTTATTTAGACTTTACTTTTGGGTAGAAACATACTTGGTTTGTATTATTCTTTTGATATCCGACATGAATGTCATGCTTGTGTACATTTGGTTATTGTTCCAGTTGTGTTTCCGAGCATGTTGTGGCTCGTGGTTATCTTGTTGTTTCCGGCATGTTGTGGCCGATGATGTTGTCTTAGTTGTTTCCTTCCCGAGTTGTAAACTTGTGTTTGGTACTGGTTGTTTTTCGGTAGTTATATCGCCGAAGATTATTTACACTTTTGTTAAACCAGGTGTTTACATGTTTGGTTATGCCTTGTTAAGTTGTTATGGCATCCCGACCTTGGAATTTTGTATGGAAATCCGGGTCGGGGCGTCACATTGGGTCTTCGAGTCATCCCTTCCATATTTGTTTTCCTTAGTTGCAGGATTTGAGTTCCAGCGCAGTGAGGCTTTAGTTAGAATTTCCTCTAGTTATATTTATCTCGTATTCTGTGAAATTGTAGATTTAAGCTAAGTTATGTAAACTTAGTATGTCGGGTAGAAATGTTGTATTTTGGTGGCGACTCGTGGAGTCAACCAGTTGTACCTTATTGTATCAGCAGTAACTTTATTTACTTCCGTTGAGGCTTTGAGCCGTTTATCTTTAGTTGTCTTCCCGAGCGTGTTATCTCGTGGTGTTTTAGATGTTGTTGTTCTCCGGCGCTTGTTAACTGTGGAGGTTTTTATTTAGGGCCTGATTGTTAAAACTGAAAATTAAGCTCTGAAAACTGATGTCTGAAAAAGTAGAGCTTAAAATATTAAGATATCATCTTTTGACTTAAAATTTTGGCTATTTTTAAGAGATACTTAATTTATTAAGTGATATAATATTGCATTATCAAACAATCTTATTTTTAATATCACTTAAAACTTTTCTAATTAAGCTCTTAATTAGGTTACCAAACATGCCCTTAGTTGTAGTCTTATTGTTATTCGAGCTTTGAAGCTCAAGTTCATTTAGTTATTCCGATGCTTTGAAGCTCAAATATTTTTCGAGCCTATTTATCTTATGAAATGAATGGTTAATTGGGAAAATTAGCCATTTGGTTTCAAGGCTTGGGTAAGGTTGGGCTTTTAAAGGTTGGGGTAGGTGGATTGGTGGGTCGGGCGACAATCGCTATGCCTACCTAGAGTCCATCCATTGATTCTCTCTGTGTATGGATTCCAATGAAAGCCTAAGTCTAGTTTAGCCAAGTAAAGCAAAGGGCTAATCCAATCCAACCCAACAACGCTGATTCATATTTCAGAAAATTGCTGGCCGGTAACTTTGGAAAGTTTTTATTCTCTCCAGTCTACTCTTTTTTTTTAACTGCTAAAAGGCGCTTTCATAAAATTATTCCTAAAATGCCCCGTAGTAACATATACAGTAGATTCTTTCTAAAATTTCTCCAGTGAATCTTCTTTTCTTCTTAAAATTTCTCCGGCCAATCTTCCAGATAACTTCTTCCTAATATTTTCTTTGGTGAATCTTCATTTTTTCATAAAATTTCTCCGGTGAATCTCTGTTTTTATTCTAATAGCTCGTAGTAAAGAAAATTAATTTTTGTGGATAGCTTCTGTTTCCATTCCAATAGAACACTACTGAATCTTACTTACTAAAATTTCTCCGATAAATCTTCCTTTGACTGCATCGCGATGATGAAATTAGACATCGGATGATGGAATTAGGCATCGAGATGTTGGAATTAAGCATCGCGATGATGAAATTAGACATCGGGTATCGAGTCCTAAAATTTTTCTAGTGAATCTTACTTACTAAAATTTCTCTGGTAAATCTTCCTTTGGTTGATAATAGAAATAGGCATCGTAAATGGGCATCGAGTCCTAAAATTTCTCTAGCGAATCTTACTTACTAAAATTTCTCCGGCAAATCTTTATTTGGCTACATCGCGATGATGAAATTAGGCATCGCGATAATGAAATTAGCCATCGCAATTAGGCATCGCGATGATAAAATTTCTCCGATAAATCTTTCATTAATGTCATAATCATTTTTTTACTCAAAAATTGTCTTTTTCTGATTTTCAAAAAAGTACGATGAACTGAAACGATTACAAATATCCAAAAAGGGACCGACCTATAATTTACCCTTCATATTTTGTGAAAGATTAGTAAGCCTTGAGCAGAGTCTCGTAATTCAAACCTTAATCAGTCATCACGATCAATACCCGAATTAAAAACAAAAAGAAATAATCAATAACTTATCTTCTATGATATTGCTAATTGCTGTGAAGTTTACAGTAACCCAAATAAAAAAAATATAGTCCCTTCGTTGCGATCAAAAAGTCATCTTTTTATTTTTAAAAGTCAACATAAATAAAATTAAAATTTAACATACTTCAATTACATTTTTAAAAATAAAATTTCATTCACTATAAATTATATTAAGAATACTATGTATTACAAATTTTATGACTTTAAATAAATTAAAAATTTTATGTAAATCGTCGATCAAACTTTAATTAAAGTTAAACTAAAAAAGTTAAAATGAGGGAGTATATTGTACTCCGTACTTAAATTGTCTTTTACAACTTTTTAAATTAGTACGCTAGTTCTATTCTACGCACTTTACTAACAAGATATTGCTCATAGGCATAGATACTAATTTCGCGGCTTTATTTTTACCGAAATTTAATAAGTTCACTTTGTAATTTTTTTTTTGTTCACAATTTAATCACTCTACTTGAGTTTTTACCATCAATAAGCTCATTCATTGAGTTAGCTTATTAATTTTTAAGTTCAAATAGAGTTATTAAAGTGTAATGCAAAAAATAATAATGGGTGAAATAGAGTTACCAAATTAGCGTTTAAGCCCGCCTCGCAACCTGGAAATTATACTCAATACATTGGGCCTTCGACACTATGAGATTTTAAAGAGTCCATTTAAGTGCTAACTTCATCGGGCCTAGATGTGGACTATTTATGCAATTCTGGCTTATCCTGTCTCTTACAAATCGATAAGGGCCCATTTTATCTTAAAGCTTGGTCTATGTAAAAGCTAGAATGTTTGGATTTTTGACACATCAGTTGAAAAGTTAGATCAAGATATTTTTATTTTTTAATTCTCTGTCATTATTCTGAATAATTATGGTTATAATGATATAGTTTGGTATGCAAATGATGTGAAAGCCACGTGCAACAATTTTATACTTTCTCCATTCCAGCCAAAAAAATTACTTTTTTTTTTTTTTTCAGAAGTCAACAAGTGACTAAATTAAATTAAAATTTTACACATTTTACTTATGTTTTAAGAAATAAATTTTCATTAATTAAAAACTATCTTAAGAATACTATGGATTGCAACTTTCATAATTTTGTAAAAACTACTAAATTTATGTTAATTATCGATTGAAGTTTAACTAAGTTGACTAAAAAAAAATCAAAAATAAACTCTTTACTTGGAACAAAGGGAGTATAAAATATAAATCTTTTAGCTTGAATATGACTTCATGTAGATCCTTCATTATCAAACCTAGTTTTGATATTATTTCCTTATTCTGTAATCAACTTTTATGATCCTCCTTTTGATTCTTCTTTATCTGTTTCTCATTACTTTCAATCAAGATAATACTAATTAAAAGTAGATTCATAGTATGCTTTCTTTACCTAATTGGATCTTTTAATTAATCCAGTTCGACATAATAGGGTTGGCACCCATCATACATATGATGCTTCATCCCCTCGCATATTAGGCAAAAATTTAGATAAGACCATTTTACAGTACGACGATATCACATGACTAATGTAGTTTTAATGTAGTGAATTAGTCAAAGTGACTCCGTCATACGATAAGACTGTGTCACAGAGACCTACTCCACATATATATTAACTATTTTGTAGCACTCACAATCAAGCATTTTATTCACTTAAGTAGCTCGTGACGAACTTTAGAACTTTACAATTTGAGGCGTTGAACGAAGCTGAATCAAGCCAAATTGGGCGGCTTGGTTAAGTTTCATGACTTACGTGGTTCGCTTCGGATTGAGTTTTCGGCAAGCCGAATAATTTGGTTCGGTTTTTCGAGGTTACCGAGTTGAGCCGAACTATTGATCACATATATATAGTCCGATCCTAACCATTGCACCTTGTAGAAAAGGCTAGTTAATCAAGATGGTTTCTTGCACTTGAAAGTTTGTAATTAAGAAGATAAGCGATAAATGGAGGCAACAAGTAGCTTAGTAGCTATGTACATATATGTGAATACTAGTTCAAATTAATATTTTCAAGTATAATTTTCAATTTTAACAGGCAAGCATCGAGATTTTTCGATCTGTTAATGTTTTCTTCAAAATGATGACGCAAATCCCAATTTAATTACTCTCTAACATGAAATTTTGACCAATCGAATACCCTTTAGGCGATGGACTGACGCGGTTTACCTAATAATTTTCTAATAGCATTACACATAAGCCAGCTGTTTAGTCACTAATTAGTCATTTTCAAGTTCTTTGTTTTGCACATTTCAATACTATGATTGGCAAAGTTAACTGTCATTCAACTTAGAAAGGATATTATAACTAATTTCCCTAATTGACTTGATTGACCAATGGGCTATCTTGATCTTTTTTAGTATTTCATAAACCTTATTCTATCCTACATCCAATTGCAAGTTTTGGATTCTCTTAGAATCAATCAGATTACTCTACATCATTTGCCACAAACAATAGTATATGGTTTTTTTTTAAGGAATTGTACGTAACAATACTTAATCTTTATTAAGTCTTAGTTGTAACAATAATTGTAGAAAGAATTGTAAACCTAGCAAAGTTGTTATCATAATCAAAAGACAAAGTGCAACTTGTGCTTAAATTACATTATGTGCAAGCATTCAGTAACTCTGTTCACACGTACAAACGTATCTTTCTGAATGTTTCAACGAAATATTTTTTCAAAATTTTTCTTGAGAATTTACTTATAAAATATATTTTGGTAGTTGTTATTGACATTCAATGGCAAGAAAGTATGTTTGTAAATTAAGTCGTCAATAATGAAGTTTATCTTATTCAAAAGAAGTGCAACTTGTGCTTAAATTGCATTATAGGTAAGTTTTAATAAGTATGTTCAGACGTACAAACACATCTGACTATTAAATTAATTTTTTCAAAATTTTTCCGATTAGTATTATACTTATAGTACATATTCTAATGGTTGTTACTGCAATTCAACGGTAAGAACACATGTATGTAGATATTAACATATTTTCTGAATCGATTTGACATATTATAGGTTTACAGGAAATAATGAGAAAAAAAGCACCTCAGAAGAGAAGTCATTTAAAATGTGTTCATCCAATAAAAGTTTTTTTTTTTTTTTTATTGTTATTTTTTTTTGAGAAGATTCCCCACCATAGTAAAAGACAAATGAGTATTAGTCTAATGAAAGTCCTTTTCTATATCAAATATTTTTTAATTAATAACTTGAACAAAACCCAAGTTGGAATTGAGTTATAAATGCAACATGCATGATCAAAACCAATTAACTAAATGAAAAGATCAAACTAGCCATTTAATAAATACCACTAAACTTAAGAAAGACAAAAGCAAGTAGGAAAAGGTACAGCTAGGGTTTATCTTTAAAGATACTAATCACTGGAGTAATATTTTAAAAGATCATCTGGATGTGAGCTACTCAAGTACTTATATTAATGGTTACTTTTACAAGTAAAAGAGTAATTCATTTGCCCCTTTATTTTATGGGTAACATGCAAAATACCCCATTATGGTTTGGCTAGTGTGCACATCACTCACCTCAGATTCAATATTAGGCACATAACCCTCTCATGATTAATTGGCGGGGGGGGGGGGTTTGCTTCTGTTACTCCCTCCGTCCCTAAATTATTGTCTGGGTTGACCCGGCATACGGATTAAGAAAACTCAATTGACTTGATTATTAATATTGGAATAATATTGAAAAAGTGTGTTGTTTGCCCATAATTAAAGTAGGAAGAAAAAGTAAGGGTAAAATAGTAAAAGTGATGTTCTAAAAAGGAAAGTTTCAAACAAGATAATTATTTTGGGACGGACGAAAGAGGAAAGGAAGACAATAATTTAGGGACGGAGGGAGTAATATTTTCGTCCAAACTAACAGGACGCGAACAACATGCACCAAAAGCCTGACTTTTGACCCCAAACGTACTCGTAATCACATTATTACCCCACACTAGAATCTATATTGATTTTGGGTATTAATAGTTGACAACTGACATCCACAAACTAATTTAAATCAGTTATAGTGATTTAATCAAGAGAATCAACAAGCGCGTAGATCAACTGGTAAGAGAGTTTGTTCCAGCTTAACCAGAGGTCTCAGTTTCAAACCATGGGAACGTAGCTGCGTTAAAACTTGTTGGGAGAACTTTACCTCCCTAACGGGTCCTACACTGCTCGGGGGATTAGTCTTGGGCCTACCTGCTTGGGAACACCTTTGAAAAAAAAAAATTAATCAAGAGAAATTAAAGGATGAACAAAAAAATTCATATAAAAATCAACAAATAATTAAAAGTCGAGAGAGAAAGGGAATTGAATAAGGGGACATCATCGAAATTGATTCAGGGATTGCGATATGACCCATGATTGCGAGTTAACTTGGTAATGAATTTACCTATGCAAGATAGAAATTCTAGATCTATCGATTTGACCCAAATAAAATGTGGTTGAGTGAAGAATGAGGCAAATTCCTAGTGGAACTCTGGTGGTCGTGGAAGCATAGAATTGGTGATCGTGGATGTTCACGCAGTTCTTAAGAGGTTTTTTTTGTCTGCACATGTGAATGAGAGAATAAGAGGCCAAGGTTTTTATCCTAATCCTTGCCTCTGGATTTCCAATATGAAATCACGTCGCCAAGGTAGCGCCTTCATTTTTGTTCTTTAGTTTATGTTTTTCAGGTGTAAGATATGGATGTCCTAACTATTGGCTTGGCGTGTTTGTAGAAGTCCCCGCCATATGAGGAGGAAAAGGTTTGAGGATGTTAAAATTCAAAATCTGAGTAAAATAACTATTACTCCTTATTGGAATAAGAATTCGGTGGGTCAGGAGAAGTTTAAGTGTTCGTATTAGGAAGCCATCGATTGTGCGCTCTTAGCTATGGATGACGATAGCCGGTGGATTTTGAATGTGGGTGTATATATGCAAATGTATTACTCTCGTTGTTTCACATGAAAAGACCACATTTAAAAAGACTAACAATTAAGGGATATATAAGTATTTCTTAATTTTTAAGTATAGTTAATAAATTTATACAACATGTGGAGGGTAAAGTTATAAGTTTATGAAGATTGTAATCATAATTTTTAAAAGTGAATTCTTTACGTGAAACATTCCAAAATATAATAATGGACTCTTTGCTCGAAATGGAGGGAGTATAATGTAATGATTTTCTAGGGTGTTAAGGGAAACAGATGAAAATTAGGTTGACACACAAGGATATTTTGGTCATTTGACAGTTTCTTTTAATGAAGTTAAGGAAAACAACCCCCCTCCCTTGACTATAAGAGGGTTATGCGCCTAAGATTTGCAGTAGAGGGGGTTTTTTCACACACCAACCAAACCACAGGGGGGACTTTCTGCATTTTACTCTTATTTTATACTCCCTCCGTTTCTAAAAGAGTGTCGTTTTTTACACGACATACAAATTAAGAAATGACGGTGTGTGTTTTTGTAAGGATATTCATGTGAGAGAAGAACCTATTAATTAAAGTTCGAATTAAATTAAGGATAAAATGATAAAGGTAATTTTCAAAAAAAAAAAATTTAGAAAGTGAACATTTTTTTGGAATGACTTAAAAAGAAAGAATTTTTTTTACGACTAGATAGACTACCATGTTTTGCACACTAGCTCTAATAAGTCAAAGTCAATTATTGTGAAATGGAACAGAACCCCAAAATAATCAAATGAGATAATCTCTTGTTCTAAAATTATTGTTTTGCTTTACTCTTTCTTTGTTTGTCAAATAAGATATTTTTCATAGTGCGTCTGCATGGAAGTCTTGCAAATCGTATGCGGCCGCATTGTGCGTCCGCATAGCGACGGGTTTTAGGGTTTTCTATTGTATCCATATAAATAGTTGTATACCTAGAACGTTTGAAGGTGTGAGCCTCTAATAAAATTTCAACAGTTTGTTGGTCTCAATCTCTCTCTCTTCTTTGTGATTGATCCTATTATACTCTGTTAATTTGTTTGCTAGTCTTCCGCTGTGCACAACATTTTCATTTTCCAAATCCTTTGTATAGTTCCCAGCTGTATGTTGAGACTTGAAAGTCGATGAGTCGATTTAACATTCAATATGAAAATTGATGAATAAGAGGGTAAACTCTTTAAAATATACTACTATATACTCCCTCTTTTCTTGACAAATAGTCCACTATTCTATTTTGAAATATTTTACATAAATAGTTTATTTTAAAAAATTATGCATACAATATTCATAACTTTATAATTTTACCCTCCACATGTGGTATAAACATACTAATTATGTTCAAATATTTTTGTAATTATGATCAATTCTAATGATACTTATTATATATCTCTTAATTATTAGACTTTTTAAACGTGAACTATTTGGGTGAAACGGAGGGAGTAGTGCTCAATTCGTGTTTAAATGAGTATGTATTTTTTAGTTATTAGCTAACATTAAGAAAGTTGACGTTTAGGTCATTTTAATATCATATGTATATTAATACATTTAATATTTGTATATAACATTAAAAGTTTACACTAGAACATGATAAGTGTTAAAGGAGAAATTAGTAAACTTATACAAAAATAAGCACTCATTTAGAGGCAAGAAATTTTAAAAATGGACATCATAGCGACGGAGGGAGTACAAACAATAATAATAGACGCAACGCTATTAGGTACTCCCTCTGTCCCAACAAAATAGTTTCATTTATCAATCTAAACTTTTTAACATTGTAACTTTACTTGCTTGTACAAATAGCACTAAAATTATTAATAATATTTTAAGAAATAAGACTATTTTTTCGAAACAAACCAAAGAAAGAGTTTTTATTTTTATTTTTTTTGGACGGAGAGAATAATTGACATTTTCGTTATCGAGGAGAATGCATAAATCAAGCATCCTTTCCAAGAGGAGCAGGGGTTGGTTTGATCATGAGTAGGTTTAGGATGATTACTATTGTTAGGACCTTTGTTTAGATCATATGTTTTGATGATGCTAATATGTTAGATTAATCCTAATTATGATTAGGAATTATGTAAAAAGAGTTTTATATCAAGAGATATGATTATCGTTGTTTTGCTATTTCACAGAATGGAAACAACTAAGGTTGAAGAACAAAACTGTTTAGCTCAAACCTAACGGTTATGATTGACCCGCTCAGTGTCTAGCATACAACGATCATATTGAAGGGCAATAAAGACTTTTAAAGATGCTACTACGCAAGAAAAAAACTAATTAGGGTGACATTAAAAAACTGTGAGACAACGAACATATCAAGCTGGCAACTGTACATGTTCAAGCAAGTGGATAAACAAGTTGCAAATCCACCGCTGAGTAACGGTGCGCCAGCTATTTCAATCTACTGTCTATATAAAGAACATCTCAAATGAAGGAAAATGGCAGCAGACACAATAACAAATTACATAGATAGAAATCATATTTCTCACACTTCATCAAGTCAATATTGAGTATCACTCATATTCATTAAGCCTCAGTATACCGAGAGAAGATAGTCATTAAAGACTGGTCAAGCATCCAAGCAATGGATCAACAAATAAGTTGTTAAAGATCAATAAGCTCACTTCGATTAGACTGGCTATAGTCGTTTCAACAGAAGCCTTTATTTCATCTTTGTGTACCTTGTGGATTGTGTGGAAAACCTAGTTGGGGAGCCAACTAGTTGAGAAGGAATTGAGATCTTTCCTTC
Source organism: Platycodon grandiflorus (assembly GCA_016624345.1). Classification (NCBI taxonomy): domain Eukaryota; kingdom Viridiplantae; phylum Streptophyta; class Magnoliopsida; order Asterales; family Campanulaceae; genus Platycodon; species Platycodon grandiflorus. Next base: position 31,392,786 of record CM028367.1, on the reverse strand, counting down.
GATCTCAATAATTTGTATAATTGAAAGATTATAGTGGATTATTGCTTCACGAGTGCCAGAGGGCTGTGAGGAGTGGATGTTGGATATTGAGATCCGAACCACCTTAATTCATTGTGTCAATCTCTCTCTATTCCTTACTCTTTAATTATCGCTTACTGTTATATTGAATGCTCTCTGCATGATTACATATTATTTAACTGTTTATCTGTGAACATCCCATATTGAATATATTCAAAACAACTATCCTCTGTTAGAAACAGCTAAACTCTCTCGTATCAAATTAACTCCTAGTTAATTTTTACAACAAAATAAGATCATAACTTGTTTTAAACACTTAAGTCACTCTTTGCAATTACAAATTCCGCTGTGTAAACTCAATATATCGACTCAAACCGTTTTATTATCTTAATTGTTTTAGCTAAACATTTTTATTACGATTAAGAGTTGATTATCTAGTTATTTTGTATTCCTATATACATAAGGAATATGGATCTTGTTATAATGAAGGAACCAATCGTTGATCGAAACCACCCCTTCCTCACAAATATCATATTCTTATTCCTTAGATATAATTACTTGTTTAGTGAGGGACTAATTAGTAATCTTACTCCATGTTTAAAGGACAACATTTGGATTGACCCTTCTCATTTTGTTGACATTTGTTTAGACTTAGGGGACCATTTGGTAAGGTAACGTGCTTTTCTATATATATATATATATATATATATATATATATATATATATATATATATATATATATATATATAAAAGACATATATAAACCAAGCTTAGCAATGCAGTTTCCCCATTTGATTGGACAAAGCTAAGAGGTTTGAAAGCCATATTCCTGACACAAATTCTTCTTACATAGTTCAGCTTTGTAAGCAACATGTTTTTTTTTTAACTACATTTGCTGCCTTAATAATTTCCCACTAGATTGGTGTTGGTTGATCAAATATCTCTCTCTCTCTCTCTCTCTCTCTCTCTCATGCTACACGTAATATTTTTTTTTACGTAATACTCCCTCTGTCCCTAAATTATTGTCTTCCTTTCTTTTTTTGTCTGTCCCAAAATAAATGTCTTGTTTGAAAATTTCCTTTTTAGAACATTACTTTTACTATTTTATCCTTACTTTTTCTTCCTACTTTAATTATGGGCCACATACACATGGGCATTAAAGGAAACAACACACTTTTTTAATACTATTCTAATATTAATAATCAAGTCAATTAAATTTTCTTAATCCGTGTGCCGGATCAACCTAGACAATAATTTAAAGACGGAGGGAGTATTTTTTTCCAACTTATGTCTACACTTGAAGGCCCAACACTAATTTTTAAGTTGGATAGTTCCGTAAAAGTGGTTAAGCTCTCTCTATCAATGTTTAACATATTGGTATTCTTATTTCGAACCCAAAACCTATATCACACCGTAGGCACCAATTATAGGCTAATTAATTTGCGCATTTATGGAATCAAAGTTTACCTAAAATTTGAGGTTTATTATCCAAATCTCAAAATTAGTCAAACCAAAGTTTATTTTTTTCGCATTTGCCTCAAAATGGGGTCTACAATCTTTCCACAGGATACAAGCAGTTTGTTATTAGAATCTTACAAATTTAGTATTTTATTACTCATTCCGTCTCAGCCAAATAGTTTATGTTAAAAAAATTTAATAATTAAAGAATGTATAAATATCATTCGAATTGATTATAATTACAAAAAATATTTGAGCATAATTCATATGCTTATACCACATATATATAGAGGGTAAATTTATAAAATTATGAAGATTGTATACATAATTTGTGAAAATAAACTTTTTATGTGAACATTTTAAAATAGAATAGTAAACTATTTACCAAAATTGTGGGAGTATTAATTATTGTTCTCTCTCAGACTTAGAAACCTAGCCGGGGTAACCTGACTAAGCTCGACCTAAATTAAATTATATATTTACTCAAACCTAAGCTCGATTGACAATATAACCACAACAATAACCACTTGGAATATTTAAATCTTTGGGTCTAGATGAACAAATTAAATGTTAACTTTTAAATGAAAAATTAATGGTCCCTTTCACATACTATACCATTTCTAACACATGCTGCTCGAGGTGTCATTCTTTTAAGTGTTTCGTTATATAGGAATCCAAAAAAAAAAAAAAAAACCCATCAAGACCTCATTTTGAGAAGGGAATGAAATAAAAATAAATAAATAATACTAGTACTTGATTACTTAAGATTTTGAACCCTAAATTACAAAAGTAAAATACACTTAATTTATTAAACCTGAAATGATGAAGTCGTGCTGATAGATCATTTTAAAACAAATTTAATTATATGATCTACAGACTTTGATATCAAACTTTAGATTAAGCCAATTATGTACCAAAAAAAATATAAAAAATTAAACCAATCAAAATAATGAAAAGTTCCTATCAACTTAAGAGTCCCAAACTTCATCCACGCGTTAGTATTCATGTATCCTTGGACCTTAACACGCTTTAAATTTTGAGTTTCCGCCAATGGAGCTTTCACTTTTCACCCTGCCATTATTTGTCATCAATTGCTAAAAAAAGAAAGTGATTATTATTACTCCCCTCAATCAATTATACTATTTTAAAATATTTTACTTAAAGAGTTTATTTTCTAAAATTATGCTTATAATTTTCATAATCTCTTAATTTTACTCTCTACATATGCTATAAATATTTTAGTTATGCTTAAATATTTCTGTAATTATAACCGACTCCAATATAATTATTAGATTTTTTAAATATAGACTATTTGAGTGAAAATTAAATTATCGTCCCTAAATCACTAAGAGCCCGTTTGGTCGTACGTTTTGGCCAAAACGTAGCTTATTTGCAAAAATTGCATTTTAATGTTGCGGCAAAAAAAACTGTATTTTAAAACGCTAAAATTCTCAGTTTTTTCTCAAAACTCATGTTTTAAAATGCTACTAGGAAAAAAAGACAGCGTTGAAGTGATATCTAAAACACATCTATAAGAAAAAAACTACATTTTTTAAACGTTGTATATTAAAAACATTGTATTTTGTAAATATTACACCAAACGGGTTCTAATCAGCATTTCCCTTTCATCATCGTGTACAAGACCCTCGTTGTAAACATGCAAACCTACACTCGCTTAACTTCTAAGCTATATATTGAGAGAGCATTATTGTAATTTTTTCACTTACACGTGCCAAGGAACCCCTCAAGTTGTCATGATATTGAGACAGTAATAGTAAGGAATTAATAGTCTAGAGAAGATAAAACTTACGTGCACCCGATGCCTCTAGTGGTCCTTATAATAAGGCATGTTAATGGATTTAATTAGTTTGGATCGGATATGCCAAATTTAAATCTACTTTATTAAGAAATTATCAGATTTGGATTAGATCGAATTATTTTTTTGGATATTTCAAAGTCCGATCCATACTTTAAATTTTTAAATTTGGATTTTATTCGATCCTCATTAAAGTATTGAATAAAAATAATATTAAAATATCTTTTGGTCAATCAAAGATCGAACAAACATGAAGAAAAAAAAATTTCCAGCTTACACAAATATGAATGACAATATTAGTAAGATATTATTGTACGGAGAAGAATTTAAATTTAGTTGAAATAGTAATTATTAATGACTAAAAGATCAACATAAGTAACTTTTGTATGTATAATACTAGCGATTTAGGCCCATGCCTATGACACGAAGTCAGTATGGACTGAATCAAGTAATTTAGACCCGTGTCTATAACAGGATGTCAGTATGGGACCGGATCAATGTGTGTTCGAGATATTAAGAAGGGTTAGCTAATACGAATTTTTAGTGTTGTTGTTGAGACTCCAAGGATTAGGGAGTCAATTGTGCAAAATAAAGGCAGTTCGAGCTACACTAGAAGACTTTAGGGGTCGTTGTGTAACAGTATAACTACCTTCACACATGTGGATTCTGAGATTTAATCTTAGCCGTAGAAATTTGGTAATTCAGTAAATCTGGGCCAGTAGTTATCCTCAATCAATTGCACATGCATAAACTGATCTCTATTGTAATATTGATTACTATATTTTTTATATTAGATCGAATTTCATTATTAACAGATCAGATCACCCTTAATCCAAATCTGGGTTTGTTAAGCTATCGAGCTATCGAACTCGGATCACAATCGGGTAATTAGATTGAAAAACTCAATACATATCATAAAAATAACATCAAACTCATATCGGATTCAGATTAAAATCCAATCTATCGACATGTTTACTTATAATCCAAGTTAGTAGATTACGGGACGAGTATAATACATTCAAAGAAACGTACAAGTTTAATACGAATTTTTTTTAAAAAGTTCGGCATAATAATACATAAACGGAAAAAATAGTTCTATACATTTGTATGGATATAATATGAATATGATTAAAATGTGTGAGACTAAAAATACATCATATTTCGTATGAATTATTTTCATTATTTTTAAGTTTAAATATCTTAATATTTTCACATTTATACACTTTCAAAACTATTATTTTTATATTATTACCTATTTATCACAAACTAACAACTGTTAATATAGCCAACCGAAAGCATAACTAAGTATATATACTCTTCTGTGCGTATTTAAAAAAGTATGAGTAGTAACAAATAATATGTAGTAAACTTCATAATCAATATTTTCACTTTAAATATCTTATTTGATCAATTAAAAAAAGATTAATAATATAAATCATATAAATGAAATAATGAAATTATATCCAAATTTTATATATATCGAGTTTTATACGTGAAGTACAATACATTTAAAGTTCTATATGTGTATTATAAAATTATTCAACTCAATAATACGAATATTTTTTATTAAATTTGATTTGAGTACGATAAACAGAAGTTTATTTCAATTTTTCGTATGTACGTGTATTAACTCTTTTCAATAATTTGGTTTTGGTGTTAGTGCAACTATAAAATAAAAGGTGCTAATGTTTGAAACTTTGAATACGAATGTAAATTTTTGGTGGACTACTCATAGACCGTAGATATTTCAAAAATATTATTGGTTTAGAATACCATGTGGTTATCCGCTAATACGGATGCACCTAGACATGTCATTTGGTTTCATAAATTGGAACCGAATTGGTTTTAGAACCGCTCAAACCGTGGACCGTCATGAACCGAAATCGATTAGGACGGTTCGGTTCTGGTTTACATTTCTCAGGAACCATGAACCGTCGGTTTCAAACCACCATAAAATCGTTCAATAACCGTCAAATTCAAAATTTAAACGTTTGAAACTTTGAATTTTGAAACTAACTGCTCCTACATGCTCCACGCCTGCACCTACTCTGACCTCCTTGTACATTAGACTTGATAAAATACTGGACGAGACTTGATAAAATGATGGATGAGTTTAGCATAGTAAATTTTGAATGTCAAAATCAACCTACTATATCATGATGCCCAACACACCTTGAGCATTTTTTTTAAGTTTGTATTTTAATAATTAATAACATATTATAACACTTTTTTTTTACACTTTATAATAGATTTTAAAAATAAAAAATAAAAACAAATGTTAAAAATATTAAAAATAATTCAAAAAATTAAAAACAGGGAAACTAGAACCGAAACCGAAACTCTACGGTTTAGTTTCAGTTTGCCTTGTTACAATTTGTGAACCATCGGTTTTGAACCGAAACCGGAACCGGAACCGATTTGGGCATATCTAGGTGCACCTACATATTTCACTAGAAAAGGGGCAAAAGTGGGTAACTACTAATTTTCTGTCAAATTACATTTTCCTCCCTTGAGGTTTGGGTCAAATGCAATTATCTCATTTTCTCTTGATGAACACGATCCATATATAGCTCTATTTTCTATCAATCTAGGAATTATCATAACGTATACTGTATTAGTTTTTGGCGTTAAGTCATAATTCCTTTTCTTTTTTTTTTTTTAATCTTTCTTGGTTATTTTGCATTGACAAATCCTACAAATCCATCCAATGTAAACGTCCACTAAGTGTGCTAAAGAGGTGCGAAATGACCAAAAAGGAAAACAACAAGAAGTGGCATATCACCAGCACATGATGGATTAACGCTAAAAACCTAAATTAAACTTATGGTAGACCTTGTTAGTTTGATAAGAAGGAACTATATATATATATATATATA